>CAJVAQ020000094.1:3347745-3947745 GCA_910593735.2 Ectemnius lituratus | reverse complement strand
ACGTGGGAAATGCATGTTTTCCTTTCCTGATTAAGATTCTGGGAGCCAGAATACTGGAGGATAGGTTTTGGATATAGGAGCGATTTGCAGACGAACGGTGCCTCGGATTTGAATTCTGCTTGTGGCATTCGATTCCTCTCGTCATTTTACGTCGGAAATGTATGTGTTCCATTCCCCATTGCGGTTCAGGGAGCCAGAATACTGGAGGATAGGTTTTTGGCTATAGGAGCGATTTTCAGACGAACGGTGCGTCGGACCTGAATTCTGCATGCGGCATTCGATTCCTCTCGTCATTTTACGTCGGAAATGTATGTGTACCATTCCCGATTGCGACTCAGGGAGCCAGAATACTGGAGGATAGGTTTTTGGATATAGGAGCGATTTCCAGACGAACGGTGCCTCGGATCTGCATTCTGCATGCGGCATTCGATTCCTCTCGTCATTTTACGTGGGAAATGCAAGTGTTCCTTTCCTGATTAAGATTCTGGGAGCCAGAATACTGGAGGATAGGTTTTGGATATAGGAGCGATTTTCAGACGAACGGTGCGTCGGACCTGAATTCTGCATGCGGCATTCGATTCCTCTCGTCATTTTACGTGGGAAATGCAGGTGGTCCATTCCTGATTAAGATTCTGGGAGCCAGATACTGGAGGATAGGTTTTGGATATAGGAGCGATTTGCAGACGAACGGTGCCTCGGATTTGAATTCTGCTTGCGGCATTCGATTCCTCTCGTCATTTTACGTCGGAAATGTATGTGTACCATTCCCGATTGCGACTCAGGGAGCCAGAATACTGGAGGATAGGTTTTTGGATATAGGAGCGATTTCCAGACGAACGGTGCCTCGGATCTGAATTCTGCTTTCAGTATTCGATTCATCTCGTCATTTTACGTGGGAAATGCATGTTTTCCTTTCCTGATTAAGATTCTGGGAGCCAGAATACTGGAGGATAGGTTCTGGATATAGGGGCGATTTGCAGACGAACGGTGCCTCGGATCTGAATTCTGCTTGCGGCATTCGATTCCTCTCGTCATTTTACGTGGGAAATGCAGGTGGTCCATTCCTGATTAAGATTCTGGGAGCCAGAATACTGGAGGATAGGTTTTGGATATAGGAGCGATTTGCAGACGAACGGTGCCTCGGATTTGAATTCTGCATGCGGCATTCGATTCCTCTCGTCATTTTACGTGGGAAATGCAAGTGTTCCTTTCCTGATTAAGATTCTGGGAGCCAGAATACTGGAGGATAGGTTTTGGATATAGGAGCGATTTTCAGACGAACGGTGCGTCGGACCTGAATTCTGCATGCGGCATTCGATTCCTCTCGTCATTTTACGTGGGAAATGCAGGTGGTCCATTCCTGATTAAGATTCTGGGAGCCAGAATACTGGAGGATAGGTTTTGGATATAGGAGCGATTTCCAGACGAACGGTGCCTCGGATCTGAATTCTGATTGCGGTATTCGATTCATCTCGCCATTTTACGTCGGAAATGTATGTGTTCCATTCCCGATTGCGACTCAGGAAGCCAGAATACTGGAGGATAGGTTTTTGGATATAGGAGCGATTTCCAAACGAACGGTGCCTCGGATCTGAATTCTGCTTGCGGTATTCGATTCATCTCGTCATTTTACGTCGGAAATGTATGTGTTCCATTCCCGATTGCGACTCAGGAAGCCAGAATACTGGAGGATAGGTTTTTGGATATAGGAGCGATTTCCAGACGAACGGTGCCTCGGATCTGAATTCTGCATGTGGCATTCGATTCATCTCGTCATTTTACGTGGGAAATGCATGTGTTCCTTTCCTGATTAAGATTCGGGGAGCCAGAATACTGGAGGATAGGTTTTGGATATAGGAGCGATTTCCAGACGAACGGTGCCTCGGATCTGAATTCTGATTGCGGTATTCGATTCATCTCGCCATTTTACGTCGGAAATGTATGTGTTCCATTCCCGATTGCGACTCAGGAAGCCAGAATACTGGAGGATAGGTTTTTGGATATAGGAGCGATTTCCAAACGAACGGTGCCTCGGATCTGAATTCTGCTTGCGGTATTCGATTCATCTCGTCATTTTACGTCGGAAATGTATGTGTACCATTCCCGATTGCGACTCAGGGAGCCAGAATACTGGAGGATAGGTTTTTGGATATAGGAGCGATTTCCAGACGAACGGTGCCTCGGATCTGCATTCTGCATGCGGCATTCGATTCCTCTCGTCATTTTACGTGGGAAATGCATGTGTTCCTTTCCTGATTAAGATTCTGGGAGCCAGAATACTGGAGGATAGGTTTTGGATATAGGAGCGATTTTCAGACGAACGGTGCGTCGGACCTGAATTCTGCATGCGGCATTCGATTCCTCTCGTCATTTTACGTGGGAAATGCAGGTGGTCCATTCCTGATTAAGATTCTGGGAGCCAGATACTGGAGGATAGGTTTTGGATATAGGAGCGATTTGCAGACGAACGGTGCCTCGGATTTGAATTCTGCTTGCGGCATTCGATTCCTCTCGTCATTTTACGTCGGAAATGTATGTGTTCTATTCCCGATTGCGACTCAGGGAGCCAGAATACTGGAGGATACGTTTTTGGATATAGGAGCGATTTGTAGACGAACAGTGCCTCGGATTTGAATTCTGCTTGCAGCATTCGATTCCTCTCGTCATTTTACGTCGGAAATGCATGTTTTCCTTTCCTGATTAAGATTCTAGGAGCCAGAATACTGGAGGATAGGTTCTGGATATAGGAGCGATTTCCAGACGAACGGTGCCTCGGATCTGAATTCTGCTTGCGGCATTCGATTGCTCTCGTCATTTTACGTCGGAAATGTATGTGTTCCATTCCCCATTGCGGTTCAGGGAGCCAGAATACTGGAGGATAGGTTTTTGGCTATAGGAGCGATTTTCAGACGAACGGTACCTCGGATCTGAATTCTGCATGCGGCATTCGATTCCGCTCGCCATTTTACGTCGGAAATGTATGTGTTCCATTCCCGATTGCGACTCAGGAAGCCAGAATACTGGAGGATAGGTTTTTGGATATAGGAGCGATTTCCAGACGAACGGTGCCTCGGATCTGAATTCTGCATGTGGCATTCGATTCATCTCGTCATTTTACGTGGGAAATGCATGTTTTCCTTTCCTGATTAAGATTCTGGGAGCCAGAATACTGGAGGATAGGTTTTGGATATAGGAGCGATTTGCAGACGAACGGTGCCTCGGATTTGAATTCTGCTTGTGGCATTCGATTCCTCTCGTCATTTTACGTCGGAAATGTATGTGTTCCATTCCCCATTGCGGTTCAGGGAGCCAGAATACTGGAGGATAGGTTTTTGGCTATAGGAGCGATTTTCAGACGAACGGTGCGTCGGACCTGAATTCTGCATGCGGCATTCGATTCCTCTCGTCATTTTACGTCGGAAATGTATGTGTACCATTCCCGATTGCGACTCAGGGAGCCAGAATACTGGAGGATAGGTTTTTGGATATAGGAGCGATTTCCAGACGAACGGTGCCTCGGATCTGCATTCTGCATGCGGCATTCGATTCCTCTCGTCATTTTACGTGGGAAATGCAAGTGTTCCTTTCCTGATTAAGATTCTGGGAGCCAGAATACTGGAGGATAGGTTTTGGATATAGGAGCGATTTTCAGACGAACGGTGCGTCGGACCTGAATTCTGCATGCGGCATTCGATTCCTCTCGTCATTTTACGTGGGAAATGCAGGTGGTCCATTCCTGATTAAGATTCTGGGAGCCAGATACTGGAGGATAGGTTTTGGATATAGGAGCGATTTGCAGACGAACGGTGCCTCGGATCTGAATTCTGCTTGCGGCATTCGATTCCTCTCGTCATTTTACGTGGGAAATGCAGGTGGTCCATTCCTGATTAAGATTCTGGGAGCCAGAATACTGGAGGATAGGTTTTGGATATACGAGCGATTTTCAGACGAACGGTGCGTCGGACCTGAATTCTGCATGCGGCATTCGATTCCTCTCGTCATTTTACGTGGGAAATGCAGGTGGCCCATTCCTGATTAAGATTCTGGGAGCCAGATACTGGAGGATAGGTTTTGGATATAGGAGCGATTTGCAGACGAACGGTGCCTCGGATTTGAATTCTGCTTGCGGCATTCGATTCCTCTCGTCATTTTACGTCGGAAATGTATGTGTACCATTCCCGATTGCGACTCAGGGAGCCAGAATACTGGAGGATAGGTTTTTGGATATAGGAGCGATTTCCAGACGAACGGTGCCTCGGATCTGAATTCTGCTTGCAGTATTCGATTCATCTCGTCATTTTACGTGGGAAATGCATGTTTTCCTTTCCTGATTAAGATTCTGGGAGCCAGAATACTGGAGGATAGGTTTTTGGATATAGGAGCGATTTCCAGACGAACGGTGCCTCGGATCTGAATTCTGCTTGCAGTATTCGATTCATCTCGTCATTTTACGTGGGAAATGCATGTTTTCCTTTCCTGATTAAGATTCTGGGAGCCAGAATACTGGAGGATAGGTTCTGGATATAGGGGCGATTTGCAGACGAACGGTGCCTCGGATCTGAATTCTGCTTGCGGCATTCGATTCCTCTCGTCATTTTACGTGGGAAATGCAGGTGGTCCATTCCTGATTAAGATTCTGGGAGCCAGAATACTGGAGGATAGGTTTTGGATATAGGAGCGATTTGCAGACGAACGGTGCCTCGGATTTGAATTCTGCTTGCGGCATTCGATTCCTCTCGTCATTTTACGTCGGAAATGTATGTGTACCATTCCCGATTGTGACTCAGGGAGCCAGAATACTGGAGGATAGGTTTTTGGATATAGGAGCGATTTCCAGACGAACGGTGCCTCGGATCTGAATTCTGCATGCGGCATTCGATTCCTCTCGTCATTTTACGTGGGAAATGCATGTGTTCCTTTCCTGATTAAGATTCTGGGAGCCAGAATACTGGAGGATAGGTTTTGGATATAGGAGCGATTTGCAGACGAACGGTGCCTCGGATTTGAATTCTGCTTGCGGCATTCGATTCCTCTCGTCATTTTACGTCGGAAATGTATGTGTACCATTCCCGATTGCGACTCAGGGAGCCAGAATACTGGAGGATAGGTTTTTGGATATAGGAGCGATTTCCAGACGAACGGTGCCTCGGATCTGCATTCTGCATGCGGCATTCGATTCCTCTCGTCATTTTACGTGGGAAATGCAAGTGTTCCTTTCCTGATTAAGATTCTGGGAGCCAGAATACTGGAGGATAGGTTTTGGATATAGGAGCGATTTTCAGACGAACGGTGCGTCGGACCTGAATTCTGCATGCGGCATTCGATTCCTCTCGTCATTTTACGTCGGAAATGTATGTGTTCTATTCCCGATTGCGACTCAGGGAGCCAGAATACTGGAGGATACGTTTTTGGATATATGAGCGATTTTCAGACGAACGGTGCCTCGGATCCGAATTCTGCATGCGGCATTCGATTCCTCTCGTCATTTTACGTGGGAAATGCATGTGTTCCTTTCCTGATTAAGATTCTGGGAGCCAGAATACTGAAGGATAGGTTCTGGATATAGGGGCGATTTGCTGACGATCGGTGCCTCGGATCTGAATTCTGCATGCGGCATTCGATTCCTCTCGTCATTTTACGTGGGAAATGCATGTGTTCCTTTCCTGATTAAGATTCTGGGAGCCAGAATACTGGAGGATAGGTTTTGGATATAGGAGTGATTTTCAGGCGAACGGTGCGTCGGACCTGAATTCTGCATGCGGCATTCGATTCCTCTCGTCATTTTACGTGGGAAATGCAGGTGGTCCATTCCTGATTAAGATTCTGGGAGCCAGATACTGGAGGATAGGTTTTGGATATAGGAGCGATTTGCAGACGAACGGTGCCTCGGATTTGAATTCTGCTTGCGGCATTCGATTCCTCTCGTCATTTTACGTCGGAAATGTATGTGTACCATTCCCGATTGCGACTCAGGGAGCCAGAATACTGGAGAATAGGTTTTTGGATATAGGAGCGATTTCCAGACGAACGGTGCCTCGGATCTGAATTCTGCTTGCAGTATTCGATTCATCTCGTCATTTTACGTGGGAAATGCATGTTTTCCTTTCCTGATTAAGATTCTGGGAGCCAGAATACTGGAGGATAGGTTCTGGATATAGGGGCGATTTGCAGACGAACGGTGCCTCGGATCTGAATTCTGCTTGCGGCATTCGATTCCTCTCGTCATTTTACGTGGGAAATGCAGGTGGTCCATTCCTGATTAAGATTCTGGGAGCCAGAATACTGGAGGATAGGTTTTGGATATAGGAGCGATTTGCAGACGAACGGTGCCTCGGATTTGAATTCTGCTTGCGGCATTCGATTCCTCTCGTCATTTTACGTCGGAAATGTATGTGTACCATTCCCGATTGTGACTCAGGGAGCCAGAATACTGGAGGATAGGTTTTTGGATATAGGAGCGATTTCCAGACGAACGGTGCCTCGGATCTGAATTCTGCATGCGGCATTCGATTCCTCTCGTCATTTTACGTGGGAAATGCATGTGTTCCTTTCCTGATTAAGATTCTGGGAGCCAGAATACTGGAGGATAGGTTTTGGATATAGGAGCGATTTTCAGACGAACGGTGCGTCGGACCTGAATTCTGCATGCGGCATTCGATTCCTCTCGTCATTTTACGTCGGAAATGTATGTGTTCTATTCCCGATTGCGACTCAGGGAGCCAGAATACTGGAGGATACGTTTTTGGATATAGGAGCGATTTCCAGACGAACGGTGCCTCGGATCTGAATTCTGCATGCTGCATTCGATTCCTCTCGTCATTTTACGTGGGAAATGCATGTGTTCCTTTCCTGATTAAGATTCTGGGAGCCAGAATACTGGAGGATAGGTTTTGGATATAGGAGCGATTTTCAGACGAACGGTGCGTCGGACCTGAATTCTGCATGCGGCATTCGATTCCTCTCGTCATTTTACGTCGGAAATGTATGTGTTCTATTCCCGATTGCGACTCAGGGAGCCAGAATACTGGAGGATACGTTTTTGGATATATGAGCGATTTTCAGACGAACGGTGCCTCGGATCCGAATGCTGCTCGCGGCATTCGATTCCTCTCGTCATTTTACGTGGGAAATGCAGGTGGTCCATTCCTGATTAAGATTCTGGGAGCCAGATACTGGAGGATAGGTTTTGGATATAGGAGCGATTTGCAGACGAACGGTGCCTCGGATTTGAATTCTGCTTGCGGCATTCGATTCCTCTCGTCATTTTACGTGGGAAATGCATGTGTTCCTTTCCTGATTAAGATTCTGGGAGCCAGAATACTGGAGGATAGGTTTTGGATATAGGAGCGATTTTCAGACGAACGGTGCGTCGGACCTGAATTCTGCATGCGGCATTCGATTCCTCTCGTCATTTTACGTCGGAAATGTATGTGTTCTATTCCCGATTGCGACTCAGGGAGCCAGAATACTGGAGGATACGTTTTTGGATATAGGAGCGATTTGTAGACGAACAGTGCCTCGGATTTGAATTCTGCTTGCAGCATTCGATTCCTCTCGTCATTTTACGTCGGAAATGCATGTTTTCCTTTCCTGATTAAGATTCTGGGAGCCAGAATACTGGAGGATAGGTTTTGGATATAGGAGCGATTTGCAGACGAACGGTGCCTCGGATTTGAATTCTGCTTGTGGCATTCGATTCCTCTCGTCATTTTACGTCGGAAATGTATGTGTTCCATTCCCCATTGCGGTTCAGGGAGCCAGAATACTGGAGGATAGGTTTTTGGCTATAGGAGCGATTTCCAGACGAACGGTGCGTCGGACCTGAATTCTGCATGCGGCATTCGATTCCTCTCGTCATTTTATGTGGGAAATGCATGTGTTCCTTTCCTGATTAAGATTCTGGGAGCCAGAATACTGAAGGATAGTTTCTGGATATAGGGGCGATTTGCTGACGAACGGTGCCTCGGATCTGAATTCTGCATGCGGCATTCGATTCCTCTCGTCATTTTACGTGGGAAATGCATGTGTTCCTTTCCTGATTAAGATTCTGGGAGCCAGAATACTGAAGGATAGGTTCTGGATATAGGGGCGATTTGCTGACGATCGGTGCCTCGGATCTGAATTCTGCATGCGGCATTCGATTCCTCTCGTCATTTTACGTGGGAAATACATGTGTTCCTTTCCTGATTAAGATTCTGGGAGCCAGAATACTGGAGGATAGGTTTTGGATATAGGAGCGATTTTCAGACGAACGGTGCGTCGGACCTGAATTCTGCATGCGGCATTCGATTCCTCTCGGCATTTTACGTGGGAAATGCAGGTGGTCCATTCCTGATTAAGATTCTGGGAGCCAGATACTGGAGGATAGGTTTTGGATATAGGAGCGATTTGCAGACGAACGGTGCCTCGGATTTGAATTCTGCTTGCGGCATTCGATTCCTCTCGTCATTTTACGTCGGAAATGTATGTGTACCATTCCCGATTGCGACTCAGGGAGCCAGAATACTGGAGGATAGGTTTTTGGATATAGGAGCGATTTCCAGACGAACGGTGCCTCGGATCTGAATTCTGCATGCGGCATTCGATTCCTCTCGTCATTTTACGTGGGAAATGCATGTGTTCCTTTCCTGATTAAGATTCTGGGAGCCAGAACACTGGAGGATAGGTTTTGGATATAGGAGCGATTTTCAGACGAACGGTGCGTCGGACCTGAATTCTGCATGCGGCATTCGATTCCTCTCGTCATTTTACGTTGGAAATGCATGTGTTCCTTTCCTGATTAAGATTCGGGGAGCCAGAATACTGGAGGATAGGTTTTGGATATAGGAGCGATTTTCAGACGAACGGTGCGTCGGATCTGAATTCTGCATGCGGCATTCGATTCCTCTCGTCATTTTACGTCGGAAATGTATGTGTTCTATTCCCGATTGCGACTCAGGGAGCCAGAATACTGGAGGATACGTTTTTGGATATAGGAGCGATTTGTAGACGAACGGTGCCTCGGATTTGAATTCTGCTTGCAGCATTCGATTCCTCTCGTCATTTTACGTCGGAAATGCATGTTTTCCTTTCCTGATTAAGATTCTGGGAGCCAGAATACTGGAGGATAGGTTTTGGATATAGGAGCGATTTCCAGACGAACGGTGCCTCGGATCTGAATTCTGCTTGCGGCATTCGATTGCTCTCGTCATTTTACGTCGGAAATGTATGTGTTCCATTCCCCATTGCGGTTCAGGGAGCCAGAATACTGGAGGATAGGTTTTTGGCTATAGGAGCGATTTTCAGACGAACGGTACCTCGGATCTGAATTCTGCATGCGGCATTCGATTCCGCTCGCCATTTTACGTCGGAAATGTATGTGTTCCATTCCCCATTGCGGTTCTGGGAGCCAGAATACTGGAGGATAGGTTTTTGGCTATAGGAGCGATTTTCAGACGAACGGTGCCTCGGATCTGAATTCTGCATGCGGCATTCGATTCCTCTCGTCATTTTACGTTGGAAATGCATGTGTTCCTTTCCTGATTAAGATTCGGGGAGCCAGAATACTGGAGGATAGGTTTTGGATATAGGAGCGATTTTCAGACGAACGGTGCGTCGGACCTGAATTCTGCATGCGGCATTCGATTCCTCTCGGCATTTTACGTGGGAAATGCAGGTGGTCCATTCCTGATTAAGATTCTGGGAGCCAGATACTGGAGGATAGGTTTTGGATATAGGAGCGATTTGCAGACGAACGGTGCCTCGGATTTGAATTCTGCTTGCGGCATTCGATTCCTCTCGTCATTTTACGTCGGAAATGTATGTGTACCATTCCCGATTGCGACTCAGGGAGCCAGAATACTGGAGGATAGGTTTTTGGATATAGGAGCGATTTCCAGACGAACGGTGCCTCGGATCTGAATTCTGCATGCGGCATTCGATTCCTCTCGTCATTTTACGTGGGAAATGCATGTGTTCCTTTCCTGATTAAGATTCTGGGAGCCAGAACACTGGAGGATAGGTTTTGGATATAGGAGCGATTTTCAGACGAACGGTGCGTCGGACCTGAATTCTGCATGCGGCATTCGATTCCTCTCGTCATTTTACGTTGGAAATGCATGTGTTCCTTTCCTGATTAAGATTCGGGGAGCCAGAATACTGGAGGATAGGTTTTGGATATAGGAGCGATTTTCAGACGAACGGTGCGTCGGATCTGAATTCTGCATGCGGCATTCGATTCCTCTCGTCATTTTACGTCGGAAATGTATGTGTTCTATTCCCGATTGCGACTCAGGGAGCCAGAATACTGGAGGATACGTTTTTGGATATAGGAGCGATTTGTAGACGAACGGTGCCTCGGATTTGAATTCTGCTTGCAGCATTCGATTCCTCTCGTCATTTTACGTCGGAAATGCATGTTTTCCTTTCCTGATTAAGATTCTAGGAGCCAGAATACTGGAGGATAGGTTTTGGATATAGGAGCGATTTCCAGACGAACGGTGCCTCGGATCTGAATTCTGCTTGCGGCATTCGATTGCTCTCGTCATTTTACGTCGGAAATGTATGTGTTCCATTCCCCATTGCGGTTCAGGGAGCCAGAATACTGGAGGATAGGTTTTTGGCTATAGGAGCGATTTTCAGACGAACGGTACCTCGGATCTGAATTCTGCATGCGGCATTCGATTCCGCTCGCCATTTTACGTCGGAAATGTATGTGTTCCATTCCCCATTGCGGTTCTGGGAGCCAGAATACTGGAGGATAGGTTTTTGGCTATAGGAGCGATTTTCAGACGAACGGTGCCTCGGATCTGAATTCTGCATGCGGCATTCGATTCCTCTCGTCATTTTACGTTGGAAATGCATGTGTTCCTTTCCTGATTAAGATTCGGGGAGCCAGAATACTGGAGGATAGGTTTTGGATATAGGAGCGATTTCCAGACGAACGGTGCCTCGGATCTGAATTCTGATTGCGGTATTCGATTCATCTCGCCATTTTACGTCGGAAATGTATGTGTTCCATTCCCGATTGCGACTCAGGAAGCCAGAATACTGGAGGATAGGTTTTTGGATATAGGAGCGATTTCCAAACGAACGGTGCCTCGGATCTGAATTCTGCTTGCGGTATTCGATTCATCTCGTCATTTTACGTCGGAAATGTATGTGTTCCATTCCCGATTGCGACTCAGGAAGCCAGAATACTGGAGGATAGGTTTTTGGATATAGGAGCGATTTCCAGACGAACGGTGCCTCGGATCTGAATTCTGCATGTGGCATTCGATTCATCTCGTCATTTTACGTGGGAAATGCATGTTTTCCTTTCCTGATTAAGATTCTGGGAGCCAGAATACTGGAGGATAGGTTTTGGATATAGGAGCGATTTGCAGACGAACGGTGCCTCGGATTTGAATTCTGCTTGTGGCATTCAATTCCTCTCGTCATTTTACGTCGGAAATGTATGTGTTCCATTCCCCATTGCGGTTCAGGGAGCCAGAATACTGGAGGATAGGTTTTTGGCTATAGGAGCGATTTTCAGACGAACGGTGCGTCGGACCTGAATTCTGCATGCGGCATTCGATTCCTCTCGTCATTTTACGTCGGAAATGTATGTGTACCATTCCCGATTGCGACTCAGGGAGCCAGAATACTGGAGGATAGGTTTTTGGATATAGGAGCGATTTCCAGACGAACGGTGCCTCGGATCTGCATTCTGCATGCGGCATTCGATTCCTCTCGTCATTTTACGTGGGAAATGCAAGTGTTCCTTTCCTGATTAAGATTCTGGGAGCCAGAATACTGGAGGATAGGTTTTGGATATAGGAGCGATTTTCAGACGAACGGTGCGTCGGACCTGAATTCTGCATGCGGCATTCGATTCCTCTCGTCATTTTACGTGGGAAATGCAGGTGGTCCATTCCTGATTAAGATTCTGGGAGCCAGATACTGGAGGATAGGTTTTGGATATAGGAGCGATTTGCAGACGAACGGTGCCTCGGATTTGAATTCTGCTTGCGGCATTCGATTCCTCTCGTCATTTTACGTCGGAAATGTATGTGTACCATTCCCGATTGCGACTCAGGGAGCCAGAATACTGGAGGATAGGTTTTTGGATATAGGAGCGATTTCCAGACGAACGGTGCCTCGGATCTGAATTCTGCTTTCAGTATTCGATTCATCTCGTCATTTTACGTGGGAAATGCATGTTTTCCTTTCCTGATTAAGATTCTGGGAGCCAGAATACTGGAGGATAGGTTCTGGATATAGGGGCGATTTGCAGACGAACGGTGCCTCGGATCTGAATTCTGCTTGCGGCATTCGATTCCTCTCGTCATTTTACGTGGGAAATGCAGGTGGTCCATTCCTGATTAAGATTCTGGGAGCCAGAATACTGGAGGATAGGTTTTGGATATAGGAGCGATTTGCAGACGAACGGTGCCTCGGATTTGAATTCTGCTTGCGGCATTCGATTCCTCTCGTCATTTTACGTGGGAAATGCATGTGTTCCTTTCCTGATTAAGATTCTGGGAGCCAGAATACTGGAGGATAGGTTTTTGGATATAGGAGCGATTTCCAGACGAACGGTGCCTCGGATCTGAATTCTGCTTGCAGTATTCGATTCATCTCGTCATTTTACGTTGGAAATGCATGTTTTCCTTTCCTGATTAAGATTCTGGGAGCCAGAATACTGGAGGATAGGTTTTGGATATAGGAGCGATTTGCAGACGAACGGTGCCTCGGATTTGAATTCTGCTTGCGGCATTCGATTCCTCTCGTCATTTTACGTCGGAAATGTATGTGTACCATTCCCGATTGCGACTCAGGGAGCCAGAATACTGGGGGATAGGTTTTTGGATATAGGAGCGATTTCCAGGCGAACGGTGCCTCGGATCTGAATTCTGCTCGCGGCATTCGATTCCTCTCGTCATTTTACGTGGGAAATGCATGTGTTCCTTTCCTGATTAAGATTCTGGGAGCCAGAACACTGGAGGATAGGTTTTGGATATAGGAGCGATTTTCAGACGAACGGTGCGTATGACCTGAATTCTGCATGCGGCATTCGATTCCTCTCGTCATTTTACGTCGGAAATGTATGTGTTCTATTCCCGATTGCGACTCAGGGAGCCAGAATACTGGAGGATAGGTTTTTGGATATAGGAGCGATTTGCAGACGAACGGTGCCTCGGATCTGAAGTCTGCTTGCGGCATTCGATTCCTCTCGTCATTTTACGTGGGAAATGCATGTGTTCCTTTCCTGATTAAGATTCTGGGAGCCAGAATACTGGAGGATAGGTTTTTGGATATAGGAGCGATTTGCAGACGAACGGTGCCTCGGATCTGAAGTCTGCTTGCGGCATTCGATTCCTCTCGTCATTTTACGTGGGAAATGCATGTGTTCCTTTCCTGATTAAGATTCTGGGAGCCAGAATACTGGAGGATAGGTTTTTGGCTGTAGGAGCGATTATCAGACGAACGGAGCCTCGGATTTGAATTCTGCTTGCGGTATTCGATTCCTCTCGTCATTTTGCATCGGAAATGCATGTGTTCCATTCCTGATTAAGATTCTAGGAGCCAGAATACTGGAGGATAGGTTTAGGATATAGGAGCGATTTTCAGACGAACGGTGCCTCGGATCTGAATGCTGCTTGCGGCATTCGATTCCTCTCGTCATTTTACGTCGGAAATGTATGTGTTCCATTCCCGATTGCGACTCAGGGAGCCAGAATACTGGAGGATAGGTTTTTGGCTGTAGGAGCGATTTGCAGACGAACGGTGCCTCGGATCTGAATTCTGCTTGCGGCATTCGATTCCTCTCGTCATTTTACGTCGGAAATGTATGTGTTCCATTCCCCATTGCGGTTCAGGGAGCCAGAATACCGAAGGATAGGTTTTTGGCTATAGGAGCGATTTTCAGACGAACGGTGCCTCGGATCTGAATTCTGCATGCGGCATTCGATTCCTCTCGTGATTTTACGTGGGAAATGCAGGTGTTCCATTCCTGATTAAGATTCTAGGAGCCAGAATACTGGAGGATAGGTTTAGGATATAGGAGCGATTTTCAGACGAACGGAGCGTCGGATCTGAATTCTGCATGCGGCATTCGATTCCTCTCGTCATTTTACTTCGGAAATGTATGTGTTCCATTCCCGATTGCGACTCAGGGAGCCAGAATACTGGAGGATAGGTTTTTGGCTGTAGGAGCGATTATCAGACGAACGGAGCCTCGGATTTGAATTCTGCTTGCGGTATTCGATTCCTCTCGTCATTTTGCATCGGAAATGCATGTGTTCCATTCCTGATTAAGATTCTAGGAGCCAGAATACTGGAGGATAGGTTTAGGATATAGGAGCGATTTTCAGACGAACGGTGCGTCGCATCTGAATTCTGCTTGCAGTATTCGATTCATCTCGTCATTTTACGTTGGAAATGCATGTTTTCCTTTCCTGATTAAGATTCTGGGAGCCAGAATACTGGAGGATAGGTTTTGGATATAGGAGCGATTTGCAGACGAACGGTGCCTCGGATTTGAATTCTGCTTGCGGCATTCGATTCCTCTCGTCATTTTACGTCGGAAATGTATGTGTACCATTCCCGATTGCGACTCAGGGAGCCAGAATACTGGGGGATAGGTTTTTGGATATAGGAGCGATTTTCAGACGAACGGTGCGTATGACCTCAATTCTGCATGCGGCATTCGATTCCTCTCGTCATTTTACGTCGGAAATGTATGTGTTCTATTCCCGATTGCGACTCAGGGAGCCAGAATACTGGAGGATAGGTTTTTGGATATAGGAGCGATTTCCAGGCAAACGGTGCCTCGGATCTGAATTCTGCATGCGGCATTCGATTCCTCTCGTCATTTTACGTCGGAAATGCATGTGTTCTATTCCCGATTGCGACTCAGGGAGCCAGAATACTGGAGGATAGGTTTTTGGATATAGGAGCGATTTCCAGGCGAACGGTGCCTCGGATCTGAATTCTGCATGCGGCATTCGATTCCTCTCGTCATTTTACGTGGGAAATGCATGTGTTCCTTTCCTGATTAAGATTCTGGGAGCCAGAACACTGGAGGATAGGTTTTGGATATAGGAGCGATTTTCAGACGAACGGTGCGTCGGACCTGAATTCTGCTCGCGGCATTCGATTCCTCTCGTCATTTTACGTCGGAAATGTATGTGTTCCATTCCCCATTGCGGTTCAGGGAGCCAGAATACTGGAGGATAGGTTTTTGGCTATAGGAGCGATTTTCAGACGAACGGTACCTCGGATCTGAATTCTCCATGCGGCATTCGATTCCGCTCGCCATTTTACGTCGGAAATGTATGTGTTCCATTCCCCATTGCGGTTCTGGGAGCCAGAATACTGGAGGATAGGTTTTTGGCTATAGGAGCGATTTTCAGACGAACGGTGCCTCGGATCTGAATTCTGCTTGCAGTATTCGATTCATCTCGTCATTTTACGTGGGAAATGCATGTTTTCCTTTTCTGATTAAGATTCTGGGAGCCAGAATACTGGAGGATAGGTTTTGGATATAGGAGCGATTTGCAGACGAACGGTGCCTCGGATTTGAATTCTGCTTGCGGCATTCGATTCCTCTCGTCATTTTACGTGGGAAATGCATGTGTTCCTTTCCTGATTAAGATTCTGGGAGCCAGAATACTGGAGGATAGGTTTTTGGATATAGGAGCGATTTCCAGACGAACGGTGCCTCGGATCTGAATTCTGCTTGCAGTATTCGATTCATCTCGTCATTTTACGTTGGAAATGCATGTTTTCCTTTCCTGATTAAGATTCTGGGAGCCAGAATACTGGAGGATAGGTTTTGGATATAGGAGCGATTTGCAGACGAACGGTGCCTCGGATTTGAATTCTGCTTGCGGCATTCGATTCCTCTCGTCATTTTACGTCGGAAATGTATGTGTACCATTCCCGATTGCGACTCAGGGAGCCAGAATACTGGAGGATAGGTTTTTGGATATAGGAGCGATTTCCAGGCGAACGGTGCCTCGGATCTGAATTCTGCTCGCGGCATTCGATTCCTCTCGTCATTTTACGTGGGAAATGCATGTGTTCCTTTCCTGATTAAGATTCTGGGAGCCAGAACACTGGAGGATAGGTTTTGGATATAGGAGCGATTTTCAGACGAACGGTGCGTATGACCTGAATTCTGCATGCGGCATTCGATTCCTCTCGTCATTTTACGTCGGAAATGTATGTGTTCTATTCCCGATTGCGACTCAGGGAGCCAGAATACTGGAGGATAGGTTTTTGGATATAGGAGCGATTTCCAGGCGAACGGTGCCTCGGATCTGAATTCTGCATGCGGCATTCGATTCCTCTCGTCATTTTACGTGGGAAATGCATGTGTTCCTTTCCTGATTAAGATTCTGGGAGCCAGAACACTGGAGGATAGGTTTTGGATATAGGAGCGATTTTCAGACGAACGGTGCGTCGGACCTGAATTCTGCTCGCGGCATTCGATTCCTCTTGTCATTTTACGTCGGAAATGTATGTGTTCCATTCCCCATTGCGGTTCAGGGAGCCAGAATACTGGAGGATAGGTTTTTGGCTATAGGAGCGATTTTCAGACGAACGGTACCTCGGATCTGAATTCTCCATGCGGCATTCGATTCCGCTCGCCATTTTACGTCGGAAATGTATGTGTTCCATTCCCCATTGCGGTTCTGGGAGCCAGAATACTGGAGGATAGGTTTTTGGCTATAGGAGCGATTTTCAGACGAACGGTGCCTCGGATCTGAATTCTGCTTGCAGTATTCGATTCATCTCGTCATTTTACGTGGGAAATGCATGTTTTCCTTTCCTGATTAAGATTCTGGGAGCCAGAATACTGGAGGATAGGTTTTGGATATAGGAGCGATTTTCAGACGAACGGTGCGTCGGACCTGAATTCTGCTCGCGGCATTCGATTCCTCTTGTCATTTTACGTCGGAAATGTATGTGTTCCATTCCCCATTGCGGTTCAGGGAGCCAGAATACTGGAGGATAGGTTTTTGGCTATAGGAGCGATTTTCAGACGAACGGTACCTCGGATCTGAATTCTCCATGCGGCATTCGATTCCGCTCGCCATTTTACGTCGGAAATGTATGTGTTCCATTCCCCATTGCGGTTCTGGGAGCCAGAATACTGGAGGATAGGTTTTTGGCTATAGGAGCGATTTTCAGACGAACGGTGCCTCGGATCTGAATTCTGCTTGCAGTATTCGATTCATCTCGTCATTTTACGTGGGAAATGCATGTTTTCCTTTCCTGATTAAGATTCTGGGAGCCAGAATACTGGAGGATAGGTTTTGGATATAGGAGCGATTTGCAGACGAACGGTGCCTCGGATTTGAATTCTGCTTGCGGCATTCGATTCCTCTCGTCATTTTACGTGGGAAATGCATGTGTTCCTTTCCTGATTAAGATTCTGGGAGCCAGAATACTGGAGGATAGGTTTTTGGATATAGGAGCGATTTCCAGACGAACGGTGCCTCGGATCTGAATTCTGCTTGCAGTATTCGATTCATCTCGTCATTTTACGTTGGAAATGCATGTTTTCCTTTCCTGATTAAGATTCTGGGAGCCAGAATACTGGAGGATAGGTTTTGGATATAGGAGCGATTTGCAGACGAACGGTGCCTCGGATTTGAATTCTGCTTGCGGCATTCGATTCCTCTCGTCATTTTACGTCGGAAATGTATGTGTACCATTCCCGATTGCGACTCAGGGAGCCAGAATACTGGAGGATAGGTTTTTGGATATAGGAGCGATTTCCAGGCGAACGGTGCCTCGGATCTGAATTCTGCTCGCGGCATTCGATTCCTCTCGTCATTTTACGTCGGAAATGTATGTGTTCCATTCCCCATTGCGGTTCAGGGAGCCAGAATACTGGAGGATAGGTTTTTGGATATAGGAGCGATTTCCAGGCGAACGGTGCCTCGGATCTGAATTCTGCTCGCGGCATTCAATTCCTCTCGTCATTTTACGTCGGAAATGTATGTGTTCTATTCCTGATTAAGATTCTGGGAGCCAGAATACTGGAGGATAGGTTTTTGGATATAGGAGCGATTTCCAGACGAACGGTGCCTCGGATCTGAATTCTGCTTGCAGTATTCGATTCATCTCGTCATTTTACGTGGGAAATGCATGTTTTCCTTTCCTGATTAAGATTCTGGGAGCCAGAATACTGGAGGATAGGTTTTGGATATAGGAGCGATTTGCAGACGAACGGTGCCTCGGATTTGAATTCTGCTTGCGGCATTCGATTCCTCTCGTCATTTTACGTGGGAAATGCATGTGTTCCTTTCCTGATTAAGATTCTGGGAGCCAGAATACTGGAGGATAGGTTTTTGGATATAGGAGCGATTTCCAGACGAACGGTGCCTCGGATCTGAATTCTGCTTGCAGTATTCGATTCATCTCGTCATTTTACGTTGGAAATGCATGTTTTCCTTTCCTGATTAAGATTCTGGGAGCCAGAATACTGGAGGATAGGTTTTGGATATAGGAGCGATTTGCAGACGAACGGTGCCTCGGATCTGAATTCTGCTTGCAGTATTCGATTCCTCTCGTCATTTTACGTCGGAAATGTATGTGTACCATTCCCGATTGCGACTCAGGGAGCCAGAATACTGGAGGATAGGTTTTTGGATATAGGAGCGATTTCCAGGCGAACGGTGCCTCGGATCTGAATTCTGCATGCGGCATTCGATTCCTCTCGTCATTTTACGTGGGAAATGCATGTGTTCCTTTCCTGATTAAGATTCTGGGAGCCAGAACACTGGAGGATAGGTTTTTGGCTATAGGAGCGATTTTCAGACGAACGGTGCCTCGGATCTGAATTCTGCATGCGGCATTCGATTCCTCTCGTGATTTTACGTGGGAAATGCAGGTGTTCCATTCCTGATTAAGATTCTGGGAGCCAGAATACTGGAGGATAGGTTTTGGATATAGGAGCGATTTGCAGACGAACGGTGCCTCGGATCTGAATTCTGCTTGCGGCATTCGATTCCTCTCGTCATTTTACGTCGGAAATGTATGTGTTCCATTCCCCATTGCGGTTCAGGGAGCCAGAATACCGAAGGATAGGTTTTTGGCTATAGGAGCGATTTTCAGACGAACGGTGCCTCGGATCTGAATTCTGCATGCGGCATTCGATTCCTCTCGTGATTTTACGTGGGAAATGCAGGTGTTCCATTCCTGATTAAGATTCTAGGAGCCAGAATACTGGAGGATAGGTTTAGGATATAGGAGCGATTTTCAGACGAACGGAGCGTCGGCTCTGAATTCTGCATGCGGCATTCGATTCCTCTCGTCATTTTACTTCGGAAATGTATGTGTTCCATTCCCGATTGCGACTCAGGGAGCCAGAATACTGGAGGATAGGTTTTTGGCTGTAGGAGCGATTATCAGACGAACGGAGCCTCGGATTTGAATTCTGCTTGCGGTATTCGATTCCTCTCGTCATTTTACGTCGGAAATGCATGTGTTCCATTCCTGATTAAGATTCTAGGAGCCAGAATACTGGAGGATAGGTTTAGGATATAGGAGCGATTTTCAGACGAACGGTGCGTCGGATCTGAATTCTGCATGCGGCATGCAATTCCTCTCGTCATTTTACGTCGGAAATGTATGTGTTCCATTCCCGATTGCGGTTCAGGGAGCCAGAATACTGGAGGATAGATTTTTAGCTATAGGAGCGATTTTCAGACGAACGGTGCCTCGGATCTGAATTCTGCATGCGGCATTCGATTCCTCTCGTCATTTTACGTGGGAAATGCATGTGTTCCTTTCCTGATTAAGATTCTGGGAGCCAGAATACTGGAGGATAGGTTTTGGATATAGGAGCGATTTTCAGACGAACGGTGCCTCGGATCTGAATTCTGCTTGCGGCATTCGATTCCTCTCGTCATTTTGCGTCGGAAATGCATGTGTTCCATTCCGGATTGCGATTCTGTGAGCCAGAATACTGGAGGATAGGTTTTGGATATAGGAGCGATTTCCAGACGAACGGTGCCTCGGATCTGAATTCTGCTTGCGGCATTCGATTCCTCTCGTCATTTTACGTCGGAAATGAATGTGTTCCATCCCTGTTTACGATTCTGAAAGCCAGAATACTGGAGGATTGGTTTTTAGCTATAGGAGCGATTTTCAGACGAACGGTGCCGCGGATTTGAACTCTGCTTGCGGCATTCGATTCCTCTCGTCATTTTACGTCGGAAATGTATGTGTTCCATTCCCGATTGCGATTCAGGGAGCCAGAATACAGGAGGATAGGTTTTTGGCTATAGGAGCGATTTGCAGACGAACGGTGCCTCGGATCTGAAGTCTGCTTGCGGCATTCGATTCCTCTCGTCATTTTACGTGGGAAATGCATGTGTTCCTTTCCTGATTAAGATTCTGGGAGCCAGAATACTGGAGGATAGGTTTTTGGCTATAGGAACGATTTTCAGACGAACGGTGCCTCGGATCTGAATTCTGCATGCGGCATTCGATTCCTCTCGTCATTTTACGTCGGAAATGTATGTGTTCCATTCCCGATTGCGACTCAGGGAGCCAGAATACTGGAGGATAGGTTTTTGGCTGTAGGAACGATTTGCAGACGAACGGTGCCTCGGATCTGAATTCTGCTTGCGGCATTCGATTCCTCTCGTCATTTTACGTCGGAAATGTATGTGTTCCATTCCCCATTGCGGTTCAGGGAGCCAGAATACCGAAGGATAGGTTTTTGGCTATAGGAGCGATTTTCAGACGAACGGTGCCTCGGATCTGAATTCTGCATGCGGCATTCGATTCCTCTCGTGATTTTACGTGGGAAATGCAGGTGTTCCATTCCTGATTAAGATTCTAGGAGCCAGAATACTGGAGGATAGGTTTAGGATATAGGAGCGATTTTCAGACGAACGGAGCGTCGGCTCTGAATTCTGCATGCGGCATTCGATTCCTCTCGTCATTTTACTTCGGAAATGTATGTGTTCCATTCCCGATTGCGACTCAGGGAGCCAGAATACTGGAGGATAGGTTTTTGGCTGTAGGAGCGATTATCAGACGAACGGAGCCTCGGATTTGAATTCTGCTTGCGGTATTCGATTCCTCTCGTCATTTTACGTCGGAAATGCATGTGTTCCATTCCTGATTAAGATTCTAGGAGCCAGAATACTGGAGGATAGGTTTAGGATATAGGAGCGATTTTCAGACGAACGGTGCGTCGGATCTGAATTCTGCATGCGGCATGCAATTCCTCTCGTCATTTTACGTCGGAAATGTATGTGTTCCATTCCCGATTGCGATTCAGGGAGCCAGAATACTGGAGGATAGATTTTTAGCTATAGGAGCGATTTTCAGACGAACGGTGCCTCGGATCTGAATTCTGCATGCGGCATTCGATTCCTCTCGTCATTTTACGTGGGAAATGCATGTGTTCCTTTCCTGATTAAGATTCTGGGAGCCAGAATACTGGAGGATAGGTTTTGGATATAGGAGCGATTTTCAGACGAACGGTGCCTCGGATCTGAATTCTGCTTACGGCATTCGATTCCTCTCGTCATTTTGCGTCGGAAATGCATGTGTTCCACTCCCGATTGCGATTCTGTGAGCCAGAATACTGGAGGATAGGTTTTGGATATAGGAGCGATTTTCAGACGAACGGTGCCTCGGATCTGAATTCTGCTTGCGGCATTCGATTCCTCTCGTCATTTTACGTCGGAAATGAATGTGTTCCATCCCTGTTTACGATTCTGAAAGCCAGAATACTGGAGGATTGGTTTTTAGCTATAGGAGCGATTTTCAGACGAACGGTGCCGCGGATTTGAACTCTGCTTGCGGCATTCGATTCCTCTCGTCATTTTACGTCGGAAATGTATGTGTTCCATTCCCGATTGCGATTCAGGGAGCCAGAATACAGGAGGATAGGTTTTTGGCTATAGGAGCGATTTGCAGACGAACGGTGCCTCGGATCTGAATTCTGCTTGCGGCATTCGATTCCTCTCGTCATTTTACGTGGGAAATGCATGTGTTCCTTTCCTGATTAAGATTCTGGGAGCCAGAATACTGGAGGATAGGTTTTTGGCTATAGGAACGATTTTCAGACGAACGGTGCCTCGGATCTGAATTCTGCATGCGGCATTCGATTCCTCTCGTCATTTTACGTGGGAAATGCATGTGTTCCTTTCCTGATTAAGATTCTGGGAGCCAGAATACTGGAGGATAGGTTTTTGGCTATAGGAGCGATTTTCAGACGAACGGTGCCTCGGATCTGAATGCTGCTTGCGGCTTTCGATTCCTCTCGTCATTTTACGTCGGAAATGTATGTGTTCCATTCCCGATTGCGACTCAGGGAGCCAGAATACTGGAGGATAGGTTTTTGGCTGTAGGAACGATTTGCAGACGAACGGTGCCTCGGATCTGAATTCTGCTTGCGGCATTCGATTCCTCTCGTCATTTTACGTCGGAAATGTATGTGTTCCATTCCCCATTGCGGTTCAGGGAGCCAGAATACCGAAGGATAGGTTTTTGGCTATAGGAGCGATTTTCAGACGAACGGTGCCTCGGATCTGAATTCTGCATGCGGCATTCGATTCCTCTCGTGATTTTACGTGGGAAATGCAGGTGTTCCATTCCTGATTAAGATTCTAGGAGCCAGAATACTGGAGGATAGGTTTAGGATATAGGAGCGATTTTCAGACGAACGGAGCGTCGGCTCTGAATTCTGCATGCGGCATTCGATTCCTCTCGTCATTTTACTTCGGAAATGTATGTGTTCCATTCCCGATTGCGACTCAGGGAGCCAGAATACTGGAGGATAGGTTTTTGGCTGTAGGAGCGATTATCAGACGAACGGAGCCTCGGATTTGAATTCTGCTTGCGGTATTCGATTCCTCTCGTCATTTTGCATCGGAAATGCATGTGTTCCATTCCTGATTAAGATTCTAGGAGCCAGAATACTGGAGGATAGGTTTAGGATATAGGAGCGATTTTCAGACGAACGGTGCGTCGGATCTGAATTCTGCATGCGGCATGCAATTCCTCTCGTCATTTTACGTCGGAAATGTATGTGTTCCATTCCCGATTGCGGTTCAGGGAGCCAGAATACTGGAGGATAGATTTTTAGCTATAGGAGCGATTTTCAGACGAACGGTGCCTCGGATCTGAATTCTGCATGCGGCATTCGATTCCTCTCGTCATTTTACGTGGGAAATGCATGTGTTCCTTTCCTGATTAAGATTCTGGGAGCCAGAATACTGGAGGATAGGTTTTGGATATAGGAGCGATTTTCAGACGAACGGTGCCTCGGATCTGAATTCTGCTTGCGGCATTCGATTCCTCTCGTCATTTTGCGTCGGAAATGCATGTGTTCCACTCCCGATTGCGATTCTGTGAGCCAGAATACTGGAGGATAGGTTTTGGATATAGGAGCGATTTTCAGACGAACGGTGCCTCGGATCTGAATTCTGCTTGCGGCATTCGATTCCTCTCGTCATTTTACGTCGGAAATGAATGTGTTCCATCCCTGTTTACGATTCTGAAAGCCAGAATACTGGAGGATTGGTTTTTAGCTATAGGAGCGATTTTCAGACGAACGGTGCCGCGGATTTGAACTCTGCTTGCGGCATTCGATTCCTCTCGTCATTTTACGTCGGAAATGTATGTGTTCCATTCCCGATTGCGATTCAGGGAGCCAGAATACAGGAGGATAGGTTTTTGGCTATAGGAGCGATTTGCAGACGAACGGTGCCTCGGATCTGAATTCTGCTTGCGGCATTCGATTCCTCTCGTCATTTTACGTGGGAAATGCATGTGTTCCTTTCCTGATTAAGATTCTGGGAGCCAGAATACTGGAGGATAGGTTTTTGGCTATAGGAACGATTTTCAGACGAACGGTGCCTCGGATCTGAATTCTGCATGCGGCATTCGATTCCTCTCGTCATTTTACGTGGGAAATGCATGTGTTCCTTTCCTGATTAAGATTCTGGGAGCCAGAATACTGGAGGATAGGTTTTTGGCTATAGGAGCGATTTTCAGACGAACGGTGCCTCGGATCTGAATTCTGCTTGCGGCATTCGATTCCTCTCGTCATTTTACGTCGGAAATGTATGTGTTCCATTCCCGATTGCGACTCAGGGAGCCAGAATACTGGAGGATAGGTTTTTGGCTGTAGGAGCGATTTGCAGACGAACGGTGCCTCGGATCTGAATTCTGCTTGCGGCATTCGATTCCTCTCGTCATTTTACGTCGGAAATGTATGTGTTCCATTCCCCATTGCGGTTCAGGGAGCCAGAATACTGGAGGATAGGTTTTTGGATATAGGAGCGATTTCCAGGCGAACGGTGCCTCGGATCTGAATTCTGCTCGCGGCATTCGATTCCTCTCGTCATTTTACGTGGGAAATGCATGTGTTCCTTTCCTGATTAAGAATCTGGGAGCCAGAACACTGGAGGATAGGTTTTGGATATAGGAGCGATTTTCAGACGAACGGTGCGTCGGACCTGAATTCTGCATGCGGCATTCAATTCCTCTCGTCATTTTACGTCGGAAATGTATGTGTTCTATTCCTGATTAAGATTCTGGGAGCCAGAATACTGGAGGATAGGTTTTTGGATATAGGAGCGATTTCCAGACGAACGGTGCCTCGGATCTGAATTCTGCTTGCAGTATTCGATTCATCTCGTCATTTTACGTGGGAAATGCATGTTTTCCTTTCCTGATTAAGATTCTGGGAGCCAGAATACTGGAGGATAGGTTTTGGATATAGGAGCGATTTGCAGACGAACGGTGCCTCGGATTTGAATTCTGCTTGCGGCATTCGATTCCTCTCGTCATTTTACGTGGGAAATGCATGTGTTCCTTTCCTGATTAAGATTCTGGGAGCCAGAATACTGGAGGATAGGTTTTTGGATATAGGAGCGATTTCCAGACGAACTGTGCCTCGGATCTGAATTCTGCTTGCAGTATTCGATTCATCTCGTCATTTTACGTTGGAAATGCATGTTTTCCTTTCCTGATTAAGATTCTGGGAGCCAGAATACTGGAGGATAGGTTTTGGATATAGGAGCGATTTGCAGACGAACGGTGCCTCGGATCTGAATTCTGCTTGCAGTATTCGATTCCTCTCGTCATTTTACGTCGGAAATGTATGTGTTCCATTCCCCATTGCGGTTCTGGGAGCCAGAATACTGGAGGATAGGTTTTTGGCTATAGGAGCGATTTTCAGACGAACGGTACCTCGGATCTGAATTCTGCATGCGGCATTCGATTCCGCTCGCCATTTTACGTCGGAAATGTATGTGTTCCATTCCCCATTGCGGTTCTGGGAGCCAGAATACTGGAGGATAGGTTTTTGGCTATAGGAGCGATTTTCAGACGAACGGTGCCTCGGATCTGAATTCTGCATGCGGCATTCGATTCCTCTCGCCATTTTACGTGGGAAATGCATGTGTTCCTTTCCTGATTAAGATTCTGGGAGCCAGAATACTGGAGGATAGGTTTTTGGATATAGGAGCGATTTCCAGACGAACGGTGCCTCGGATCTGAATTCTGCTTGCAGTATTCGATTCATCTCGTCATTTTACGTGAGAAATGCATGTTTTCCTTTCCTGATTAAGATTCTGGGAGCCAGAATACTGGAGGATAGGTTTTGGATATAGGAGCGATTTGCAGACGAACGGTGCCTCGGATTTGAATTCTGCTTGCGGCATTCGATTCCTCTCGTCATTTTACGTGGGAAATGCATGTGTTCCTTTCCTGATTAAGATTCTGGGAGCCAGAATACTGGAGGATAGGTTTTTGGATATAGGAGCGATTTCCAGACGAACGGTGCCTCGGATCTGAATTCTGCTTGCAGTATTCGATTCATCTCGTCATTTTACGTTGGAAATGCATGTTTTCCTTTCCTGATTAAGATTCTGGGAGCCAGAATACTGGAGGATAGGTTTTGGATATAGGAGCGATTTGTAGACGAACGGTGCGTATGACCTGAATTCTGCATGCGGCATTCGATTCCTCTCGTCATTTTACGTCGGAAATGTATGTGTTCTATTCCCGATTGCGACTCAGGGAGCCAGAATACTGGAGGATAGGTTTTTGGATATAGGAGCGATTTCCAGGCGAACGGTGCCTCGGATCTGAATTCTGCATGCGGCATTCGATTCCTCTCGTCATTTTACGTGGGAAATGCATGTGTCCCTTTCCTGATTAAGATTCTGGGAGCCAGAACACTGGAGGATAGGTTTTGGATATAGGAGCGATTTTCAGACGAACGGTGCGTCGGACCTGAATTCTGCTCGCGGCATTCGATTCCTCTCGTCATTTTACGTCGGAAATGTATGTGTTCCATTCCCCATTGCGGTTCAGGGAGCCAGAATACTGGAGGATAGGTTTTTGGCTATAGGAGCGATTTTCAGACGAACGGTGCGTCGGACCTGAATTCTGCTCGCGGCATTCGATTCCTCTCGTCATTTTACGTCGGAAATGTATGTGTTCCATTCCCCATTGCGGTTCAGGGAGCCAGAATACCGAAGGATAGGTTTTTGGCTATAGGAGCGATTTTCAGACGAACGGTGCCTCGGATCTGAATTCTGCATGCGGCATTCGATTCCTCTCGTGATTTTACGTGGGAAATGCAGGTGTTCCATTCCTGATTAAGATTCTAGGAGCCAGAATACTGGAGGATAGGTTTAGGATATAGGAGCGATTTTCAGACGAACGGAGCGTCGGATCTGAATTCTGCATGCGGCATTCGATTCCTCTCGTCATTTTACTTCGGAAATGTATGTGTTCCATTCCCGATTGCGACTCAGGGAGCCAGAATACTGGAGGATAGGTTTTTGGCTGTAGGAGCGATTATCAGACGAACGGAGCCTCGGATTTGAATTCTGCTTGCGGTATTCGATTCCTCTCGTCATTTTGCATCGGAAATGCATGTGTTCCATTCCTGATTAAGATTCTAGGAGCCAGAATACTGGAGGATAGGTTTAGGATATAGGAGCGATTTTCAGACGAACGGTGCGTCGCATCTGAATTCTGCATGCGGCATGCAATTCCTCTCGTCATTTTACGTCGGAAATGTATGTGTTCCATTCCCGATTGCGGTTCAGGGAGCCAGAATACTGGAGGATAGATTTTTAGCTATAGGAGCGATTTTCAGACGAACGGTGCCTCGGATCTGAATTCTGCATGCGGCATTCGATTCCTCTCGTCATTTTACGTGGGAAATGCATGTGTTCCTTTCCTGATTAAGATTCTGGGAGCCAGAATACTGGAGGATAGGTTTTGGATATAGGAGCGATTTTCAGACGAACGGTGCCTCGGATCTGAATTCTGCTTGCGGCATTCGATTCCACTCGTAATTTTACGTGGGAAATGCATGTGTTCCTTTCCTGAATAAGATTCTGGGAGCCAGAATACTGGAGGATAGGTTTTGGATATAGGAGCGATTTTCAGACGAACGGTGCCTCGGATCTGAATTCTGCTTGCGGCATTCGATTCCTCTCGTCATTTTACGTGGGAAATGCATGTGTTCCTTTCCTGATTAAGATTCTGGGAGCCAGAATACTGGAAGGTAGGTTTTTGGCTGAAGGAGCGATTTGCAGACGAACGGTGCCTCGGATCTGAATTCTGCTTGCGGCATTCGATTCCTCTCGTCATTTTACGTCGGAAATGCGTGATCCATTCCCGATTACGATTCTGGGAGCCTGAATACTGGAGGATAGGTTTTTGGCTGTAGGAGCGATTATCAGACGAACGGAGCCTCGGATTTGAATTCTGCTTTCGGTATTCGATTCCTCTCGTCATTTTGCATCGGAAATGCATGTGTTCCCTTCCTGATTACGATTCTGTGAGCCAGAATAATGGAGGATAGGTGTTTGGATATAGGAGCAATTTTCAGACGAACGGTGCCTCGGAACTGAATTCTGTTTGCGGCATTCGATTCCTATCGTCATTTTACGTCGGAAATGAATGTGTTCCATTCCTGATTATGATTCTGGGAGCTACAATACTGGAGGATAGGTTTTTGGCTGTAGGAGGGATTATCAGACGAACGGAGCCTCGGATTTTAATTCTGCTTGCGGTATTCGATTCCTCTCGTCATTTTGCATCGGAAATGCATGTGTGCCTTTCCTGATTAAGATTCTGGGAGCCAGAATACTGGAGGATTGGTTTTTAGCTATAGGATCGATTTTCAGACGAACGTGGCCTCGGATCTAAATTCTGCTTGCGGTATTCGATTCCTCTCGTCATTTTACGTCGGAAATGAATGTGTTGCATTCCTGATTAAGATTCTGTGAGCCAGAATACTGGAGGATAGGTTTTTGGCTGTAGGAGCGATTTGCAGACGAACGGTGCCTCGGATCTGAATTCTGCTTGCGGCATTCGATTCCTCTCGTCATTTTACGTCGGAAATGTATGTGTTCCATTCCCCATTGCGGTTCAGGGAGCCAGAATACCGGAGGATAGGTTTTTGGCTATAGGAGCGATTTGCAGACGAACGGTGCCTCGGATCTGAATGCTGCTTGCGGCATTCGATTCCTCTCGCCATTTTGCATCGGAAATGCATGTGTTCCTTTCCTGATTAAGATTCTGGGAGCCAGAATACTGGAGGATAGGTTTTGGATATAGGAGCGATTTTCAGACGAACGGTGCCTCGGATCTGAATTCTGCTTGCGGCATTCGATTCCTCTCGTCATTTTACGTGGGAAATGCATGTGTTCCTTTCCTGATTAAGATTCTGGGAGCCAGAATACTGGAGGATAGGTTTTGGATATAGGAGCGATTATCAGACGAACGGAGCCTCGGATTTGAATTCTGCTTGCGGTATTCGATTCCTCTCGTCATTTTGCATCGGAAATGCATGTGTTCCCTTCCTGATTACGATTCTGTGAGCCAGAATACTGGAGGATAGGTGTTTGGATATAGGAGCGATTTTCAGACGAACGGTGCCTCGGAACTGAATTCTGTTTGCGGCATTCGATTCCTCTCGCCATTTTGCATCGGAAATGCATGTGTGCCTTTCCTGATTAAGATTCTGGGAGCCAGAATACTGGAGGATTGGTTTTTAGCTATAGGAGTGATTTTCAGACGAACGGTGCCGCGGATTTGAATTCTCCTTACGGCATTCGATTCCTCTCGTCATTTTGCGTCGGAAATGCATGTGTTCCATTCCGGATTGCCATTCTGTGAGCCAGAATACTGGAGGATTGGTTTTTAGCTATAGGAGGGATTATCAGACGAACTGAGCCTCGGATTTTAATTCTGCTTGCGGTATTCGATTCCTCTCGTCATTTTGCATCGGAAATGCATGTGTTCCCTTCCTGATTACGATTCTGTGAGCCAGAATACAGGAGGATAGGTTTTTGGCTATAGGAGCGATTTGCAGACGAACGGTGCCTCGGATCTGAAGTCTGCTTGCGGCATTCGATTCCTCTCGTCATTTTACGTGGGAAATGCATGTGTTCCTTTCCTGATTAAGATTCTGGGAGCCAGAATACTGGAGGATAGGTTTTTGGCTATAGGAACGATTTTCAGACGAACGGTGCCTCGGATCTGAATTCTGCATGCGGCATTCGATTCCTCTCGTCATTTTACGTGGGAAATGCATGTGTTCCTTTCCTGATTAAGATTCTGGGAGCCAGAATACTGGAGGATAGGTTTTTGGCTATAGGAGCGATTTTCAGACGAACGGTGCCTCGGATCTGAATGCTGCTTGCGGCATTCGATTCCTCTCGTCATTTTACGTCGGAAATGTATGTGTTCCATTCCCGATTGCGACTCAGGGAGCCAGAATACTGGAGGATAGGTTTTTGGCTGTAGGAGCGATTTGCAGACGAACGGTGCCTCGGATCTGAATTCTGCTTGCGGCATTCGATTCCTCTCGTCATTTTACGTCGGAAATGTATGTGTTCCATTCCCGATTGCGACTCAGGGAGCCAGAATACTGGAGGATAAGTTTTTGGCTGTAGGAGCGATTTGCAGACGAACGGTGCCTCGGATCTGAATTCTGCTTGCGGCATTCGATTCCTCTCGTCATTTTACGTCGGAAATGTATGTGTTCCATTCCCCATTGCGGTTCAGGGAGCCAGAATACTGGAGGATAGGTTTTTGGATATAGGAGCGATTTCCAGGCGAACGGTGCCTCGGATCTGAATTCTGCTCGCGGCATTCGATTCCTCTCGTCATTTTACGTGGGAAATGCATGTGTTCCTTTCCTGATTAAGATTCTGGGAGCCAGAACACTGGAGGATAGGTTTTGGATATAGGAGCGATTTTCAGACGAACGGTGCGTCGGACCTGAATTCTGCATGCGGCATTCAATTCCTCTCGTCATTTTACGTCGGAAATGTATGTGTTCTATTCCTGATTAAGATTCTGGGAGCCAGAATACTGGAGGATAGGTTTTTGGATATAGGAGCGATTTCCAGACGAACGGTGCCTCGGATCTGAATTCTGCTTGCAGTATTCGATTCATCTCGTCATTTTACGTGGGAAATGCATGTTTTCCTTTCCTGATTAAGATTCTGGGAGCCAGAATACTGGAGGATAGGTTTTGGATATAGGAGCGATTTGCAGACGAACGGTGCCTCGGATTTGAATTCTGCTTGCGGCATTCGATTCCTCTCGTCATTTTACGTGGGAAATGCATGTGTTCCTTTCCTGATTAAGATTCTGGGAGCCAGAATACTGGAGGATAGGTTTTTGGATATAGGAGCGATTTCCAGACGAACTGTGCCTCGGATCTGAATTCTGCTTGCAGTATTCGATTCATCTCGTCATTTTACGTTGGAAATGCATGTTTTCCTTTCCTGATTAAGATTCGGGGAGCCAGAATACTGGAGGATAGGTTTTGGATATAGGAGCGATTTGCAGACGAACGGTGCCTCGGATCTGAATTCTGCTTGCAGTATTCGATTCCTCTCGTCATTTTACGTCGGAAATGTATGTGTACCATTCCCGATTGCGACTCAGGGAGCCAGAATACTGGAGGATAGGTTTTTGGATATAGGAGCGATTTCCAGGCGAACGGTGCCTCGGATCTGAATTCTGCATGCGGCATTCGATTCCTCTCGTCATTTTACGTGGGAAATGCATGTGTTCCTTTCCTGATTAAGATTCTGGGAGCCAGAACACTGGAGGATAGGTTTTGGATATAGGAGCGATTTTCAGACGAACGGTGCGTCGGACCTGAATTCTGCTCGCGGCATTCGATTCCTCTCGTCATTTTACGTCGGAAATGTATGTGTTCCATTCCCCATTGCGGTTCAGGGAGCCAGAATACTGGAGGATAAGTTTTTGGCTATAGGAGCGATTTTCAGACGAACGGTACCTCGGATCTGAATTCTGCATGCGGCATTCGATTCCGCTCGCCATTTTACGTCGGAAATGTATGTGTTCCATTCCCCATTGCGGTTCTGGGAGCCAGAATACTGGAGGATAGGTTTTTGGCTATAGGAGCGATTTTCAGACGAACGGTGCCTCGGATCTGAATTCTGCATGCGGCATTCGATTCCTCTCGCCATTTTACGTGGGAAATGCATGTGTTCCTTTCCTGATTAAGATTCTGGGAGCCAGAATACTGGAGGATAGGTTTTTGGATATAGGAGCGATTTCCAGACGAACGGTGCCTCGGATCTGAATTCTGCTTGCAGTATTCGATTCATCTCGTCATTTTACGTGAGAAATGCATGTTTTCCTTTCCTGATTAAGATTCTGGGAGCCAGAATACTGGAGGATAGGTTTTGGATATAGGAGCGATTTGCAGACGAACGGTGCCTCGGATTTGAATTCTGCTTGCGGCATTCGATTCCTCTCGTCATTTTACGTGGGAAATGCATGTGTTCCTTTCCTGATTAAGATTCTGGGAGCCAGAATACTGGAGGATAGGTTTTTGGATATAGGAGCGATTTCCAGACGAACGGTGCCTCGGATCTGAATTCTGCTTGCAGTATTCGATTCATCTCGTCATTTTACGTTGGAAATGCATGTTTTCCTTTCCTGATTAAGATTCTGGGAGCCAGAATACTGGAGGATAGGTTTTGGATATAGGAGCGATTTGCAGACGAACGGTGCGTATGACCTGAATTCTGCATGCGGCATTCGATTCCTCTCGTCATTTTACGTCGGAAATGTATGTGTTCTATTCCCGATTGCGACTCAGGGAGCCAGAATACTGGAGGATAGGTTTTTGGATATAGGAGCGATTTCCAGGCGAACGGTGCCTCGGATCTGAATTCTGCATGCGGCATTCGATTCCTCTCGTCATTTTACGTGGGAAATGCATGTGTCCCTTTCCTGATTAAGATTCTGGGAGCCAGAACACTGGAGGATAGGTTTTGGATATAGGAGCGATTTTCAGACGAACGGTGCGTCGGACCTGAATTCTGCTCGCGGCATTCGATTCCTCTCGTCATTTTACGTCGGAAATGTATGTGTTCCATTCCCCATTGCGGTTCAGGGAGCCAGAATACTGGAGGATAGGTTTTTGGCTATAGGAGCGATTTTCAGACGAACGGTGCGTCGGACCTGAATTCTGCTCGCGGCATTCGATTCCTCTCGTCATTTTACGTCGGAAATGTATGTGTTCCATTCCCCATTGCGGTTCAGGGAGCCAGAATACCGAAGGATAGGTTTTTGGCTATAGGAGCGATTTTCAGACGAACGGTGCCTCGGATCTGAATTCTGCATGCGGCATTCGATTCCTCTCGTGATTTTACGTGGGAAATGCAGGTGTTCCATTCCTGATTACGATTCTGTGAGCCAGAATACAGGAGGATAGGTTTTTGGCTATAGGAGCGATTTGCAGACGAACGGTGCCTCGGATCTGAAGTCTGCTTGCGGCATTCGATTCCTCTCGTCATTTTACGTGGGAAATGCATGTGTTCCTTTCCTGATTAAGATTCTGGGAGCCAGAATACTGGAGGATAGGTTTTTGGCTATAGGAACGATTTTCAGACGAACGGTGCCTCGGATCTGAATTCTGCATGCGGCATTCGATTCCTCTCGTCATTTTACGTGGGAAATGCATGTGTTCCTTTCCTGATTAAGATTCTGGGAGCCAGAATACTGGAGGATAGGTTTTTGGCTATAGGAGCGATTTTCAGACGAACGGTGCCTCGGATCTGAATGCTGCTTGCGGCATTCGATTCCTCTCGTCATTTTACGTCGGAAATGTATGTGTTCCATTCCCGATTGCGACTCAGGGAGCCAGAATACTGGAGGATAGGTTTTTGGCTGTAGGAGCGATTTGCAGACGAACGGTGCCTCGGATCTGAATTCTGCTTGCGGCATTCGATTCCTCTCGTCATTTTACGTCGGAAATGTATGTGTTCCATTCCCGATTGCGACTCAGGGAGCCAGAATACTGGAGGATAGGTTTTTGGCTGTAGGAGCGATTTGCAGACGAACGGTGCCTCGGATCTGAATTCTGCTTGCGGCATTCGATTCCTCTCGTCATTTTACGTCGGAAATGTATGTGTTCCATTCCCCATTGCGGTTCAGGGAGCCAGAATACTGGAGGATAGGTTTTTGGATATAGGAGCGATTTCCAGGCGAACGGTGCCTCGGATCTGAATTCTGCACGCGGCATTCGATTCCTCTCGTCATTTTACGTGGGAAATGCATGTGTTCCTTTCCTGATTAAGATTCTGGGAGCCAGAACACTGGAGGATAGGTTTTGGATATAGGAGCGATTTTCAGACGAACGGTGCGTCGGACCTGAATTCTGCATGCGGCATTCAATTCCTCTCGTCATTTTACGTCGGAAATGTATGTGTTCTATTCCTGATTAAGATTCTGGGAGCCAGAATACTGGAGGATAGGTTTTTGGATATAGGAGCGATTTCCAGACGAACGGTGCCTCGGATCTGAATTCTGCTTGCAGTATTCGATTCATCTCGTCATTTTACGTGGGAAATGCATGTTTTCCTTTCCTGATTAAGATTCTGGGAGCCAGAATACTGGAGGATAGGTTTTGGATATAGGAGCGATTTGCAGACGAACGGTGCCTCGGATTTGAATTCTGCTTGCGGCATTCGATTCCTCTCGTCATTTTACGTGGGAAATGCATGTGTTCCTTTCCTGATTAAGATTCTGGGAGCCAGAATACTGGAGGATAGGTTTTTGGATATAGGAGCGATTTCCAGACGAACTGTGCCTCGGATCTGAATTCTGCTTGCAGTATTCGATTCATCTCGTCATTTTACGTTGGAAATGCATGTTTTCCTTTCCTGATTAAGATTCTGGGAGCCAGAATACTGGAGGATAGGTTTTGGATATAGGAGCGATTTGCAGACGAACGGTGCCTCGGATCTGAATTCTGCTTGCAGTATTCGATTCCTCTCGTCATTTTACGTCGGAAATGTATGTGTTCCATTCCCCATTGCGGTTCAGGGAGCCAGAATACTGGAGGATAGGTTTTTGGCTATAGGAGCGATTTTCAGACGAACGGTACCTCGGATCTGAATTCTGCATGCGGCATTCGATTCCGCTCGCCATTTTACGTCGGAAATGTATGTGTTCCATTCCCCATTGCGGTTCTGGGAGCCAGAATACTGGAGGATAGGTTTTTGGCTATAGGAGCGATTTTCAGACGAACGGTGCCTCGGATCTGAATTCTGCATGCGGCATTCGATTCCTCTCGCCATTTTACGTGGGAAATGCATGTTTTCCTTTCCTGATTAAGATTCTGGGAGCCAGAATACTGGAGGATAGGTTTTGGATATAGGAGCGATTTGCAGACGAACGGTGCCTCGGATCTGAATTCTGCTTGCAGTATTCGATTCCTCTCGTCATTTTACGTCGGAAATGTATGTGTACCATTCCCGATTGCGACTCAGGGAGCCAGAATACTGGAGGATAGGTTTTTGGATATAGGAGCGATTTCCAGGCGAACGGTGCCTCGGATCTGAATTCTGCATGCGGCATTCGATTCCTCTCGTCATTTTACGTGGGAAATGCATGTGTTCCTTTCCTGATTAAGATTCTGGGAGCCAGAACACTGGAGGATAGGTTTTGGATATAGGAGCGATTTTCAGACGAACGGAGCGTCGGATCTGAATTCTGCATGCGGCATTCGATTCCTCTCGTCATTTTACTTCGGAAATGTATGTGTTCCATTCCCGATTGCGACTCAGGGAGCCAGAATACTGGAGGATAGGTTTTTGGCTGTAGGAGCGATTATCAGACGAACGGAGCCTCGGATTTGAATTCTGCTTGCGGTATTCGATTCCTCTCGTCATTTTGCATCGGAAATGCATGTGTTCCATTCCTGATTAAGATTCTAGGAGCCAGAATACTGGAGGATAGGTTTAGGATATAGGAGCGATTTTCAGACGAACGGTGCGTCGCATCTGAATTCTGCATGCGGCATGCAATTCCTCTCGTCATTTTACGTCGGAAATGTATGTGTTCCATTCCCGATTGCGGTTCAGGGAGCCAGAATACTGGAGGATAGATTTTTAGCTATAGGAGCGATTTTCAGACGAACGGTGCCTCGGATCTGAATTCTGCATGCGGCATTCGATTCCTCTCGTCATTTTACGTGGGAAATGCATGTGTTCCTTTCCTGAATAAGATTCTGGGAGCCAGAATACTGGAGGATAGGTTTTGGATATAGGAGCGATTTTCAGACGAACGGTGCCTCGGATCTGAATTCTGCTTGCGGCATTCGATTCCTCTCGTCATTTTACGTCGGAAATGCGTGATCCATTCCCGATTACGATTCTGGGAGCCTGAATACTGGAGGATAGGTTTTTGGCTGTAGGAGCGATTATCAGACGAACGGAGCCTCGGATTTGAATTCTGCTTTCGGTATTCGATTCCTCTCGTCATTTTGCATCGGAAATGCATGTGTTCCCTTCCTGATTACGATTCTGTGAGCCAGAATAATGGAGGATAGGTGTTTGGATATAGGAGCAATTTTCAGACGAACGGTGCCTCGGAACTGAATTCTGTTTGCGGCATTCGATTCCTATCGTCATTTTACGTCGGAAATGAATGTGTTCCATTCCTGATTATGATTCTGGGAGCTACAATACTGGAGGATAGGTTTTTGGCTGTAGGAGGGATTATCAGACGAACGGAGCCTCGGATTTTAATTCTGCTTGCGGTATTCGATTCCTCTGGTCATTTTGCATCGGAAATGCATGTGTGCCTTTCCTGATTAAGATTCTGGGAGCCAGAATACTGGAGGATTGGTTTTTAGCTATAGGATCGATTTTCAGACGAACGTGGCCTCGGATCTAAATTCTGCTTGCGGTATTCGATTCCTCTCGTCATTTTACGTCGGAAATGAATGTGTTGCATTCCTGATTAAGATTCTGTGAGCCAGAATACTGGAGGATAGGTTTTTGGCTGTAGGAGCGATTTGCAGACGAACGGTGCCTCGGATCTGAATTCTGCTTGCGGCATTCGATTCCTCTCGTCATTTTACGTCGGAAATGTATGTGTTCCATTCCCCATTGCGGTTCAGGGAGCCAGAATACCGGAGGATAGGTTTTTGGCTATAGGAGCGATTTGCAGACGAACGGTGCCTCGGATCTGAATGCTGCTTGCGGCATTCGATTCCTCTCGCCATTTTGCATCGGAAATGCATGTGTTCCTTTCCTGATTAAGATTCTGGGAGCCAGAATACTGGAGGATAGGTTTTGGATATAGGAGCGATTTTCAGACGAACGGTGCCTCGGATCTGAATTCTGCTTGCGGCATTCGATTCCTCTCGTCATTTTACGTGGGAAATGCATGTGTTCCTTTCCTGATTAAGATTCTGGGAGCCAGAATACTGGAGGATAGGTTTTGGATATAGGAGCGATGATCAGACGAACGGTGCCTCGGAACTGAATTCTGTTTGCGGCATTCGATTCCTCTCGCCATTTTGCATCGGAAATGCATGTGTGCCTTTCCTGATTAAGATTCTGGGAGCCAGAATACTGGAGGATTGGTTTTTAGCTATAGGAGTGATTTTCAGACGAACGGTGCCGCGGATTTGAATTCTCCTTACGGCATTCGATTCCTCTCGTCATTTTGCGTCGGAAATGCATGTGTTCCATTCCGGATTGCCATTCTGTGAGCCAGAATACTGGAGGATTGGTTTTTAGCTATAGGAGGGATTATCAGACGAACGGAGCCTCGGATTTTAATTCTGCTTGCGGTATTCGATTCCTCTCGTCAATTTGCATCGGAAATGCATGTGTTCCCTTCCTGATTACGATTCTGTGAGCCAGAATAATGGAGGATAGGTGTTTGGATATAGGAGCGATTTTCAGACGAACGGTGCCTCGGAACTGAATTCTGTTTGCGGCATTCGATTCCTCTCGTCATTTTACGTCGGAAATGAATGTGTTCCATCCCTGTTTACGATTCTGAAAGCCAGAATACTGGAGGATTGGTTTTTAGCTATAGGAGCGATTTTCAGACGAACGGTGCCGCGGATTTGAATTCTCCTTACGGCATTCGATTCCTCTCGTCATTTTGCGTCGGAAATGCATGTGTTCCATTCCGGGTTGCGATTCTGTGAGCCAGAATACTGGAGGATAGGTTTTGGATATAGGAGCGATTTCCAGACGAACGGTGCCTCGGATCTGAATTCTGTTTGCGGCATTCGATTCCACTCGTCATTTTACGTGGGAAATACATGTGTTCCATTCCCGATTGCGACTCAGGGAGCCAGAATACTGGAGGATAGGTTTTTGGCTGTAGGAGCGATTTGCAGACGAACGGTGCCTCGGATCTGAATTCTGCTTGCGGCATTCGATTCCTCTCGTCATTTTACGTGGGAAATGCATGTGTTCCTTTCCTGATTAAGATTCTGGGAGCCAGAATACTTGAGGATAGGTTTTGGATATAGGAGCGATTTTCAGACGAACGGTGCCTCGGATCTGAATTCTGCTTGCGGCATTCGATTCCACTCGTAATTTTACGTGGGAAATGCATGTGTTCCTTTCCTGAATAAGATTCTGGGAGCCAGAATACTGGAGGATAGGTTTTGGATATAGGAGCTATTTTAAGACGAACGGTGCCTCGGATCTAAATTCTGCTTGCGGCATTCGATTCCTCTCGTCATTTTACGTGGGAAATGCATGTGTTCCTTTCCTGATTAAGATTCTGGGAGCCAGAATACTGGAGGATAGGTTTTGGATATAGGAGCGATTTGCAGACGAACGGTGCCTCGGATTTGAATTCTGCTTGCGGCATTCGATTCCTCTCGTCATTTTACGTCGGAAATGCGTGTTCCATTCCCGATTACGATTCTGGGAGCCAGAATACTGGAGGATAGGTTTAGGATATAGGAGCGATTTTCAGACGAACGGTGCGTCGGATCTGAATTCTGCATGCGGCATGCAATTCCTATCGTCATTTTACGTCGGAAATGAATGTGTTTCATTCCTGATTAAGATTCTGGGAGCCAGAATACTGGAGGATAGGTTTTTGGCTGTAGGAGCGATTATCAGACGAACGGAGCCTCGGATTTGAATTCTGCTTGCGGTATACGATTCCTCTCGTCATTTTGCATCGGAAATGCATGTGTTCCCTTCCTGATTACGATTCTGTGAGCCAGAATACTGGAGGATAGGTTTAGGATATAGGAGCGATTTTCAGACGAACGGTGCGTCGGATCTGAATTCTGCATGCGGCATGCAATTCCTATCGTCATTTTACGTCGGAAATGAATGTGTTTCATTCCTGATTATGATTCTGGGAGCCACAATACTGGAGGATAGGTTTTTGGCTGTAGGAGGGATTATCAGACGAACGGAGCCTCGGATTTTAATTCTGCTTGCGGTATTCGATTCCTCTCGTCATTTTGCATCGGAAATGCATGTGTGCCTTTCCTGATTAAGATTCTGGGAGCCAGAATACTGGAGGATTGGTTTTTAGCTATAGGATCGATTTTCAGACGAACGGTGCCGCGGATTTGAATTCTCCTTACGGCATTCGATTCCTCTCGTCATTTTGCGTCGGAAATGCATGTGTTCCATTCCGGATTGCCATTCTGTGAGCCAGAATACTGGAGGATAGGTTTTGGATATAGGAGCGATTTCCAGACGAACGGTGCCTCGGATCTGAATTCTGCATGCGGCATTCGATTCCTCTCGTCATTTTACGTCGGAAATGAATGTGTTCCATCCCTGTTTACGATTCTGAAAGCCAGAATACTGGAGGATTGGTTTTTAGCTATAGGAGCGATTTTCAGACGAACGGTGCCGCGGATTTGAATTCTCCTTACGGCATTCGATTCCTCTCGTCATTTTGCGTCGGAAATGCATGTGTTCCATTCCGGGTTGCGATTCTGTGAGCCAGAATACTGGAGGATAGGTTTTTGGCTGTAGGAGCGATTTGCAGACGAACGGTGCCTCGGATCTGAATTCTGTTTGCGGCATTCGATTCCACTCGTCATTTTACGTGGGAAATACATGTGTTCCTTTCCTGAATAAGATTCTGGGAGCCGGAATACTGGAGGATAGGTTTTGGATATAGGAGCGATTTTCAGACGAACGGTGCCTCGGATCTGAATTCTGCTTGCGGCATTCGATTCCTCTCGTCATTTTACGTGGGAAATGCATGTGTTCCATTCCCGATTGCGACTCAGGGAGCCAGAATACTGGAGGATAGGTTTTTGGCTGTAGGAGCGATTTGCAGACGAACGGTGCCTCGGATCTGAATTCTGCTTGCGGCATTCGATTCCTCTCGTCATTTTACGTCGGAAATGTATGTGGTCCATTCCCCATTGCGGTTCAGGGAGCCAGAATACTGGAGGATATATTTTTAGCTATAGGAGCGATTTTCAGACGAACGGTGCCTCGGATCTGAATTCCGCATGCGGCATTCGATTCCTCTCGTCATTTTACGTGGGAAATGCATGTGTTCCTTTCCTGATTAAGATTCTGGGAGCCAGAATACTTGAGGATAGGTTTTGGATATAGGAGCGATTTTCAGACGAACGGTGCCTCGGATCTGAATTCTGCTTGCGGCATTCGATTCCACTCGTAATTTTACGTGGGAAATGCATGTGTTCCTTTCCTGAATAAGATTCTGGGAGCCAGAATACTGGAGGATAGGTTTTGGATATAGGAGCTATTTTCAGACGAACGGTGCCTCGGATCTGAATTCTGCTTGCGGCATTCGATTCCTCTCGTCATTTTACGTGGGAAATGCATGTGTTCCTTTCCTGATTAAGATTCTGGGAGCCAGAATACTGGAGGATAGGTTTTGGATATAGGAGCGATTTGCAGACGAACGGTGCCTCGGATTTGAATTCTGCTGGCGGCATTCGATTCCTCTCGTCATTTTACGTCGGAAATGCGTGTTCCATTCCCGATTACGATTCTGGGAGCCAGAATACTGGAGGATAGGTTTAGGATATAGGAGCGATTTTCAGACGAACGGTGCGTCGGATCTGAATTCTGCATGCGGCATGCAATTCCTATCGTCATTTTACGTCGGAAATGAATGTGTTTCATTCCTGATTATGATTCTGGGAGCCACAATACTGGAGGATAGGTTTTTGGCTGTAGGAGGGATTATCAGACGAACGGAGCCTCGGATTTTAATTCTGCTTGCGGTATTCGATTCCTCTCGTCATTTTGCATCGGAAATGCATGTGTGCCTTTCCTGATTAAGATTCTGGGAGCCAGAATGCTGGAGGATTGGTTTTTAGCTATAGGATCGATTTTCAGACGAACGGTGCCGCGGATTTGAATTCTCCTTACGGCATTCGATTCCTCTCGTCATTTTGCGTCGGACATGCATGTGTTCCATTCCGGATTGCCATTCTGTGAGCCAGAATACTGGAGGATAGGTTTTGGATATAGGAGCGATTTCCAGACGAACGGTGCCTCGGATCTGAATTCTGCATGCGGCATTCGATTCCTCTCGTCATTTTACGTCGGAAATGAATGTGTTCCATCCCTGTTTACGATTCTGAAAGCCAGAATACTGGAGGATTGGTTTTTAGCTATAGGAGCGATTTTCAGACGAACGGTGCCGCGGATTTGAATTCTCCTTACGGCATTCGATTCCTCTCGTCATTTTGCGTCGGAAATGCATGTGTTCCATTCCGGGTTGCGATTCTGTGAGCCAGAATACTGGAGGATAGGTTTTGGATATAGGAGCGATTTCCAGACGAACGGTGCCTCGGATCTGAATTCTGCATGCGGCATTCGATTCCTCTCGTCATTTTACGTCGGAAATGAATGTGTTCCATCCCTGTTTACGATTCTGAAAGCCAGAATACTGGAGGATTGGTTTTTAGCTATAGGATCGATTTTCAGACGAACGTGGCCTCGGATCTAAATTCTGCTTGCGGTATTCGATTCCTCTCGTCATTTTACGTCGGAAATGAATGTGTTGCATTCCTGATTAAGATTCTGTGAGCCAGAATACTGGAGGATAGGTTTTTGGCTGTAGGAGCGATTTGCAGACGAACGGTGCCTCGGATCTGAATTCTGCTTGCGGCATTCGATTCCTCTCGTCATTTTACGTCGGAAATGTGTGTTCCATTCCCCATTGCGGTTCAGGGAGCCAGAATACCGGAGGATAGGTTTTTGGCTATAGGAGCGATTTTCAGACGAACGGTGCCTCGGATCTGAATTCTGCTTGCGGCATTCGATTCCTCTCGTCATTTTACGTCGGAAATGCGTGTTCCATTCCCGATTACGATTCTGGGAGCCAGAATACTGGAGGATAGGTTTAGGATATAGGAGCGATTTTCAGACGAACGGTGCGTCGGATCTGAATTCTGCATGCGGCATGCAATTCCTATCGTCATTTTACGTCGGAAATGAATGTGTTTCATTCCGGATTGCGATTCTGTGAGCCAGAATACTGGAGGATAGGTTTTGGATATAGGAGCGATTTCCAGACGAACGGTGCCTCGGATCTGAATTCTCCTTACGGCATTCGATTCCTCTCGTCATTTTGCGTCGGAAATGCATGTGTTCCATTCCGGATTGCCATTCTGTGAGCCAGAATACTGGAGGATAGGTTTTGGATATAGGAGCGATTTCCAGACGAACGGTGCCTCGGATCTGAATTCTGCTTGCGGCATTCGATTCCTCTCGTCATTTTACGTCGGAAATGAATGTGTTCCATCCCTGTTTACGATTCTGAAAGCCAGAATACTGGAGGATTGGTTTTTAGCTATAGGAGCGATTTTCAGACGAACGGTGCCGCGGATTTGAATTCTCCTTACGGCATTCGATTCCTCTCGTCATTTTGCGTCGGAAATGCATGTGTTCCATTCCGGGTTGCGATTCTGTGAGCCAGAATACTGGAGGATAGGTTTTGGATATAGGAGCGATTTCCAGACGAACGGTGCCTCGGATCTGAATTCTGTTTGCGGCATTCGATTCCACTCGTCATTTTACGTGGGAAATGCATGTGTTCCTTTCCTGAATAAGATTCTGGGAGCCAGAATACTGGAGGATAGGTTTTGGATATAGGAGCGATTTTCAGACGAACGGTGCCTCGGATCTGAATTCTGCTTGCGGCATTCGATTCCTCTCGTCATTTTACGTGGGAAATGCATGTGTGCCTTTCCTGATTAAGATTCTGGGAGCCAGAATACTGGAGGATAGGTTTTTGGCTGTAGGAGCGATTTGCAGACGAACGGTGCCTCGGATCTGAATTCTGCTTGCGGCATTCGATTCCTCTCGTCATTTTACGTCGGAAATGTATGTGTTCCATTCCCGATTGCGACTCAGGGAGCCAGAATACTGGAGGATAGGTTTTTGGCTGTAGGAGCGATTTGCAGACGAACGGTGCCTCGGATCTGAATGCTGCTTGCGGCATTCGATTCCTCTCGTGATTTTACTTGGGAAATGCATGTGTTCCTTTCCTGATTAAGATTCTAGGAGCCAGAATACTGGAGGATAGGTTTAGGATATAGGAGCGATTTTCAGACGAACTGTGCGTCGGATCTGAATTCTGCATGCGGCATGCAATTCCTCTCGTCATTTTACGTGGGAAATGCATGTGTTCCTTTCCTGATTAAGATTCTGGGAGCCAGAATACTGGAGGATAGGTTTTGGATATAGTAGCGATTTTCAGACGAACGGTGCCTCGGAACTGAATTCTGTTTGCGGCATTCGATTCCTATTGTCATTTTACGTCGGAAATGAATGTGTTTCATTCCTGATTATGATTCTGGGAGCCACAATACTGGAGGATAGGTTTTTGGCTGTAGGAGGGATTATCAGACGAACGGAGCCTCGGATTTTAATTCTGCTTGCGGTATTCGATTCCTCTCGTCATTTTGCATCGGAAATGCATGTGTGCCTTTCCTGATTAAGATTCTGGGAGCCAGAATACTGGAGGATTGGTTTTTAGCTATAGGATCAATTTTCAGACGAACGTGGCCTCGGATCTAAATTCTGCTTGCGGTATTCGATTCCTCTCGTCATTTTACGTCGGAAATGAATGTGTTGCATTCCTGATTAAGATTCTGTGAGCCAGAATACTGGAGGATCGGTTTTTGGCCGTAGGAGCGATTTGCAGACGAACGGTGCCTCGGATCTGAATGCTGCTTGCGGCATTCGATTCCTCTCGTGATTTTACTTGGGAAATGCATGTGTTCCTTTCCTGATTAAGATTCTAGGAGCCAGAATACTGGAGGATAGGTTTAGGATATAGGAGCGATTTTCAGACGAACTGTGCGTCGGATCTGAATTCTGCATGCGGCATGCAATTCCTCTCGTCATTTTACGTCGGAAATGTATGTGTTCCATTCCTGATTGCGACTCAGGGAGCCAGAATACTGGAGGATAGGTTTTTGGATATAGGAGCGATTTCCAGACGAACGGTGCCTCGGATCTGAATTCTGTTTGCGGCATTCGATTCCACTCGTCATTTTACGTGGGAAATGCATGTGTTCCTTTCCTGAATAAGATTCTGGGAGCCAGAATACTGGAGGATAGGTTTTGGATATAGGAGCGATTTTCAGACGAACGGTGCCTCGGATCTGAATTCTGCTTGCGGCATTCGATTCCTCTCGTCATTTTACGTGGGAAATGCATGTGTGCCTTTCCTGATTAAGATTCTGGGAGCCAGAATACTGGAGGATAGGTTTTTGGCTGTAGGAGCGATTTGCAGACGAACGGTGCCTCGGATCTGAATTCTGCTTGCGGCATTCGATTCCTCTCGTCATTTTACGTCGGAAATGTATGTGGTCCATTCCCCATTGCGGTTCAGGGAGCCAGAATACTGGAGGATAGATTTTTAGCTATAGGAGCGATTTTCAGACGAACGGTGCCTCGGATCTGAATTCTGCATGCGGCATTCGATTCCTCTCGTCATTTTACGTCGGAAATGTATGTGGTCCATTCCCCATTGCGGTTCAGGGAGCCAGAATACTGGAGGATAGATTTTTAGCTATAGGAGCGATTTTCAGACGAACGGTGCCTCGGATCTGAATTCTGCATGCGGCATTCGATTCCTCTCGTCATTTTACGTGGGAAATGCATGTGTTCCTTTCCTGATTAAGATTCTGGGAGCCAGAATACTGGAGGATTGGTTTTTAGCTATAGGATCGATTTTCAGACGAACGTGGCCTCGGATCTAAATTCTGCTTGCGGTATTCGATTCCTCTCGTCATTTTACGTCGGAAATGAATGTGTTGCATTCCTGATTAAGATTCTGTGAGCCAGAATACTGGAGGATAGGTTTTTGGCTGTAGGAGCGATTTGCAGACGAACGGTGCCTCGGATCTGAATTCTGCTTGCGGCATTCGATTCCTCTCGTCATTTTACGTCGGAAATGTATGTGTTCCATTCCCCATTGCGGTTCAGGGAGCCAGAATACCGGAGGATAGGTTTTTGGCTATAGGAGCGATTTTCAGGCGAACGGTGCCTCGGATCTGAATTCTGCTTGCGGCATTCGATTCCTCTCGTCATTTTACGTGGGAAATGCATGTGTTCCTTTCCTGATTAAGATTCTGGGAGCCAGAATACTGGAGGATAGGTTTTGTATATAGAAGCGATTATCAGACGAACGGAGCCTCGGATTTGAATTCTGCTTGCGGTATTCGATTCCTCTCGTCATTTTGCATCGGAAATGCATGTGTTCCCTTCCTGATTACGATTCTGTGAGCCAGAATACTGGAGGATAGGTGTTTGGATATAGGAGCGATTTTCAGACGAACGGTGCCTCGGAACTGAATTCTGCTTGCGCCATTCGATTCCTCTCGGCATTTTACGTCGGAAAAGCATCTGTTCCATTCCTGATTACGATTCTGGAAGCCAGAATACTGGAGGATAGGTTTTGGATATAGGAGTGATTTGCAGACGAACGGAGCCTCGGATTTGAATTCTGCATTCGGCATTCGATTCCTCTCGTCATTTTACGTGGGGAATGCATGTGTTCCATTCCAGATTACAATTCTGGGAGCCAGAATACTGGAGGATAGGTTTTTGCCTTAGGAGCGATTTTCAGACGAACGGTGCCTCGGATCTGAATTCTACATGCGGCATTCGATTCCTCTCGTCATTTTACGTGGGAAATGCATGTGTTCCTTTCCTGATTAAGATTCTGGGAGCCAGAATACTGGAGGATAGGTTTTTGGCTATAGGAGCGATTTTCAGGCGAACGGTGCCTCGGATCTCAATTCTGCTTGCGGCATTCGATTCCTCTCGTCATTTTACGTCAGAAATGTATGTGCTCCATTCCCCATTGCGGTTTAGGGAGCCAGAATACTGGAGGATAGGTTTTTGGCTATAGGAGCGATTTTCAGACGAACGGTGCCTCGGATCTGAATTCTACATGCGGCATTCGATTCCTCTCGTCATTTTACGTGGGAAATGCATGTGTTCCTTTCCTGATTAAGATTCTGGGAGCCAGAATACTGGAGGATAGGCTTTTGGCTGTAGGAGCGATTTTCAGACGAACGGTGCCTCGGATCTCAATTCTGCTTGCGGTATTCGATTCCTCTCGTCATTTTACGTGGGAAATGCATGTGTTCCTTTCCTGATTAAGATTCTGGGAGCCAGAATACTGGAGGATAGGTTTTGGATATAGGAGCGATTTCCAGACGAACGGTGCCTCGGATCTGAATTCTGCTTGCGGCATTCGATTCCTCTCGTCATTTTACGTCAGAAATGTATGTGCTCCATTCACCATTGCGGTTCAGGGAGCCAGAATACTGGAGGATCGGTTTTTGGTTATAGGAGCGATTTTCAGACGAACGGAGCATCGGATTTGAATTCTGCTTGCAGTATTCGATTCCTCTCGTCATTTTGCATCGGAAATGCATGTGTTCCCTTCCTGATTGCGATTCAGGGAGCCAGAATACTGGAGGATAGGTTTTTAGCTATAGGAACGATTTTCAGACGAACGGTGTCTCGGATCTAAATTCTGCTTGCGGCATACGATGCCTCTCGTCATTTTAAGTCGGAAATGTATGTGTTCCATTCCCCATTGCGGTTCAGGGAGCCAGAATACTGGAGGATTGGTTTTTAGCTATAGGAGCGATTTTCAGACGAACGGTGCCGCGGATTTGAATTCTCCTTACGGCATTCGATTCCTCTCGTCATTTTGCGTCGGAAATGCATGTGTTCCATTCCGGATTGCCATTCTGTGAGCCAGAATACTGGAGGATAGGTTTTGGATATAGGAGTGATTTCCAGACGAACGGTGCCTCGGATCTGAATTCTGTTTGCGGCATTCGATTCCACTCGTCATTTTACGTGGGAAATGCATGTGTTCCTTTCCTGAATAAGATTCTGGGAGCCAGAATACTGGAGGATTGGTTTTTAGCTATAGGATCGATTTTCAGACGAACGTGGCCTCGGATCTAAATTCTGCTTGCGGTATTCGATTCCTCTCGTCATTTTACGTCGGAAATGAATGTGTTGCATTCCTGATTAAGATTCTGTGAGCCAGAATACTGGAGGATAGGTTTTTGGCCGTAGGAGCGATTTGCAGACGAACGGTGCCTCGGATCTGAATGCTGCTTGCGGCATTCGATTCCTCTCGTGATTTTACGTGGGAAATGCATGTGTTCCTTTCCTGATTAAGATTCTAGGAGCCAGAATACTGGAGGATAGGTTTAGGATATAGGAGCGATTTTCAGACGAACGTTGCGTCGGATCTGAATTCTGCATGCGGCATGCAAATCCTCTCGTCATTTTACGTCGGAAATGTATGTGTTCCATTCCTGATTGCGACTCAGGGAGCCAGAATACTGGAGGATAGGTTTTTGGATATAGGAGCGATTTCCAGACGAACGGTGCCTCGGATCTGAATTCTGCTTGCGGCATTCGATTCCTCTCGTCATTTTACGTCGGAAATGTATGTGTTCCATTCCCCATTGCGGTTCAGGGAGCCAGAATACTGGAGGATAGATTTTTAGCTATAGGAGCGATTTTCAGACGAACGGTGCCTCGGATCTGAATGCTGCTTGCGGCATTCGATTCCTCTCGTCATTTTACGTGGGAAATGCATGTGTTCCTTTCCTGATTAAGATTCTGGGAGCCAGAATACTGGAGGATAGGTTTTGTATATAGGAGCGATTATCAGACGAACGGAGCCTCGGATTTGAATTCTGCTTGCGGTATTCGATTCCTCTCGTCATTTTGCATCGGAAATGCATGTGTTCCCTTCCTGATTACGATTCTGTGAGCCAGAATACTGGAGGATAGGTGTTTGGATATAGGAGCGATTTTCAGACGAACGGTGCCTCGGAACTGAATTCTGTTTGCGGCATTCGATTCCTCTCGTCATTTTGCATCGGAAATGCATGTGTGCCTTTCCTGATTAAGATTCTGGGAGCCAGAATACTGGAGGATTGGTTTTTAGCTATAGGAGCGATTTTCAGACGAACGGTGCCGCGGATTTGAATTCTCCTTACGGCATTCGATTCCTCTCGTCATTTTGCGTCGGAAATGCATGTGTTCCATTCCGGATTGCCATTCTGTGAGCCAGAATACTGGAGGATAGGTTTTGGATATAGGAGCGATTTCCAGACGAACGGTGCCTCGGATCTGAATTCTGTTTGCGGCATTCGATTCCACTCGTCATTTTACGTGGGAAATGCATGTGTTCCTTTCCTGAATAAGATTCTGGGAGCCAGAATACTGGAGGATTGGTTTTTAGCTATAGGATCGATTTTCAGACGAACGTGGCCTCGGATCTAAATTCTGCTTGCGGTATTCGATTCCTCTCGTCATTTTGCATCGGAAATGCATGTGTTCCCTTCCTGATTAAGATTCTGGGAGCCAGAATACTGGAGGATAGGTTTTGGATATAGGAGCGATTTGCAGACGAACGGTGCCTCGGATTTGAATTCTGCATGCGGCATTCGATTCATCTCGTCATTTTACGTGGGAAATGCATGTTTTCCTTTCCTGATTAAGATTCTGGGAGCCAGAATACTGGAGGATAGGTTTTGGATATAGGAGCGATTTCCAGACGAACGGTGCCTCGGATCTGAATTCTCCTTACGGCATTCGATTCCTCTCGTCATTTTGCGTCGGAAATGCATGTGTTCCATTCCGGATTGCGATTCTGTGAGCCAGAATACTGGAGGATAGGTTTTGGATATAGGAGCGATTTCCAGACGAACGGTGCCTCGGATCTGAATTCTGCTTACGGCATTCGATTCCTCTCGTCATTTTACGTGGGAAATGCAGGTGGTCCATTCCTGATTAAGATTCTGGGAGCCAGAATACTGGAGGATAGGTTTTGGATATAGGAGCGATTTTCAGACTAACGGTGCCTCGGATCTGAATTCTGCATGCGGCATTCGATTCATCTCGTCATTTTACGTGGGAAATGCATGTTTTCCTTTCCTGATTAAGATTCTGGGAGCCAGAATACTGGAGGATAGGTTCTGGATATAGGGGCGATTTGCAGATGAACCGTGCCTCGGATCTCAATTCTGCTTGCGGCATTCGATTCCTCTCGTCATTTTACGTCAGAAATGTATGTGCTCCATTCCCCATTGCGGTTTAGGGAGCCAGAATACTGGAGGATAGGTTTTTGGCTATAGGAGCGATTTTCAGACGAACGGTGCCTCGGATCTGAATTCTACATGCGGCATTCGATTCCTCTCGTCATTTTACGTGGGAAATGCATGTGTTCCTTTCCTGATTAAGATTCTGGGAGCCAGAATACTGGAGGATAGGCTTTTGGCTGTAGGAGCGATTTTCAGACGAACGGTGCCTCGGATCTCAATTCTGCTTGCGGTATTCGATTCCTCTCGTCATTTTACGTCAGAAATGTATGTGCTCCATTCCCCATTGCGGTTTAGGGAGCCAGAATACTGGAGGATAGGTTTTTGGCTATAGGAGCGATTTTCAGACGAACGGTGCCTCGGATCTGAATTCTACATGCGGCATTCGATTCCTCTCGTCATTTTACGTGGGAAATGCATGTGTTCCTTTCCTGATTAAGATTCTGGGAGCCAGAATACTGGAGGATAGGCTTTTGGCTGTAGGAGCGATTTTCAGACGAACGGTGCCTCGGATCTCAATTCTGCTTGCGGTATTCGATTCCTCTCGTCATTTTACGTGGGAAATGCATGTGTTCCTTTCCTGATTAAGATTCTGGGAGCCAGAATACTGGAGGATAGGTTTTGGATATAGGAGCGATTTCCAGACGAACGGTGCCTCGGATCTGAATTCTGCTTGCGGCATTCGATTCCTCTCGTCATTTTACGTCAGAAATGTATGTGCTCCATTCACCATTGCGGTTCAGGGAGCCAGAATACTGGAGGATCGGTTTTTGGTTATAGGAGCGATTTTCAGACGAACGGAGCATCGGATTTGAATTCTGCTTGCAGTATTCGATTCCTCTCGTCATTTTGCATCGGAAATGCATGTGTTCCCTTCCTGATTGCGATTCAGGGAGCCAGAATACTGGAGGATAGGTTTTTAGCTATAGGAACGATTTTCAGACGAACGGTGTCTCGGATCTAAATTCTGCTTGCGGCATACGATGCCTCTCGTCATTTTAAGTCGGAAATGTATGTGTTCCATTCCCCATTGCGGTTCAGGGAGCCAGAATACTGGAGGATTGGTTTTTAGCTATAGGAGCGATTTTCAGACGAACGGTGCCGCGGATTTGAATTCTCCTTACGGCATTCGATTCCTCTCGTCATTTTGCGTCGGAAATGCATGTGTTCCATTCCGGATTGCCATTCTGTGAGCCAGAATACTGGAGGATAGGTTTTGGATATAGGAGCGATTTCCAGACGAACGGTGCCTCGGATCTGAATTCTGTTTGCGGCATTCGATTCCACTCGTCATTTTACGTGGGAAATGCATGTGTTCCTTTCCTGAATAAGATTCTGGGAGCCAGAATACTGGAGGATTGGTTTTTAGCTATAGGATCGATTTTCAGACGAACGTGGCCTCGGATCTAAATTCTGCTTGCGGTATTCGATTCCTCTCGTCATTTTACGTCGGAAATGAATGTGTTGCATTCCTGATTAAGATTCTGTGAGCCAGAATACTGGAGGATAGGTTTTTGGCCGTAGGAGCGATTTGCAGACGAACGGTGCCTCGGATCTGAATGCTGCTTGCGGCATTCGATTCCTCTCGTGATTTTACGTGGGAAATGCATGTGTTCCTTTCCTGATTAAGATTCTAGGAGCCAGAATACTGGAGGATAGGTTTAGGATATAGGAGCGATTTTCAGACGAACGTTGCGTCGGATCTGAATTCTGCATGCGGCATGCAATTCCTCTCGTCATTTTACGTCGGAAATGTATGTGTTCCATTCCTGATTGCGACTCAGGGAGCCAGAATACTGGAGGATAGGTTTTTGGATATAGGAGCGATTTCCAGACGAACGGTGCCTCGGATCTGAATTCTGCTTGCGGCATTCGATTCCTCTCGTCATTTTACGTCGGAAATGTATGTGTTCCATTCCCCATTGCGGTTCAGGGAGCCAGAATACTGGAGGATAGATTTTTAGCTATAGGAGCGATTTTCAGACGAACGGTGCCTCGGATCTGAATGCTGCTTGCGGCATTCGATTCCTCTCGTCATTTTACGTGGGAAATGCATGTGTTCCTTTCCTGATTAAGATTCTGGGAGCCAGAATACTGGAGGATAGGTTTTGTATATAGGAGCGATTTTCAGACGAACGGTGCCTCGGAACTGAATTCTGTTTGCGGCATTCGATTCCTCTCGTCATTTTGCATCGGAAATGCATGTGTGCCTTTCCTGATTAAGATTCTGGGAGCCAGAATACTGGAGGATTGGTTTTTAGCTATAGGAGCGATTTTCAGACGAACGGTGCCGCGGATTTGAATTCTCCTTACGGCATTCGATTCCTCTCGTCATTTTGCGTCGGAAATGCATGTGTTCCATTCCGGATTGCCATTCTGTGAGCCAGAATACTGGAGGATAGGTTTTGGATATAGGAGCGATTTCCAGACGAACGGTGCCTCGGATCTGAATTCTGTTTGCGGCATTCGATTCCACTCGTCATTTTACGTGGGAAATGCATGTGTTCCTTTCCTGAATAAGATTCTGGGAGCCAGAATACTGGAGGATTGGTTTTTAGCTATAGGATCGATTTTCAGACGAACGTGGCCTCGGATCTAAATTCTGCTTGCGGTATTCGATTCCTCTCGTCATTTTGCATCGGAAATGCATGTGTTCCCTTCCTGATTAAGATTCTGGGAGCCAGAATACTGGAGGATAGGTTTTGGATATAGGAGCGATTTGCAGACGAACGGTGCCTCGGATTTGAATTCTGCATGCGGCATTCGATTCATCTCGTCATTTTACGTGGGAAATGCATGTTTTCCTTTCCTGATTAAGATTCTGGGAGCCAGAATACTGGAGGATAGGTTTTGGATATAGGAGCGATTTCCAGACGAACGGTGCCTCGGATCTGAATTCTCCTTACGGCATTCGATTCCTCTCGTCATTTTGCGTCGGAAATGCATGTGTTCCATTCCGGATTGCGATTCTGTGAGCCAGAATACTGGAGGATAGGTTTTGGATATAGGAGCGATTTCCAGACGAACGGTGCCTCGGATCTGAATTCTGCTTACGGCATTCGATTCCTCTCGTCATTTTACGTGGGAAATGCAGGTGGTCCATTCCTGATTAAGATTCTGGGAGCCAGAATACTGGAGGATAGGTTTTGGATATAGGAGCGATTTTCAGACTAACGGTGCCTCGGATCTGAATTCTGCATGCGGCATTCGATTCATCTCGTCATTTTACGTGGGAAATGCATGTTTTCCTTTCCTGATTAAGATTCTGGGAGCCAGAATACTGGAGGATAGGTTCTGGATATAGGGGCGATTTGCAGATGAACCGTGCCTCGGGTCTGAATTCTGCATGCGGCATTCGATTCCTCTCGTCATTTTACGTGGGAAATGCATGTGTTCCTTTCCTGATTAAGATTCTGGGAGCCAGAATACTGGAGGATAGGTTTTGGATATAGGAGCGATTTGCAGACGAACGGTGCCTCGGATTTGAATTCTGCATGCGGCATTCGATTCATCTCGTCATTTTGCGTGGGAAATGCATGTTTTCCTTTCCTGATTAAGATTCTGGGAGCCAGAATACTGGAGGATAGGTTTTGGATATAGGAGCGATTTCCAGACGAACGGTGCCTCGGATCTGAATTCTGCATGCGGCATTCGATTCCTCTCGTCATTTTACGTCGGAAATGAATGTGTTCCATCCCTGTTTACGATTCTGAAAGCCAGAATACTGGAGGATTGGTTTTTAGCTATAGGAGCGATTTTCAGACGAACGGTGCCGCGGATTTGAACTCTGCTTGTGGCATACGATTCCTCTCGTCATTTTACGTCGGAAATGTATGTGTTCCATTCCCGATTGCGATTCAGGGAGCCAGAAAACTGGAGGATAGGTTTTTGGCTATAGGAGCGATTTGCAGACGAACGGTGCCTCGGATCTGAATTCTGCTTGCGGCATTCGATTCCTCTCGTCATTTTACGTGGGAAATGCATGTGTTCCTTTGCTGATTAAGATTCTGGGAGCCAGAGTACTGGAGGATAGGTTTTGGATATAGGAGCGATTTGCAGACGAACGGTGCCTCGGATTTGAATTCTGCTTGCGGCATTCGATTCCTCTCGTCATTTTACGTCGGAAATGTATGTGTTCCATTCCCGATTGCGACTCAGGGAGCCAGAATACTGGAGGATAGGTTTTTGGATATAGGAGCGATTTCCAGACGAACGGTGCCTCGGATCTGAATTCTGCATGCGGCATTCGATTCCTCTCGTCATTTTACGTGGGAAATGCATGTGTTCCTTTCCTGATTAAGATTCTGGGAGCCAGAATACTGGAGGATAGGTTTTTGGCTATAGGAACGATTTTCAGACGAACGGTGCCTCGGATCTGAATTCTGCATGCGGCATTCGATTCCTCTCGTCATTTTACGTGGGAAATGCATGTGTTCCTTTCCTGATTAAGATTCTGGGAGCCAGAATACTGGAGGATAGGTTTTTGGCTATAGGAGCGATTTTCAGACGAACGGTGCCTCGGATCTGAATTCTGCTTGCGGCATTCGATTCCTCTCGTCATTTTACGTCGGAAATGTATGTGTTCCATTCCCGATTGCGACTCAGGGAGCCAGAATACTGGAGGATAGGTTTTTGGCTGTAGGAGCGATTTGCAGACGAACGGTGCCTCGGATCTGAATTCTGCTTGCGGAATTCGATTCCTCTCGTCATTTTACGTCGGAAATGTATGTGTTCCATTCCCCATTGCGGTTCAGGGAGCCAGAATACCGAAGGATAGGTTTTTGGCTATAGGAGCGATTTTCAGACGAACGGTGCCTCGGATCTGAATGCTGCTTGCGGCATTCGATTCCTCTCGTGATTTTACGTGGGAAATGCAGGTGTTCCATTCCTGATTAAGATTCTAGGAGCCAGAATACTGGAGGATAGGTTTAGGATATAGGAGCGATTTTCAGACGAACGGAGCGTCGGATCTGAATTCTGCATGCGGCATGCAATTCCTCTCGTCATTTTACGTCGGAAATGCATGTGTTCCTTTCCTGATTAAGATTCTGGGAGCCAGAATACTGGAGGATAGGTTTTGGATATAGGAGCGATTTGCAGACGAACGGTGCCTCGGATCTGAATTCTGCTTGCGGCATTCGATTCCTCTCGTCATTTTGCATCGGAAATGCATGTGTTCCTTTCCTGATTAAGATTTTGGGAGCCAGAATACTGGAGGATAGGTTTTGGATATAGGAGCGATTTTCAGACGAACGGTGCCTCGGATCTGAATTCTGCTTGCGGCATTCGATTCCTCTCGTCATTTTACGTGGGAAATGCAGGTGGTCCATTCCTGATTAAGATTCTGGGAGCCAGAATACTGGAGGATAGGTTTTGGATATAGGAGCGATTTTCAGACTAACGGTGCCTCGGATCTGAATTCTGCATGCGGCATTCGATTCATCTCGTCATTTTACGTGGGAAATGCATGTTTTCCTTTCCTGATTAAGATTCTGGGAGCCAGAATACTGGAGGATAGGTTCTGGATATAGGGGCGATTTGCAGATGAACGGTGCCTCGGGTCTGAATTCTGCATGCGGCATTCGATTCCTCTCGTCATTTTACGTGGGAAATGCATGTGTTCCTTTCCTGATTAAGATTCTGGGAGCCAGAATACTGGAGGATAGGTTTTGGATATAGGAGCGATTTGCAGACGAACGGTGCCTCGGATTTGAATTCTGCATGCGGCATTCGATTCATCTCGTCATTTTACGTGGGAAATGCATGTTTTCCTTTCCTGATTAAGATTCTGGGAGCCAGAATACTGGAGGATAGGTTTTGGATATAGGAGCGATTTCCAGACGAACGGTGCCTCGGATCTGAATTCTGCTTGCGGCATTCGATTCCTCTCGTCATTTTACGTCGGAAATGTATGTGTTCCATTCCCGATTGCGACTCAGGGAGCCAGAATACTGGAGGATAGGTTTTTGGCTATAGGAGCGATTTTCAGAAGAACGGTGCCTCGGATTTGAATTCTGCATGCGGCATTCGATTCATCTCGTCATTTTACGTGGGAAATGCATGTTTTCCTTTCCTGATTAAGATTCTGGGAGCCAGAATACTGGAGGATAGGTTTTGGATATAGGAGCGATTTCCAGACGAACGGTGCCTCGGATTTGAATTCTCCTTACGGCATTCGATTCCTCTCGTCATTTTGCGTCGGAAATGCATGTGTTCCTTTCCTGATTAAGATTCTGGGAGCCAGAATACTGGAGGATAGGTTTTGGATATAGGAGCGATTTTCAGACGAACGGTGCCTCGGATCTGAATTCTGCTTGCGGCATTCGATTCCTCTCGTCATTTTACGTGGGAAATGCAGGTGGTCCATTCCTGATTAAGATTCTGGGAGCCAGAATACTGGAGGATAGGTTTTGGATATAGGAGCGATTTTCAGACTAACGGTGCCTCGGATCTGAATTCTGCATGCGGCATTCGATTCATCTCGTCATTTTACGTGGGAAATGCATGTTTTCCTTTCCTGATTAAGATTCTGGGAGCCAGAATACTGGAGGATAGGTTCTGGATATAGGGGCGATTTGCAGATGAACCGTGCCTCGGGTCTGAATTCTGCATGCGGCATTCGATTCCTCTCGTCATTTTACGTGGGAAATGCATGTGTTCCTTTCCTGATTAAGATTCTGGGAGCCAGAATACTGGAGGATAGGTTTTGGATATAGGAGCGATTTGCAGACGAACGGTGCCTCGGATTTGAATTCTGCATGCGGCATTCGATTCATCTCGTCATTTTACGTGGGAAATGCATGTTTTCCTTTCCTGATTAAGATTCTGGGAGCCAGAATACTGGAGGATAGGTTTTGGATATAGGAGCGATTTCCAGACGAACGGTGCCTCGGATCTGAATTCTGCTTGCGGCATTCGATTCCTCTCGTCATTTTACGTCGGAAATGTATGTGTTCCATTCCCGATTGCGACTCAGGGAGCCAGAATACTGGAGGATAGGTTTTTGGCTATAGGAGCGATTTTCAGAAGAACGGTGCCTCGGATTTGAATTCTGCATGCGGCATTCGATTCATCTCGTCATTTTACGTGGGAAATGCATGTTTTCCTTTCCTGATTAAGATTCTGGGAGCCAGAATACTGGAGGATAGGTTTTGGATATAGGAGCGATTTCCAGACGAACGGTGCCTCGGATTTGAATTCTCCTTACGGCATTCGATTCCTCTCGTCATTTTGCGTCGGAAATGCATGTGTTCCATTCCGGATTGCGATTCTGTGAGCCAGAATACTGGAGGATAGGTTTTGGATATAGGAGCGATTTCCAGACGAACGGTGCCTCGGATCTGAATTCTGCATGCGGCATTCGATTCCTCTCGTCATTTTACGTCGGAAATGAATGTGTTCCATCCCTGTTTACGATTCTGAAAGCCAGAATACTGGAGGATTGGTTTTTAGCTATAGGAGCGATTTTCAGACGAACGGTGCCGCGGATTTGAACTCTGCTTGTGGCATACGATTCCTCTCGTCATTTTACGTCGGAAATGTATGTGTTCCATTCCCGATTGCGATTCAGGGAGCCAGAATACTGGAGGATAGGTTTTTGGCTATAGGAGCGATTTGCAGACGAACGGTGCCTCGGATTTGAATTCTGCATGCGGCATTCGATTCATCTCGTCATTTTACGTGGGAAATGCATGTTTTCCTTTCCTGATTAAGATTCTGGGAGCCAGAATACTGGAGGATAGGTTTTGGATATAGGAGCGATTTCCAGACGAACGGTGCCTCGGATCTGAATTCTGCTTGCGGCATTCGATTCCTCTCGTCATTTTACGTCGGAAATGTATGTGTTCCATTCCCGATTGCGACTCAGGGAGCCAGAATACTGGAGGATAGGTTTTTGGCTATAGGAGCGATTTTCAGAAGAACGGTGCCTCGGATTTGAATTCTGCATGCGGCATTCGATTCATCTCGTCATTTTACGTGGGAAATGCATGTTTTCCTTTCCTGATTAAGATTCTGGGAGCCAGAATACTGGAGGATAGGTTTTGGATATAGGAGCGATTTTCAGACTAACGGTGCCTCGGATCTGAATTCTGCATGCGGCATTCGATTCATCTCGTCATTTTACGTGGGAAATGCATGTTTTCCTTTCCTGATTAAGATTCTGGGAGCCAGAATACTGGAGGATAGGTTCTGGATATAGGGGCGATTTGCAGATGAACCGTGCCTCGGGTCTGAATTCTGCATGCGGCATTCGATTCCTCTCGTCATTTTACGTGGGAAATGCATGTGTTCCTTTCCTGATTAAGATTCTGGGAGCCAGAATACTGGAGGATAGGTTTTGGATATAGGAGCGATTTGCAGACGAACGGTGCCTCGGATTTGAATTCTGCATGCGGCATTCGATTCATCTCGTCATTTTGCGTGGGAAATGCATGTTTTCCTTTCCTGATTAAGATTCTGGGAGCCAGAATACTGGAGGATAGGTTTTGGATATAGGAGCGATTTCCAGACGAACGGTGCCTCGGATCTGAATTCTGCATGCGGCATTCGATTCCTCTCGTCATTTTACGTCGGAAATGAATGTGTTCCATCCCTGTTTACGATTCTGAAAGCCAGAATACTGGAGGATTGGTTTTTAGCTATAGGAGCGATTTTCAGACGAACGGTGCCGCGGATTTGAACTCTGCTTGTGGCATACGATTCCTCTCGTCATTTTACGTCGGAAATGTATGTGTTCCATTCCCGATTGCGATTCAGGGAGCCAGAAAACTGGAGGATAGGTTTTTGGCTATAGGAGCGATTTGCAGACGAACGGTGCCTCGGATCTGAATTCTGCTTGCGGCATTCGATTCCTCTCGTCATTTTACGTGGGAAATGCATGTGTTCCTTTGCTGATTAAGATTCTGGGAGCCAGAGTACTGGAGGATAGGTTTTGGATATAGGAGCGATTTGCAGACGAACGGTGCCTCGGATTTGAATTCTGCTTGCGGCATTCGATTCCTCTCGTCATTTTACGTCGGAAATGTATGTGTTCCATTCCCGATTGCGACTCAGGGAGCCAGAATACTGGAGGATAGGTTTTTGGATATAGGAGCGATTTCCAGACGAACGGTGCCTCGGATCTGAATTCTGCATGCGGCATTCGATTCCTCTCGTCATTTTACGTGGGAAATGCATGTGTTCCTTTCCTGATTAAGATTCTGGGAGCCAGAATACTGGAGGATAGGTTTTTGGCTATAGGAACGATTTTCAGACGAACGGTGCCTCGGATCTGAATTCTGCATGCGGCATTCGATTCCTCTCGTCATTTTACGTGGGAAATGCATGTGTTCCTTTCCTGATTAAGATTCTGGGAGCCAGAATACTGGAGGATAGGTTTTTGGCTATAGGAGCGATTTTCAGACGAACGGTGCCTCGGATCTGAATGCTGCTTGCGGCATTCGATTCCTCTCGTCATTTTACGTCGGAAATGTATGTGTTCCATTCCCGATTGCGACTCAGGGAGCCAGAATACTGGAGGATAGGTTTTTGGCTGTAGGAGCGATTTGCAGACGAACGGTGCCTCGGATCTGAATTCTGCTTGCGGAATTCGATTCCTCTCGTCATTTTACGTCGGAAATGTATGTGTTCCATTCCCCATTGCGGTTCAGGGAGCCAGAATACCGAAGGATAGGTTTTTGGCTATAGGAGCGATTTTCAGACGAACGGTGCCTCGGATCTGAATGCTGCTTGCGGCATTCGATTCCTCTCGTGATTTTACGTGGGAAATGCAGGTGTTCCATTCCTGATTAAGATTCTAGGAGCCAGAATACTGGAGGATAGGTTTAGGATATAGGAGCGATTTTCAGACGAACGGAGCGTCGGATCTGAATTCTGCATGCGGCATGCAATTCCTCTCGTCATTTTACGTCGGAAATGCATGTGTTCCTTTCCTGATTAAGATTCTGGGAGCCAGAATACTGGAGGATAGGTTTTGGATATAGGAGCGATTTGCAGACGAACGGTGCCTCGGATCTGAATTCTGCTTGCGGCATTCGATTCCTCTCGTCATTTTGCATCGGAAATGCATGTGTTCCTTTCCTGATTAAGATTTTGGGAGCCAGAATACTGGAGGATAGGTTTTGGATATAGGAGCGATTTTCAGACGAACGGTGCCTCGGATCTGAATTCTGCTTGCGGCATTCGATTCCTCTCGTCATTTTACGTGGGAAATGCAGGTGGTCCATTCCTGATTAAGATTCTGGGAGCCAGAATACTGGAGGATAGGTTTTGGATATAGGAGCGATTTTCAGACTAACGGTGCCTCGGATCTGAATTCTGCATGCGGCATTCGATTCATCTCGTCATTTTACGTGGGAAATGCATGTTTTCCTTTCCTGATTAAGATTCTGGGAGCCAGAATACTGGAGGATAGGTTCTGGATATAGGGGCGATTTGCAGATGAACGGTGCCTCGGGTCTGAATTCTGCATGCGGCATTCGATTCCTCTCGTCATTTTACGTGGGAAATGCATGTGTTCCTTTCCTGATTAAGATTCTGGGAGCCAGAATACTGGAGGATAGGTTTTGGATATAGGAGCGATTTGCAGACGAACGGTGCCTCGGATTTGAATTCTGCATGCGGCATTCGATTCATCTCGTCATTTTACGTGGGAAATGCATGTTTTCCTTTCCTGATTAAGATTCTGGGAGCCAGAATACTGGAGGATAGGTTTTGGATATAGGAGCGATTTCCAGACGAACGGTGCCTCGGATCTGAATTCTGCTTGCGGCATTCGATTCCTCTCGTCATTTTACGTCGGAAATGTATGTGTTCCATTCCCGATTGCGACTCAGGGAGCCAGAATACTGGAGGATAGGTTTTTGGCTATAGGAGCGATTTTCAGAAGAACGGTGCCTCGGATTTGAATTCTGCATGCGGCATTCGATTCATCTCGTCATTTTACGTGGGAAATGCATGTTTTCCTTTCCTGATTAAGATTCTGGGAGCCAGAATACTGGAGGATAGGTTTTGGATATAGGAGCGATTTCCAGACGAACGGTGCCTCGGATTTGAATTCTCCTTACGGCATTCGATTCCTCTCGTCATTTTGCGTCGGAAATGCATGTGTTCCATTCCGGATTGCGATTCTGTGAGCCAGAATACTGGAGGATAGGTTTTGGATATAGGAGCGATTTCCAGACGAACGGTGCCTCGGATCTGAATTCTGCATGCGGCATTCGATTCCTCTCGTCATTTTACGTCGAAAATGAATGTGTTCCATCCCTGTTTACGATTCTGAAAGCCAGAATACTGGAGGATTGGTTTTTAGCTATAGGAGCGATTTTCAGACGAACGGTGCCGCGGATTTGAACTCTGCTTGTGGCATACGATTCCTCTCGTCATTTTACGTCGGAAATGTATGTGTTCCATTCCCGATTGCGACTCAGGGAGCCAGAATACTGGAGGATAGGTTTTTGGCTGTAGGAGCGATTTGCAGACGAACGGTGCCTCGGATCTGAATTCTGCTTGCGGCATTCGATTCCTCTCGTCATTTTACGTCGGAAATGTATGTGTTCCATTCCCCATTGCGGTTCAGGGAGCCAGAATACCGAAGGATAGGTTTTTGGCTATAGGAGCGATTTTCAGACGAACGGTGCCTCGGATCTGAATGCTGCTTGCGGCATTCGATTCCTCTCGTGATTTTACGTGGGAAATGCAGGTGTTCCATTCCTGATTAAGATTCTAGGAGCCAGAATACTGGAGGATAGGTTTAGGATATAGGAGCGATTTTCAGACGAACGGAGCGTCGGATCTGAATTCTGCATGCGGCATGCAATTCCTCTCGTCATTTTACGTCAGAAATGTATGTGTTCCATTCCCGATTGCGACTCAGGGAGCCAGAATACTGGAGGATAGGTTTTTGGATATAGGAGCGATTTCCAGACGAACGGTGCCTCGGATCTGAATTCTGCTTGCGGCATTCGATTCCTCTCGTCATTTTACGTGGGAAATGCATGTGTTCCTTTCCTGATTAAGATTCTGGGAGCCAGAATACTGGAGGATAGGTTTTGGATATAGGAGCGATTTGCAGACGAACGGTGCCTCGGATCTGAATGCTGCTTGCGGCATTCGATTCCTCTCGTCATTTTGCATCGGAAATGCATGTGTTCCTTTCCTGATTAAGATTCTGGGAGCCAGAATACTGGAGGATAGGTTTTGGATATAGGAGCGATTTTCAGACGAACGGTGCCTCGGATCTGAATTCTGCTTGCGGCATTCGATTCCTCTCGTCATTTTACGTGGGAAATGCAGGTGGTCCATTCCTGATTAAGATTCTGGGAGCCAGAATACTGGAGGATAGGTTTTGGATATAGGAGCGATTTTCAGACTAACGGTGCCTCGGATCTGAATTCTGCATGCGGCATTCGATTCATCTCGTCATTTTACGTGGGAAATGCATGTTTTCCTTTCCTGATTAAGATTCTGGGAGCCAGAATACTGGAGGATAGGTTCTGGATATAGGGGCGATTTGCAGATGAACCGTGCCTCGGGTCTGAATTCTGCATGCGGCATTCGATTCCTCTCGTCATTTTACGTGGGAAATGCATGTGTTCCTTTCCTGATTAAGATTCTGGGAGCCAGAATACTGGAGGATAGGTTTTGGATATAGGAGCGATTTGCAGACGAACGGTGCCTCGGATTTGAATTCTGCATGCGGCATTCGATTCATCTCGTCATTTTACGTGGGAAATGCATGTTTTCCTTTCCTGATTAAGATTCTGGGAGCCAGAATACTGGAGGATAGGTTTTGGATATAGGAGCGATTTCCAGACGAACGGTGCCTCGGATCTGAATTCTGCTTGCGGCATTCGATTCCTCTCGTCATTTTACGTCGGAAATGTATGTGTTCCATTCCCGATTGCGACTCAGGGAGCCAGAATACTGGAGGATAGGTTTTTGGCTATAGGAGCGATTTTCAGAAGAACGGTGCCTCGGATTTGAATTCTGCATGCGGCATTCGATTCATCTCGTCATTTTACGTGGGAAATGCATGTTTTCCTTTCCTGATTAAGATTCTGGGAGCCAGAATACTGGAGGATATGTTTTGGATATAGGAGCGATTTCCAGACGAACGGTGCCTCGGATTTGAATTCTCCTTACGGCATTCGATTCCTCTCGTCATTTTGCGTCGGAAATGCATGTGTTCCATTCCGGATTGCGATTCTGTGAGCCAGAATACTGGAGGATAGGTTTTGGATATAGGAGCGATTTCCAGACGAACGGTGCCTCGGATCTGAATTCTGCATGCGGCATTCGATTCCTCTCGTCATTTTACGTCGGAAATGAATGTGTTCCATCCCTGTTTACGATTCTGAAAGCCAGAATACTGGAGGATTGGTTTTTAGCTATAGGAGCGATTTTCAGACGAACGGTGCCGCGGATTTGAACTCTGCTTGTGGCATACGATTCCTCTCGTCATTTTACGTCGGAAATGTATGTGTTCCATTCCCGATTGCGATTCAGGGAGCCAGAATACTGGAGGATAGGTTTTTGGCTATAGGAGCGATTTGCAGACGAACGGTGCCTCGGATCTGAATTCTGCTTGCGGCATTCGATTCCTCTCGTCATTTTACGTGGGAAATGCATGTGTTCCTTTGCTGATTAAGATTCTGGGAGCCAGAGTACTGGAGGATAGGTTTTGGATATAGGAGCGATTTGCAGACGAACGGTGCCTCGGATCTGAATTCTGCATGCGGCATTCGATTCCTCTCGTCATTTTACGTGGGAAATGCATGTGTTCCTTTCCTGATTAAGATTCTGGGAGCCAGAATACTGGAGGATAGGTTTTTGGCTATAGGAGCGATTTCCAGACGAACGGTGCCTCGGATCTGAATTCTGCATGCGGCATTCGATTCCTCTCGTCATTTTACGTGGGAAATGCATGTGTTCCTTTCCTGATTAAGATTCTGGGAGCCAGAATACTGGAGGATAGGTTTTTGGCTATAGGAGCGATTTTCAGACGAACGGAGCCGCGGATTTGAACTCTGCTTGCGGCATTCGATTCCTCTCGTCATTTTACGTCGGAAATGCATGTGTTCCATTCCCGATTGCGTTTCAGGGAGCCAGAATACTGGAGGATAGGTTTTTGGCTATAGGAGCGATTTGCAGACGAACGGTGCCTCGGATCTGAATTCTGCTTGCGGCATTCGATTCCTCTCGTCATTTTACGTGGGAAATGCATGTGTTCCTTTGCTGATTAAGATTCTGGGAGCCAGAGTACTGGAGGATAGGTTTTGGATATAGGAGCGATTTCCAGACGAACGGTGCCTCGGATCTGAATTCTGCTTACGGCATTCGATTCCTCTCGTCATTTTACGTGGGAAATGCAGGTGGTCCATTCCTGATTAAGATTCTGGGAGCCAGAATACTGGAAGATAGGTTTTGGCTATAGGAGCGATTTGCAGACGAACGGTGCCTCGGATCTGAATGCTGCTTGCGGCATTCGATTCCTCTCGTCATTTTGCATCGGAAATGCATGTGTTCCTTTGCTGATTAAGATTCTGGGAGCCAGAGTACTGGAGGATAGGTTTTGGATATAGGAGCGATTTGCAGACGAACGGTGCCTCGGATCTGAATTCTGCATGCGGCATTCGATTCCTCTCGTCATTTTACGTGGGAAATGCATGTGTTCCTTTCCTGATTAAGATTCTGGGAGCCAGAATACTGGAGGATAGGTTTTTGGCTATAGGAGCGATTTCCAGACGAACGGTGCCTCGGATCTGAATTCTGCATGCGGCATTCGATTCCTCTCGTCATTTTACGTGGGAAATGCATGTGTTCCTTTCCTGATTAAGATTCTGGGAGCCAGAATACTGGAGGATAGGTTTTTGGCTATAGGAGCGATTTTCAGACGAACGGAGCCGCGGATTTGAACTCTGCTTGCGGCATTCGATTCCTCTCGTCATTTTACGTCGGAAATGCATGTGTTCCATTCCCGATTGCGTTTCAGGGAGCCAGAATACTGGAGGATAGGTTTTTGGCTATAGGAGCGATTTGCAGACGAACGGTGCCTCGGATCTGAATTCTGCTTGCGGCATTCGATTCCTCTCGTCATTTTACGTGGGAAATGCATGTGTTCCTTTGCTGATTAAGATTCTGGGAGCCAGAGTACTGGAGGATAGGTTTTGGATATAGGAGCGATTTCCAGACGAACGGTGCCTCGGATCTGAATTCTGCTTACGGCATTCGATTCCTCTCGTCATTTTACGTGGGAAATGCAGGTGGTCCATTCCTGATTAAGATTCTGGGAGCCAGAATACTGGAAGATAGGTTTTGGATATAGGAGCGATTTTCAGACTAACGGTGCCTCGGATCTGAATTCTGCATGCGGCATTCGATTCATCTCGTCATTTTACGTGGGAAATGCATGTTTTCCTTTCCTGATTAAGATTCTGGGAGCCAGAATACTGGAGGATAGGTTCTGGATATAGGGGCGATTTGCAGATGAACCGTGCCTCGGGTCTGAATTCTGCATGCGGCATTCGATTCCTCTCGTCATTTTACGTGGGAAATGCATGTGTTCCTTTCCTGATTAAGATTCTGGGAGCCAGAATACTGGAGGATAGGTTTTGGATATAGGAGCGATTTGCAGACGAACGGTGCCTCGGATTTGAATTCTGCATGCGGCATTCGATTCATCTCGTCATTTTACGTGGGAAATGCATGTTTTCCTTTCCTGATTAAGATTCTGGGAGCCAGAATACTGGAGGATAGGTTTTGGATATAGGAGCGATTTCCAGACGAACGGTGCCTCGGATCTGAATTCTGCTTGCGGCATTCGATTCCTCTCGTCATTTTACGTCGGAAATGTATGTGTTCCATTCCCGATTGCGACTCAGGGAGCCAGAATACTGGAGGATAGGTTTTTGGCTATAGGAGCGATTTTCAGAAGAACGGTGCCTCGGATTTGAATTCTGCATGCGGCATTCGATTCATCTCGTCATTTTACGTGGGAAATGCATGTTTTCCTTTCCTGATTAAGATTCTGGGAGCCAGAATACTGGAGGATAGGTTTTGGATATAGGAGCGATTTCCAGACGAACGGTGCCTCGGATTTGAATTCTGCTTGCGGCATTCGATTCCTCTCGTCATTTTGCGTCGGAAATGCATGTGTTCTATTCCGGATTACGATTCTGGGAGCCAGAATACTGGAGGATAGGTTTTGGATATAGGAGCGATTTTCAGACGAACGGTGCCTCGGATCTGAATTCTGCTTGCGGCATTCGATTCCTCTCGTCATTTTACGTCGGAAATGAATGTGTTCCATCCCTGTTTACGATTCTGAAAGCCAGAATACTGGAGGATTGGTTTTTAGCTATAGGAGCGATTTTCAGACGAACGGTGCCGCGGATTTGAACTCTGCTTGCGGCATTCGATTCCTCTCGTCATTTTACGTCGGAAATGTATGTGTTCCATTCCCGATTGCGATTCAGGGAGCCAGAATACTGGAGGATAGGTTTTTGGCTATAGGAGCGATTTTCAGACGAACGGTGCCTCGGATTTGAATTCTGCTTGCGGCATTCGATTCCTCTCGTCATTTTACGTCGGAAATGCATGTGTTCCATTCCTGATTAAGATTCTGGGAGCTAGACTACTGGAGGATAGGTTTTGGATATAGGAGCGATTTGCAGACGAACGGTGCCTCGGATTTGAATTCTGCTTGCGGCATTCGATTCCTCTCGTCATTTTACGTCGGAAATGTATGTGTTCCATTCCCGATTGCGACTCAGGGAGCCAGAATACTGGAGGATAGGTTTTTGGATATAGGAGCGATTTCCAGACGAACGGTGCCTCGGATCTGAATTCTGCATGCGGCATTCGATTCCTCTCGTCATTTTACGTGGGAAATGCATGTGTTCCTTTCCTGATTAAGATTCTGGGAGCCAGAATACTGGAAGATAGGTTTTTGGCTATAGGAACGATTTTCAGACGAACGGTGCCTCGGATCTGAATTCTGCATGCGGCATTCGATTCCTCTCGTCATTTTACGTGGGAAATGCATGTGTTCCTTTCCTGATTAAGATTCTGGGAGCCAGAATACTGGAGGATAGGTTTTTGGCTATAGGAGCGATTTTCAGACGAACGGTGCCTCGGATGTGAATTCTGCTTGCGGCATTCGATTCCTCTCGTCATTTTACGTCGGAAATGAATGTGTTCCATTCCTGATTAAGATTCTGGGAGCCAGAATACTGGAGGATAGGTTTTGGATATAGGAGCGATTTTCAGACGAACGGTGCCTCGGATCTGAATTCTGCTTGCGGCATTCGATTCCTCTCGTCATTTTACGTGGGAAATGCATGTGTTCCTTTCCTGATTAAGATTCTGGGAGCCAGAATACTGGAGGATAGGTTTTGGATATAGGAGCGATTTGCAGACGAACGGTGCCTCGGATTTGAATTCTGCATGCGGCATTCGATTCATCTCGTCATTTTACGTGGGAAATGCATGTTTTCCTTTCCTGATTAAGATTCTGGGAGCCAGAATACTGGAGGATAGGTTTTGGATATAGGAGCGATTTCCAGACGAACGGTGCCTCGGATCTGAATTCTGCTTGCGGCATTCGATTCCTCTCGTCATTTTACGTCGGAAATGTATGTGTTCCATTCCCGATTGCGACTCAGGGAGCCAGAATACTGGAGGATAGGTTTTTGGCTATAGGAGCGATTTTCAGAAGAACGGTGCCTCGGATTTGAATTCTGCATGCGGCATTCGATTCATCTCGTCATTTTACGTGGGAAATGCATGTTTTCCTTTCCTGATTAAGATTCTGGGAGCCAGAATACTGGAGGATAGGTTTTGGATATAGGAGCGATTTCCAGACGAACGGTGCCTCGGATTTGAATTCTCCTTACGGCATTCGATTCCTCTCGTCATTTTGCGTCGGAAATGCATGTGTTCCATTCCGGATTGCGATTCTGTGAGCCAGAATACTGGAGGATAGGTTTTGGATATAGGAGCGATTTCCAGACGAACGGTGCCTCGGATCTGAATTCTGCATGCGGCATTCGATTCCTCTCGTCATTTTACGTCGGAAATGAATGTGTTCCATCCCTGTTTACGATTCTGAAAGCCAGAATACTGGAGGATTGGTTTTTAGCTATAGGAGCGATTTTCAGACGAACGGTGCCGCGGATTTGAACTCTGCTTGTGGCATACGATTCCTCTCGTCATTTTACGTCGGAAATGTATGTGTTCCATTCCCGATTGCGATTCAGGGAGCCAGAATACTGGAGGATAGGTTTTTGGCTATAGGAGCGATTTGCAGACGAACGGTGCCTCGGATCTGAATTCTGCTTGCGGCATTCGATTCCTCTCGTCATTTTACGTGGGAAATGCATGTTTTCCTTTCCTGATTAAGATTCTGGGAGCCAGAATACTGGAGGATAGGTTCTGGATATAGGGGCGATTTGCAGATGAACCGTGCCTCGGGTCTGAATTCTGCATGCGGCATTCGATTCCTCTCGTCATTTTACGTGGGAAATGCATGTGTTCCTTTCCTGATTAAGATTCTGGGAGCCAGAATACTGGAGGATAGGTTTTGGATATAGGAGCGATTTGCAGACGAACGGTGCCTCGGATTTGAATTCTGCATGCGGCATTCGATTCATCTCGTCATTTTACGTGGGAAATGCATGTTTTCCTTTCCTGATTAAGATTCTGGGAGCCAGAATACTGGAGGATAGGTTCTGGATATAGGGGCGATTTGCAGATGAACCGTGCCTCGGGTCTGAATTCTGCATGCGGCATTCGATTCCTCTCGTCATTTTACGTGGGAAATGCATGTGTTCCTTTCCTGATTAAGATTCTGGGAGCCAGAATACTGGAGGATAGGTTTTGGATATAGGAGCGATTTGCAGACGAACGGTGCCTCGGATTTGAATTCTGCATGCGGCATTCGATTCATCTCGTCATTTTACGTGGGAAATGCATGTTTTCCTTTCCTGATTAAGATTCTGGGAGCCAGAATACTGGAGGATAGGTTTTGGATATAGGAGCGATTTCCAGACGAACGGTGCCTCGGATCTGAATTCTGCTTGCGGCATTCGATTCCTCTCGTCATTTTACGTCGGAAATGTATGTGTTCCATTCCCGATTGCGACTCAGGGAGCCAGAATACTGGAGGATAGGTTTTTGGCTATAGGAGCGATTTTCAGAAGAACGGTGCCTCGGATTTGAATTCTGCATGCGGCATTCGATTCATCTCGTCATTTTACGTGGGAAATGCATGTTTTCCTTTCCTGATTAAGATTCTGGGAGCCAGAATACTGGAGGATAGGTTTTGGATATAGGAGCGATTTCCAGACGAACGGTGCCTCGGATTTGAATTCTCCTTACGGCATTCGATTCCTCTCGTCATTTTGCGTCGGAAATGCATGTGTTCTATTCCGGATTACGATTCTGTGAGCCAGAATACTGGAGGATAGGTTTTGGATATAGGAGCGATTTTCAGACGAACGGTGCCTCGGATCTGAATTCTGCTTGCGGCATTCGATTCCTCTCGTCATTTTACGTCGGAAATGAATGTGTTCCATCCCTGTTTACGATTCTGAAAGCCAGAATACTGGAGGATTGGTTTTTAGCTATAGGAGCGATTTTCAGACGAACGGAGCCGCGGATTTGAACTCTGCTTGCGGCATTCGATTCCTCTCGTCATTTTACGTCGGAAATGTATGTGTTCCATTCCCGATTGCGATTCAGGGAGCCAGAATACTGGAGGATAGGTTTTTGGCTATAGGAGCGATTTTCAGACGAACGGAGCCTCGGATTTGAATTCTGCTTGCGGCATTCGATTCCTCTCGTCATTTTACGTCGGAAATGCATGTGTTCCATTCCTGATTAAGATTCTGGGAGCCAGAGTACTGGAGGATAGGTTTTGGATATAGGAGCGATTTGCAGACGAACGGTGCCTCGGATTTGAATTCTGCTTGCGGCATTCGATTCCTCTCGTCATTTTACGTCGGAAATGTATGTGTTCCATTCCCGATTGCGACTCAGGGAGCCAGAATACTGGAGGATAGGTTTTTGGATATAGGAGCGATTTCCAGACGAACGGTGCCTCGGATCTGAATTCTGCATGCGGCATTCGATTCCTCTCGTCATTTTACGTGGGAAATGCATGTGTTCCTTTCCTGATTAAGATTCTGGGAGCCAGAATACTGGAAGATAGGTTTTTGGCTATAGGAACGATTTTCAGACGAACGGTGCCTCGGATCTGAATTCTGCATGCGGCATTCGATTCCTCTCGTCATTTTACGTGGGAAATGCATGTGTTCCATTCCTGATTAAGATTCTGGGAGCCAGAATACTGGAGGATAGGTTTTTGGCTATAGGAGCGATTTTCAGACGAACGGTGCCTCGGATGTGAATTCTGCTTGCGGCATTCGATTCCTCTCGTCATTTTACGTCGGAAATGAATGTGTTCCATTCCTGATTAAGATTCTGGGAGCCAGAATACTGGAGGATAGGTTTTGGATATAGGAGCGATTTTCAGACGAACGGTGCCTCGGATCTGAATTCTGCTTGCGGCATTCGATTCCTCTCGTCATTTTACGTGGGAAATGCATGTGTTCCTTTCCTGATTAAGATTCTGGGAGCCAGAATACTGGAGGATAGGTTTTGGATATAGGAGCGATTTGCAGACGAACGGTGCCTCGGATTTGAATTCTGCATGCGGCATTCGATTCATCTCGTCATTTTACGTGGGAAATGCATGTTTTCCTTTCCTGATTAAGATTCTGGGAGCCAGAATACTGGAGGATAGGTTTTGGATATAGGAGCGATTTCCAGACGAACGGTGCCTCGGATCTGAATTCTGCTTGCGGCATTCGATTCCTCTCGTCATTTTACGTCGGAAATGTATGTGTTCCATTCCCGATTGCGACTCAGGGAGCCAGAATACTGGAGGATAGGTTTTTGGCTATAGGAGCGATTTTCAGACGAACGGTGCCTCGGATTTGAATTCTGCATGCGGCATTCGATTCCTCTCGTCATTTTACGTGGGAAATGCATGTTTTCCTTTCCTGATTAAGATTCTGGGAGCCAGAATACTGGAGGATAGGTTTTGGATATAGGAGCGATTTCCAGACGAACGGTGCCTCGGATTTGAATTCTCCTTACGGCATTCGATTCCTCTCGTCATTTTGCGTCGGAAATGCATGTGTTCCATTCCGGATTGCGATTCTGTGAGCCAGAATACTGGAGGATAGGTTTTGGATATAGGAGCGATTTCCAGACGAACGGTGCCTCGGATCTGAATTCTGCTTGCGGCATTCGATTCCTCTCGTCATTTTACGTCGGAAATGAATGTGTTCCATCCCTGTTTACGATTCTGAAAGCCAGAATACTGGAGGATTGGTTTTTAGCTATAGGAGCGATTTTCAGACGAACGGTGCCGCGGATTTGAACTCTGCTTGCGGCATTCGATTCCTCTCGTCATTTTACGTCGGAAATGTATGTGTTCCATTCCCGATTGCGATTCAGGGAGCCAGAATACTGGAGGATAGGTTTTTGGCTATAGGAGCGATTTTCAGACGAACGGTGCCTCGGATCTGAATTCTGCTTGCGGCATTCGATTCCTCTCGTCATTTTACGTGGGAAATGCATGTGTTCCTTTGCTGATTAAGATTCTGGGAGCCAGAGTACTGGAGGATAGGTTTTGGATATAGGAGCGATTTGCAGACGAACGGTGCCTCGGATTTGAATTCTGCTTGCGGCATTCGATTCCTCTCGTCATTTTACGTCGGAAATGTATGTGTTCCATTCCCGATTGCGACTCAGGGAGCCAGAATACTGGAGGATAGGTTTTTGGATATAGGAGCGATTTCCAGACGAACGGTGCCTCGGATCTGAATTCTGCATGCGGCATTCGATTCCTCTCGTCATTTTACGTGGGAAATGCATGTGTGCCTTTCCTGATTAAGATTCTGGGAGCCAGAATACTGGAGGATAGGTTTTTGGCTATAGGAACGATTTTCAGACGAACGGTGCCTCGGATCTGAATTCTGCATGCGGCATTCGATTCCTCTCGTCATTTTACGTGGGAAATGCATGTGTTCCTTTCCTGATTAAGATTCTGGGAGCCAGAATACTGGAGGATAGGTTTTGGATATAGGAGCGATTTTCAGACGAACGGTGCCTCGGATCTGAATTCTGCTTGCGGCATTCGATTCCTCTCGTCATTTTACGTGGGAAATGCATGTGTTCCTTTCCTGATTAAGATTCTGGGAGCCAGAATACTGGAGGATAGGTTTTGGATATAGGAGCGATTTGCAGACGAACGGTGCCTCGGATCTGAATTCTGCTTGCGGCATTCGATTCCTCTCGTCATTTTACGTCGGAAATGTATGTGTTCCATTCCCGATTGCGATTCAGGGAGCCAGAATACTGGAGGATAGGTTTTTGGCTATAGGAGCGATTTGCAGACGAACGGTGCCTCGGATCTGAATTCTGCTTGCGGCATTCGATTCCTCTCGTCATTTTACGTCGGAAATGAATGTGTTCCTTTCCTGATTAAGATTCTGGGAGCCAGAATACTGGAGGATAGGTTTTTGGCTATAGGAACGATTTTCAGACGAACGGTGCCTCGGATCTGAATTCTGCATGCGGCATTCGATTCCTCTCGTCATTTTACGTGGGAAATGCATGTGTTCCTTTCCTGATTAAGATTCTGGGAGCCAGAATACTGGAGGATAGGTTTTTGGCTATAGGAACGATTTTCAGACGAACGGTGCCTCGGATCTGAATTCTGCATGCGGCATTCAATTCCTCTCGTCATTTTACGTGGGAAATGCATGTGTTCCTTTCCTGATTAAGATTCTGGGAGCCAGAATACTGGAGGATAGGTTTTGGATATAGGAGCGATTTTCAGACGAACGGTGCCTCGGATCTGAATTCTGCTTGCGGCATTCGATTCCTCTCGTCATTTTACGTGGGAAATGCATGTGTTCCTTTCCTGATTAAGATTCTGGGAGCCAGAATACTGGAGGATAGGTTTTGGATATAGGAGCGATTTGCAGACGAACGGTGCCTCGGATTTGAATTCTGCTTGCGGCATTCGATTCCTCTCGTCATTTTACGTCGGAAATGTATGTGTTCCATTCCCGATTGCGACTCAGGGAGCCAGAATACTGGAGGATAGGTTTTTGGATATAGGAGCGATTTCCAGACGAACGGTGCCTCGGATCTGAATTCTGCATGCGGCATTCGATTCCTCTCGTCATTTTACGTGGGAAATGCATGTGTTCCTTTCCTGATTAAGATTCTGGGAGCCAGAATACTGGAGGATAGGTTTTTGGCTATAGGAACGATTTTCAGACGAACGGTGCCTCGGATCTGAATTCTGCATGCGGCATTCGATTCCTCTCGTCATTTTACGTGGGAAATGCATGTGTTCCTTTCCTGATTAAGATTCTGGGAGCCAGAATACTGGAGGATAGGTTTTTGGCTATAGGAGCGATTTTCAGACGAACGGTGCCTCGGATCTGAATGCTGCTTGCGGCATTCGATTCCTCTCGTCATTTTACGTCGGAAATGTATGTGTTCCATTCCCGATTGCGACTCAGGGAGCCAGAATACTGGAGGATAGGTTTTTGGCTGTAGGAGCGATTTGCAGACGAACGGTGCCTCGGATCTGAATTCTGCTTGCGGCATTCGATTCCTCTCGTCATTTTACGTCGGAAATGTATGTGTTCCATTCCCCATTGCGGTTCAGGGAGCCAGAATACCGAAGGATAGGTTTTTGGCTATAGGAGCGATTTTCAGACGAACGGTGCCTCGGATCTGAATGCTGCTTGCGGCATTCGATTCCTCTCGTGATTTTACGTGGGAAATGCAGGTGTTCCATTCCTGATTAAGATTCTAGGAGCCAGAATACTGGAGGATAGGTTTAGGATATAGGAGCGATTTTCAGACGAACGGAGCGTCGGATCTGAATTCTGCATGCGGCATGCAATTCCTCTCGTCATTTTACGTCGGAAATGTATGTGTTCCATTCCCGATTGCGACTCAGGGAGCCAGAATACTGGAGGATAGGTTTTTGGATATAGGAGCGATTTCCAGACGAACGGTGCCTCGGATCTGAATTCTGCTTGCGGCATTCGATTCCTCTCGTCATTTTACGTGGGAAATGCATGTGTTCCTTTCCTGATTAAGATTCTGGGAGCCAGAATACTGGAGGATAGGTTTTGGATATAGGAGCGATTTGCAGACGAACGGTGCCTCGGATCTGAATGCTGCTTGCGGCATTCGATTCCTCTCGTCATTTTGCATCGGAAATGCATGTGTTCCTTTCCTGATTAAGATTCTGGGAGCCAGAATACTGGAGGATAGGTTTTGGATATAGGAGCGATTTTCAGACGAACGGTGCCTCGGATCTGAATTCTGCTTGCGGCATTCGATTCCTCTCGTCATTTTACGTGGGAAATGCATGTGTTCCTTTCCTGATTAAGATTCTGGGAGCCAGAATACTGGAGGATAGGTTTTGGATATAGGAGCGATTTGCAGACGAACGGTGCCTCGGATCTGAATTCTGCTTGCGGCATTCGATTCCTCTCGTCATTTTACGTCGGAAATGCGTGTTCCATTCCCGATTACGATTCTGGGAGCCTGAATACTGGAGGATAGGTTTTTGGCTGTAGGAGCGATTATCAGACGAACGGAGCCTCGGATTTGAATTCTGCTTGCGGTATACGATTCCTCTCGTCATTTTGCATCGGAAATGCATGTGTTCCCTTCCCGATTACGATTCTGTGAGCCAGAATAATGGAGGATAGGTGTTTGGATATAGGAGCGATTTTCAGACTAACGGTGCGTCGGATCTGAATTCTGCATGCGGCATTCGATTCCTCTCGTCATTTTACGTGGGAAATGCATGTTTTCCTTTCCTGATTAAGATTCTGGGAGCCAGAATACTGGAGGATAGGTTTTGGATATAGGAGCGATTTGCAGACGAACGGTGCCTCGGATTTGAATTCTGCATGCGGCATTCGATTCATCTCGTCATTTTACGTGGGAAATGCATGTTTTCCTTTCCTGATTAAGATTCTGGGAGCCAGAATACTGAAGGATAGGTTTTGGATATAGGAGCGATTTCCAGACGAACGGTGCCTCGGATCTGAATTCTGCTTGCGGCATTCGATTCCTCTCGTCATTTTACGTCGTAAATGCGTGTTCCATTCCCGATTACGATTCTGGGAGCCTGAATACTGGAGGATAGGTTTTTGGCTGTAGGAGCGATTATCAGACGAACGGAGCCTCGGATTTGAATTCTGCTTGCGGTATACGATTCCTCTCGTCATTTTACGTGGGAAATGCATGTTTTCCTTTCCTGATTAAGATTCTGGGAGCCAGAATACTGGAGGATAGGTTTTGGATATAGGAGCGATTTCCAGACGAACGGTGCCTCGGATTTGAATTCTCCTTACGGCATTCGATTCCTCTCGTCATTTTGCGTCGGAAATGCATGTGTTCCATTCCGGATTGCGATTCTGTGAGCCAGAATACTGGAGGATAGGTTTTGGATATAGGAGCGATTTCCAGACGAACGGTGCCTCGGATCTGAATTCTGCATGCGACATTCGATTCCTCTCGTCATTTTACGTCGGAAATGTATGTGTTCCATTCCCGATTGCGACTCAGGGAGCCAGAATACTGGAGGATAGGTTTTTGGATATAGGAGCGATTTCCAGACGAACGGTGCCTCGGATCTGAATTCTGCATGCGGCATTCGATTCCTCTCGTCATTTTACGTGGGAAATGCATGTGTTCCTTTCCTGATTAAGATTCTGGGAGCCAGAATACTGGAGGATAGGTTTTTGGCTATAGGAGCGATTTTCAGACGAACGGAGCCGCGGATTTGAACTCTGCTTGCGGCATTCGATTCCTCTCGTCATTTTACGTCGGAAATGCATGTGTTCCATTCCCGATTGCGTTTCAGGGAGCCAGAATACTGGAGGATAGGTTTTTGGCTATAGGAGCGATTTGCAGACGAACGGTGCCTCGGATCTGAATTCTGCTTGCGGCATTCGATTCCTCTCGTCATTTTACGTGGGAAATGCATGTGTTCCTTTGCTGATTAAGATTCTGGGAGCCAGAGTACTGGAGGATAGGTTTTGGATATAGGAGCGATTTGCAGACGAACGGTGCCTCGGATTTGAATTCTGCTTGCGGCATTCGATTCCTCTCGTCATTTTACGTCGGAAATGTATGTGTTCCATTCCCGATTGCGACTCAGGGAGCCAGAATACTGGAGGATAGGTTTTTGGATATAGGAGCGATTTCCAGACGAACGGTGCCTCGGATCTGAATTCTGCATGCGGCATTCGATTCATCTCGTCATTTTACGTGGGAAATGCATGTTTTCCTTTCCTGATTAAGATTCTGGGAGCCAGAATACTGGAGGATAGGTTCTGGATATAGGGGCGATTTGCAGATGAACCGTGCCTCGGGTCTGAATTCTGCATGCGGCATTCGATTCCTCTCGTCATTTTACGTGGGAAATGCATGTGTTCCTTTCCTGATTAAAATTCTGGGAGCCAGAATACTGGAGGATAGGTTTTTGGCTATAGGAACGATTTTCAGACGAACGGTGCCTCGGATCTGAATTCTGCATGCGGCATTCGATTCCTCTCGTCATTTTACGTGGGAAATGCATGTGTTCCTTTCCTGATTAAGATTCTGGGAGCCAGAATACTGGAGGATAGGTTTTTGGCTATAGGAGCGATTTTCAGACGAACGGTGCCTCGGATCTGAATGCTGCTTGCGGCATTCGATTCCTCTCGTCATTTTACGTCGGAAATGTATGTGTTCCATTCCCGATTGCGACTCAGGGAGCCAGAATACTGGAGGATAGGTTTTTGGATATAGGAGCGATTTCCAGACGAACGGTGCCTCGGATCTGAATTCTGCTTGCGGCATTCGATTCCTCTCTCCATTTTACGTGGGAAATGCATGTGTTCCTTTCCTGATTAAGATTCTGGGAGCCAGAATACTGGAGGATAGGTTTTTGGCTATAGGAACGATTTTCAGACGAACGGTGCCTCGGATCTGAATTCTGCATGCGGCATTCGATTCCTCTCTCCATTTTACGTGGGAAATGCATGTGTTCCTTTCCTGATTAAGATTCTGGGAGCCAGAATACTGGAGGATAGGTTTTTGGCTATAGGAACGATTTTCAGACGAACGGTGCCTCGGATCTGAATGCTGCTTGCGGCATTCGATTCCTCTCGTGATTTTACGTGGGAAATGCAGGTGTTCCATTCCTGATTAAGATTCTAGGAGCCAGAATACTGGAGGATAGGTTTAGGATATAGGAGCGATTTTCAGACGAACGGAGCGTCGGATCTGAATTCTGCATGCGGCATGCAATTCCTCTCGTCATTTTACGTCGGAAATGTATGTGTTCCATTCCCGATTGCGACTCAGGGAGCCAGAATACTGGAGGATAGGTTTTTGGATATAGGAGCGATTTCCAGACGAACGGTGCCTCGGATCTGAATTCTGCTTGCGGCATTCGATTCCTCTCTCCATTTTACGTGGGAAATGCATGTGTTCCTTTCCTGATTAAGATTCTGGGAGCCAGAATACTGGAGGATAGGTTTTTGGCTATAGGAACGATTTTCAGACGAACGGTGCCTCGGATCTGAATTCTGCATGCGGCATTCGATTCCTCTCTCCATTTTACGTGGGAAATGCATGTGTTCCTTTCCTGATTAAGATTCTGGGAGCCAGAATACTGGAGGATAGGTTTTTGGCTATAGGAACGATTTTCAGACGAACGGTGCCTCGGATCTGAATTCTGCATGCGGCATTCGATTCCTCTCGTCATTTTACGTGGGAAATGCATGTGTTCCTTTCCTGATTAAGATTCTGGGAGCCAGAATACTGGAGGATAGGTTTTTGGCTATAGGAGCGATTTTCAGACGAACGGTGCCTCGGATCTGAATGCTGCTTGCGGCATTCGATTCCTCTCGTCATTTTACGTCGGAAATGTATGTGTTCCATTCCCGATTGCGAATCAGGGAGCCAGAATACTGGAGGATAGGTTTTTGGCTGTAGGAGCGATTTGCAGACGAACGGTGCCTCGGATCTGAATTCTGCTTGCGGCATTCGATTCCTCTCGTCATTTTACGTGGGAAATGCATGTGTTCCTTTGCTGATTAAGATTCTGGGAGCCAGAGTACTGGAGGATAGGTTTTGGATATAGGAGCGATTTGCAGACGAACGGTGCCTCGGATTTGAATTCTGCTTGCGGCATTCGATTCCTCTCGTCATTTTACGTCGGAAATGTATGTGTTCCATTCCCGATTGCGACTCAGGGAGCCAGAATACTGGAGGATAGGTTTTTGGATATAGGAGCGATTTCCAGACGAACGGTGCCTCGGATCTGAATTCTGCATGCGGCATTCGATTCATCTCGTCATTTTACGTGGGAAATGCATGTTTTCCTTTCCTGATTAAGATTCTGGGAGCCAGAATACTGGAGGATAGGTTCTGGATATAGGGGCGATTTGCAGATGAACCGTGCCTCGGGTCTGAATTCTGCATGCGGCATTCGATTCCTCTCGTCATTTTACGTGGGAAATGCATGTGTTCCTTTCCTGATTAAAATTCTGGGAGCCAGAATACTGGAGGATAGGTTTTTGGCTATAGGAACGATTTTCAGACGAACGGTGCCTCGGATCTGAATTCTGCATGCGGCATTCGATTCCTCTCGTCATTTTACGTGGGAAATGCATGTGTTCCTTTCCTGATTAAGATTCTGGGAGCCAGAATACTGGAGGATAGGTTTTTGGCTATAGGAGCGATTTTCAGACGAACGGTGCCTCGGATCTGAATGCTGCTTGCGGCATTCGATTCCTCTCGTCATTTTACGTCGGAAATGTATGTGTTCCATTCCCGATTGCGACTCAGGGAGCCAGAATACTGGAGGATAGGTTTTTGGATATAGGAGCGATTTCCAGACGAACGGTGCCTCGGATCTGAATTCTGCTTGCGGCATTCGATTCCTCTCTCCATTTTACGTGGGAAATGCATGTGTTCCTTTCCTGATTAAGATTCTGGGAGCCAGAATACTGGAGGATAGGTTTTTGGCTATAGGAACGATTTTCAGACGAACGGTGCCTCGGATCTGAATTCTGCATGCGGCATTCGATTCCTCTCTCCATTTTACGTGGGAAATGCATGTGTTCCTTTCCTGATTAAGATTCTGGGAGCCAGAATACTGGAGGATAGGTTTTTGGCTATAGGAACGATTTTCAGACGAACGGTGCCTCGGATCTGAATGCTGCTTGCGGCATTCGATTCCTCTCGTGATTTTACGTGGGAAATGCAGGTGTTCCATTCCTGATTAAGATTCTAGGAGCCAGAATACTGGAGGATAGGTTTAGGATATAGGAGCGATTTTCAGACGAACGGAGCGTCGGATCTGAATTCTGCATGCGGCATGCAATTCCTCTCGTCATTTTACGTCGGAAATGTATGTGTTCCATTCCCGATTGCGACTCAGGGAGCCAGAATACTGGAGGATAGGTTTTTGGATATAGGAGCGATTTCCAGACGAACGGTGCCTCGGATCTGAATTCTGCTTGCGGCATTCGATTCCTCTCTCCATTTTACGTGGGAAATGCATGTGTTCCTTTCCTGATTAAGATTCTGGGAGCCAGAATACTGGAGGATAGGTTTTTGGCTATAGGAACGATTTTCAGACGAACGGTGCCTCGGATCTGAATTCTGCATGCGGCATTCGATTCCTCTCTCCATTTTACGTGGGAAATGCATGTGTTCCTTTCCTGATTAAGATTCTGGGAGCCAGAATACTGGAGGATAGGTTTTTGGCTATAGGAACGATTTTCAGACGAACGGTGCCTCGGATCTGAATTCTGCATGCGGCATTCGATTCCTCTCGTCATTTTACGTCGGAAATGTATGTGTTCCATTCCCGATTGCGAATCAGGGAGCCAGAATACTGGAGGATAGGTTTTTGGCTGTAGGAGCGATTTGCAGACGAACGGTGCCTCGGATCTGAATTCTGCTTGCGGCATTCGATTCCTCTCGTCATTTTACGTCGGAAATGTATGTGTTCCATTCCCCATTGCGGTTCAGGGAGCCAGAATACCGAAGGATAGGTTTTTGGCTATAGGAGCGATTTTCAGACGAACGGTGCCTCGGATCTGAATGCTGCTTGCGGCATTCGATTCCTCTCGTGATTTTACGTGGGAAATGCAGGTGTTCCATTCCTGATTAAGATTCTAGGAGCCAGAATACTGGAGGATAGGTTTAGGATATAGGAGCGATTTTCAGACGAACGGAGCGTCGGATCTGAATTCTGCATGCGGCATGCAATTCCTCTCGTCATTTTACGTCGGAAATGTATGTGTTCCATTCCCGATTGCGACTCAGGGAGCCAGAATACTGGAGGATAGGTTTTTGGATATAGGAGCGATTTCCAGACGAACGGTGCCTCGGATCTGAATTCTGCTTGCGGCATTCGATTCCTCTCTCCATTTTACGTGGGAAATGCATGTGTTCCTTTCCTGATTAAGATTCTGGGAGCCAGAATACTGGAGGATAGGTTTTGGATATAGGAGCGATTTGCAGACGAACGGTGCCTCGGATTTGAATTCTGCTTGCGGCATTCGATTCCTCTCGTCATTTTACGTCGGAAATGCGTGTTCCATTCCCGATTACGATTCTGGGAGCCTGAATACTGGAGGATAGGTTTTTGGCTGTAGGAGCGATTATCAGACGAACGGAGCCTCGGATTTGAATTCTGCTTGCGGTATTCGATTCCTCTCGTCATTTTGCATCGGAAATGCATGTGTTCCATTCCTGATTAAGATTCTGGGAGCCAGAATACTGGAGGATAGGTTTTGGATATAGGAGCGATTTGCAGACGAACGGTGCCTCGGATCTGAATTCTGCTTGCGGCATTCGATTCCTCTCGTCATTTTACGTGGGAAATGCATGTGTTCCTTTGCTGATTAAGATTCTGGGAGCCAGAGTACTGGAGGATAGGTTTTGGATATAGGAGCGATTTGCAGACGAACGGTGCCTCGGATTTGAATTCTGCTTGCGGCATTCGATTCCTCTCGTCATTTTACGTCGGAAATGTATGTGTTCCATTCCCGATTGCGACTCAGGGAGCCAGAATACTGGAGGATAGGTTTTTGGATATAGGAGCGATTTCCAGACGAACGGTGCCTCGGATCTGAATTCTGCATGCGGCATTCGATTCATCTCGTCATTTTACGTGGGAAATGCATGTTTTCCTTTCCTGATTAAGATTCTGGGAGCCAGAATACTGGAGGATAGGTTCTGGATATAGGGGCGATTTGCAGATGAACGGTGCCTCGGGTCTGAATTCTGCATGCGGCATTCGATTCCTCTCGTCATTTTACGTGGGAAATGCATGTGTTCCTTTCCTGATTAAGATTCTGGGAGCCAGAATACTGGAGGATAGGTTTTTGGCTATAGGAGCGATTTTCAGACGAACGGTGCCTCGGATCTGAATTCTGCTTGCGGCATTCGATTCCTCTCGTCATTTTACGTCGGAAATGTATGTGTTCCATTCCCGATTGCGAATCAGGGAGCCAGAATACTGGAGGATAGGTTTTTGGCTGTAGGAGCGATTTGCAGACGAACGGTGCCTCGGATCTGAATTCTGCTTGCGGCATTCGATTCCTCTCGTCATTTTACGTCGGAAATGTATGTGTTCCATTCCCCATTGCGGTTCAGGGAGCCAGAATACCGAAGGATAGGTTTTTGGCTATAGGAGCGATTTTCAGACGAACGGTGCCTCGGATCTGAATGCTGCTTGCGGCATTCGATTCCTCTCGTGATTTTACGTGGGAAATGCAGGTGTTCCATTCCTGATTAAGATTCTAGGAGCCAGAATACTGGAGGATAGGTTTAGGATATAGGAGCGATTTTCAGACGAACGGAGCGTCGGATCTGAATTCTGCATGCGGCATGCAATTCCTCTCGTCATTTTACGTCGGAAATGTATGTGTTCCATTCCCGATTGCGACTCAGGGAGCCAGAATACTGGAGGATAGGTTTTTGGATATAGGAGCGATTTCCAGACGAACGGTGCCTCGGATCTGAATTCTGCTTGCGGCATTCGATTCCTCTCTCCATTTTACGTGGGAAATGCATGTGTTCCTTTCCTGATTAAGATTCTGGGAGCCAGAATACTGGAGGATAGGTTTTGGATATAGGAGCGATTTGCAGACGAACGGTGCCTCGGATTTGAATTCTGCTTGCGGCATTCGATTCCTCTCGTCATTTTACGTCGGAAATGCGTGTTCCATTCCCGATTACGATTCTGGGAGCCTGAATACTGGAGGATAGGTTTTTGGCTGTAGGAGCGATTATCAGACGAACGGAGCCTCGGATTTGAATTCTGCTTGCGGTATTCGATTCCTCTCGTCATTTTGCATCGGAAATGCATGTGTTCCATTCCTGATTAAGATTCTAGGAGCCAGAATACTGGAGGATAGGTTTTGGATATAGGAGCGATTTGCAGACGAACGGTGCCTCGGATCTGAATTCTGCTTGCGGCATTCGATTCCTCTCGTCATTTTACGTGGGAAATGCATGTGTTCCTTTGCTGATTAAGATTCTGGGAGCCAGAGTACTGGAGGATAGGTTTTGGATATAGGAGCGATTTGCAGACGAACGGTGCCTCGGATTTGAATTCTGCTTGCGGCATTCGATTCCTCTCGTCATTTTACGTCGGAAATGTATGTGTTCCATTCCCGATTGCGACTCAGGGAGCCAGAATACTGGAGGATAGGTTTTTGGATATAGGAGCGATTTCCAGACGAACGGTGCCTCGGATCTGAATTCTGCATGCGGCATTCGATTCATCTCGTCATTTTACGTGGGAAATGCATGTTTTCCTTTCCTGATTAAGATTCTGGGAGCCAGAATACTGGAGGATAGGTTCTGGATATAGGGGCGATTTGCAGATGAACGGTGCCTCGGGTCTGAATTCTGCATGCGGCATTCGATTCCTCTCGTCATTTTACGTGGGAAATGCATGTGTTCCTTTCCTGATTAAGATTCTGGGAGCCAGAATACTGGAAGATAGGTTTTTGGCTATAGGAACGATTTTCAGACGAACGGTGCCTCGGATCTGAATTCTGCATGCGGCATTCGATTCCTCTCGTCATTTTACGTGGGAAATGCATGTGTTCCTTTCCTGATTAAGATTCTGGGAGCCAGAATACTGGAGGATAGGTTTTTGGCTATAGGAGCGATTTTCAGACGAACGGTGCCTCGGATCTGAATGCTGCTTGCGGCATTCGATTCCTCTCGTCATTTTACGTCGGAAATGTATGTGTTCCATTCCCGATTGCGACTCAGGGAGCCAGAATACTGGAGGATAGGTTTTTGGCTGTAGGAGCGATTTGCAGACGAACGGTGCCTCGGATCTGAATTCTGCTTGCGGCATTCGATTCCTCTCGTCATTTTACGTCGGAAATGTATGTGTTCCATTCCCCATTGCGGTTCAGGGAGCCAGAATACCGAAGGATAGGTTTTTGGCTATAGGAGCGATTTTCAGACGAACGGTGCCTCGGATCTGAATGCTGCTTGCGGCATTCGATTCCTCTCGTGATTTTACGTGGGAAATGCAGGTGTTCCATTCCTGATTAAGATTCTAGGAGCCAGAATACTGGAGGATAGGTTTAGGATATAGGAGCGATTTTCAGACGAACGGAGCGTCGGATCTGAATTCTGCATGCGGCATGCAATTCCTCTCGTCATTTTACGTGGGAAATGCATGTGTTCCATTCCCGATTGCGACTCAGGGAGCCAGAATACTGGAGGATAGGTTTTTGGATATAGGAGCGATTTCCAGACGAACGGTGCCTCGGATCTGAATTCTGCTTGCGGCATTCGATTCCTCTCTCCATTTTACGTGGGAAATGCATGTGTTCCTTTCCTGATTAAGATTCTGGGAGCCAGAATACTGGAGGATAGGTTTTGGATATAGGAGCGATTTGCAGACGAACGGTGCCTCGGATTTGAATTCTGCTTGCGGCATTCGATTCCTCTCGTCATTTTACGTCGGAAATGCGTGTTCCATTCCCGATTACGATTCTGGGAGCCTGAATACTGGAGGATAGGTTTTTGGCTGTAGGAGCGATTATCAGACGAACGGAGCCTCGGATTTGAATTCTGCTTGCGGCATTCGATTCCTCTCGTCATTTTACGTCGGAAATGTATGTGTTCCATTCCCGATTGCGACTCAGGGAGCCAGAATACTGGAGGATAGGTTTTTGGATATAGGAGCGATTTCCAGACGAACGGTGCCTCGGATCTGAATTCTGCATGCGGCATTCGATTCATCTCGTCATTTTACGTGGGAAATGCATGTTTTCCTTTCCTGATTAAGATTCTGGGAGCCAGAATACTGGAGGATAGGTTCTGGATATAGGGGCGATTTGCAGATGAACGGTGCCTCGGGTCTGAATTCTGCATGCGGCATTCGATTCCTCTCGTCATTTTACGTGGGAAATGCATGTGTTCCTTTCCTGATTAAGATTCTGGGAGCCAGAATACTGGAGGATAGGTTTTTGGCTATAGGAACGATTTTCAGACGAACGGTGCCTCGGATCTGAATTCTGCATGCGGCATTCGATTCCTCTCGTCATTTTACGTGGGAAATGCATGTGTTCCTTTCCTGATTAAGATTCTGGGAGCCAGAATACTGGAGGATAGGTTTTTGGCTATAGGAGCGATTTTCAGACGAACGGTGCCTCGGATCTGAATTCTGCTTGCGGCATTCGATTCCTCTCGTCATTTTACGTCGGAAATGTATGTGTTCCATTCCCGATTGCGAATCAGGGAGCCAGAATACTGGAGGATAGGTTTTTGGCTGTAGGAGCGATTTGCAGACGAACGGTGCCTCGGATCTGAATTCTGCTTGCGGCATTCGATTCCTCTCGTCATTTTACGTCGGAAATGTATGTGTTCCATTCCCCATTGCGGTTCAGGGAGCCAGAATACCGAAGGATAGGTTTTTGGCTATAGGAGCGATTTTCAGACGAACGGTGCCTCGGATCTGAATGCTGCTTGCGGCATTCGATTCCTCTCGTGATTTTACGTGGGAAATGCAGGTGTTCCATTCCTGATTAAGATTCTAGGAGCCAGAATACTGGAGGATAGGTTTAGGATATAGGAGCGATTTTCAGACGAACGGAGCGTCGGATCTGAATTCTGCATGCGGCATGCAATTCCTCTCGTCATTTTACGTCGGAAATGTATGTGTTCCATTCCCGATTGCGACTCAGGGAGCCAGAATACTGGAGGATAGGTTTTTGGATATAGGAGCGATTTCCAGACGAACGGTGCCTCGGATCTGAATTCTGCTTGCGGCATTCGATTCCTCTCTCCATTTTACGTGGGAAATGCATGTGTTCCTTTCCTGATTAAGATTCTGGGAGCCAGAATACTGGAGGATAGGTTTTGGATATAGGAGCGATTTGCAGACGAACGGTGCCTCGGATTTGAATTCTGCTTGCGGCATTCGATTCCTCTCGTCATTTTACGTCGGAAATGCGTGTTCCATTCCCGATTACGATTCTGGGAGCCTGAATACTGGAGGATAGGTTTTTGGCTGTAGGAGCGATTATCAGACGAACGGAGCCTCGGATTTGAATTCTGCTTGCGGTATTCGATTCCTCTCGTCATTTTGCATCGGAAATGCATGTGTTCCATTCCTGATTAAGATTCTAGGAGCCAGAATACTGGAGGATAGGTTTAGGATATAGGAGCGATTTTCAGACGAACGGTGCGTCGGATTTGAATTCTGCTTGCGGCATTCGATTCCTCTCGTCATTTTACTTCGGAAATGTATGTGTTCCATTCCCGATTGCGACTCAGGGAGCCAGAATACTGGAAGATAGGTTTTTGGCTGAAGGAGCGATTTGCAGACGAACGGTGCCTCGGATCTGAATTCTGCTTGCGGCATTCGATTCCTCTCGTCATTTTACGTCGGAAATGCGTGATCCCTTCCCGATTACGATTCTGGGAGCCTGAATACTGGAGGATAGGTTTTTGGCTGTAGGAGCGATTATCAGACGAACGGAGCCTCGGATTTGAATTCTGCTTGCGGTATTCGATTCCTCTCGTCATTTTGCATCGGAAATGCATGTGTTCCCTTCCTGATTACGATTCTGTGAGCCAGAATAATGGAGGATAGGTGTTTGGATATAGGAGCGATTTTCAGACGAACGGTGCCTCGGAACTGAATTCTGTTTGCGGCATTCGATTCCTATCGTCATTTTACGTCGGAAATGAATGTGTTCCATTCCTGATTATGATTCTGGGAGCCACAATACTGGAGGATAGGTTTTTGGCTGTAGGAGGGATTATCAGACGAACGGAGCCTCGGATTTTAATTCTGCTTGCGGTATTCGATTCCTCTCGTCATTTTGCATCGGAAATGCATGTGTGCCTTTCCTGATTAAGATTCTGGGAGCCAGAATACTGGAGGATTGGTTTTTAGCTATAGGAGCGATTTCCAGACGAACGGTGCCTCGGATCTGAATTCTGCATGCGGCATTCGATTCATCTCGTCATTTTACGTGGGAAATGCATGTTTTCCTTTCCTGATTAAGATTCTGGGAGCCAGAATACTGGAGGATAGGTTCTGGATATAGGGGCGATTTGCAGATGAACGGTGCCTCGGGTCTGAATTCTGCATGCGGCATTCGATTCCTCTCGTCATTTTACGTGGGAAATGCATGTGTTCCTTTCCTGATTAAGATTCTGGGAGCCAGAATACTGGAGGATAGGTTTTTGGCTATAGGAGCGATTTTCAGACGAACGGTGCCTCGGATCTGAATGCTGCTTGCGGCATTCGATTCCTCTCGTGATTTTACGTGGGAAATGCAGGTGTTCCATTCCTGATTAAGATTCTAGGAGCCAGAATACTGGAGGATAGGTTTAGGATATAGGAGCGATTTTCAGACGAACGGAGCGTCGGATCTGAATTCTGCATGCGGCATGCAATTCCTCTCGTCATTTTACGTCGGAAATGTATGTGTTCCATTCCCGATTGCGACTCAGGGAGCCAGAATACTGGAGGATAGGTTTTTGGATATAGGAGCGATTTCCAGACGAACGGTGCCTCGGATCTGAATTCTGCTTGCGGCATTCCATTCCTCTCTCCATTTTACGTGGGAAATGCATGTGTTCCTTTCCTGATTAAGATTCTGGGAGCCAGAATACTGGAGGATAGGTTTTGGATATAGGAGCGATTTGCAGACGAACGGTGCCTCGGATTTGAATTCTGCTTGCGGCATTCGATTCCTCTCGTCATTTTACTTCGGAAATGTATGTGTTCCATTCCCGATTGCGACTCAGGGAGCCAGAATACTGGAGGATAGGTTTTTGGCTGTAGGAGCGATTTGCAGACGAACGGTGCCTCGGATCTGAATTCTGCTTGCGGCATTCGATTCCTCTCGTCATTTTACGTCGGAAATGCGTGTTCCATTCCCGATTACGATTCTGGGAGCCTGAATACTGGAGGATAGGTTTTTGGCTGTAGGAGCGATTATCAGACGAACGGAGCCTCGGATTTGAATTCTGCTTGCGGTATTCGATTCCTCTCGTCATTTTGCATCGGAAATGCATGTGTTCCATTCCTGATTAAGATTCTAGGAGCCAGAATACTGGAGGATAGGTTTAGGATATAGGAGCGATTTTCAGACGAACGGTGCGTCGGATCTGAATTCTGCATGCGGCATGCAATTCCTCTCGTCATTTTACGTCGGAAATGTATGTGTCCCATTCCCGATTGCGACTCAGGGAGCCAGAATACTGGAGGATAGGTTTTTGGATATAGGAGCGATTTCCAGACGAACGGTGCCTCGGATCTGAATTCTGCTTGCGGCATTCGATTCCTCTCGTCATTTTACGTCGGAAATGTATGTGTTCCATTCCCCATTGCGGTTCAGGGAGCCAGAATACTGGAGGATAGATTTTTAGCTATAGGAGCGATTTTCAGACGAACGGTGCCTCGGATCTGAATTCTGCATGCGGCATTCGATTCCTCTCGTCATTTTACGTGGGAAATGCATGTGTTCCTTTCCTGATTAAGATTCTGGGAGCCAGAATACTGGAGGATAGGTTTTGGATATAGGAGCGATTTGCAGACGAACGGTGCCTCGGATTGAATTCTGCTTGCGGCATTCGATTCCTCTCGTCATTTTACTTCGGAAATGTATGTGTTCCATTCCCGATTGCGACTCAGGGAGCCAGAATACTGGAAGATAGGTTTTTGGCTGAAGGAGCGATTTGCAGACGAACGGTGCCTCGGATCTGAATTCTGCTTGCGGCATTCGATTCCTCTCGTCATTTTACGTCGGAAATGCGTGATCCCTTCCCGATTACGATTCTGGGAGCCTGAATACTGGAGGATAGGTTTTTGGCTGTAGGAGCGATTATCAGACGAACGGAGCCTCGGATTTGAATTCTGCTTGCGGTATTCGATTCCTCTCGTCATTTTGCATCGGAAATGCATGTGTTCCCTTCCTGATTACGATTCTGTGAGCCAGAATAATGGAGGATAGGTGTTTGGATATAGGAGCGATTTTCAGACGAACGGTGCCTCGGAACTGAATTCTGTTTGCGGCATTCGATTCCTATCGTCATTTTACGTCGGAAATGAATGTGTTTCATTCCTGATTATGATTCTGGGAGCCACAATACTGGAGGATAGGTTTTTGGCTGTAGGAGGGATTATCAGACGAACGGAGCCTCGGATTTTAATTCTGCTTGCGGTATTCGATTCCTCTCGTCATTTTGCATCGGAAATGCATGTGTGCCTTTCCTGATTAAGATTCTGGGAGCCAGAATACTGGAGGATTGGTTTTTAGCTATAGGATCGATTTTCAGACGAACGTGGCCTCGGATCTAAATTCTGCTTGCGGTATTCGATTCCTCTCGTCATTTTACGTCGGAAATGAATGTCTTGCATTCCTGATTAAGATTCTGTGAGCCAGAATACTGGAGGATAGGTTTTTGGCTGTAGGAGCGATTTGCAGACGAACGGTGCCTCGGATCTGAATGCTGCTTGCGGCATTCGATTCCTCTCGTCATTTTACGTCGGAAATGTATGTGTTCCATTCCCGATTGCGAATCAGGGAGCCAGAATACTGGAGGATAGGTTTTTGGCTGTAGGAGCGATTTGCAGACGAACGGTGCCTCGGATCTGAATTCTGCTTGCGGCATTCGATTCCTCTCGTCATTTTACGTCGGAAATGTATGTGTTCCATTCCCCATTGCGGTTCAGGGAGCCAGAATACCGAAGGATAGGTTTTTGGCTATAGGAGCGATTTTCAGACGAACGGTGCCTCGGATCTGAATGCTGCTTGCGGCATTCGATTCCTCTCGTGATTTTACGTGGGAAATGCAGGTGTTCCATTCCTGATTAAGATTCTAGGAGCCAGAATACTGGAGGATAGGTTTAGGATATAGGAGCGATTTTCAGACGAACGGAGCGTCGGATCTGAATTCTGCATGCGGCATGCAATTCCTCTCGTCATTTTACGTCGGAAATGTATGTGTTCCATTCCCGATTGCGACTCAGGGAGCCAGAATACTGGAGGATAGGTTTTTGGATATAGGAGCGATTTCCAGACGAACGGTGCCTCGGATCTGAATTCTGCTTGCGGCATTCGATTCCTCTCTCCATTTTACGTGGGAAATGCATGTGTTCCTTTCCTGATTAAGATTCTGGGAGCCAGAATACTGGAGGATAGGTTTTGGATATAGGAGCGATTTGCAGACGAACGGTGCCTCGGATTTGAATTCTGCTTGCGGCATTCGATTCCTCTCGTCATTTTACGTCGGAAATGCGTGTTCCATTCCCGATTACGATTCTGGGAGCCTGAATACTGGAGGATAGGTTTTTGGCTGTAGGAGCGATTATCAGACGAACGGAGCCTCGGATTTGAATTCTGCTTGCGGTATTCGATTCCTCTCGTCATTTTGCATCGGAAATGCATGTGTTCCATTCCTGATTAAGATTCTAGGAGCCAGAATACTGGAGGATAGGTTTAGGATATAGGAGCGATTTTCAGACGAACGGTGCGTCGGATCTGAATTCTGCATGCGGCATGCAATTCCTCTCGTCATTTTACGTCGGAAATGTATGTGTTCCATTCCCGATTGCGACTCAGGGAGCCAGAATACTGGAGGATAGGTTTTTGGATATAGGAGCGATTTCCAGACGAACGGTGCCTCGGATCTGAATTCTGCTTGCGGCATTCGATTCCTCTCGTCATTTTACGTCGGAAATGTATGTGTTCCATTCCCCATTGCGGTTCAGGGAGCCAGAATACTGGAGGATAGATTTTTAGCTATAGGAGCGATTTTCAGACGAACGGTGCCTCGGATCTGAATTCTGCATGCGGCATTCGATTCCTCTCGTCATTTTACGTGGGAAATGCATGTGTTCCTTTCCTGATTAAGATTCTGGGAGCCAGAATACTGGAGGATAGGTTTTGGATATAGGAGCGATTTGCAGACGAACGGTGCCTCGGATTTGAATTCTGCTTGCGGCATTCGATTCCTCTCGTCATTTTACTTCGGAAATGTATGTGTTCCATTCCCGATTGCGACTCAGGGAGCCAGAATACTGGAAGATAGGTTTTTGGCTGAAGGAGCGATTTGCAGACGAACGGTGCCTCGGATCTGAATTCTGCTTGCGGCATTCGATTCCTCTCGTCATTTTACGTCGGAAATGCGTGATCCCTTCCCGATTACGATTCTGGGAGCCTGAATACTGGAGGATAGGTTTTTGGCTGTAGGAGCGATTATCAGACGAACGGAGCCTCGGATTTGAATTCTGCTTGCGGTATTCGATTCCTCTCGTCATTTTGCATCGGAAATGCATGTGTTCCCTTCCTGATTACGATTCTGTGAGCCAGAATAATGGAGGATAGGTGTTTGGATATAGGAGCGATTTTCAGACGAACGGTGCCTCGGAACTGAATTCTGTTTGCGGCATTCGATTCCTATCGTCATTTTACGTCGGAAATGAATGTGTTCCATTCCTGATTATGATTCTGGGAGCCACAATACTGGAGGATAGGTTTTTGGCTGTAGGAGGGATTATCAGACGAACGGAGCCTCGGATTTTAATTCTGCTTGCGGTATTCGATTCCTCTCGTCATTTTGCATCGGAAATGCATGTGTGCCTTTCCTGATTAAGATTCTGGGAGCCAGAATACTGGAGGATTGGTTTTTAGCTATAGGAGCGATTTCCAGACGAACGGTGCCTCGGATCTGAATTCTGCATGCGGCATTCGATTCCTCTCGTCATTTTACGTGGGAAATGCATGTTTTCCTTTCCTGATTAAGATTCTGGGAGCCAGAATACTGGAGGATAGGTTCTGGATATAGGGGCGATTTGCAGATGAACGGTGCCTCGGGTCTGAATTCTGCATGCGGCATTCGATTCCTCTCGTCATTTTACGTGGGAAATGCATGTGTTCCTTTCCTGATTAAGATTCTGGGAGCCAGAATACTGGAGGATAGGTTTTTGGCTATAGGAGCGATTTTCAGACGAACGGTGCCTCGGATCTGAATGCTGCTTGCGGCATTCGATTCCTCTCGTGATTTTACGTGGGAAATGCAGGTGTTCCATTCCTGATTAAGATTCTAGGAGCCAGAATACTGGAGGATAGGTTTAGGATATAGGAGCGATTTTCAGACGAACGGAGCGTCGGATCTGAATTCTGCATGCGGCATGCAATTCCTCTCGTCATTTTACGTCGGAAATGTATGTGTTCCATTCCCGATTGCGACTCAGGGAGCCAGAATACTGGAGGATAGGTTTTTGGATATAGGAGCGATTTCCAGACGAACGGTGCCTCGGATCTGAATTCTGCTTGCGGCATTCCATTCCTCTCTCCATTTTACGTGGGAAATGCATGTGTTCCTTTCCTGATTAAGATTCTGGGAGCCAGAATACTGGAGGATAGGTTTTGGATATAGGAGCGATTTGCAGACGAACGGTGCCTCGGATTTGAATTCTGCTTGCGGCATTCGATTCCTCTCGTCATTTTACTTCGGAAATGTATGTGTTCCATTCCCGATTGCGACTCAGGGAGCCAGAATACTGGAGGATAGGTTTTTGGCTGTAGGAGCGATTTGCAGACGAACGGTGCCTCGGATCTGAATTCTGCTTGCGGCATTCGATTCCGCTCGTCATTTTACGTCGGAATAGCACGTTTTCCACTCCCGATTACGATCCTGGGAGCCTGAATACTGGAGGATAGGTTTTTGGCTGTAGGAGCGATTATCAGACGAACGGAGCCTCGGATTTGAATTCTGCTTGCGGTATTCGATTCCTCTCGTCATTTTGCATCGGAAATGCATGTGTTCCATTCCTGATTAAGATTCTAGGAGCCAGAATACTGGAGGATAGGTTTAGGATATAGGAGCGATTTTCAGACGAACGGTGCGTCGGATCTGAATTCTGCATGCGGCATGCAATTCCTCTCGTCATTTTACGTCGGAAATGTATGTGTTCCATTCCCGATTGCGACTCAGGGAGCCAGAATACTGGAGGATAGGTTTTTGGATATAGGAGCGATTTCCAGACGAACGGTGCCTCGGATCTGAATTCTGCTTGCGGCATTCGATTCCTCTCGTCATTTTACGTCGGAAATGTATGTGTTCCATTCCCCATTGCGGTTCAGGGAGCCAGAATACTGGAGGATAGATTTTTAGCTATAGGAGCGATTTTCAGACGAACGGTGCCTCGGATCTGAATTCTGCATGCGGCATTCGATTCCTCTCGTCATTTTACGTGGGAAATGCATGTGTTCCTTTCCTGATTAAGATTCTGGGAGCCAGAATACTGGAGGATAGGTTTTGGATATAGGAGCGATTTGCAGACGAACGGTGCCTCGGATTGAATTCTGCTTGCGGCATTCGATTCCTCTCGTCATTTTACTTCGGAAATGTATGTGTTCCATTCCCGATTGCGACTCAGGGAGCCAGAATACTGGAAGATAGGTTTTTGGCTGAAGGAGCGATTTGCAGACGAACGGTGCCTCGGATCTGAATTCTGCTTGCGGCATTCGATTCCTCTCGTCATTTTACGTCGGAAATGCGTGATCCATTCCCGATTACGATTCTGGGAGCCTGAATACTGGAGGATAGGTTTTTGGCTGTAGGAGCGATTATCAGACGAACGGAGCCTCGGATTTGAATTCTGCTTGCGGTATTCGATTCCTCTCGTCATTTTGCATCGGAAATGCATGTGTTCCCTTCCTGATTACGATTCTGTGAGCCAGAATAATGGAGGATAGGTGTTTGGATATAGGAGCGATTTTCAGACGAACGGTGCCTCGGAACTGAATTCTGTTTGCGGCATTCGATTCCTATCGTCATTTTACGTCGGAAATGAATGTGTTCCATTCCTGATTATGATTCTGGGAGCCACAATACTGGAGGATAGGTTTTTGGCTGTAGGAGGGATTATCAGACGAACGGAGCCTCGGATTTTAATTCTGCTTGCGGTATTCGATTCCTCTCGTCATTTTGCATCGGAAATGCATGTGTGCCTTTCCTGATTAAGATTCTGGGAGCCAGAATACTGGAGGATTGGTTTTTAGCTATAGGATCGATTTTCAGACGAACGTGGCCTCGGATCTAAATTCTGCTTGCGGTATTCGATTCCTCTCGTCATTTTACGTCGGAAATGAATGTGTTGCATTCCTGATTAAGATTCTGTGAGCCAGAATACTGGAGGATAGGTTTTTGGCTGTAGGAGCGATTTGCAGACGAACGGTGCCTCGGATCTGAATTCTGCTTGCGGCATTCGATTCCTCTCGTCATTTTACGTCGGAAATGTATGTGTTCCATTCCCCATTGCGGTTCAGGGAGCCAGAATACCGGAGGATAGGTTTTTGGCTATAGGAGCGATTTGCAGACGAACGGTGCCTCGGATCTGAATGCTGCTTGCGGCATTCGATTCCTCTCGTCATTTTGCATCGGAAATGCATGTGTTCCTTTCCTGATTAAGATTCTGGGAGCCAGAATACTGGAGGATAGGTTTTTGGCTGTAGGAGCGATTATCAGACGAACGGAGCCTCGGATTTGAATTCTGCTTGCGGTATTCGATTCCTCTCGTCATTTTGCATCGGAAATGCATGTGTTCCATTCCTGATTAAGATTCTAGGAGCCAGAATACTGGAGGATAGGTTTAGGATATAGGAGCGATTTTCAGACGAACGGTGCGTCGGATCTGAATTCTGCATGCGGCATGCAATTCCTCTCGTCATTTTACGTCGGAAATGTATGTGTCCCATTCCCGATTGCGACTCAGGGAGCCAGAATACTGGAGGATAGGTTTTTGGATATAGGAGCGATTTCCAGACGAACGGTGCCTCGGATCTGAATTCTGCTTGCGGCATTCGATTCCTCTCGTCATTTTACGTCGGAAATGTATGTGTTCCATTCCCCATTGCGGTTCAGGGAGCCAGAATACTGGAGGATAGATTTTTAGCTATAGGAGCGATTTTCAGACGAACGGTGCCTCGGATCTGAATTCTGCATGCGGCATTCGATTCCTCTCGTCATTTTACGTGGGAAATGCATGTGTTCCTTTCCTGATTAAGATTCTGGGAGCCAGAATACTGGAGGATAGGTTTTGGATATAGGAGCGATTTGCAGACGAACGGTGCCTCGGATTGAATTCTGCTTGCGGCATTCGATTCCTCTCGTCATTTTACTTCGGAAATGTATGTGTTCCATTCCCGATTGCGACTCAGGGAGCCAGAATACTGGAAGATAGGTTTTTGGCTGAAGGAGCGATTTGCAGACGAACGGTGCCTCGGATCTGAATTCTGCTTGCGGCATTCGATTCCTCTCGTCATTTTACGTCGGAAATGCGTGATCCATTCCCGATTACGATTCTGGGAGCCTGAATACTGGAGGATAGGTTTTTGGCTGTAGGAGCGATTATCAGACGAACGGAGCCTCGGATTTGAATTCTGCTTGCGGTATTCGATTCCTCTCGTCATTTTGCATCGGAAATGCATGTGTTCCCTTCCTGATTACGATTCTGTGAGCCAGAATAATGGAGGATAGGTGTTTGGATATAGGAGCGATTTTCAGACGAACGGTGCCTCGGAACTGAATTCTGTTTGCGGCATTCGATTCCTATCGTCATTTTACGTCGGAAATGAATGTGTTTCATTCCTGATTATGATTCTGGGAGCCACAATACTGGAGGATAGGTTTTTGGCTGTAGGAGGGATTATCAGACGAACGGAGCCTCGGATTTTAATTCTGCTTGCGGTATTCGATTCCTCTCGTCATTTTGCATCGGAAATGCATGTGTGCCTTTCCTGATTAAGATTCTGGGAGCCAGAATACTGGAGGATTGGTTTTTAGCTATAGGATCGATTTTCAGACGAACGTGGCCTCGGATCTAAATTCTGCTTGCGGTATTCGATTCCTCTCGTCATTTTACGTCGGAAATGAATGTGTTGCATTCCTGATTAAGATTCTGTGAGCCAGAATACTGGAGGATAGGTTTTTGGCTGTAGGAGCGATTTGCAGACGAACGGTGCCTCGGATCTGAATTCTGCTTGCGGCATTCGATTCCTCTCGTCATTTTACGTCGGAAATGTATGTGTTCCATTCCCCATTGCGGTTCAGGGAGCCAGAATACCGGAGGATAGGTTTTCGGCTATAGGAGCGATTTGCAGACGAACGGTGCCTCGGATCTGAATGCTGCTTGCGGCATTCGATTCCTCTCGTCATTTTGCATCGGAAATGCATGTGTTCCTTTCCTGATTAAGATTCTGGGAGCCAGAATACTGGAGGATAGGTTTTTGGCTGTAGGAGCGATTATCAGACGAACGGAGCCTCGGATTTGAATTCTGCTTGCGGTATTCGACTCCTCTCGTCATTTTGCATCGGAAATGCATGTGTTCCATTCCTGATTAAGATTCTAGGAGCCAGAATACTGGAGGATAGGTTTAGGATATAGGAGCGATTTTCAGACGAACGGTGCGTCGGATCTGAATTCTGCATGCGGCATGCAATTCCTCTCGTCATTTTACGTCGGAAATGTATGTGTCCCATTCCCGATTGCGACTCAGGGAGCCAGAATACTGGAGGATAGGTTTTTGGATATAGGAGCGATTTCCAGACGAACGGTGCCTCGGATCTGAATTCTGCTTGCGGCATTCGATTCCTCTCGTCATTTTACGTCGGAAATGTATGTGTTCCATTCCCCATTGCGGTTCAGGGAGCCAGAATACTGGAGGATAGATTTTTAGCTATAGGAGCGATTTTCAGACGAACGGTGCCTCGGATCTGAATTCTGCATGCGGCATTCGATTCCTCTCGTCATTTTACGTGGGAAATGCATGTGTTCCTTTCCTGATTAAGATTCTGGGAGCCAGAATACTGGAGGATAGGTTTTGGATATAGGAGCGATTTGCAGACGAACGGTGCCTCGGATTGAATTCTGCTTGCGGCATTCGATTCCTCTCGTCATTTTACTTCGGAAATGTATGTGTTCCATTCCCGATTGCGACTCAGGGAGCCAGAATACTGGAAGATAGGTTTTTGGCTGAAGGAGCGATTTGCAGACGAACGGTGCCTCGGATCTGAATTCTGCTAGCGGCATTCGATTCCTCTCGTCATTTTACGTCGGAAATGCGTGATCCCTTCCCGATTACGATTCTGGGAGCCTGAATACTGGAGGATAGGTTTTTGGCTGTAGGAGCGATTATCAGACGAACGGAGCCTCGGATTTGAATTCTGCTTGCGGTATTCGATTCCTCTCGTCATTTTGCATCGGAAATGCATGTGTTCCCTTCCTGATTACGATTCTGTGAGCCAGAATAATGGAGGATAGGTGTTTGGATATAGGAGCGATTTTCAGACGAACGGTGCCTCGGAACTGAATTCTGTTTGCGGCATTCGATTCCTATCGTCATTTTACGTCGGAAATGAATGTGTTCCATTCCTGATTATGATTCTGGGAGCCACAATACTGGAGGATAGGTGTTTGGATATAGGAGCGATTTTCAGACGAACGGTGCCTCGGAACTGAATTCTGTTTGCGGCATTCGATTCCTCTCGCCATTTTGCATCGGAAATGCATGTGTGCCTTTCCTGATTAAGATTCTGGGAGCCAGAATACTGGAGGATTGGTTTTTAGCTATAGGAGCGATTTTCAGACGAACGGTGCCGCGGATTTGAATTCTCCTTACGGCATTCGATTCCTCTCGTCATTTTGTGTCGGAAATGCATGTGTTCCTTTCCTGAATAAGATTCTGGGAGCCAGAATACTGGAGGATAGGTTTTGGATATAGGAGCGATTTTCAGACGAACGGTGCCTCGGATCTGAATTCTGCTTGCGGCATTCGATTCCTCTCGTCATTTTACGTGGGAAATGCATGTGTGCCTTTCCTGATTACGATTCTGGGAGCCAGAATACTGGAGGATAGGTTTTTGGCTGTAGGAGCGATTATCAGACGAACGGAGCCTCGGATTTGAATTCTGCTTGCGGTATTCGATTCCTCTCGTCATTTTGCATCGGAAATGCATGTGTTCCCTTCCTGATTACGATTCTGTGAGCCAGAATAATGGAGGATAGGTGTTTGGATATAGGAGCGATTTTCAGACGAACGGTGCCTCGGAACTGAATTCTGTTTGCGGCATTCGATTCCTATCGTCATTTTACGTCGGAAATGAATGTGTTCCATTCCTGATTATGATTCTGGGAGCCACAATACTGGAGGATAGGTTTTTGGCTGTAGGAGGGATTATCAGACGAACGGAGCCTCGGATTTTAATTCTGCTTGCGGTATTCGATTCCTCTCGTCATTTTGCATCGGAAATGCATGTGTGCCTTTCCTGATTAAGATTCTGGGAGCCAGAATACTGGAGGATTGGTTTTTAGCTGTAGGAGCGATTTCCAGACGAACGGTGCCTCGGATCTGAATTCTGCATGCGGCATTCGATTCATCTCGTCATTTTACGTGGGAAATGCATGTTTTCCTTTCCTGATTAAGATTCTGGGAGCCAGAATACTGGAGGATAGGTTCTGGATATAGGGGCGATTTGCAGATGAACGGTGCCTCGGGTCTGAATTCTGCATGCGGCATGCAATTCCTCTCGTCATTTTACATCGGAAATGTATGTGTTCCATTCCCGATTGCGACTCAGGGAGCCAGAATACTGGAGGATAGGTTTTTGGATATAGGAGCGATTTCCAGACGAACGGTGCCTCGGATCTGAATTCTGCTTGCGGCATTCGATTCCTCTCGTCATTTTGCATCGGAAATGCATGTGTTCCCTTCCTGATTACGATTCTGTGAGCCAGAATAATGGAGGATAGGTGTTTGGATATAGGAGCGATTTTCAGACGAACGGTGCCTCGGAACTGAATTCTGTTTGCGGCATTCGATTCCTATCGTCATTTTACGTCGGAAATGAATGTGTTCCATTCCTGATTAAGATTCTGGGAGCCAGAATACTGGAGGATAGGTTTTGGATATAGGAGCGATTTGCAGACGAACGGTGCCTCGGATTTGAATTCTGCTTGCGGCATTCGATTCCTCTCGTCATTTTACTTCGGAAATGTATGTGTTTCATTCCCGATTGCGACTCAGGGAGCCAGAATACTGGAGGATAGGTTTTGGATATAGGAGCGATTTGCAGACGAACGGTGCCTCGGATCTGAATTCTGCTTGCGGCATTCGATTCCTCTCGTCATTTTACTTCGGAAATGTATGTGTTTCATTCCCGATTACGATTCTGGGAGCCTGAATACTGGAGGATAAGTTTTTGGCTGTAGGAGCGATTATCAGACGAACGGAGCCTCGGATTTGAATTCTGCTTGCGGTATTCGATTCCTCTCGTCATTTTGCATCGGAAATGCATGTGTTCCATTCCTGATTAAGATTCTAGGAGCCAGAATACTGGAGGATAGGTTTAGGATATAGGAGCGATTTTCAGACGAACGGTGCGTCGGATCTGAATTCTGCATGCGGCACGCAATTCCTCTCGTCATTTTACGTCGGAAATGTATGTGTCCCATTCCCGATTGCGACTCAGGGCGCCAGAATACTGGAGGATAGGTTTTTGGATATAGGAGCGATTTCCAGACGAACGGTGCCGCGGATCTGAATTCTGCTTGCGGAATTCGATTCCTCTCGTCATTTTACGTGGGAAATGCATGTGTTCCTTTCCTGATTAAGATTCTGGGAGCCAGAATACTGGAGGATAGGTTTTGGATATAGGAGCGATTTGCAGACGAACGGTGCCTCGGATTTGAATTCTGCTTGCGGCATTCGATTCCTCTCGTCATTTTACTTCGGAAATGTATGTGTTCCATTCCCGATTGCGACTCAGGGAGCCAGAATACTGGAAGATAGGTTTTTGGCTGAAGGAGCGATTTGCAGACGAACGGTGCCTCGGATCTGAATTCTGCTTGCGGCATTCGATTCCTCTCGTCATTTTACGTCGGAAATGCGTGATCCCTTCCCGATTACGATTCTGGGAGCCTGAATACTGGAGGATAGGTTTTTGGCTGTAGGAGCGATTATCAGACGAACGGAGCCTCGGATTTGAATTCTGCTTGCGGTATTCGATTCCTCTCGTCATTTTGCATCGGAAATGCATGTGTGCCTTTCCTGATTAAGATTCTGGGAGCCAGAATACTGGAGGATTGGTTTTTAGCTATAGGATCGATTTTCAGACGAACGTGGCCTCGGATCTAAATTCTGCTTGCGGTATTCGATTCCTCTCGTCATTTTACGTCGGAAATGAATGTGTTGCATTCCTGATTAAGATTCTGTGAGCCAGAATACTGGAGGATAGGTTTTTGGCTGTAGGAGCGATTTGCAGACGAACGGTGCCTCGGATCTGAATTCTGCTTGCGGCATTCGATTCCTCTCGTCATTTTACGTCGGAAATGTATGTGTTCCATTCCCCATTGCGGTTCAGGGAGCCAGAATACCGGAGGATAGGTTTTTGGCTATAGGAGCGATTTGCAGACGAACGGTGCCTCGGATCTGAATGCTGCTTGCGGCATTCGATTCCTCTCGTCATTTTGCATCGGAAATGCATGTGTTCCTTTCCTGATTAAGATTCTGGGAGCCAGAATACTGGAGGATAGGTTTTGGATATAGGAGCGATTTTCAGACGAACGGTGCCTCGGATCTGAATTCTGCTTGCGGCATTCGATTCCTCTCGTCATTTTACGTGGGAAATGCATGTGTTCCTTTCCTGATTAAGATTCTGGGAGCCAGAATACTGGAGGATAGGTTTTGGATATAGGAGCGATTATCAGACGAACGGAGCCTCGGATTTGAATTCTGCTTGCGGTATTCGATTCCTCTCGTCATTTTACGTGGGAAATGCATGTGTGCCTTTCCTGATTAAGATTCTGGGAGCCAGAATACTGGAGGATAGGTTTTTGGCTGTAGGAGCGATTATCAGACGAACGGAGCCTCGGATTTGAATTCTGCTTGCGGTATTCGATTCCTCTCGTCATTTTGCATCGGAAATGCATGTGTTCCCTTCCTGATTACGATTCTGTGAGCCAGAATAATGGAGGATAGGTGTTTGGATATAGGAGCGATTTTCAGACGAACGGTGCCTCGGAACTGAATTCTGTTTGCGGCATTCGATTCCTATCGTCATTTTACGTCGGAAATGAATGTGTTCCATTCCTGATTATGATTCTGGGAGCCACAATACTGGAGGATAGGTTTTTGGCTGTAGGAGGGATTATCAGACGAACGGAGCCTCGGATTTTAATTCTGCTTGCGGTATTCGATTCCTCTCGTCATTTTGCATCGGAAATGCATGTGTGCCTTTCCTGATTAAGATTCTGGGAGCCAGAATACTGGAGGATTGGTTTTTAGCTATAGGAGCGATTTCCAGACGAACGGTGCCTCGGATCTGAATTCTGCATGCGGCATTCGATTCATCTCGTCATTTTACGTGGGAAATGCATGTTTTCCTTTCCTGATTAAGATTCTGGGAGCCAGAATACTGGAGGATAGGTTCTGGATATAGGGGCGATTTGCAGATGAACGGTGCCTCGGGTCTGAATTCTGCATGCGGCATGCAATTCCTCTCGTCATTTTACATCGGAAATGTATGTGTTCCATTCCCGATTGCGACTCAGGGAGCCAGAATACTGGAGGATAGGTTTTTGGATATAGGAGCGATTTCCAGACGAACGGTGCCTCGGATCTGAATTCTGCTTGCGGCATTCGATTCCTCTCTCCATTTTACGTGGGAAATGCATGTGTTCCTTTCCTGATTAAGATTCTGGGAGCCAGAATACTGGAGGATAGGTTTTGGATATAGGAGCGATTTGCAGACGAACGGTGCCTCGGATTTGAATTCTGCTTGCGGCATTCGATTCCTCTCGTCATTTTACTTCGGAAATGTATGTGTTTCATTCCCGATTGCGACTCAGGGAGCCAGAATACTGGAGGATAGGTTTTGGATATAGGAGCGATTTGCAGACGAACGGTGCCTCGGATCTGAATTCTGCTTGCGGCATTCGATTCCTCTCGTCATTTTACGTCGGAAATGCGTGTTCCATTCCCGATTACGATTCTGGGAGCCTGAATACTGGAGGATAAGTTTTTGGCTGTAGGAGCGATTATCAGACGAACGGAGCCTCGGATTTGAATTCTGCTTGCGGTATTCGATTCCTCTCGTCATTTTGCATCGGAAATGCATGTGTTCCATTCCTGATTAAGATTCTAGGAGCCAGAATACTGGAGGATAGGTTTAGGATATAGGAGCGATTTTCAGACGAACGGTGCGTCGGATCTGAATTCTGCATGCGGCACGCAATTCCTCTCGTCATTTTACGTCGGAAATGTATGTGTCCCATTCCCGATTGCGACTCAGGGCGCCAGAATACTGGAGGATAGGTTTTTGGATATAGGAGCGATTTCCAGACGAACGGTGCCTCGGATCTGAATTCTGCTTGCGGAATTCGATTCCTCTCGTCATTTTACGTGGGAAATGCATGTGTTCCTTTCCTGATTAAGATTCTGGGAGCCAGAATACTGGAGGATAGGTTTTGGATATAGGAGCGATTTGCAGACGAACGGTGCCTCGGATTTGAATTCTGCTTGCGGCATTCGATTCCTCTCGTCATTTTACTTCGGAAATGTATGTGTTCCATTCCCGATTGCGACTCAGGGAGCCAGAATACTGGAAGATAGGTTTTTGGCTGAAGGAGCGATTTGCAGACGAACGGTGCCTCGGATCTGAATTCTGCTTGCGGCATTCGATTCCTCTCGTCATTTTACGTCGGAAATGCGTGTTCCATTCCCGATTACGATTCTGGGAGCCTGAATACTGGAGGATAGGTTTTTGGCTGTAGGAGCGATTATCAGACGAACGGAGCCTCGGATTTGAATTCTGCTTGCGGTATTCGATTCCTCTCGTCATTTTGCATCGGAAATGCATGTGTGCCTTTCCTGATTAAGATTCTGGGAGCCAGAATACTGGAGGATTGGTTTTTAGCTATAGGATCGATTTTCAGACGAACGTGGCCTCGGATCTAAATTCTGCTTGCGGTATTCGATTCCTCTCGTCATTTTACGTCGGAAATGAATGTGTTGCATTCCTGATTAAGATTCTGTGAGCCAGAATACTGGAGGATAGGTTTTTGGCTGTAGGAGCGATTTGCAGACGAACGGTGCCTCGGATCTGAATTCTGCTTGCGGCATTCGATTCCTCTCGTCATTTTACGTCGGAAATGTATGTGTTCCATTCCCCATTGCGGTTCAGGGAGCCAGAATACCGGAGGATAGGTTTTTGGCTATAGGAGCGATTTTCAGACGAACGGTGCCTCGGATCTGAATGCTGCTTGCGGCATTCGATTCCTCTCGTCATTTTGCATCGGAAATGCATGTGTTCCTTTCCTGATTAAGATTCTGGGAGCCAGAATACTGGAGGATAGGTTTTGGATATAGGAGCGATTTTCAGACGAACGGTGCCTCGGATCTGAATTCTGCTTGCGGCATTCGATTCCTCTCGTCATTTTACGTGGGAAATGCATGTGTTCCTTTCCTGATTAAGATTCTGGGAGCCAGAATACTGGAGGATAGGTTTTGGATATAGGAGCGATTATCAGACGAACGGAGCCTCGGATTTGAATTCTGCTTGCGGTATTCGATTCCTCTCGTCATTTTGCATCGGAAATGCATGTGTTCCCTTCCTGATTACGATTCTGTGAGCCAGAATACTGGAGGATAGGTTTTTGGATATAGGAGCGATTTTCAGACGAACGGTGCCTCGGATCTGAATTCTGCTTTCGGCATTCGATTCCTCTCGTCATTTTACGTCGGAAATGCGTGATCCCTTCCCGATTACGATTCTGGGAGCCTGAATACTGGAGGATAGGTTTTTGGCTGTAGGAGCGATTATCAGACGAACGGAGCCTCGGATTTGAATTCTGCTTGCGGTATTCGATTCCTCTCGCCATTTTGCATCGGAAATGCATGTGTTCCCTTCCTGATTACGATTCTGTGAGCCAGAATAATGGAGGATAGGTGTTTGGATATAGGAGCGATTTTCAGACGAACGGTGCCTCGGAACTGAATTCTGTTTGCGGCATTCGATTCCTATCGTCATTTTACGTCGGAAATGAATGTGTTCCATTCCTGATTATGATTCTGGGAGCCACAATACTGGAGGATAGGTTTTTGGCTGTAGGAGGGATTATCAGACGAACGGAGCCTCGGATTTTAATTCTGCTTGCGGTATTCGATTCCTCTCGTCATTTTGCATCGGAAATGCATGTGTGCCTTTCCTGATTAAGATTCTGGGAGCCAGAATACTGGAGGATTGGTTTTTAGCTATAGGATCGATTTTCAGACGAACGTGGCCTCGGATCTAAATTCTGCTTGCGGTATTCGATTCCTCTCGTCATTTTACGTCGGAAATGAATGTGTTGCATTCCTGATTAAGATTCTGTGAGCCAGAATACTGGAGGATAGGTTTTTGGCTGTAGGAGCGATTTGCAGACGAACGGTGCCTCGGATCTGAATTCTGCTTGCGGCATTCGATTCCTCTCGTCATTTTACGTCGGAAATGTATGTGTTCCATTCCCCATTGCGGTTCAGGGAGCCAGAATACCGGAGGATAGGTTTTTGGCTATAGGAGCGATTTGCAGACGAACGGTGCCTCGGATCTGAATGCTGCTTGCGGCATTCGATTCCTCTCGTCATTTTGCATCGGAAATGCATGTGTTCCTTTCCTGATTAAGATTCTGGGAGCCAGAATACTGGAGGATAGGTTTTGGATATAGGAGCGATTTTCAGACGAACGGTGCCTCGGATCTGAATTCTGCTTGCGGCTTTCGATTACTCTCGTCATTTTACGTGGGAAATGCATGTGTTCCTTTCCTGATTAAGATTCTGGGAGCCAGAATACTGGAGGATAGGTTTTGGATATAGGAGCGATTATCAGACGAACGGAGCCTCGGATTTGAATTCTGCTTGCGGTATTCGATTCCTCTCGTCATTTTGCATCGGAAATGCATGTGTTCCCTTCCTGATTACGATTCTGTGAGCCAGAATACTGGAGGATAGGTGTTTGGATATAGGAGCGATTTTCAGACGAACGGTGCCTCGGAACTGAATTCTGTTTGCGGCATTCGATTCCTCTCGCCATTTTGCATCGGAAATGCATGTATGCCTTTCCTGATTATGATTCTGGGAGCCAGAATACTGGAGGATTGGTTTTTAGCTATAGGAGCGATTTTCAGACGAACGGTGCCGCGGATTTGAATTCTCCTTACGGCATTCGATTCCTCTCGTCATTTTGTGTCGGAAATGCATGTGTTCCTTTCCTGATTAAGATTCTGGGAGCCAGAATACTGGAGGATAGGTTTTGGATATAGGAGCGATTTTCAGACGAACGGTGCCTCGGATCTGAATTCTGCTTGCGGCATTCGATTCCTCTCGTCATTTTACGTGGGAAATGCATGTGTGCCTTTCCTGATTAAGATTCTGGGAGCCAGAATACTGGAGGATAGGTTTTTGGCTGTAGGAGCGATTATCAGACGAACGGAGCCTCGGATTTGAATTCTGCTTGCGGTATTCGATTCCTCTCGTCATTTTGCATCGGAAATGTATGTGTTCCATTCCCCATTGCGGTTCAGGGAGCCAGAATACCGGAGGATAGGTTTTTGGCTATAGGAGCGATTTTCAGACGAACGGTGCCTCGGATCTGAATGCTGCTTGCGGCATTCGATTCCTCTCGTCATTTTGCATCGGAAATGCATGTGTGCCTTTCCTGATTAAGATTCTGGGAGCCAGAATACTGGAGGATAGGTTTTGGATATAGGAGCGATTTGCAGACGAACGGTGCCTCGGATTTGAATTCTGCTTGCGGCATTCGATTCCTCTCGTCATTTTACGTCGGAAATGTATGTGTTCCATTCCCCATTGCGGTTCAGGGAGCCAGAATACCGGAGGATAGGTTTTTGGCTATAGGAGCGATTTTCAGACGAACGGTGCCTCGGATCTGAATGCTGCTTGCGGCATTCGATTCCTCTCGTCATTTTGCATCGGAAATGCATGTGTGCCTTTCCTGAATAAGATTCTGGGAGCCAGAATACTGGAGGATAGGTTTTTGGCTGTAGGAGCGATTATCAGACGAACGGAGCCTCGGATTTGAATTCTGCTTGCGGTATTCGATTCCTCTCGTCATTTTGCATCGGAAATGTATGTGTTCCATTCCCCATTGCGGTTCAGGGAGCCAGAATACCGGAGGATAGGTTTTTGGCTATAGGAGCGATTTTCAGACGAACGGTGCCTCGGATCTGAATTCTGCTTGCGGCATTCGATTCCTCTCGTCATTTTACGTGGGAAATGCATGTGTTCCTTTCCTGATTAAGATTCTGGGAGCCAGAATACTGGAGGATAGGTTTTGGATATAGGAGCGATTTGCAGACGAACGGTGCCTCGGATTTGAATTCTGCTTGCGGCATTCGATTCCTCTCGTCATTTTACGTCGGAAATGTATGTGTTCCATTCCCGATTGCGACTCAGGGAGCCAGAATACTGGAGGATAGGTTTTTGGCTGTAGGAGCGATTTGCAGACGAACGGTGCCTCGGATCTGAATTCTGCTTGCGGCATTCGATTCCTCTCGTCATTTTACGTCGGAAATGCGTGTTCCATTCCCGATTACGATTCTGGGAGCCTGAATACTGGAGGATAGGTTTTTGGCTGTAGGAGCGATTATGAGACGAACGGAGCCTCGGATTTGAATTCTGCTTGCGGTATTCGATTCCTCTCGTCATTTTGCATCGGAAATGCATGTGTTCCCTTCCTGGTTACGATTCTGTGAGCCAGAATACTGGAGGATAGGTGTTTGGATATAGGAGCGATTTTCAGACGAACGGTGCCTCGGAACTGAATTCTGTTTGCGGCATTCGATTCCTCTCGTCATTTTGCATCGGAAATGCATGTGTGCCTTTCCTGATTAAGATTCTGGGAGACAGAATACTGGAGGATTGGTTTTTAGCTATAGGAGCGATTTTCAGACGAACGGTGCCGCGGATTTGAATTCTCCTTACGGCATTCGATTCCTCTCGTCATTTTGCGTCGGAAATGCATGTGTTCCATTCCGGATTGCCATTCTGTGAGCCAGAATACTGGAGGATAGGTTTTGGATATAGGAGCGATTTCCAGACGAACGGTGCCTCGGATCTGAATTCTGCTTGCGGCATTCGATTCCTCTCGTCATTTTACGTCGGAAATGAATGTGTTCCATCCCTGTTTACGATTCTGAAAGCCAGAATACTGGAGGATTGGTTTTTAGCTATAGGAGCGATTTTCAGACGAACGGTGCCGCGGATTTGAATTCTCCTTACGGCATTCGATTCCTCTCGTCATTTTGCGTCGGAAATGCATGTGTTCCATTCCGGGTTGCGATTCTGTGAGCCAGAATACTGGAGGATAGGTTTTGGACATAGGAGCGATTTCCAGACGAACGGTGCCTCGGATCTGAATGCTGCTTGCGGCATTCGGTTCCTCTCGTCATTTTACGTGGGAAATGCAGGTGTTCCATTCCTGATTAAGATTCTAGGAGCCAGAATACTGGAGGATAGGTTTAGGACATAGGAGCGATTTTCAGACGAACGGTGCGTCGGATCAGAATTCTGCATGCGGCATTCGATTCCTCTCGTCATTTTACGTTGGAAATGTATATGTTCCATTCCCCATTGCGGTTCAGGGAGCCAGAATACTGGAGGATAGGTTTTTGGCTATAGGAGCGATTTTCAGACGAACGGTGCCTCGGATCTGAATGCTGCTTGCGGCATTCGATTCCTCTCGTCATTTTGCATCGGAAATGCATGTGTTCCTTTCCTGATTAAGATTCTGGGAGCCAGAATACTGGAGGATAGGTTTTGGATATAGGAGCGATTTTCAGACGAACGGTGCCTCGGATCTGAATTCTGCTTGCGGCATTCGATTCCTCTCGTCATTTTACGTGGGAAATGCATGTGTTCCTTTCCTGATTAAGATTCTGGGAGCCAGAATACTGGAGGATAGGTTTTGGATATAGGAGCGATTTGCAGACGAACGGTGCCTCGGATTTGAATTCTGCTTGCGGCATTCGATTCCTCTCGTCATTTTACTTCGGAAATGTATGTGTTCCATTCCCGATTGCGACTCAGGGAGCCAGAATACTGGAAGATAGGTTTTTGGCTGAAGGAGCGATTTGCAGACGAACGGTGCCTCGGATCTGAATTCTGCTTGCGGCATTCGATTCCTCTCGTCATTTTACGTCGGAAATGCGTGATCCCTTCCCGATTACGATTCTGGGAGCCTGAATACTGGAGGATAGGTTTTTGGCTGTAGGAGCGATTATCAGACGAACGGAGCCTCGGATTTGAATTCTGCTTGCGGTATTCGATTCCTCTCGTCATTTTGCATCGGAAATGCATGTGTGCCTTTCCTGATTAAGATTCTGGGAGCCAGAATACTGGAGGATTGGTTTTTAGCTATAGGATCGATTTTCAGACGAACGTGGCCTCGGATCTAAATTCTGCTTGCGGTATTCGATTCCTCTCGTCATTTTACGTCGGAAATGAATGTGTTGCATTCCTGATTAAGATTCTGTGAGCCAGAATACTGGAGGATAGGTTTTTGGCTGTAGGAGCGATTTGCAGACGAACGGTGCCTCGGATCTGAATTCTGCTTGCGGCATTCGATTCCTCTCGTCATTTTACGTCGGAAATGTATGTGTTCCATTCCCCATTGCGGTTCAGGGAGCCAGAATACCGGAGGATAGGTTTTTGGCTATAGGAGCGATTTTCAGACGAACGGTGCCTCGGATCTGAATGCTGCTTGCGGCATTCGATTCCTCTCGTCATTTTGCATCGGAAATGCATGTGTTCCTTTCCTGATTAAGATTCTGGGAGCCAGAATACTGGAGGATAGGTTTTGGATATAGGAGCGATTTTCAGACGAACGGTGCCTCGGATCTGAATTCTGCTTGCGGCATTCGATTCCTCTCGTCATTTTACGTGGGAAATGCATGTGTTCCTTTCCTGATTAAGATTCTGGGAGCCAGAATACTGGAGGATAGGTTTTGGATATAGGAGCGATTATCAGACGAACGGAGCCTCGGATTTGAATTCTGCTTGCGGTATTCGATTCCTCTCGTCATTTTGCATCGGAAATGCATGTGTTCCCTTCCTGATTACGATTCTGTGAGCCAGAATACTGGAGGATAGGTTTTTGGATATAGGAGCGATTTTCAGACGAACGGTGCCTCGGATCTGAATTCTGCTTTCGGCATTCGATTCCTCTCGTCATTTTACGTCGGAAATGCGTGATCCCTTCCCGATTACGATTCTGGGAGCCTGAATACTGGAGGATAGGTTTTTGGCTGTAGGAGCGATTATCAGACGAACGGAGCCTCGGATTTGAATTCTGCTTGCGGTATTCGATTCCTCTCGCCATTTTGCATCGGAAATGCATGTGTTCCCTTCCTGATTACGATTCTGTGAGCCAGAATAATGGAGGATAGGTGTTTGGATATAGGAGCGATTTTCAGACGAACGGTGCCTCGGAACTGAATTCTGTTTGCGGCATTCGATTCCTATCGTCATTTTACGTCGGAAATGAATGTGTTCCATTCCTGATTATGATTCTGGGAGCCACAATACTGGAGGATAGGTTTTTGGCTGTAGGAGGGATTATCAGACGAACGGAGCCTCGGATTTTAATTCTGCTTGCGGTATTCGATTCCTCTCGTCATTTTGCATCGGAAATGCATGTGTGCCTTTCCTGATTAAGATTCTGGGAGCCAGAATACTGGAGGATTGGTTTTTAGCTATAGGATCGATTTTCAGACGAACGTGGCCTCGGATCTAAATTCTGCTTGCGGTATTCGATTCCTCTCGTCATTTTACGTCGGAAATGAATGTGTTGCATTCCTGATTAAGATTCTGTGAGCCAGAATACTGGAGGATAGGTTTTTGGCTGTAGGAGCGATTTGCAGACGAACGGTGCCTCGGATCTGAATTCTGCTTGCGGCATTCGATTCCTCTCGTCATTTTACGTCGGAAATGTATGTGTTCCATTCCCCATTGCGGTTCAGGGAGCCAGAATACCGGAGGATAGGTTTTTGGCTATAGGAGCGATTTGCAGACGAACGGTGCCTCGGATCTGAATGCTGCTTGCGGCATTCGATTCCTCTCGTCATTTTGCATCGGAAATGCATGTGTTCCTTTCCTGATTAAGATTCTGGGAGCCAGAATACTGGAGGATAGGTTTTGGATATAGGAGCGATTTTCAGACGAACGGTGCCTCGGATCTGAATTCTGCTTGCGGCATTCGATTCCTCTCGTCATTTTACGTGGGAAATGCATGTGTTCCTTTCCTGATTAAGATTCTGGGAGCCAGAATACTGGAGGATAGGTTTTGGATATAGGAGCGATTATCAGACGAACGGAGCCTCGGATTTGAATTCTGCTTGCGGTATTCGATTCCTCTCGTCATTTTGCATCGGAAATGCATGTGTTCCCTTCCTGATTACGATTCTGTGAGCCAGAATACTGGAGGATAGGTGTTTGGATATAGGAGCGATTTTCAGACGAACGGTGCCTCGGAACTGAATTCTGTTTGCGGCATTCGATTCCTCTCGCCATTTTGCATCGGAAATGCATGTATGCCTTTCCTGATTATGATTCTGGGAGCCAGAATACTGGAGGATTGGTTTTTAGCTATAGGAGCGATTTTCAGACGAACGGTGCCGCGGATTTGAATTCTCCTTACGGCATTCGATTCCTCTCGTCATTTTGTGTCGGAAATGCATGTGTTCCTTTCCTGAATAAGATTCTGGGAGCCAGAATACTGGAGGATAGGTTTTGGATATAGGAGCGATTTTCAGACGAACGGTGCCTCGGATCTGAATTCTGCTTGCGGCATTCGATTCCTCTCGTCATTTTACGTGGGAAATGCATGTGTGCCTTTCCTGATTAAGATTCTGGGAGCCAGAATACTGGAGGATAGGTTTTTGGCTGTAGGAGCGATTATCAGACGAACGGAGCCTCGGATTTGAATTCTGCTTGCGGTATTCGATTCCTCTCGTCATTTTGCATCGGAAATGCATGTGTTCCATTCCCCATTGCGGTTCAGGGAGCCAGAATACCGGAGGATAGGTTTTTGGCTATAGGAGCGATTTTCAGACGAACGGTGCCTCGGATCTGAATGCTGCTTGCGGCATTCGATTCCTCTCGTCATTTTGCATCGGAAATGCATGTGTGCCTTTCCTGATTAAGATTCTGGGAGCCAGAATACTGGAGGATAGGTTTTGGATATAGGAGCGATTTGCAGACGAACGGTGCCTCGGATTTGAATTCTGCTTGCGGCATTCGATTCCTCTCGTCATTTTACGTCGGAAATGTATGTGTTCCATTCCCCATTGCGGTTCATGGAGCCAGAATACCGGAGGATAGGTTTTTGGCTATAGGAGCGATTTTCAGACGAACGGTGCCTCGGATCTGAATGCTGCTTGCGGCATTCGATTCCTCTCGTCATTTTGCATCGGAAATGCATGTGTGCCTTTCCTGAATAAGATTCTGGGAGCCAGAATACTGGAGGATAGGTTTTTGGCTGTAGGAGCGATTATCAGACGAACGGAGCCTCGGATTTGAATTCTGCTTGCGGTATTCGATTCCTCTCGTCATTTTGCATCGGAAATGTATGTGTTCCATTCCCCATTGCGGTTCAGGGAGCCAGAATACCGGAGGATAGGTTTTTGGCTATAGGAGCGATTTTCAGACGAACGGTGCCTCGGATCTGAATTCTGCTTGCGGCATTCGATTCCTCTCGTCATTTTACGTGGGAAATGCATGTGTTCCTTTCCTGATTAAGATTCTGGGAGCCAGAATACTGGAGGATAGGTTTTGGATATAGGAGCGATTTGCAGACGAACGGTGCCTCGGATTTGAATTCTGCTTGCGGCATTCGATTCCTCTCGTCATTTTACGTCGGAAATGTATGTGTTCCATTCCCGATTGCGACTCAGGGAGCCAGAATACTGGAGGATAGGTTTTTGGCTGTAGGAGCGATTTGCAGACGAACGGTGCCTCGGATCTGAATTCTGCTTGCGGCATTCGATTCCTCTCGTCATTTTACGTCGGAAATGCGTGTTCCATTCCCGATTACGATTCTGGGAGCCTGAATACTGGAGGATAGGTTTTTGGCTGTAGGAGCGATTATCAGACGAACGGAGCCTCGGATTTGAATTCTGCTTGCGGTATTCGATTCCTCTCGTCATTTTGCATCGGAAATGCATGTGTTCCCTTCCTGGTTACGATTCTGTGAGCCAGAATACTGGAGGATAGGTGTTTGGATATAGGAGCGATTTTCAGACGAACGGTGCCTCGGAACTGAATTCTGTTTGCGGCATTCGATTCCTCTCGTCATTTTGCATCGGAAATGCATGTGTGCCTTTCCTGATTAAGATTCTGGGAGACAGAATACTGGAGGATTGGTTTTTAGCTATAGGAGCGATTTTCAGACGAACGGTGCCGCGGATTTGAATTCTCCTTACGGCATTCGATTCCTCTCGTCATTTTGCGTCGGAAATGCATGTGTTCCATTCCGGATTGCCATTCTGTGAGCCAGAATACTGGAGGATAGGTTTTGGATATAGGAGCGATTATCAGACGAACGGTGCCTCGGATCTGAATTCTGCTTGCGGCATTCGATTCCTCTCGTCATTTTACGTCGGAAATGAATGTGTTCCATCCCTGTTTACGATTCTGAAAGCCAGAATACTGGAGGATTGGTTTTTAGCTATAGGAGCGATTTTCAGACGAACGGTGCCGCGGATTTGAATTCTCCTTACGGCATTCGATTCCTCTCGTCATTTTGCGTCGGAAATGCATGTGTTCCATTCCGGGTTGCGATTCTGTGAGCCAGAATACTGGAGGATAGGTTTTGGACATAGGAGCGATTTCCAGACGAACGGTGCCTCGGATCTGAATGCTGCTTGCGGCATTCGGTTCCTCTCGTCATTTTACGTGGGAAATGCAGGTGTTCCATTCCTGATTAAGATTCTAGGAGCCAGAATACTGGAGGATAGGTTTAGGACATAGGAGCGATTTTCAGACGAACGGTGCGTCGGATCAGAATTCTGCATGCGGCATGCGATTCCTCTCGTCATTTTACGTCGGAAATGTATGTGTTCCATTCCCGATTGCGACTCAGGGAGCCAGAATACTGGAGGATAGGTTTTTGGATATAGGAGCGATTTCCAGACGAACGGTGCCTCGGATCTGAATTCTGCATGCGGCGTTCGATTCCTCTCGTCATTTTACGTGGGAAATGCATGTGTTTCATTCCTGATTACGATTCTGGGAGCCAGAATACTGGAGGACAGGCTTTTGGCTGTAGGAGCGATTTTCAGATGAACGGTGCGTCGGATCTGAATTCTGCTTGCGGCATTCGATTCCTCTCGTCATTTTACGTTGGAAATGTATATGTTCCATTCCCCATTGCGGTTCAGGGAGCCAGAATACTGGAGGATAGGTTTTTGGCTATAGGAGCGATTTTCAGACGAACGGTGCCTCGGATCTGAATGCTGCTTGCGGCATTCGATTCCTCTCGTCATTTTGCATCGGAAATGCATGTGTTCCTTTCCTGATTAAGATTCTGGGAGCCAGAATACTGGAGGATAGGTTTTGGATATAGGAGCGATTTTCAGACGAACGGTGCCTCGGATCTGAATTCTGCTTGCGGCATTCGATTCCTCTCGTCATTTTACGTGGGAAATGCATGTGTTCCTTTCCTGATTAAGATTCTGGGAGCCAGAATACTGGAGGATAGGTTTTGGATATAGGAGCGATTTGCAGACGAACGGTGCCTCGGATTTGAATTCTGCTTGCGGCATTCGATTCCTCTCGTCATTTTACGTCGGAAATGTATGTGTTCCATTCCCGATTGCGACTCAGGGAGCCAGAATACTGGAGGATAGGTTTTTGGCTGTAGGAGCGATTTGCAGACGAACGGTGCCTCGGATCTGAATTCTGCTTGCGGCATTCGATTCCTCTCGTCATTTTACGTCGGAAATGCGTGTTCCATTCCCGATTACGATTCTGGGAGCCTGAATACTGGAGGATAGGTTTTTGGCTGTAGGAGCGATTATGAGACGAACGGAGCCTCGGATTTGAATTCTGCTTGCGGTATTCGATTCCTCTCGTCATTTTGCATCGGAAATGCATGTGTTCCCTTCCTGATTACGATTCTGTGAGCCAGAATACTGGAGGATAGGTGTTTGGATATAGGAGCGATTTTCAGACGAACGGTGCCTCGGAACTGAATTCTGTTTGCGGCATTCGATTCCTCTCGTCATTTTACGTCGGAAATGTATGTGTTCCATTCCCCATTGCGGTTCAGGGAGCCAGAATACCGGAGGATAGGTTTTTGGCTATAGGAGCGATTTTCAGACGAACGGTGCCTCGGATCTGAATGCTGCTTGCGGCATTCGATTCCTCTCGTCATTTTGCATCGGAAATGCATGTGTTCCTTTCCTGATTAAGATTCTGGGAGCCTGAATACTGGAGGATAGGTTTTGGCTGTAGGAGCGATTTTCAGACGAACGGTGCCTCGGATCTGAATTCTGCATGCGGCATGCAATTCCTATCGTCATTTTACGTCGGAAATGAATGTGTTTCATTCCTGATTATGATTCTGGGAGCCACAATACTGGAGGATAGGTTTTTGGCTGTAGGAGGGATTATCAGACGAACGGAGCCTCGGATTTTAATTCTGCTTGCGGTATTCGATTCCTCTCGTCATTTTGCATCGGAAATGCATGTGTGCCTTTCCTGATTAAGATTCTGGGAGCCAGAATACTGGAGGATTGGTTTTTAGCTATAGGATCGATTTTCAGACGAACGTGGCCTCGGATCTAAATTCTGCTTGCGGTATTCGATTCCTCTCGTCATTTTACGTCGGAAATGAATGTGTTGCATTCCTGATTAAGATTCTGTGAGCCAGAATACTGGAGGATAGGTTTTTGGCCGTAGGAGCGATTTGCAGACGAACGGTGCCTCGGATCTGAATGCTGCTTGCGGCATTCGATTCCTCTCATGATTTTACGTGGGAAATGCATGTGTTCCATTCCCCATTGCGGTTCAGGGAGCCAGAATACTGGAGGATAGGTTTTTGCTATAGGAGCGATTTTCAGACGAACGGTGCCTCGGATCTGAATTCTGCTTGCGGCATTCGATTCCTCTCGTCATTTTACGTCGGAAATGTATGTGTTCCATTCCCCATTGCGGTTCAGGGAGCCAGAATACCGGAGGATAGGTTTTTGGCTATAGGAGCGATTTTCAGACGAACGGTGCCTCGGATCTGAATGCTGCTTGCGGCATTCGATTCCTCTCGTCATTTTGCATCGGAAATGCATGTGTTCCTTTCCTGATTAAGATTCTGGGAGCCTGAATACTGGAGGATAGGTTTTGGATATAGGAGCGATTTTCAGACGAACGGTGCCTCGGATCTGAATTCTGCTTGCGGCATTCGATTCCTCTCGTCATTTTACGTGGGAAATGCATGTGTTCCTTTCCTGATTAAGATTCTGGGAGCCAGAATACTGGAGGATAGGTTTTGGATATAGGAGCGATTTTCAGACGAACGGTGCCTCGGATTTGAATTCTGCTTGCGGCATTCGATTCCTCTCGTCATTTTACGTCGGAAATGTATATGTTCCATTCCCGATTGCGACTCAGGGAGCCAGAATACTGGAGGATAGGTTTTTGGCTGTAGGAGCGATTTGCAGACGAACGGTGCCTCGGATCTGAATTCTGCTTGCGGCACTCGATTCCTCTCGTCATTTTACGTCGGAAATGTATGTGTTCCATTCCCGATTGCGACTCAGGGAGCCAGAATACTGGAGGATAGGTTTTTGGATATAGGAGCGATTTTCAGACGAACGGTGCCTCGGATCTGAATGCTGCTTGCGGCATTCGATTCCTCTCGTCATTTTGCATCGGAAATGCATGTGTTCCTTTCCTGATTAAGATTCTGGGAGCCTGAATACTGGAGGATAGGTTTTGGATATAGGAGCGATTTTCAGACGAACGGTGCCTCGGATCTGAATTCTGCTTGCGGCATTCGATTCCTCTCGTCATTTTACGTGGGAAATGCATGTGTTCCTTTCCTGATTAAGATTCTGGGAGCCAGAATACTGGAGGATAGGTTTTGGATATAGGAGCGATTTTCAGACGAACGGTGCCTCGGATTTGAATTCTGCTTGCGGCATTCGATTCCTCTCGTCATTTTACGTCGGAAATGTATATGTTCCATTCCCGATTGCGACTCAGGGAGCCAGAATACTGGAGGATAGGTTTTTGGCTGTAGGAGCGATTTGCAGACGAACGGTGCCTCGGATCTGAATTCTGCTTGCGGCACTCGATTCCTCTCGTCATTTTACGTCGGAAATGTATGTGTTCCATTCCCGATTGCGACTCAGGGAGCCAGAATACTGGAGGATAGGTTTTTGGATATAGGAGCGATTTCCAGACGAACGGTGCCTCGGATTTGAATTCTGCTTGCGGTATTCGATTCCTCTCGTCATTTTGCATCGGAAATGCATGTGTGCCTTTCCTGATTAAGATTCTGGGAGCCAGAATACTGGAGGATAGGTTCTGGATATAGGAGCGATTTGCAGACGAACGGTGCCTCGGATTTGAATTCTGCTTGCGGCATTCGATTCCTCTCGTCATTTCACGTCAGAAATGTATGTGTTCCATTCCGGATTGCGATTCTGTGAGCCAGAATACTGGAGGATAGGTTTTTGGCTGTAGGAGGGATTATCAGACGAACGGAGCCTCGGATCTGAATTCTGCATGCGGCATTCGATTCATTTCGTCATTTTACGTGGGAAATGCATGTTTTCCTTTCCTGATTAAGATTCTGGGAGCCAGAATACTGGAGGATAGGATCTGGATATAGGGGCGATTTGCAGACGAACGGTGCCTCGGATCTGAATTCTGCTTGCGGCATTCGATTCCTCTCGTCATTTTACCACGGAAATGTATGTGTTCTATTCCCGATTGCGACTCAGGGAGCCAGAATACTGGAGGATAGGTTTTTGGATATAGGAGCGATTTCCAGACGAACGGTGCCTCGGATCTGAATTCTGCATGTGGCATTCGATTCATCTCGTCATTTTACTTGGGAAATGCATGTGTTCCTTTCCTGATTAAGATTCTGGGAGCCAGAATACTGGAGGATAGGTTTAGGATATAGGAGCGATTTTCAGACGAACGGAGCCTCGGATCTGAATTCTGCTTGCGGCATTCGATTCCTCTCGTCACTTTACGTCGGAAATGTATGTGTTCCATTCCCCATTGCGGTTCAGGGAGCCAGAATACCGGAGGATAGGTTTTTGGCTATAGGAGCGATTTTCAGACGAACGGTGCCTCGGATCTGAATGCTGCTTGCGGCATTCGATTCCTCTCGTCATTTTGCATCGGAAATGCATGTGTTCCTTTCCTGATTAAGATTCTGGGAGCCTGAATACTGGAGGATAGGTTTTGGATATAGGAGCGATTTTCAGACGAACGGTGCCTCGGATCTGAATTCTGCTTGCGGCATTCGATTCCTCTCGTCATTTTACGTGGGAAATGCATGTGTTCCTTTCCTGATTAAGATTCTGGGAGCCAGAATACTGGAGGATAGGTTTTGGATATAGGAGCGATTTTCAGACGAACGGTGCCTCGGATTTGAATTCTGCTTGCGGCATTCGATTCCTCTCGTCATTTTACGTCGGAAATGTATATGTTCCATTCCCGATTGCGACTCAGGGAGCCAGAATACTGGAGGATAGGTTTTTGGCTGTAGGAGCGATTTGCAGACGAACGGTGCCTCGGATCTGAATTCTGCTTGCGGCACTCGATTCCTCTCGTCATTTTACGTCGGAAATGTATGTGTTCCATTCCCGATTGCGACTCAGGGAGCCAGAATACTGGAGGATAGGTTTTTGGATATAGGAGCGATTTCCAGACGAACGGTGCCTCGGATTTGAATTCTGCTTGCGGTATTCGATTCCTCTCGTCATTTTGCATCGGAAATGCATGTGTGCCTTTCCTGATTAAGATTCTGGGAGCCAGAATACTGGAGGATAGGTTCTGGATATAGGAGCGATTTGCAGACGAACGGTGCCTCGGATCTGAATTCTGCATGCGGCATTCGATTCATTTCGTCATTTTACGTGGGAAATGCATGTTTTCCTTTCCTGATTAAGATTCTGGGAGCCAGAATACTGGAGGATAGGATCTGGATATAGGGGCGATTTGCAGAGGAACGGTGCCTCGGATCTGAATTCTGCTTGCGGCATTCGATTCCTCTCGTCATTTTACCACGGAAATGTATGTGTTCTATTCCCGATTGCGACTCAGGGAGCCAGAATACTGGAGGATAGGTTTTTGGATATAGGAGCGATTTCCAGACGAACGGTGCCTCGGATCTGAATTCTGCATGTGGCATTCGATTCATCTCGTCATTTTACTTGGGAAATGCATGTGTTCCTTTCCTGATTAAGATTCTGGGAGCCAGAATACTGGAGGATAGGTTTAGGATATAGGAGCGATTTTCAGACGAACGGTGCGTCGGATCAGAATTCTGCATGCGGCATGCGATTCCTCTCGTCATTTTACGTCGGAAATGTATGTGTTCCATTCCCGATTGCGACTCAGGGAGCCAGAATACTGGAGGATAGGTTTTTGGATATAGGAGCGATTTCCAGACGAACGGTGCCTCGGATCTGAATTCTGCATGCGGCGTTCGATTCCTCTCGTCATTTTACGTGGGAAATGCATGTGTTTCATTCCTGATTACGATTCTGGGAGCCAGAATACTGGAGGACAGGCTTTTGGCTGTAGGAGCGATTTTCAGATGAACGGTGCGTCGGATCTGAATTCTGCTTGCGGCATTCGATTCCTCTCGTCATTTTACGTTGGAAATGTATGTGTTCCATTCCCCATTGCGGTTCAGGGAGCCAGAATACTGGAGGATAGGTTTTTGCTATAGGAGCGATTTTCAGACGAACGGTGCCTCGGATCTGAATTCTGCTTGCGGCATTCGATTCCTCTCGTCATTTTACGTCGGAAATGTATGTGTTCCATTCCCCATTGCGGTTCAGGGAGCCAGAATACCGGAGGATAGGTTTTTGGCTATAGGAGCGATTTTCAGACGAACGGTGCCTCGGATCTGAATGCTGCTTGCGGCATTCGATTCCTCTCGTCATTTTGCATCGGAAATGCATGTGTTCCTTTCCTGATTAAGATTCTGGGAGCCAGAATACTGGAGGATAGGTTTTGGATATAGGAGCGATTTGCAGACGAACGGTGCCTCGGATTTGAATTCTGCTTGCGGCATTCGATTCCTCTCGTCATTTTACGTCGGAAATGTATGTGTTCCATTCCCGATTGCGACTCAGGGAGCCAGAATACTGGAGGATAGGTTTTTGGCTGTAGGAGCGATTTGCAGACGAACGGTGCCTCGGATCTGAATTCTGCTTGCGGCATTCGATTCCTCTCGTCATTTTACGTCGGAAATGCGTGTTCCATTCCCGATTACGATTCTGGGAGCCTGAATACTGGAGGATAGGTTTTTGGCTGTAGGAGCGATTATCAGACGAACGGAGCCTCGGATTTGAATTCTGCTTGCGGTATTCGATTCCTCTCGTCATTTTGCATCGGAAATGCATGTGTTCCCTTCCTGATTACGATTCTGTGAGCCAGAATACTGGAGGATAGGTGTTTGGATATAGGAGCGATTTTCAGACGAACGGTGCCTCGGAACTGAATTCTGTTTGCGGCATTCGATTCCTCTCGTCATTTTGCATCGGAAATGCATGTGTGCCTTTCCTGATTAAGATTCTGGGAGCCAGAATACTGGAGGATTGGTTTTTAGCTATAGGAGCGATTTTCAGACGAACGGTGCCGCGGATTTGAATTCTCCTTACGGCATTCGATTCCTCTCGTCATTTTGCGTCGGAAATGCATGTGTTCCATTCCGGATTGCCATTCTGTGAGCCAGAATACTGGAGGATAGGTTTTGGATATAGGAGCGATTTCCAGACGAACGGTGCCTCGGATCTGAATTCTGCTTGCGGCATTCGATTCCTCTCGTCATTTTACGTCGGAAATGAATGTGTTCCATCCCTGTTTACGATTCTGAAAGCCAGAATACTGGAGGATTGGTTTTTAGCTATAGGAGCGATTTTCAGACGAACGGTGCCGCGGATTTGAATTCTCCTTACGGCATTCGATTCCTCTCGTCATTTTGCGTCGGAAATGCATGTGTTCCATTCCGGGTTGCGATTCTGTGAGCCAGAATACTGGAGGATAGGTTTTGGATATAGGAGCGATTTCCAGACGAACGGTGCCTCGGATCTGAATGCTGCTTGCGGCATTCGGTTCCTCTCGTCATTTTACGTGGGAAATGCAGGTGTTCCATTCCTGATTAAGATTCTAGGAGCCAGAATACTGGAGGATAGGTTTAGGATATAGGAGCGATTTTCAGACGAACGGTGCGTCGGATCAGAATTCTGCATGCGGCATTCGATTCCTCTCGTCATTTTACGTCGGAAATGTATGTGTTCCATTCCCGATTGCGACTCAGGGAGCCAGAATACTGGAGGATAGGTTTTTGGATATAGGAGCGATTTCCAGACGAACGGTGCCTCGGATCTGAATTCTGCATGCGGCGTTCGATTCCTCTCGTCATTTTACGTGGGAAATGCATGTGTTTCATTCCTGATTACGATTCTGGGAGCCAGAATACTGGAGGACAGGCTTTTGGCTGTAGGAGCGATTTTCAGACGAACGGTGCGTCGGATCTGAATTCTGCTTGCGGCATTCGATTCCTCTCGTCATTTTACGTTGGAAATGTATGTGTTCCATTCCCCATTGCGGTTCAGGGAGCCAGAATACTGGAGGATAGGTTTTTGCTATAGGAGCGATTTTCAGACGAACGGTGCCTCGGATCTGAATTCTGCATGCGGCATTCGATTCCTCCCGTCATTTTACGTCGGAAATGTATGTGTCCCATTCCCCATTGCGGTTCAGGGAGCCAGAATACTGGAGGATAGATTTTTAGCTATAGGAGCGATTTTCAGACGAACGGTGCCTCGGATCTGAATTCTGCATGCGGCATTCGATTCCTCTCGTCATTTTACGTGGGAAATGCATGTGTTTCATTCCTGATTACGATTCTGGGAGCCAGAATACTGGAGGAGAGGCTTTTGGCTGTAGGAGCGATTTTCAGACGAACGGTGCGTCGGATCTGAATTGTGCTTGCGGCATTCGATTCCTCTCGTCATTTTACGTCGGAAATGAATGTGTTCCATTCCTGATTACGATTCTGGGAGCCACAATACTGGAGGATAGGTTTTTGGCTGTCGGAGCGATTATCAGACGAACGGAGCCTCGGATTTGAATTCTGCTTGCGGCATTCGATTCCTCTCGTCATTTTACGTCGGAAATGAATGTGTTCCATTCCTGATTAAGATTCTGGGAGCCAGAATACTGGAGGATAGGTTTTTGGCTGTAGGAGCGATTTGCAGACGAACGGTGCCTCGGATCTGAATTCTGCTTGCGGCATTCGATTCCTCTCGTCATTTTACGTCGGAAATGTATGTGTTCCATTCCCCATTTCGGTTCAGGGAGCCAGAATACCGGAGGATAGGTTTTTGGCTATAGGAGCGATTTTCAGACGAACGGTGCCTCGGATCTGAATTCTGCTTGCGGCATTCGATTCCTCTCGTCATTTTGCATCGGAAATGCATGTGTTCCTTTCCTGATTAAGATTCTGGGAGCCAGAATACTGGAGGATAGGTTTTGGATATAGGAGCGATTTGCAGACGAACGGTGCCTCGGATTTGAATTCTGCTTGCGGCATTCGATTCCTCTCGTCATTTTACGTCGGAAATGTATGTGTTCCATTCCGGATTGCCATTCTGTGAGCCAGAATACTGGAGGATAGGTTTTGGATATAGGAGCGATTTCCAGACGAACGGTGCCTCGGATCTGAATTCTGCTTGCGGCATTCGATTCCTCTCGTCATTTTACGTCGGAAATGAATGTGTTCCATCCCTGTTTACGATTCTGAAAGCCAGAATAGTGGAGGATTGGTTTTTAGCTATAGGAGCGATTTTCAGACGAACGGTGCCGCGGATTTGAATTCTCCTTACGGCATTCGATTCCTCTCGTCATTTTGCGTCGGAAATGCATGTGTTTCATTCCGGGTTGCGATTCTGTGAGCCAGAATACTGGAGGATAGGTTTTGGATATAGGAGCGATTTCCAGACGAACGGTGCCTCGGATCTGAATGCTGCTTGCGGCATTCGGTTCCTCTCGACATTTTACGTGGGAAATGCAGGTGTTCCATTCCTGATTAAGATTCTAGGAGCCAGAATACTGGAGGATAGGTTTAGGATATAGGAGCGATTTTCAGACGAACGGTGCGTCGGATCAGAATTCTGCATGCGGCATGCGACTCCTCTCGTCATTTTACGTCGGAAATGTATGTGTTCCATTCCCGATTGCGACTCAGGGAGCCAGAATACTGGAGGATAGGTTTTTGGATATAGGAGCGATTTCCAGACGAACGGTGCCTCGGATCTGAATTCTGCATGCGGCGTTCGATTCCTCTCGTCATTTTACGTGGGAAATGCATGTGTTTCATTCCTGATTACGATTCTGGGAGCCAGAATACTGGAGGACAGGCTTTTGGCTGTAGGAGCGATTTTCAGATGAACGGTGCGTCGGATCTGAATTCTGCTTGCGGCATTCGATTCCTCTCGTCATTTTACGTTGGAAATGTATGTGTTCCATTCCCCATTGCGGTTCAGGGAGCCAGAATACTGGAGGATAGGTTTTTGCTATAGGAGCGATTTTCAGACGAACGGTGCCTCGGATCTGAATTCTGCATGCGGCATTCGATTCCTCCCGTCATTTTACGTCGGAAATGTATGTGTCCCATTCCCCATTGCGGTTCAGGGAGCCAGAATACTGGAGGATAGATTTTTAGCTATAGGAGCGATTTTCAGACGAACGGTGCCTCGGATCTGAATTCTGCATGCGGCATTCGATTCCTCTCGTCATTTTACGTGGGAAATGCATGTGTTTCATTCCTGATTACGATTCTGGGAGCCAGAATACTGGAGGAGAGGCTTTTGGCTGTAGGAGCGATTTTCAGACGAACGGTGCGTCGGATCTGAATTGTGCTTGCGGCATTCGATTCCTCTCGTCATTATACGTCGGAAATGAATGTGTTCCATTCCTGATTACGATTCTGGGAGCCACAATACTGGAGGATAGGTTTTTGGCTGTCGGAGCGATTATCAGACGAACGGAGCCTCGGATTTGAATTCTGCTTGCGGCATTCGATTCTTCTCGTCATATTACGTCGGAAATGAATGTGTTGCATTCCTGATTAAGATTCTGGGAGCCACAATACTGGAGGATAGGTTTTTGGCTGTAGGAGCGATTTGCAGACGAACGGTGCCTCGGATCTGAATTCTGCTTGCGGCATTCGATTCCTCTCGTCATTTTACGTCGGAAATGTATGTGTTCCATTCCCCATTTCGGTTCAGGGAGCCAGAATACCGGAGGATAGGTTTTTGGCTATAGGAGCGATTTTCAGACGAACGGTGCCTCGGATCTCAATGCTGCTTGCGGCATTCGATTCCTCTCGTCATTTTGCATCGGAAATGCATGTGTTCCTTTCCTGATTAAGATTCTGGGAGCCAGAATACTGGAGGATAGGTTTTGGATATAGGAGCGATTTGCAGACGAACGGTGCCTCGGATTTGAATTCTGCTTGCGGCATTCGATTCCTCTCGTCATTTTACGTCGGAAATGTATGTGTTCCATTCCGGATTGCCATTCTGTGAGCCAGAATACTGGAGGATAGGTTTTGGATATAGGAGCGATTTCCAGACGAACGGTGCCTCGGATCTGAATTCTGCTTGCGGCATTCGATTCCTCTCGTCATTTTACGTCGGAAATGAATGTGTTCCATCCCTGTTTACGATTCTGAAAGCCAGAATAGTGGAGGATTGGTTTTTAGCTATAGGAGCGATTTTCAGACGAACGGTGCCGCGGATTTGAATTCTCCTTACGGCATTCGATTCCTCTCGTCATTTTGCGTCGGAAATGCATGTGTTTCATTCCGGGTTGCGATTCTGTGAGCCAGAATACTGGAGGATAGGTTTTGGATATAGGAGCGATTTCCAGACGAACGGTGCCTCGGATCTGAATGCTGCTTGCGGCATTCGGTTCCTCTCGACATTTTACGTGGGAAATGCAGGTGTTCCATTCCTGATTAAGATTCTAGGAGCCAGAATACTGGAGGATAGGTTTTGGATATAGGAGCGATTTTCAGACGAACGGTGCGTCGGATCAGAATTCTGCATGCGGCATTCGATTCCTCTCGTCATTTTACGTCGGAAATGTATGTGTTCCATTCCCGATTGCGACTCAGGGAGCCAGAATACTGGAGGATAGGTTTTTGGATATAGGAGCGATTTCCAGACGAACGGTGCCTCGGATCTGAATTCTGCATGCGGCGTTCGATTCCTCTCGTCATTTTACGTGGGAAATGCATGTGTTTCATTCCTGATTACGATTCTGGGAGCCAGAATACTGGAGGACAGGCTTTTGGCTGTAGGAGCGATTTTCAGACGAACGGTGCCTCGGATCTGAATTCTGCTTGCGGCATTCGATTCCTCTCGTCATTTTACGTTGGAAATGTATGTGTTCCATTCCCCATTGCGGTTCAGGGAGCCAGAATACTGGAGGATAGGTTTTTGCTATAGGAGCGATTTTCAGACGAACGGTGCCTCGGATCTGAATTCTGCATGCGGCATTCGATTCCTCCCGTCATTTTACGTCGGAAATGTATGTGTCCCATTCCCCATTGCGGTTCAGGGAGCCAGAATACTGGAGGATAGGTTTTTAGCTATAGGAGCGATTTTCAGACGAACGGTGCCTCGGATCTGAATTCTGCATGCGGCATTCGATTCCTCTCGTCATTTTACGTGGGAAATGCATGTGTTCCATTCCTGATTACGATTCTGGGAGCCAGAATACTGGAGGAGAGGCTTTTGGCTGTAGGAGCGATTTTCAGACGAACGGTGCGTCGGATCTGAATTGTGCTTGCGGCATTCGATTCCTCTCGTCATTTTACGTCGGAAATGAATGTGTTCCATTCCTGATTACGATTCTGGGAGCCACAATACTGGAGGATAGGTTTTTGGCTGTCGGAGCGATTATCAGACGAACGGAGCCTCGGATTTGAATTCTGCTTGCGGCATTCGATTCCTCTCGTCATTTTACGTCGGAAATGAATGTGTTCCATTCCTGATTAAGATTCTGGGAGCCACAATACTGGAGGATAGGTTTTTGGCTGTAGGAGCGATTTGCAGACGAACGGTGCCTCGGATCTGAATTCTGCTTGCGGCATTCGATTCCTCTCGTCATTTTACGTCGGAAATGTATGTGTTCCATTCCCCATTTCGGTTCAGGGAGCCAGAATACCGGAGGATAGGTTTTTGGCTATAGGAGCGATTTTCAGACGAACGGTGCCTCGGATCTCAATGCTGCTTGCGGCATTCGATTCCTCTCGTCATTTTGCATCGGAAATGCATGTGTTCCTTTCCTGATTAAGATTCTGGGAGCCAGAATACTGGAGGATAGGTTTTGGATATAGGAGCGATTTGCAGACGAACGGTGCCTCGGATTTGAATTCTGCTTGCGGCATTCGATTCCTCTCGTCATTTTACGTCGGAAATGTATGTGTTCCATTCCCGATTGCGACTCAGGGAGCCCGAATACTGGAGGATAGGTTTTTGGCTGTAGGAGCGATTTGCAGACGAACGGTGCCTCGGATCTGAATTCTGCTTGCGGCATTCGATTCCTCTCGTCATTTTACGTCGGAAATGCGTGTTCCATTCCCGATTACGATTCTGGGAGCCTGAATACTGGAGGATAGGTTTTTGGCTGTAGGAGCGATTATCAGACGAACGGAGCCTCGGATTTGAATTCTGCTTGCGGTATTCGATTCCTCTCGTCATTTTGCATCGGAAATGCATGTGTTCCCTTCCTGATTACGATTCTGTGAGCCAGAATACTGGAGGATAGGTGTTTGGATATAGGAGCGATTTTCAGACGAACGGTGCCTCGGAACTGAATTCTGTTTGCGGCATTCGATTCCTATCGTCATTTTACGTCGGAAATGAATGTGTTCCATTCCTGATTATGATTCTGGGAGCCACAATACTGGAGGATAGGTTTTTGGCTGTAGGAGGGATTATCAGACGAACGGTGCCTCGGATCTGAATTCTGCTTGCGGCATTCGATTCCTCTCGTCATTTTACGTCGGAAATGTATGTGTTCCATTCCGGATTGCGATTCTGTGAGCCAGAATACTGGAGGATAGGTTTTTGGCTGTAGGAGGGATTATCAGACGAACGGAGCCTCGGATTTTAATTCTGCTTGCGGTATTCGATTCCTCTCGTCATTTTGCATCGGAAATGCATGTGTGCCTTTCCTGATTAAGATTCTGGGAGCCAGAATACTGGAGGATAGGTTCTGGATATAGGAGCGATTTGCAGACGAACGGTGCCTCGGATCTGAATTCTGCTTGCGGTATTCGATTCCTCTCGTCATTTTACGTCGGAAATGAATGTGTTGCATTCCTGATTAAGATTCTGTGAGCCAGAATACTGGAGGATAGGTTTTTGGCTGTAGGAGCGATTTGCAGACGAACGGTGCCTCGGATCTGAATTCTGCTTGCGGCATTCGATTCCTCTCGTCATTTTACGTCGGAAATGTATGTGTTCCATTCCCCATTTCGGTTCAGGGAGCCAGAATACCGGAGGATAGGTTTTTGGCTATAGGAGCGATTTTCAGACGAACGGTGCCTCGGATCTCAATGCTGCTTGCGGCATTCGATTCCTCTCGTCATTTTGCATCGGAAATGCATGTGTTCCTTTCCTGATTAAGATTCTGGGAGCCAGAATACTGGAGGATAGGTGTTTGGATATAGGAGCGATTTTCAGACGAACGGTGCCTCGGAACTGAATTCTGTTTGCGGCATTCGATTCCTCTCGTCATTTTGCATCGGAAATGCATGTGTGCCTTTCCTGATTAAGATTCTGGGAGCCAGAATACTGGAGGATTGGTTTTTAGCTATAGGAGCGATTTTCAGACGAACGGTGCCGCGGATTTGAATTCTCCTTACGGCATTCGATTCCTCTCGTCATTTTGCGTCGGAAATGCATGTGTTCCATTCCGGATTGCCATTCTGTGAGCCAGAATACTGGAGGATAGGTTTTGGATATAGGAGCGATTTCCAGACGAACGGTGCCTCGGATCTGAATTCTGCTTGCGGCATTCGATTCCTCTCGTCATTTTACGTCGGAAATGAATGTGTTCCATCCCTGTTTACGATTCTGAAAGCCAGAATACTGGAGGATTGGTTTTTAGCTATAGGAGCGATTTTCAGACGAACGGTGCCGCGGATTTGAATTCTCCTTACGGCATTCGATTCCTCTCGTCATTTTGCGTCGGAAATGCATGTGTTCCATTCCGGGTTGCGATTCTGTGAGCCAGAATACTGGAGGATAGGTTTTGGATATAGGAGCGATTTCCAGACGAACGGTGCCTCGGATCTGAATGCTGCTTGCGGCATTCGGTTCCTCTCGTCATTTTACGTGGGAAATGCAGGTGTTCCATTCCTGATTAAGATTCTAGGAGCCAGAATACTGGAGGATAGGTTTAGGATATAGGAGCGATTTTCAGACGAACGGTGCGTCGGATCAGAATTCTGCATGCGGCATTCGATTCCTCTCGTCATTTTACGTCGGAAATGTATGTGTTCCATTCCCGATTGCGACTCAGGGAGCCAGAATACTGGAGGATAGGTTTTTGGATATAGGAGCGATTTCCAGACGAACGGTGCCTCGGATCTGAATTCTGCATGCGGCGTTCGATTCCTCTCGTCATTTTACGTGGGAAATGCATGTGTTTCATTCCTGATTACGATTCTGGGAACCAGAATACTGGAGGACAGGCTTTTGGCTGTAGGAGCGATTTTCAGATGAACGGTGCGTCGGATCTGAATTCTGCTTGCGGCATTCGATTCCTCTCGTCATTTTACGTTGGAAATGTATGTGTTCCATTCCCCATTGCGGTTCAGGGAGCCAGAATACTGGAGGATAGGTTTTTGCTATAGGAGCGATTTTCAGACGAACGGTGCCTCGGATCTGAATTCTGCATGCGGCATTCGATTCCTCCCGTCATTTTACGTCGGAAATGTATGTGTCCCATTCCCCATTGCGGTTCAGGGAGCCAGAATACTGGAGGATAGATTTTTAGCTATAGGAGCGATTTTCAGACGAACGGTGCCTCGGATCTGAATTCTGCATGCGGCATTCGATTCCTCTCGTCATTTTACGTGGGAAATGCATGTGTTTCATTCCTGATTACGATTCTGGGAGCCAGAATACTGGAGGAGAGGCTTTTGGCTGTAGGAGCGATTTTCAGACGAACGGTGCGTCGGATCTGAATTGTGCTTGCGGCATTCGATTCCTCTCGTCATTATACGTCGGAAATGAATGTGTTCCATTCCTGATTACGATTCTGGGAGCCACAATACTGGAGGATAGGTTTTTGGCTGTCGGAGCGATTATCAGACGAACGGAGCCTCGGATTTGAATTCTGCTTGCGGCATTCGATTCCTCTCGTCATTTTACGTCGGAAATGAATGTGTTGCATTCCTGATTAAGATTCTGGGAGCCACAATACTGGAGGATAGGTTTTTGGCTGTAGGAGCGATTTGCAGACGAACGGTGCCTCGGATCTGAATTCTGCTTGCGGCATTCGATTCCTCTCGTCATTTTACGTCGGAAATGTATGTGTTCCATTCCCCATTTCGGTTCAGGGAGCCAGAATACCGGAGGATAGGTTTTTGGCTATAGGAGCGATTTTCAGACGAACGGTGCCTCGGATCTGAATGCTGCTTGCGGCATTCGATTCCTCTCGTCATTTTGCATCGGAAATGCATGTGTTCCTTTCCTGATTAAGATTCTGGGAGCCAGAATACTGGAGGATAGGTTTTGGATATAGGAGCGATTTGCAGACGAACGGTGCCTCGGATTTGAATTCTGCTTGCGGCATTCGATTCCTCTCGTCATTTTACGTCGGAAATGTATGTGTTCCATTCCGGATTGCCATTCTGTGAGCCAGAATACTGGAGGATAGGTTTTGGATATAGGAGCGATTTCCAGACGAACGGTGCCTCGGATCTGAATTCTGCTTGCGGCATTCGATTCCTCTCGTCATTTTACGTCGGAAATGAATGTGTTCCATCCCTGTTTACGATTCTGAAAGCCAGAATACTGGAGGATTGGTTTTTAGCTATAGGAGCGATTTTCAGACGAACGGTGCCGCGGATTTGAATTCTCCTTACGGCATTCGATTCCTCTCGTCATTTTGCGTCGGAAATGCATGTGTTTCATTCCGGGTTGCGATTCTGTGAGCCAGAATACTGGAGGATAGGTTTTGGATATAGGAGCGATTTCCAGACGAACGGTGCCTCGGATCTGAATGCTGCTTGCGGCATTCGGTTCCTCTCGACATTTTACGTGGGAAATGCAGGTGTTCCATTCCTGATTAAGATTCTAGGAGCCAGAATACTGGAGGATAGGTTTAGGATATAGGAGCGATTTTCAGACGAACGGTGCGTCGGATCAGAATTCTGCATGCGGCATTCGATTCCTCTCGTCATTTTACGTCGGAAATGTATGTGTTCCATTCCCGATTGCGACTCAGGGAGCCAGAATACTGGAGGATAGGTTTTTGGATATAGGAGCGATTTCCAGACGAACGGTGCCTCGGATCTGAATTCTGCATGCGGCGTTCGATTCCTCTCGTCATTTTACGTGGGAAATGCATGTGTTTCATTCCTGATTACGATTCTGGGAGCCAGAATACTGGAGGACAGGCTTTTGGCTGTAGGAGCGATTTTCAGATGAACGGTGCCTCGGATCTGAATTCTGCTTGCGGCATTCGATTCCTCTCGTCATTTTACGTTGGAAATGTATGTGTTCCATTCCCCATTGCGGTTCAGGGAGCCAGAATACTGGAGGATAGGTTTTTGCTATAGGAGCGATTTTCAGACGAACGGTGCCTCGGATCTGAATTCTGCATGCGGCATTCGATTCCTCCCGTCATTTTACGTCGGAAATGTATGTGTCCCATTCCCCATTGCGGTTCAGGGAGCCAGAATACTGGAGGATAGATTTTTAGCTATAGGAGCGATTTTCAGACGAACGGTGCCTCGGATCTGAATTCTGCATGCGGCATTCGATTCCTCTCGTCATTTTACGTCGGAAATGCATGTTTTCCACTCCCGATTACGATTCTGGGAGCCAGAATACTGGAGGAGAGGCTTTTGGCTGTAGGAGCGATTTTCAGACGAACGGTGCGTCGGATCTGAATTGTGCTTGCGGCATTCGATTCCTCTCGTCATTTTACGTCGGAAATGAATGTGTTCCATTCCTGATTACGATTCTGGGAGCCACAATACTGGAGGATAGGTTTTTGGCTGTCGGAGCGATTATCAGACGAACGGAGCCTCGGATTTGAATTCTGCTTGCGGCATTCGATTCCTCTCGTCATTTTACGTCGGAAATGAATGTGTTGCATTCCTGATTAAGATTCTGGGAGCCACAATACTGGAGGATAGGTTTTTGGCTGTAGGAGCGATTTGCAGACGAACGGTGCCTCGGATCTGAATTCTGCTTGCGGCATTCGATTCCTCTCGTCATTTTACGTCGGAAATGTATGTGTTCCATTCCCCATTTCGGTTCAGGGAGCCAGAATACCGGAGGATAGGTTTTTGGCTATAGGAGCGATTTTCAGACGAACGGTGCCTCGGATCTCAATGCTGCTTGCGGCATTCGATTCCTCGCGTCATTTTGCATCGGAAATGCATGTGTTCCTTTCCTGATTAAGATTCTGGGAGCCAGAATACTGGAGGATAGGTTTTGGATATAGGAGCGATTTGCAGACGAACGGTGCCTCGGATTTGAATTCTGCTTGCGGCATTCGATTCCTCTCGTCATTTTACGTCGGAAATGTATGTGTTCCATTCCCGATTGCGACTCAGGGAGCCCGAATACTGGAGGATAGGTTTTTGGCTGTAGGAGCGATTTGCAGACGAACGGTGCCTCGGATCTGAATTCTGCTTGCGGCATTCGATTCCTCTCGTCATTTTACGTCGGAAATGCGTGTTCCATTCCCGATTACGATTCTGGGAGCCTGAATACTGGAGGATAGGTTTTTGGCTGTAGGAGCGATTATCAGACGAACGGAGCCTCGGATTTGAATTCTGCTTGCGGTATTCGATTCCTCTCGTCATTTTGCATCGGAAATGCATGTGTTCCCTTCCTGATTACGATTCTGTGAGCCAGAATACTGGAGGATAGGTGTTTGGATATAGGAGCGATTTTCAGACGAACGGTGCCTCGGAACTGAATTCTGTTTGCGGCATTCGATTCCTATCGTCATTTTACGTCGGAAATGAATGTGTTCCATTCCTGATTATGATTCTGGGAGCCACAATACTGGAGGATAGGTTTTTGGCTGTAGGAGGGATTATCAGACGAACGGTGCCTCGGATCTGAATTCTGCTTGCGGCATTCGATTCCTCTCGTCATTTTACGTCGGAAATGTATGTGTTCCATTCCGGATTGCGATTCTGTGAGCCAGAATACTGGAGGATAGGTTTTTGGCTGTAGGAGGGATTATCAGACGAACGGAGCCTCGGATTTTAATTCTGCTTGCGGTATTCGATTCCTCTCGTCATTTTGCATCGGAAATGCATGTGTGCCTTTCCTGATTAAGATTCTGGGAGCCAGAATACTGGAGGATAGGTTCTGGATATAGGAGCGATTTGCAGACGAACGGTGCCTCGGATCTGAATTCTGCTAGCGGTATTCGATTCCTCTCGTCATTTTACGTCGGAAATGAATGTGTTGCATTCCTGATTAAGATTCTGTGAGCCAGAATACTGGAGGATAGGTTTTTGGCTGTAGGAGCGATTTGCAGACGAACGGTGCCTCGGATCTGAATTCTGCTTGCGGCATTCGATTCCTCTCGTCATTTTACGTCGGAAATGTATGTGTTCCATTCCCCATTTCGGTTCAGGGAGCCAGAATACCGGAGGATAGGTTTTTGGCTATAGGAGCGATTTTCAGACGAACGGTGCCTCGGATCTCAATGCTGCTTGCGGCATTCGATTCCTCTCGTCATTTTGCATCGGAAATGCATGTGTTCCTTTCCTGATTAAGATTCTGGGAGCCAGAATACTGGAGGATAGGTTTTGGATATAGGAGCGATTTGCAGACGAACGGTGCCTCGGATTTGAATTCTGCTTGCGGCATTCGATTCCTCTCGTCATTTTACGTCGGAAATGTATGTGTTCCATTCCCGATTGCGACTCAGGGAGCCCGAATACTGGAGGATAGGTTTTTGGCTGTAGGAGCGATTTGCAGACGAACGGTGCCTCGGATCTGAATTCTGCTTGCGGCATTCGATTCCTCTCGTCATTTTACGTCGGAAATGCGTGTTCCATTCCCGATTACGATTCTGGGAGCCTGAATACTGGAGGATAGGTTTTTGGCTGTAGGAGCGATTATCAGACGAACGGAGCCTCGGATTTGAATTCTGCTTGCGGTATTCGATTCCTCTCGTCATTTTGCATCGGAAATGCATGTGTTCCCTTCCTGATTACGATTCTGTGAGCCAGAATACTGGAGGATAGGTGTTTGGATATAGGAGCGATTTTCAGACGAACGGTGCCTCGGAACTGAATTCTGTTTGCGGCATTCGATTCCTATCGTCATTTTACGTCGGAAATGAATGTGTTCCATTCCTGATTATGATTCTGGGAGCCACAATACTGGAGGATAGGTTTTTGGCTGTAGGAGGGATTATCAGACGAACGGAGCCTCGGATTTTAATTCTGCTTGCGGTATTCGATTCCTCTCGTCATTTTGCATCGGAAATGCATGTGTGCCTTTCCTGATTAAGATTCTGGGAGCCAGAATACTGGAGGATTGGTTTTTAGCTATAGGAGCGATTTTCAGACGAACGGTGCCTCAGATCTGAATTCTGCATGCGGCATTCGATTCCTCTCGTCATTTTACGTCGGAAATGAATGTGTTGCATTCCTGATTAAGATTCTGTGAGCCAGAATACTGGAGGATAGGTTTTTGGCTGTAGGAGCGATTTGCAGACGAACGGTGCCTCGGATCTGAATTCTGCTTGCGGCATTCGATTCCTTTCATCATTTTACGTCGGAAATGAATGTGTTCCTTTCCTGATTAAGATTCTGGGAGCCAGAATACTGGAGGATAGGTTTTGGATATAGGAGCGATTTGCAGACGAACGGTGCCTCGGATTTGAATTCTGCTTGCGGCATTCGATTCCTCTCGTCATTTTACGTCGGAAATGTATATGTTCCATTCCCGATTGCGACTCAGGGAGCCAGAATACTGGAGGATAGGTTTTTGGCTGTAGGAGCGATTTGCAGACGAACGGTGCCTCGGATCTGAATTCTGCTTGCGGCACTCGATTCCTCTCGTCATTTTACGTCGGAAATGCATGTGTGCCTTTCCTGATTAAGATTCTGGGAGCCAGAATACTGGAGGATAGGTTCTGGATATAGGAGCGATTTGCAGACGAACGGTGCCTCGGATCTGAATTCTGCTAGCGGCATTCGATTCCTCTCGTAATTTTACGTTGGAAATGTATGTGTTGCATTCCCCATTGCGGTTCAGGGAGCCAGAATACTGGAGGATAGGTTTTTGCTATAGGAGCGATTTTCAGACGAACGGTGCCTCGGATCTGAATTCTGCTTGCGGCATTCGATTCCTCTCGTCATTTTACGTCGGAAATGTATGTGTTCCATTCCCGATTGCGACTCAGGGAGCCAGAATACTGGAGGATAGGTTTTTGGCTGTAGGAGGGATTATCAGACGAACGGAGCCTCGGATTTTAATTCTGCTTGCGGTATTCGATTCCTCTCGTCATTTTGCATCGGAAATGCATGTGTGCCTTTCCTGATTAAGATTCTGGGAGCCAGAATACTGGAGGATTGGTTTTTAGCTATAGGAGCGATTTTCAGACGAACGGTGCCTCGGATCTGAATTCTGCATGCGGCATTCGATTCCTCTCGTCATTTTACGTCGGAAATGAATGTGTTGCATTCCTGATTAAGATTCTGTGAGCCAGAATACTGGAGGATAGGTTTTTGGCTGTAGGAGCGATTTGCAGATGAACGGTGCCTCGGATCTGAATTCTGCTTGCGGCATTCGATTCCTTTCATCATTTTACGTCGGAAATGAATGTGTTCCTTTCCTGATTAAGATTCTGGGAGCCAGAATACTGGAGGATAGGTTTTGGATATAGGAGCGATTTGCAGACGAACGGTGCCTCGGATTTGAATTCTGCTTGCGGCATTCGATTCCTCTCGTCATTTTACGTCGGAAATGTATATGTTCCATTCCCGATTGCGACTCAGGGAGCCAGAATACTGGAGGATAGGTTTTTGGCTGTAGGAGCGATTTGTAGACGAACGGTGCCTCGGATCTGAATTCTGCTTGCGGCACTCGATTCCTCTCGTCATTTTACGTCGGAAATGTATGTGTTCTATTCCCGATTGCGACTCAGGGAGCCAGAATACTGGAGGATAGGTTTTTGGATATAGGAGCGATTTCCAGACGAACGGTGCCTCGGATCTGAATTCTGCTTGCGGCATTCGATTCCTCTCGTCATTTCACGTTAGAAATGTATGTGTTCCATTCCGGATTGCGATTCTGTGAGCCAGAATACTGGAGGATAGGTTTTTGGCTGTAGGAGGGATTATCAGACGAACGGAGCCTCGGATTTGAATTCTGCTTGCGGTATTCGATTCCTCTCGTCATTTTGCATCGGAAATGCATGTGTGCCTTTCCTGATTAAGATTCTGGGAGCCAGAATACTGGAGGATTGGTTTTTAGCTATAGGAGCGATTTTCAGACGAACGGTGCCTCAGATCTGAATTCTGCATGCGGCATTCGATTCCTCTCGTCATTTTACGTCGGAAATGAATGTGTTGCATTCCTGATTAAGATTCTGTGAGCCAGAATACTGGAGGATAGGTTTTTGGCTGTAGGAGCGATTTGCAGATGAACGGTGCCTCGGATCTGAATTCTGCTTGCGGCATTCGATTCCTTTCATCATTTTACGTCGGAAATGAATGTGTTCCTTTCCTGATTAAGATTCTGGGAGCCAGAATACTGGAGGATAGGTTTTGGATATAGGAGCGATTTGCAGACGAACGGTGCCTCGGATTTGAATTCTGCTTGCGGCATTCGATTCCTCTCGTCATTTTACGTCGGAAATGTATATGTTCCATTCCCGATTGCGACTCAGGGAGCCAGAATACTGGAGGATAGGTTTTTGGCTGTAGGAGCGATTTGCAGACGAACGGTGCCTCGGATCTGAATTCTGCTTGCGGCACTCGATTCCTCTCGTCATTTTACGTCGGAAATGTATGTGTTCTATTCCCGATTGCGACTCAGGGAGCCAGAATACTGGAGGATAGGTTTTTGGATATAGGAGCGATTTCCAGACGAACGGTGCCTCGGATCTGAATTCTGCTTGCGGCATTCGATTCCTCTCGTCATTTCACGTTAGAAATGTATGTGTTCCATTCCGGATTGCGATTCTGTGAGCCAGAATACTGGAGGATAGGTTTTTGGCTGTAGGAGGGATTATCAGACGAACGGAGCCTCGGATTTGAATTCTGCTTGCGGTATTCGATTCCTCTCGTCATTTTGCATCGGAAATGCATGTGTGCCTTTCCTGATTAAGATTCTGGGAGCCAGAATACTGGAGGATAGGTTCTGGATATAGGAGCGATTTGCAGACGAACGGTGCCTCGGATCTGAATTCTGCTAGCGGCATTCGATTCCTCTCGTAATTTTACGTTGGAAATGTATGTGTTGCATTCCCCATTGCGGTTCAGGGAGCCAGAATACTGGAGGATAGGTTTTTGCTATAGGAGCGATTTTCAGACGAACGGTGCCTCGGATCTGAATTCTGCTTGCGGCATTCGATTCCTCTCGTCATTTTACGTCGGAAATGTATGTGTTCCATTCCCGATTGCGACTCAGGGAGCCAGAATACTGGAGGATAGGTTTTTGGCTGTAGGAGCGATTTGCAGACGAACGGTGCCTCAGATCTGAATTCTGCTTGCGGCATTCGATTCCTCTCGTCATTTTACGTCGGAAATGCGTGTTCCATTCCCGATTACGATTCTGGGAGCCTGAATACTGGAGGATAGGTTTTTGGCTGTAGGAGCGATTATCAGACGAACGGAGCCTCGGATTTGAATTCTGCTTGCGGTATTCGATTCCTCTCGTCATTTTGCATCGGAAATGCATGTGTTCCCTTCCTGATTACGATTCTGTGAGCCAGAATACTGGAGGATAGGTGTTTGGATATAGGAGCGATTTTCAGACGAACGGTGCCTCGGAACTGAATTCTGTTTGCGGCATTCGATTCCTCTCGTCATTTTGCATCGGAAATGCATGTGTGCCTTTCCTGATTAAGATTCTGGGAGCCAGAATACTGGACGATTGGTTTTTAGCTATAGGAGCGATTTTCAGACGAACGGTGCCGCGGATTTGAATTCTCCTTACGGCATTCGATTCCTCTCGTCATTTTGCGTCGGAAATGCATGTGTTCCATTCCGGATTGCCATTCTGTGAGCCAGAATACTGGAGGATAGGTTTTGGATATAGGAGCGATTTCCAGACGAACGGTGCCTCGGATCTGAATTCTGCGTGCGGCATTCGATTCCTCTCGTCATTTTGCGTCGGAAATGCATGTGTTCCATTCCGGGTTGCGATTCTGTGAGCCAGAATACTGGAGGATAGGTTTTGGATATAGGAGCGATTTCCAGACGAACGGTGCCTCGGATCTGAATGCTGCTTGCGGCATTCGGTTCCTCTCGTCATTTTACGTGGGAAATGCAGGTGTTCCATTCCTGATTAAGATTCTAGGAGCCAGAATACTGGAGGATAGGTTTAGGATATAGGAGCGATTTTCAGACGAACGGTGCGTCGGATCAGAATTCTGCATGCGGCATTCGATTCCTCCCGTCATTTTACGTCGGAAATGTATGTGTCCCATTCCCCATTGCGGTTCAGGGAGCCAGAATACTGGAGGATAGATTTTTAGCTATAGGAGCGATTTTCAGACGAACGGTGCCTCGGATCTGAATTCTGCATGCGGCATTCGATTCCTCTCGTCATTTTACGTGGGAAATGCATGTGTTTCATTCCTGATTACGATTCTGGGAGCCAGAATACTGGAGGAGAGGCTTTTGGCTGTAGGAGCGATTTTCAGACGAACGGTGCGTCGGATCTGAATTGTGCTTGCGGCATTCGATTCCTCTCGTCATTATACGTCGGAAATGAATGTGTTCCATTCCTGATTACGATTCTGGGAGCCACAATACTGGAGGATAGGTTTTTGGTTATGGGAGCGATTATCAGACGAACGGAGCCTCGGATTTGAATTCTGCTTGCGGCATTCGATTCCTCTCGTCATTTTACGTCGGAAATGAATGTGTTCCATTCCTGATTACGATTCTGGGAGCCACAATACTGGAGGATAGGTTTTTGGCTGTAGGAGGGATTATCAGACGAACGGAGCCTCGGATTTGAATTCTGCTTGCGGCATTCGATTCCTCTCGTCATTTTACGTCGGAAATGTATGTGTTCCATTCCCCATTTCGGTTCAGGGAGCCAGAATACCGGAGGATAGGTTTTTGGCTATAGGAGCGATTTTCAGACGAACGGTGCCTCGGATCTCAATGCTGCTTGCGGCATTCGATTCCTCTCGTCATTTTGCATCGGAAATGCATGTGTTCCTTTCCTGATTAAGATTCTGGGAGCCAGAATACTGGAGGATAGGTTTTGGATATAGGAGCGATTTGCAGACGAACGGTGCCTCGGATTTGAATTCTGCTTGCGGCATTCGATTCCTCTCGTCATTTTACGTCGGAAATGTATGTGTTCCATTCCCGATTGCGGTTCAGGGAGCCTGAATACTGGAGGATAGGTTTTTGGCTGTAGGAGCGATTATCAGACGAACGGAGCCTCGGATTTGAATTCTGCTTGCGGTATTCGATTCCTCTCGTCATTTTGCATCGGAAATGCATGTGTTCCCTTCCTGATTACGATTCTGTGAGCCAGAATACTGGAGGATAGGTGTTTGGATATAGGAGCGATTTTCAGACGAACGGTGCCTCGGAACTGAATTCTGTTTGCGGCATTCGATTCCTATCGTCATTTTACGTCGGAAATGAATGTGTTCCATTCCTGATTATGATTCTGGGAGCCACAATACTGGAGGATAGGTTTTTGGCTGTAGGAGGGATTATCAGACGAACGGAGCCTCGGATTTTAATTCTGCTTGCGGTATTCGATTCCTCTCGTCATTTTGCATCGGAAATGCATGTGTGCCTTTCCTGATTAAGATTCTGGGAGCCAGAATACTGGAGGATTGGTTTTTAGCTATAGGAGCGATTTTCAGACGAACGGTGCCTTAGATCTGAATTCTGCATGCGGCATTCGATTCCTCTCGTCATTTTACGTCGGAAATGAATGTGTTGCATTCCTGATTAAGATTCTGTGAGCCAGAATACTGGAGGATAGGTTTTTGGCTGTAGGAGCGATTTGCAGACGAACGGTGCCTCGGATCTGAATTCTGCTTGCGGCATTCGATTCCTTTCATCATTTTACGTCGGAAATGAATGTGTTCCTTTCCTGATTAAGATTCTGGGAGCCAGAATACTGGAGGATAGGTTTTTGGATATAGGAGCGATTTCCAGACGAACGGTGCCTCGGATCTGAATTCTGCTTGCGGCATTCGATTCCTCTCGTCATTTCACGTTAGAAATGTATGTGTTCCATTCCGGATTGCGATTCTGTGAGCCAGAATACTGGAGGATAGGTTTTTGGCTGTAGGAGGGATTATCAGACGAACGGAGCCTCGGATTTGAATTCTGCTTGCGGTATTCGATTCCTCTCGTCATTTTGCATCGGAAATGCATGTGTGCCTTTCCTGATTAAGATTCTGGGAGCCAGAATACTGGAGGATAGGTTCTGGATATAGGAGCGATTTGCAGACGAACGGTGCCTCGGATCTGAATTCTGCTAGCGGCATTCGATTCCTCTCGTCATTTCACGTCAGAAATGTATGTGTTCCATTCCGGATTGCGATTCTGTGAGCCAGAATACTGGAGGATAGGTTTTTGGCTATAGGAGCGATTTTCAGACGAACGGTGCCTCGGAACTGAATTCTGCTAGCGGCATTCGATTCCTCTCGTCATTTCACGTCGGAAATGTATTTGTTCCATTCCGGATTGCGATTCTGTGAGCCAGAATACTGGAGGATAGGTTTTTGGCTATAGGAGCGATTTTCAGACGAACGGTGCCTCGGAACTGAATTCTGCTTGCGGCATTCGATTCCTTTCATCATTTTACGTCGGAAATGAATGTGTTTCATTCCTGATTACGATTCTGGGAGCCAGAATACTGGAGGATTGGTTTTTAGCTATAGGAGCGATTTTCAGACGAACGGTGCGGCGGATTTGAATTCTGTTTGCGGCATTCGATTCCTCTCGTCATTTTACGTGGGAAATGCAGGTGTTCCATTCCTGATTAAGATTCTGGGAGTCAGAATACTGGAGGATAGGTTTTGGCTGTAGGAGCGATTTCCAGACGAACGGTGCCTCAGATCTGAATTCTGCATGCGGCATTCGATTCCTCTCGTCATTTCACGTCAGAAATGTATGTGTTCCATTCCGGATTGCGATTCTGTGAGCCAGAATACTGGAGGATAGGTTTTTGGCTGTAGGAGGGATTATCAGACGAACGGAGCCTCGGATCTGAATTCTGCATGCGGCATTCGATTCATCTCGTCATTTTACGTGGGAAATGCATGTTTTCCTTTCCTGATTAAGATTCTGGGAGCCAGAATACTGGAGGATAGGTTTTTGGATATAGGAGCGATTTCCAGACGAACGGTGCCTCGGATCTGAATTCTGCATGTGGCATTCGATTCATCTCGTCATTTTACTTGGGAAATGCATGTTTTCCTTTCCTGATTAAGATTCTGGGAGCCAGAATACTGGAGGATAGGATCTGGATATAGGGGCGATTTGCAGACGAACGGTGCCTCGGATCTGAATTCTGCTTGCGGCATTCGATTCCTCTCGTCATTTTACGTCGGAAATGTATGTGTTCTATTCCCGAATGCGACTCAGGGAGCCAGAATACTGGAGGATAGGTTTTTGGATATAGGAGCGATTTTCAGACGAACGGTGCCTCGGATCTGAATTCTGCTTGCGGCATTCGATTCCTCTCGTCATTTTACGTTCGAAATGCATGTGTTCCTTTCCTGATTAAGATTCTGGGAGCCAGAATACTGGAGGATAGGTTTTGGATATAGGAGCGATTTTCAGACGAACGGTGCGTCGGATCTGAATTCTGCATGTGGCATTCGATTCCTCTCGTCATTTTACGTGGGAAATGCATGTGTTCCTTTCCTGATTAAGATTCTGGGAGCCAGAATACTGGAGGATAGGTTTTGGATATAGGAGCGATTTCCAGACGAACGGTGCCTCGGATCTGAATTCTGCTTGCGGTATTCGATTCATCTCGTCATTTTACGTTCGAAATGCATGTGTTCCTTTCCTGATTAAGATTCTGGGAGCCAGAATACTGGAGGATAGGTTTTGGATATAGGAGCGATTTTCAGACGAACGGTGCGTCGGATCTGAATTCTGCATGCGGCATTCGATTCCTCTCGTCATTTTACGTGGGAAATGCATGTGTTCCTTTCCTGATTAAGATTCTGGGAGCCAGAATACTGGAGGATACGTTTTTGGATATAGGAGCGATTTTCAGACGAACGGTATCTCGGATCCGAATGCTGCTCGCGGCATTCGATTCCTCTCGTCATTTTACGTGGGAAATGCAGGTGGTCCATTCCTGATTAAGATTCTGGGAGCCAGAATACTGGGGGATAGGTTTTGGATATAGGAGCGATTTGCAGACGAACGGTGCCTCGGATCCGAATGCTGCTCGCGGCATTCGATTCCTCTCGTCATTTTACGTGGGAAATTCAGGTGGTCCATTCCTGATTAAGATTCTGGGAGCCAGAATACTGCGGGATAGGTTCTGGATATAGGAGCGATTTTCAGACGAACGGTGCCTCGGATTTGAATTCTGCTTGCGGCATTCGATTCCTCTCGTCATTTTACGTCGGAAATGTATGTGTACCATTCCCGATTGCGACTCAGGGAGCCGGAATACTGGAGGATAGGTTTTTGGCTATAGGAGCGATTTTCAGACGAACGGTGCATCGGATCTGAATTCTGCATGCGGCATTCGATTCCTCTCGCCATTTTACGTGGGAAATGCATGTGTTCCTTTCCTGATTAAGATTCTGGGAGCCAGAATACTGGAGGATAGGTTCTGGATATAGGGGCGATTTGCAGACGAACGGTGCCTCGGATCTGAATTCTGCTTGCGGCATTCGATTCCTCTCGTCATTTTACGTCGGAAATGAATGTGTTCTATTCCTGATTACGATTCTGGGAGCCAGAATACTGGAGGATTGGTTTTTGGTTATGGGAGCGATTTCCAGACGAACGGTGCCTCAGATCTGAATTCTGCATGCGGCATTCGATTCCTCTCGTCATTTCACGTCAGAAATGTATGTGTTCCATTCCGGATTGCGATTCTGTGAGCCAGAATACTGGAGGATAGGTTTTTGGCTGTAGGAGGGATTATCAGACGAACGGAGCCTCGGATCTGAATTCTGCATGCGGCATTCGATTCATCTCGTCATTTTACGTGGGAAATGCATGTTTTCCTTTCCTGATTAAGATTCTGGGAGCCAGAATACTGGAGGATAGGATCTGGATATAGGGGCGATTTGCAGACGAACGGTGCCTCGGATCTGAATTCTGCTTGCGGCATTCGATTCCTCTCGTCATTTTACGTCGGAAATGTATGTGTTCTATTCCCGATTGCGACTCAGGGAGCCAGAATACTGGAGGATAGGTTTTTGGATATAGGAGCGATTTCCAGACGAACGGTGCCTCGGATCTGAATTCTGCATGTGGCATTCGATTCATCTCGTCATTTTACTTGGGAAATGCATGTGTTCCTTTCCTGATTAAGATTCTGGGAGCCAGAATACTGGAGGATAGGTTTTGGATATAGGAGCGATTTGCAGACGAACGGTGCCTCGGATCCGAATGCTGCTCGCGGCATTCGATTCCTCTCGTCATTTTACGTGGGAAATGCAGGTGGTCCATTCCTGATTAAGATTCTGGGAGCCAGAATACTGGGGGATAGGTTCTGGATATAGGGGCGATTTGCAGACGAACGGTGCCTCGGATCTGAATTCTGCTTGCGGCATTCGATTCCTCTCGTCATTTTACGTCGGAAATGTATGTGTTCTATTCCCGATTGCGACTCAGGGAGCCAGAATACTGGAGGATAGGTTTTTGGATATAGGAGCGATTTCCAGACGAACGGTGCCTCGGATCTGAATTCTGCATGTGGCATTCGATTCATCTCGTCATTTTACTTGGGAAATGCATGTGTTCCTTTCCTGATTAAGATTCTGGGAGCCAGAATACTGGAGGATAGGTTTTGGATATAGGAGCGATTTGCAGACGAACGGTGCCTCGGATCCGAATGCTGCTCGCGGCATTCGATTCCTCTCGTCATTTTACGTGGGAAATGCAGGTGGTCCATTCCTGATTAAGATTCTGGGAGCCAGAATACTGGGGGATAGGTTCTGGATATAGGGGCGATTTGCAGACGAACGGTGCCTCGGATCTGAATTCTGCTTGCGGCATTCGATTCCTCGAGTCATTTTACGTCGGAAATGTATGTGTTCCTTTCCTGATTAAGATTCTGGGAGCCAGAATACTGGAGGATAGGTTTTTGGATATAGGAGCGATTTTCAGACGAACGGTGCCTTGGATCTGAATTCTGCTTGCGGTATTCGATTCCTCTCGTCATTTTACGTTCGAAATGCATGTGTTCCTTTCCTGATTAAGATTCTGGGAGCCAGAATACTGGAGGATAGGTTTTGGATATAGGAGCGATTTTCAGACGAACGGTGCGTCGGATCTGAATTCTGCATGCGGCATTCGATTCCTCTCGTCATTTTACGTGGGAAATGCATGTGTTCCTTTCCTGATTAAGATTCTGGGAGCCAGAATACTGGAGGATACGTTTTTGGATATAGGAGCGATTTTCAGACGAACGGTATCTCGGATCCGAATGCTGCTCGCGGCATTCGATTCCTCTCGTCATTTTACGTGGGAAATGCAGGTGGTCCATTCCTGATTAAGATTCTGGGAGCCAGAATACTGGGGGATAGGTTTTGGATATAGGAGCGATTTGCAGACGAACGGTGCCTCGGATCCGAATGCTGCTCGCGGCATTCGATTCCTCTCGTCATTTTACGTGGGAAATGCAGGTGGTCCATTCCTGATTACGATTCTGGGAGCCAGAATACTGGGGGATAGATTGTGGATATCGGAGCGATTTTCAGACGAACGAAGGCTCCGATTTGAATTCTGCTTGCGGCATTCGATTCCTCTCGTCATTTTACGTCGGAAATGTATGTGTACCATTCCCGATTGCGACTCAGGGAGCCGGAATACTGGAGGATAGGTTTTTGGCTATAGGAGCGATTTTCAGACGAACGGTGCATCGGATCTGAATTCTGCATGCGGCATTCGATTCCTCTCGCCATTTTACGTGGGAAATGCATGTGTTCCTTTCCTGATTAAGATTCTGGGAGCCAGAATACTGGAGGATAGGTTCTGGATATAGGGGCGATTTGCAGACGAACGGTGCCTCGGATTTGGATTCTGCTTGCGGCATTCGATTCCTCTCGTCATTTTACGTCGGAAATGCATGTGTTCCATTCCTGATTACGATTCTGGGAGCCAGAATACTGGAGGATTGGTTTTTGGTTATGGGAGCGATTTTCAGACGAACGGTGCCTCGGATCTGAATTCTGCTTGCGGCATTCGATTCCTCTCGTCATTTCACGTCGGAAATGTATGTGTACCATTCCCGATTGCGACTCAGGGAGCCAGAATACTGGAGGATAGGTTTTTGGATATAGGAGCGATTTCCAGACGAACGGTGCCTCGGATCTGAATTCTGCATGCGGCATTCGATTCATCTCGTCATTTTACGTGGGAAATGCATGTTTTCCTTTCCTGATTAAGATTCTGGGAGCCAGAATACTGGAGGATAGGTTCTGGATATAGGGGCGATTTGCAGATGAACGGTGCCTCAGATCTGAATTCTGCATGCGGCATTCGATTCCTCTCGTCATTTTACGTGGGAAATGCATGTTTTCCTTTCCTGATTAAGATTCTGGGAGCCAGAATACTGGAGGATAGGTTCTGGATATAGGGGTGATTTGCAGATGAACGGTGCCTCGGATCTGAATTCTGCATGCGGCATTCGATACCTCTTGTCATTTTACGTGGGAAATGCATGTCTTCCATTCCCGATTGCGACTCAGCGGAGAATACTGGAGGATAGGTTTTTGGATATAGGAGCGATTTCCAGACGAACGGTGCCTCGGATCTGAATTCTGCATGCGGCATTCGATTCATCTCGTCATTTTACGTGGGAAATGCATGTTTTCCTTTCCTGATTAAGATTCTGGGAGCCAGAATACTGGAGGATAGGTTCTGGATATAGGGGCGATTTGCAGATGAACGGTGCCTCGGATCTGAATTCTGCATGCGGCATTCGATTCCTCTCGTCATTTTACGTGGGAAATGCATGTGTTCCTTTCCCGATTGCGACTCAGGGAGCCAGAATACTGGAGGATAGGTTCTGGATATAGGGGCGATTTGCAGACGAACGGTGCCTCGGATCTGAATTCTGCTAGCGGCATTCGATTCCTCTCGTCATTTTACGTAGGAAGTGCAGGTGTTCCATTCCTGATTAAGATTCTGGGAGCCAGAATACTGGAGGATAGGTTCTGGATATAGGAGCGATTTTCAGACGAACGGTGACTCGGATCTGAATTCTGCATGCGGCATTCGATTCCTCTCGTCATTTTACGTTGGAAATGCATGTGTTCTATTCCCGATTGCGACTCAGGGAGCCAGAATACTGGAGGATAGGTTTTTGGATATAGGAGCGATTACCAGACGAACGGTTCCTCGGATCTGAATTCTGCATGCGGCATTCGATTCCTCTCGCCATTTTACGTCGGAAATGTATGTGTACCATTCCCGATTGCGACTCAGGGAGCCAGAATACTGGAGGATAGGTTTTGGATATAGGAGCGATTTGCAGACGAACGGTGCCTCGGATTTGAATTCTGCTTGCGTCATTCGATTCCTCTCGTCATTTTACGTCGGAAATGTATGTGTTCTATTCCCGATTGCGACTCAGGGAGCCAGAATACTGGAGGATAGGTTTTTGGATATAGGAGCGATTTCCAGACGAACGGTGCCTCGGATCTGAATTCTGCATGCGGCATTCGATTCATCTCGTCATTTTACGTGGGAAATGCATGTTTTCCTTTCCTGATTAAGATTCTGGGAGCCAGAATACTGGAGGATAGGTTCTGGATATAGGGGCGATTTGCAGATGAACGGTGCCTCAGATCTGAATTCTGCATGCGGCATTCGATTCCTCTCGTCATTTTACGTGGGAAATGCATGTTTTCCTTTCCTGATTAAGATTCTGGGAGCCAGAATACTGGAGGATAGGTTCTGGATATAGGGGTGATTTGCAGATGAACGGTGCCTCGGATCTGAATTCTGCATGCGGCATTCGATACCTCTCGTCATTTTACGTGGGAAATGCATGTCTTCCATTCCCGATTGCGACTCAGCGGAGAATACTGGAGGATAGGTTTTTGGATATAGGAGCGATTTCCAGACGAACGGTGCCTCGAATCTGAATTCTGCATGCGGCATTCGATTCATCTCGTCATTTTACGTGGGAAATGCATGTTTTCCTTTCCTGATTAAGATTCTGGGAGCCAGAATACTGGAGGATAGGTTCTGGATATAGGGGCGATTTGCAGATGAACGGTGCCTCGGATCTGAATTCTGCATGCGGCATTCGATTCCTCTCGTCATTTTACGTGGATAATGCATGTGTTCCTTTCCCGATTGCGACTCAGGGAGCCAGAATACTGGAGGATAGGTTCTGGATATAGGGGCGATTTGCAGACGAACGGTGCCTCGGATCTGAATTGTGCTAGCGGCATTCGATTCCTCTCGTCATTTTACGTAGGAAATGCAGGTGTTCCATTCCTGATTAAGATTCTGGGAGTCAGAATACTGGAGGATAGGTTTTGGCTGTAGGAGCGATTTCCAGACGAACGGTGCCTCAGATCTGAATTCTGCATGCGGCATTTGATTCCTCTCGTCATTTTACGTCGGAAATGAATGTGTTCCATCCCTGTTTACGATTCTGAAAGCCAGAGTACTGGAGGATTGGTTTTTAGCTATAGGAGCGATTTTCAGACAAACGGTGCCGCGGATTTGAATTCTCCTTACGGCATTCGATTCCTCTCGTCATTTTGCGTCGGAAATGCATGTGTTCCATTCCCGATTGCGACTCAGGGAGCCAGAATACTGGAGGATAGGTTTTTGGCTGTAGGAGCGATTTGCAGACGAACGGTGCCTCGGATCTGAATTCTGCTTGCGGCATTCGATTCCTCTCGTCATTTTACGTCGGAAATGTATGTGTTCCATTCCCCATTGCGGTTCAGGGAGCCATAATACTGGAAGATAGGTTTTTGGCTGTAGGGGCGATTTGCAGACGAACGGAGCCTCGGATCTGATTTCTGCTAGCGGCATTCGATTCCTCTCGTCATTTTACGTCGGAAATGTATGTGTTCCATTCCCCATTGCGGTTCAGGGAGCCATAATACCGGAGGATAGGTTTTTGGTTATAGGAGCGATTTTCAGACGAACGGTGCCTCGGATCTGAATTCTGCTTGCGGCATTCGATTCCTCTCGTCATTTTACGTGGGAAATGCATGTGTTCCTTTCCTGATTAAGATTCTGGGAGCCAGAATACTGGAGGATAGGTTTTGGATATAGGAGCGATTTGCAGACGAACGGTGCCTCGGATTTGAATTCTGCTTGCGGCATTCGATTCCTCTCGTCATTTTACGTCGGAAATGTATGTGTTCCATTCCCGATTGCGACTCAGGGAGCCTGAATACTGGAGGATAGGTTTTTGGCTGTAGGAGCGATTATCAGACGAACGGAGCCTCGGATTTGAATTCTGCTTGCGGTATTCGATTCCTCTCGTCATTTTGCATCGGAAATGCATGTGTTCCCTTCCTGATTACGATTCTGTGAGCCAGAATACTGGAGGATAGGTGTTTGGATATAGGAGCGATTTTCAGACGAACGGTGCCTCGGAACTGAATTCTGTTTGCGGCATTCGATTCCTATCGTCATTTTACGTCGGAAATGAATGTGTTCCATTCCTGATTATGATTCTGGGAGCCACAATACTGGAGGATAGGTTTTTGGCTGTAGGAGGGATTATCAGACGAACGGAGCCTCGGATTTTAATTCTGCTTGCGGTATTCGATTCCTCTCGTCATTTTGCATCGGAAATGCATGTGTGCCTTTCCTGATTAAGATTCTGGGAGCCAGAATACTGGAGGATTGGTTTTTAGCTATAGGAGCGATTTTCAGACGAACGGTGCCTTAGATCTGAATTCTGCATGCGGCATTCGATTCCTCTCGTCATTTTACGTCGGAAATGAATGTGTTGCATTCCTGATTAAGATTCTGTGAGCCAGAATACTGGAGGATAGGTTTTTGGCTGTAGGAGCGATTTGCAGACGAACGGTGCCTCGGATCTGAATTCTGCTTGCGGCATTCGATTCCTTTCATCATTTTACGTCGGAAATGAATGTGTTCCTTTCCTGATTAAGATTCTGGGAGCCAGAATACTGGAGGATAGGTTTTTGGATATAGGAGCGATTTCCAGACGAACGGTGCCTCGGATCTGAATTCTGCTTGCGGCATTCGATTCCTCTCGTCATTTCACGTTAGAAATGTATGTGTTCCATTCCGGATTGCGATTCTGTGAGCCAGAATACTGGAGGATAGGTTTTTGGCTGTAGGAGGGATTATCAGACGAACGGAGCCTCGGATTTGAATTCTGCTTGCGGTATTCGATTCCTCTCGTCATTTTGCATCGGAAATGCATGTGTGCCTTTCCTGATTAAGATTCTGGGAGCCAGAATACTGGAGGATAGGTTCTGGATATAGGAGCGATTTGCAGACGAACGGTGCCTCGGATCTGAATTCTGCTAGCGGCATTCGATTCCTCTCGTCATTTCACGTCAGAAATGTATGTGTTCCATTCCGGATTGCGATTCTGTGAGCCAGAATACTGGAGGATAGGTTTTTGGCTATAGGAGCGATTTTCAGACGAACGGTGCCTCGGAACTGAATTCTGCTAGCGGCATTCGATTCCTCTCGTCATTTCACGTCGGAAATGTATTTGTTCCATTCCGGATTGCGATTCTGTGAGCCAGAATACTGGAGGATAGGTTTTTGGCTATAGGAGCGATTTTCAGACGAACGGTGCCTCGGAACTGAATTCTGCTTGCGGCATTCGATTCCTTTCATCATTTTACGTCGGAAATGAATGTGTTTCATTCCTGATTACGATTCTGGGAGCCAGAATACTGGAGGATTGGTTTTTAGCTAAAGGAGCGATTTTCAGACGAACGGTGCGGCGGATTTGAATTCTGTTTGCGGCATTCGATTCCTCTCGTCATTTTACGTGGGAAATGCAGGTGTTCCATTCCTGATTAAGATTCTGGGAGTCAGAATACTGGAGGATAGGTTTTGGCTGTAGGAGCGATTTCCAGACGAACGGTGCCTCAGATCTGAATTCTGCATGCGGCATTCGATTCCTCTCGTCATTTCACGTCAGAAATGTATGTGTTCCATTCCGGATTGCGATTCTGTGAGCCAGAATACTGGAGGATAGGTTTTTGGCTGTAGGAGGGATTATCAGACGAACGGAGCCTCGGATCTGAATTCTGCATGCGGCATTCGATTCATCTCGTCATTTTACGTGGGAAATGCATGTTTTCCTTTCCTGATTAAGATTCTGGGAGCCAGAATACTGGAGGATAGGTTTTTGGATATAGGAGCGATTTCCAGACGAACGGTGCCTCGGATCTGAATTCTGCATGTGGCATTCGATTCATCTCGTCATTTTACTTGGGAAATGCATGTTTTCCTTTCCTGATTAAGATTCTGGGAGCCAGAATACTGGAGGATAGGATCTGGATATAGGGGCGATTTGCAGACGAACGGTGCCTCGGATCTGAATTCTGCTTGCGGCATTCGATTCCTCTCGTCATTTTACGTCGGAAATGTATGTGTTCTATTCCCGAATGCGACTCAGGGAGCCAGAATACTGGAGGATAGGTTTTTGGATATAGGAGCGATTTTCAGACGAACGGTGCCTCGGATCTGAATTCTGCTTGCGGCATTCGATTCCTCTCGTCATTTTACGTTCGAAATGCATGTGTTCCTTTCCTGATTAAGATTCTGGGAGCCAGAATACTGGAGGATAGGTTTTGGATATAGGAGCGATTTTCAGACGAACGGTGCGTCGGATCTGAATTCTGCATGTGGCATTCGATTCCTCTCGTCATTTTACGTGGGAAATGCATGTGTTCCTTTCCTGATTAAGATTCTGGGAGCCAGAATACTGGAGGATAGGTTTTGGATATAGGAGCGATTTCCAGAAGAACGGTGCCTCGGATCTGAATTCTGCTTGCGGTATTCGATTCATCTCGTCATTTTACGTTCGAAATGCATGTGTTCCTTTCCTGATTAAGATTCTGGGAGCCAGAATACTGGAGGATAGGTTTTGGATATAGGAGCGATTTTCAGACGAACGGTGCGTCGGATCTGAATTCTGCATGCGGCATTCGATTCCTCTCGTCATTTTACGTGGGAAATGCATGTGTTCCTTTCCTGATTAAGATTCTGGGAGCCAGAATACTGGAGGATACGTTTTTGGATATAGGAGCGATTTTCAGACGAACGGTATCTCGGATCCGAATGCTGCTCGCGGCATTCGATTCCTCTCGTCATTTTACGTGGGAAATGCAGGTGGTCCATTCCTGATTAAGATTCTGGGAGCCAGAATACTGGGGGATAGGTTTTGGATATAGGAGCGATTTGCAGACGAACGGTGCCTCGGATCCGAATGCTGCTCGCGGCATTCGATTCCTCTCGTCATTTTACGTGGGAAATGCAGGTGGTCCATTCCTGATTAAGATTCTGGGAGCCAGAATACTGCGGGATAGGTTCTGGATATAGGAGCGATTTTCAGACGAACGGTGCCTCGGATTTGAATTCTGCTTGCGGCATTCGATTCCTCTCGTCATTTTACGTCGGAAATGTATGTGTACCATTCCCGATTGCGACTCAGGGAGCCGGAATACTGGAGGATAGGTTTTTGGCTATAGGAGCGATTTTCAGACGAACGGTGCATCGGATCTGAATTCTGCATGCGGCATTCGATTCCTCTCGCCATTTTACGTGGGAAATGCATGTGTTCCTTTCCTGATTAAGATTCTGGGAGCCAGAATACTGGAGGATAGGTTCTGGATATAGGGGCGATTTGCAGACGAACGGTGCCTCGGATCTGAATTCTGCTTGCGGCATTCGATTCCTCTCGTCATTTTACGTCGGAAATGAATGTGTTTCATTCCTGATTACGATTCTGGGAGCCAGAATACTGGAGGATTGGTTTTTAGCTATAGGAGCGATTTTCAGACGAACGGTGCCTCGGATCTGAATTCTGCATGCGGCATTCGATTCCTCTCGTCATTTCACGTCAGAAATGTATGTGTTCCATTCCGGATTGCGATTCTGTGAGCCAGAATACTGGAGGATAGGTTTTTGGCTGTAGGAGGGATTATCAGACGAACGGAGCCTCGGATCTGAATTCTGCATGCGGCATTCGATTCATCTCGTCATTTTACGTGGGAAATGCATGTTTTCCTTTCCTGATTAAGATTCTGGGAGCCAGAATACTGGAGGATAGGATCTGGATATAGGGGCGATTTGCAGACGAACGGTGCCTCGGATCTGAATTCTGCTTGCGGCATTCGATTCCTCTCGTCATTTTACGTCGGAAATGTATGTGTTCTATTCCCGATTGCGACTCAGGGAGCCAGAATACTGGAGGATAGGTTTTTGGATATAGGAGCGATTTCCAGACGAACGGTGCCTCGGATCTGAATTCTGCATGTGGCATTCGATTCATCTCGTCATTTTACTTGGGAAATGCATGTGTTCCTTTCCTGATTAAGATTCTGGGAGCCAGAATACTGGAGGATAGGTTTTGGATATAGGAGCGATTTGCAGACGAACGGTGCCTCGGATCCGAATGCTGCTCGCGGCATTCGATTCCTCTCGTCATTTTACGTGGGAAATGCAGGTGGTCCATTCCTGATTAAGATTCTGGGAGCCAGAATACTGGGGGATAGGTTCTGGATATAGGGGCGATTTGCAGACGAACGGTGCCTCGGATCTGAATTCTGCTTGCGGCATTCGATTCCTCTCGTCATTTTACGTCGGAAATGTATGTGTTCTATTCCCGATTGCGACTCAGGGAGCCAGAATACTGGAGGATAGGTTTTTGGATATAGGAGCGATTTCCAGACGAACGGTGCCTCGGATCTGAATTCTGCATGTGGCATTCGATTCATCTCGTCATTTTACTTGGGAAATGCATGTGTTCCTTTCCTGATTAAGATTCTGGGAGCCAGAATACTGGAGGATAGGTTTTGGATATAGGAGCGATTTGCAGACGAACGGTGCCTCGGATCCGAATGCTGCTCGCGGCATTCGATTCCTCTCGTCATTTTACGTGGGAAATGCAGGTGGTCCATTCCTGATTAAGATTCTGGGAGCCAGAATACTGGGGGATAGGTTCTGGATATAGGGGCGATTTGCAGACGAACGGTGCCTCGGATCTGAATTCTGCTTGCGGCATTCGATTCCTCGAGTCATTTTACGTCGGAAATGTATGTGTTCCTTTCCTGATTAAGATTCTGGGAGCCAGAATACTGGAGGATAGGTTTTTGGATATAGGAGCGATTTTCAGACGAACGGTGCCTTGGATCTGAATTCTGCTTGCGGTATTCGATTCCTCTCGTCATTTTACGTTCGAAATGCATGTGTTCCTTTCCTGATTAAGATTCTGGGAGCCAGAATACTGGAGGATAGGTTTTGGATATAGGAGCGATTTTCAGACGAACGGTGCGTCGGATCTGAATTCTGCATGCGGCATTCGATTCCTCTCGTCATTTTACGTGGGAAATGCATGTGTTCCTTTCCTGATTAAGATTCTGGGAGCCAGAATACTGGAGGATACGTTTTTGGATATAGGAGCGATTTTCAGACGAACGGTATCTCGGATCCGAATGCTGCTCGCGGCATTCGATTCCTCTCGTCATTTTACGTGGGAAATGCAGGTGGTCCATTCCTGATTAAGATTCTGGGAGCCAGAATACTGGGGGATAGGTTTTGGATATAGGAGCGATTTGCAGACGAACGGTGCCTCGGATCCGAATGCTGCTCGCGGCATTCGATTCCTCTCGTCATTTTACGTGGGAAATGCAGGTGGTCCATTCCAGATTACGATTCTGGGAGCCAGAATACTGGGGGATAGATTGTGGATATCGGAGCGGTTTTCAGACGAACGAAGGCTCCGATTTGAATTCTGCTTGCGGCATTCGATTCCTCTCGTCATTTTACGTCGGAAATGTATGTGTACCATTCCCGATTGCGACTCAGGGAGCCGGAATACTGGAGGATAGGTTTTTGGCTATAGGAGCGATTTTCAGACGAACGGTGCATCGGATCTGAATTCTGCATGCGGCATTCGATTCCTCTCGCCATTTTACGTGGGAAATGCATGTGTTCCTTTCCTGATTAAGATTCTGGGAGCCAGAATACTGGAGGATAGGTTCTGGATATAGGGGCGATTTGCAGACGAACGGTGCCTCGGATCTGAATTCTGCTTGCGGCATTCGATTCCTCTCGTCATTTTACGTCGGAAATGAATGTGTTTCATTCCTGATTACGATTCTGGGAGCCAGAATACTGGAGGATTGGTTTTTGGTTATGGGAGCGATTTTCAGACGAACGGTGCCTCGGATCTGAATTCTGCTTGCGGCATTCGATTCCTCTCGTCATTTCACGTCGGAAATGTATGTGTACCATTCCCGATTGCGACTCAGGGAGCCAGAATACTGGAGGATAGGTTTTTGGATATAGGAGCGATTTCCAGACGAACGGTGCCTCGGATCTGAATTCTGCATGCGGCATTCGATTCATCTCGTCATTTTACGTGGGAAATGCATGTTTTCCTTTCCTGATTAAGATTCTGGGAGCCAGAATACTGGAGGATAGGTTCTGGATATAGGGGCGATTTGCAGATGAACGGTGCCTCAGATCTGAATTCTGCATGCGGCATTCGATTCCTCTCGTCATTTTACGTGGGAAATGCATGTTTTCCTTTCCTGATTAAGATTCTGGGAGCCAGAATACTGGAGGATAGGTTCTGGATATAGGGGTGATTTGCAGATGAACGGTGCCTCGGATCTGAATTCTGCATGCGGCATTCGATACCTCTTGTCATTTTACGTGGGAAATGCATGTCTTCCATTCCCGATTGCGACTCAGCGGAGAATACTGGAGGATAGGTTTTTGGATATAGGAGCGATTTCCAGACGAACGGTGCCTCGGATCTGAATTCTGCATGCGGCATTCGATTCATCTCGTCATTTTACGTGGGAAATGCATGTTTTCCTTTCCTGATTAAGATTCTGGGAGCCAGAATACTGGAGGATAGGTTCTGGATATAGGGGCGATTTGCAGATGAACGGTGCCTCGGATCTGAATTCTGCATGCGGCATTCGATTCCTCTCGTCATTTTACGTGGGAAATGCATGTGTTCCTTTCCCGATTGCGACTCAGGGAGCCAGAATACTGGAGGATAGGTTCTGGATATAGGGGCGATTTGCAGACGAACGGTGCCTCGGATCTGAATTCTGCTAGCGGCATTCGATTCCTCTCGTCATTTTACGTAGGAAGTGCAGGTGTTCCATTCCTGATTAAGATTCTGGGAGTCAGAATACTGGAGGATAGGTTTTGGCTGTAGGAGCGATTTCCAGACGAACGGTGCCTCAGATCTGAATTCTGCATGCGGCATTTGATTCCTCTCGTCATTTTACGTCGGAAATGAATGTGTTCCATCCCTGTTTACGATTCTGAAAGCCAGAGTACTGGAGGATTGGTTTTTAGCTATAGGAGCGATTTTCAGACAAACGGTGCCGCGGATTTGAATTCTCCTTACGGCATTCGATTCCTCTCGTCATTTTGCGTCGGAAATGCATGTGTTCCATTCCCGATTGCGACTCAGGGAGCCAGAATACTGGAGGATAGGTTTTTGGCTGTAGGAGCGATTTGCAGACGAACGGTGCCTCGGATCTGAATTCTGCTTGCGGCATTCGATTCCTCTCGTCATTTTACGTCGGAAATGTATGTGTTCCATTCCCCATTGCGGTTCAGGGAGCCATAATACTGGAAGATAGGTTTTTGGCTGTAGGGGCGATTTGCAGACGAACGGAGCCTCGGATCTGATTTCTGCTAGCGGCATTCGATTCCTCTCGTCATTTTACGTCGGAAATGTATGTGTTCCATTCCCCATTGCGGTTCAGGGAGCCATAATACCGGAGGATAGGTTTTTGGTTATAGGAGCGATTTTCAGACGAACGGTGCCTCGGATCTGAATTCTGCTTGCGGCATTCGATTCCTCTCGTCATTTTACGTGGGAAATGCATGTGTTCCTTTCCTGATTAAGATTCTGGGAGACAGAATACTGGAGGATAGGTTTTCGATATAGGAGCGATTTTCAGATGAACGGTGTCTCGGATCTGAATTCTGCTTGCGGCATTCGATACCTCTAGTCATTTTACGTCGGAAATGCATGTGTTCCTTTCCTGATTAAGATTCGGGCAGCCAGAATACTGGAGGATAGGTTTTGGATATAGGAGCGATTTTCAGACGAACGGTGACTCGGATCTGAATTCTGCATGTGGCATTCGATTCATCTCGTCATTTTACGTGGGAAATGCATGTGTTCCATTCCCGATTGCAACTCAGGGAGCCAGAATACTGGAGGATAGGTTTTTGGCTGTAGGAGCGATTTGCAGACGAACGGTGCCTCGGATCTAAATTCTGCATGCGGCATTCGATTCCTCTCGTCATTTTACGTGGGAAATGCATGTGTTCCTTTCCTGATTAAGATTCTGGGAGCCAGAATACTGGAGGATAGGTTTTGGATATAGGAGCGATTTCCAGACGAACGGTGCCTCGGATCTGAATTCTGCTTGCGGCATTCGATTCCTCTCGTCATTTTACGTCGGAAATGCATGTGTTCCTTTCCTGATTAAGATTCGGGCAGCCAGAATACTGCAGGATATGTTTTGGATATAGGAGCGATTTTCAGACGAACGGTGACTCGGATCTGAATTCTGCTTGCGGCATTCGATTCCTCTCGTCATTTTACGTCGGAAATGTAGGTGTTCCATTCCCGATTGCGACTCAGGGAGCCAGAATACTGGAGGATAGGTTTTTGGATATAGGAGCGATTTCCAGACGAACGGTGCCTCGGATCTGAATTCTGCTTGCAGTATTCGATTCATCTCGTCATTTTACGTGGGAAATGCATGTTTTCATTTCCTGATTAAGATTCTAGGAGCCAGAATACTGGAGGATAGGTTTCGGATATAGGAGCGATTTCCAGACGAACGGTGCCTCGGATCTGAATTCTGCTTGCGGTATTCGATTCATCTCGTCATTTTACGTCGGAAATGTATGTGTTCCATTCCCGATTGCGACTCAGGAAGCCAGAATACTGGAGGATAGGTTTTTGGATATAGGAGCGATTTCCAGACGAACGGTGCCTCGGATCTGAATTCTGCATGTGGCATTCGATTCATCTCGTCATTTTACTTGGGAAATGCATGTGTTCCTTTCCTGATTAAGATTCTGGGAGCCAGAATACTGGAGGATAGGTTTTGGATATAGGAGCGATTTGCAGACGAACGGTGCCTCGGATCCGAATGCTGCTCGCGGCATTCGATTCCTCTCGTCATTTTACGTGGGAAATGCAGGTGGTCCATTCCTGATTAAGATTCTGGGAGCCAGAATACTGGGGGATAGGTTCTGGATATAGGGGCGATTTGCAGACGAACGGTGCCTCGGATCTGAATTCTGCTTGCGGCATTCGATTCCTCGAGTCATTTTACGTCGGAAATGTATGTGTTCCTTTCCTGATTAAGATTCTGGGAGCCAGAATACTGGAGGATAGGTTTTTGGATATAGGAGCGATTTTCAGACGAACGGTGCCTTGGATCTGAATTCTGCTTGCGGTATTCGATTCCTCTCGTCATTTTACGTTCGAAATGCATGTGTTCCTTTCCTGATTAAGATTCTGGGAGCCAGAATACTGGAGGATAGGTTTTGGATATAGGAGCGATTTTCAGACGAACGGTGCGTCGGATCTGAATTCTGCATGCGGCATTCGATTCCTCTCGTCATTTTACGTGGGAAATGCATGTGTTCCTTTCCTGATTAAGATTCTGGGAGCCAGAATACTGGAGGATACGTTTTTGGATATAGGAGCGATTTTCAGACGAACGGTATCTCGGATCCGAATGCTGCTCGCGGCATTCGATTCCTCTCGTCATTTTACGTGGGAAATGCAGGTGGTCCATTCCTGATTAAGATTCTGGGAGCCAGAATACTGGGGGATAGGTTTTGGATATAGGAGCGATTTGCAGACGAACGGTGCCTCGGATCCGAATGCTGCTCGCGGCATTCGATTCCTCTCGTCATTTTACGTGGGAAATGCAGGTGGTCCATTCCAGATTACGATTCTGGGAGCCAGAATACTGGGGGATAGATTGTGGATATCGGAGCGGTTTTCAGACGAACGAAGGCTCCGATTTGAATTCTGCTTGCGGCATTCGATTCCTCTCGTCATTTTACGTCGGAAATGTATGTGTACCATTCCCGATTGCGACTCAGGGAGCCGGAATACTGGAGGATAGGTTTTTGGCTATAGGAGCGATTTTCAGACGAACGGTGCATCGGATCTGAATTCTGCATGCGGCATTCGATTCCTCTCGCCATTTTACGTGGGAAATGCATGTGTTCCTTTCCTGATTAAGATTCTGGGAGCCAGAATACTGGAGGATAGGTTCTGGATATAGGGGCGATTTGCAGACGAACGGTGCCTCGGATGTGAATTCTGCTTGCGGCATTCGATTCCTCTCGTCATTTTACGTCGGAAATGCATGTGTTCCATTCCTGATTACGATTCTGGGAGCCAGAATACTGGAGGATTGGTTTTTGGTTATGGGAGCGATTTTCAGACGAACGGTGCCTCGGATCTGAATTCTGCATGCGGCATTCGATTCCTCTCGTCATTTCACGTCGGAAATGTATGTGTACCATTCCCGATTGCGACTCAGGGAGCCAGAATACTGGAGGATAGGTTTTTGGATATAGGAGCGATTTCCAGACGAACGGTGCCTCGGATCTGAATTCTGCATGCGGCATTCGATTCATCTCGTCATTTTACGTGGGAAATGCATGTTTTCCTTTCCTGATTAAGATTCTGGGAGCCAGAATACTGGAGGATAGGTTCTGGATATAGGGGCGATTTGCAGATGAACGGTGCCTCAGATCTGAATTCTGCATGCGGCATTCGATTCCTCTCGTCATTTTACGTGGGAAATGCATGTTTTCCTTTCCTGATTAAGATTCTGGGAGCCAGAATACTGGAGGATAGGTTCTGGATATAGGGGTGATTTGCAGATGAACGGTGCCTCGGATCTGAATTCTGCATGCGGCATTCGATACCTCTCGTCATTTTACGTGGGAAATGCATGTCTTCCATTCCCGATTGCGACTCAGCGGAGAATACTGGAGGATAGGTTTTTGGATATAGGAGCGATTTCCAGACGAACGGTGCCTCGGATCTGAATTCTGCATGCGGCATTCGATTCATCTCGTCATTTTACGTGGGAAATGCATGTTTTCCTTTCCTGATTAAGATTCTGGGAGCCAGAATACTGGAGGATAGGTTCTGGATATAGGGGCGATTTGCAGATGAACGGTGCCTCGGATCTGAATTCTGCATGCGGCATTCGATTCCTCTCGTCATTTTACGTGGGAAATGCATGTGTTCCTTTCCCGATTGCGACTCAGGGAGCCAGAATACTGGAGGATAGGTTCTGGATATAGGGGCGATTTGCAGACGAACGGTGCCTCGGATCTGAATTCTGCTAGCGGCATTCGATTCCTCTCGTCATTTTACGTAGGAAGTGCAGGTGTTCCATTCCTGATTAAGATTCTGGGAGCCAGAATACTGGAGGATAGGTTCTGGATATAGGAGCGATTTTCAGACGAACGGTGACTCGGATCTGAATTCTGCATGCGGCATTCGATTCCTCTCGTCATTTTACGTTGGAAATGCATGTGTTCTATTCCCGATTGCGACTCAGGGAGCCAGAATACTGGAGGATAGGTTCTGGATATAGGGGCGATTTGCAGACGAACGGTGCCTCGGATCTGAATTCTGCTAGCGGCATTCGATTCCTCTCGTCATTTTACGTGGGAAATGCATGTTTTCATTTCCTGATTAAGATTCTAGGAGCCAGAATACTGGAGGATAGGTTTCGGATATAGGAGCGATTTCCAGACGAACGGTGCCTCGGATCTGAATTCTGCTTGCGGTATTCGATTCATCTCGTCATTTTACGTCGGAAATGTATGTGTTCCATTCCCGATTGCGACTCAGGAAGCCAGAATACTGGAGGATAGGTTTTTGGATATAGGAGCGATTTCCAGACGAACGGTGCCTCGGATCTGAATTCTGCATGTGGCATTCGATTCATCTCGTCATTTTACTTGGGAAATGCATGTGTTCCTTTCCTGATTAAGATTCTGGGAGCCAGAATACTGGAGGATAGGTTTTGGATATAGGAGCGATTTGCAGACGAACGGTGCCTCGGATCCGAATGCTGCTCGCGGCATTCGATTCCTCTCGTCATTTTACGTGGGAAATGCAGGTGGTCCATTCCTGATTAAGATTCTGGGAGCCAGAATACTGGGGGATAGGTTCTGGATATAGGGGCGATTTGCAGACGAACGGTGCCTCGGATCTGAATTCTGCTTGCGGCATTCGATTCCTCGAGTCATTTTACGTCGGAAATGTATGTGTTCCTTTCCTGATTAAGATTCTGGGAGCCAGAATACTGGAGGATAGGTTTTTGGATATAGGAGCGATTTTCAGACGAACGGTGCCTCGGATCTGAATTCTGCTTGCGGTATTCGATTCATCTCGTCATTTTACGTTCGAAATGCATGTGTTCCTTTCCTGATTAAGATTCTGGGAGCCAGAATACTGGAGGATAGGTTTTGGATATAGGAGCGATTTTCAGACGAACGGTGCGTCGGATCTGAATTCTGCATGCGGCATTCGATTCCTCTCGTCATTTTACGTGGGAAATGCATGTGTTCCTTTCCTGATTAAGATTCTGGGAGCCAGAATACTGGAGGATACGTTTTTGGATATAGGAGCGATTTTCAGACGAACGGTATCTCGGATCCGAATGCTGCTCGCGGCATTCGATTCCTCTCGTCATTTTACGTGGGAAATGCAGGTGGTCCATTCCTGATTAAGATTCTGGGAGCCAGAATACTGGGGGATAGGTTTTGGATATAGGAGCGATTTGCAGACGAACGGTGCCTCGGATCCGAATGCTGCTCGCGGCATTCGATTCCTCTCGTCATTTTACGTGGGAAATGCAGGTGGTCCATTCCAGATTACGATTCTGGGAGCCAGAATACTGGGGGATAGATTGTGGATATCGGAGCGGTTTTCAGACGAACGAAGGCTCCGATTTGAATTCTGCTTGCGGCATTCGATTCCTCTCGTCATTTTACGTCGGAAATGTATGTGTACCATTCCCGATTGCGACTCAGGGAGCCGGAATACTGGAGGATAGGTTTTTGGCTATAGGAGCGATTTTCAGACGAACGGTGCATCGGATCTGAATTCTGCATGCGGCATTCGATTCCTCTCGCCATTTTACGTGGGAAATGCATGTGTTCCTTTCCTGATTAAGATTCTGGGAGCCAGAATACTGGAGGATAGGTTCTGGATATAGGGGCGATTTGCAGACGAACGGTGCCTCGGATCTGAATTCTGCTTGCGGCATTCGATTCCTCTCGTCATTTTACGTCGGAAATGAATGTGTTTCATTCCTGATTACGATTCTGGGAGCCAGAATACTGGAGGATTGGTTTTTGGTTATGGGAGCGATTTTCAGACGAACGGTGCCTCGGATCTGAATTCTGCTTGCGGCATTCGATTCCTCTCGTCATTTCACGTCGGAAATGTATGTGTACCATTCCCGATTGCGACTCAGGGAGCCAGAATACTGGAGGATAGGTTTTTGGATATAGGAGCGATTTCCAGACGAACGGTGCCTCGGATCTGAATTCTGCATGCGGCATTCGATTCATCTCGTCATTTTACGTGGGAAATGCATGTTTTCCTTTCCTGATTAAGATTCTGGGAGCCAGAATACTGGAGGATAGGTTCTGGATATAGGGGCGATTTGCAGATGAACGGTGCCTCAGATCTGAATTCTGCATGCGGCATTCGATTCCTCTCGTCATTTTACGTGGGAAATGCATGTTTTCCTTTCCTGATTAAGATTCTGGGAGCCAGAATACTGGAGGATAGGTTCTGGATATAGGGGTGATTTGCAGATGAACGGTGCCTCGGATCTGAATTCTGCATGCGGCATTCGATACCTCTCGTCATTTTACGTGGGAAATGCATGTCTTCCATTCCCGATTGCGACTCAGCGGAGAATACTGGAGGATAGGTTTTTGGATATAGGAGCGATTTCCAGACGAACGGTGCCTCGGATCTGAATTCTGCATGCGGCATTCGATTCATCTCGTCATTTTACGTGGGAAATGCATGTTTTCCTTTCCTGATTAAGATTCTGGGAGCCAGAATACTGGAGGATAGGTTCTGGATATAGGGGCGATTTGCAGATGAACGGTGCCTCGGATCTGAATTCTGCATGCGGCATTCGATTCCTCTCGTCATTTTACGTGGGAAATGCATGTGTTCCTTTCCCGATTGCGACTCAGGGAGCCAGAATACTGGAGGATAGGTTCTGGATATAGGGGCGATTTGCAGACGAACGGTGCCTCGGATCTGAATTCTGCTAGCGGCATTCGATTCCTCTCGTCATTTTACGTAGGAAGTGCAGGTGTTCCATTCCTGATTAAGATTCTGGGAGCCAGAATACTGGAGGATAGGTTCTGGATATAGGAGCGATTTTCAGACGAACGGTGACTCGGATCTGAATTCTGCATGCGGCATTCGATTCCTCTCGTCATTTTACGTTGGAAATGCATGTGTTCTATTCCCGATTGCGACTCAGGGAGCCAGAATACTGGAGGATAGGTTTTTGGATATAGGAGCGATTTGCAGACGAACGGTGCCCCGGATTTGAATTCTGCTTGCGTCATTCGATTCCTCTCGTCATTTTACGTCGGAAATGTATGTGTTCTATTCCCGATTGCGACTCAGGGAGCCAGAATACTGGAGGATAGGTTTTTGGATATAGGAGCGATTTCCAGACGAACGGTGCCTCGGATCTGAATTCTGCATGCGGCATTCGATTCATCTCGTCATTTTACGTGGGAAATGCATGTTTTCCTTTCCTGATTAAGATTCTGGGAGCCAGAATACTGGAGGATAGGTTCTGGATATAGGGGCGATTTGCAGATGAACGGTGCCTCAGATCTGAATTCTGCATGCGGCATTCGATTCCTCTCGTCATTTTACGTGGGAAATGCATGTTTTCCTTTCCTGATTAAGATTCTGGGAGCCAGAATACTGGAGGATAGGTTCTGGATATAGGGGTGATTTGCAGATGAACGGTGCCTCGGATCTGAATTCTGCATGCGGCATTCGATACCTCTCGTCATTTTACGTGGGAAATGCATGTCTTCCATTCCCGATTGCGACTCAGCGGAGAATACTGGAGGATAGGTTTTTGGATATAGGAGCGATTTCCAGACGAACGGTGCCTCGAATCTGAATTCTGCATGCGGCATTCGATTCATCTCGTCATTTTACGTGGGAAATGCATGTTTTCCTTTCCTGATTAAGATTCTGGGAGCCAGAATACTGGAGGATAGGTTCTGGATATAGGGGCGATTTGCAGATGAACGGTGCCTCGGATCTGAATTCTGCATGCGGCATTCGATTCCTCTCGTCATTTTACGTGGATAATGCATGTGTTCCTTTCCCGATTGCGACTCAGGGAGCCAGAATACTGGAGGATAGGTTCTGGATATAGGGGCGATTTGCAGACGAACGGTGCCTCGGATCTGAATTGTGCTAGCGGCATTCGATTCCTCTCGTCATTTTACGTAGGAAATGCAGGTGTTCCATTCCTGATTAAGATTCTGGGAGTCAGAATACTGGAGGATAGGTTTTGGCTGTAGGAGCGATTTCCAGACGAACGGTGCCTCAGATCTGAATTCTGCATGCGGCATTCGATTCCTCTCGTCATTTTACGTCGGAAATGAATGTGTTCCATCCCTGTTTACGATTCTGAAAGCCAGAGTACTGGAGGATTGGTTTTTAGCTATAGGAGCGATTTTCAGACGAACGGTGCCGCGGATTTGAATTCTCCTTACGGCATTCGATTCCTCTCGTCATTTTGCGTCGGAAATGCATGTGTTCCATTCCCGATTGCGACTCAGGGAGCCAGAATACTGGAGGATAGGTTTTTGGCTGTAGGAGCGATTTTCAGACGAACGGTGCCTCGGATCTGAATTCTGCTTGCGGCATTCGATTCCTCTCGTCATTTTACGTCGGAAATGTATGTGTTCCATTCCCCATTGCGGTTCAGGGAGCCATAATACTGGAAGATAGGTTTTTGGCTGTAGGGGCGATTTGCAGACGAACGGAGCCTCGGATCTGATTTCTGCTTGCGGCATTCGATTCCTCTCGTCATTTTACGTCGGAAATGTATGTGTTCCATTCCCCATTGCGGTTCAGGGAGCCATAATACCGGAGGATAGGTTTTTGGTTATAGGAGCGATTTTCAGACGAACGGTGCCTCGGATCTGAATTCTGCTTGCGGCATTCGATTCCTCTCGTCATTTTACGTGGGAAATGCATGTGTTCCTTTCCTGATTAAGATTCTGGGAGCCAGAATACTGGAGGATAGGTTTTGGATATAGGAGCGATTTTCAGATGAACGGTGTCTCGGATCTGAATTCTGCTTGCGGCATTCGATACCTCTAGTCATTTTACGTCGGAAATGTATGTGTTCCATTCCCCATTGCGGTTCAGGGAGCCACAATACTGGAGGATAGGCTTTTGCTATAGGAGCGATTTTCAGACGAACGGTGCCTCGGATCTGAATTCTGCATGCGGCATTCGATTCCTCTCGTCATTTTACGTGGGAAATGCATGTGTTCCTTTCCTGATTAAGATTCGGGCAGCCAGAATACTGGAGGATAGGTTTTGGATATAGGAGCGATTTTCAGACGAACGGTGACTCGGATCTGAATTCTGCATGTGGCATTCGATTCATCTCGTCATTTTACGTGGGAAATGCATGTGTTCCATTCCCGATTGCAACTCAGGGAGCCAGAATACTGGAGGATAGGTTTTTGGCTGTAGGAGCGATTTGCAGACGAACGGTGCCTCGGATCTAAATTCTGCATGCGGCATTCGATTCCTCTCGTCATTTTACGTGGGAAATGCATGTGTTCCTTTCCTGATTAAGATTCTGGGAGCCAGAATACTGGAGGATAGGTTTTGGATATAGGAGCGATTTCCAGACGAACGGTGCCTCGGATCTGAATTCTGCTTGCGGCATTCGATTCCTCTCGTCATTTTACGTCGGAAATGCATGTGTTCCTTTCCTGATTAAGATTCGGGCAGCCAGAATACTGCAGGATATGTTTTGGATATAGGAGCGATTTTCAGACGAACGGTGACTCGGATCTGAATTCTGCTTGCGGCATTCGATTCCTCTCGTCATTTTACGTCGGAAATGTAGGTGTTCCATTCCCGATTGCGACTCAGGGAGCCAGAATACTGGAGGATAGGTTTTTGGATATAGGAGCGATTTCCAGACGAACGGTGCCTCGGATCTGAATTCTGCTTGCAGTATTCGATTCATCTCGTCATTTTACGTGGGAAATGCATGTTTTCCTTTCCTGATTAAGATTCTAGGAGCCAGAATACTGGAGGATAGGTTTTGGATATAGGAGCGATTTCCAGACGAACGGTGCCTCGGATCTGAATTCTGCTTGCGGTATTCGATTCATCTCGTCATTTTACGTCGGAAATGTATGTGTTCCATTCCCGATTGCGACTCAGGAAGCCAGAATACTGGAGGATAGGTTTATGGATATAGGAGCGATTTCCAGACGAACGGTGCCTCGGATCTGAATTCTGCATGTGGCATTCGATTCATCTCGTCATTTTACGTGGGAAATGCATGTTTTCCTTTCCTGATTAAGATTCTGGGAGCCAGAATACTGGAGGATAGGTTCTGGATATAGGGGTGATTTGCAGATGAACGGTGCCTCGGATCTGAATTCTGCATGCGGCATTCGATACCTCTCGTCATTTTACGTGGGAAATGCATGTCTTCCATTCCCGATTGCGACTCAGCGGAGAATACTGGAGGATAGGTTTTTGGATATAGGAGCGATTTCCAGACGAACGGTGCCTCGAATCTGAATTCTGCATGCGGCATTCGATTCATCTCGTCATTTTACGTTGGAAATGCATGTGTTCCTTTCTTGATTAAGATTCGGGGAGCCAGAATACTGGAGGATAGGTTCTGGCTATAGGGGCGATTTGCAGACGAACGGTGCCTCGGATCTGAATTCTGCTTGCGGCATTCGATTCCTCTCGTCATTTTACGTCGGAAATGTATGTGTTCCATTCCCGATTGCGACTCAGGGAGCCAGAATACTGGAGGATAGGTTTTTGGATATAGGAGCGATTTCCAGACGAACGGTGCCTCGGATCTGAATTCTGCTTGCAGTATCCGATTCATCTCGTCATTTTACGTGGGAAATGCATATTTTCCTTTCCTGATTAAGATTCTGGGAGCCAGAATACTGGAGGATAGGTTCTGGATATAGGAGCGATTTTCAGACGAACGGTGACTCGGATCTGAATTCTGCATGCGGCATTCGATTCCTCTCGTCATTTTACGTTGGAAATGCATGTGTTCTATTCCCGATTGCGACTCAGGGAGCCAGAATACTGGAGGATAGGTTTTTGGATATAGGAGCGATTTCCAGACGAACGGTTCCTCGGATCTGAATTCTGCATGCGGCATTCGATTCCTCTCGCCATTTTACGTCGGAAATGTATGTGTACCATTCCCGATTGCGACTCAGGGAGCCGGAATACTGGAGGATAGGTTTTGGATATAGGAGCGATTTGCAGACGAACGGTGCCTCGGATTTGAATTCTGCTTGCGTCATTCGATTCCTCTCGTCATTTTACGTCGGAAATGTATGTGTTCTATTCCCGATTGCGACTCAGGGAGCCAGAATACTGGAGGATAGGTTTTTGGATATAGGAGCGATTTCCAGACGAACGGTGCCTCGGATCTGAATTCTGCATGCGGCATTCGATTCATCTCGTCATTTTACGTGGGAAATGCATGTTTTCCTTTCCTGATTAAGATTCTGGGAGCCAGAATACTGGAGGATAGGTTCTGGATATAGGGGCGATTTGCAGATGAACGGTGCCTCAGATCTGAATTCTGCATGCGGCATTCGATTCCTCTTGTCATTTTACGTGGGAAATGCATGTTTTCCTTTCCTGATTAAGATTCTGGGAGCCAGAATACTGGAGGATAGGTTCTGGATATAGGGGTGATTTGCAGATGAACGGTGCCTCGGATCTGAATTCTGCATGCGGCATTCGATACCTCTTGTCATTTTACGTGGGAAATGCATGTCTTCCATTCCCGATTGCGACTCAGCGGAGAATACTGGAGGATAGGTTTTTGGATATAGGAGCGATTTCCAGACGAACGGTGCCTCGGATCTGAATTCTGCATGCGGCATTCGATTCATCTCGTCATTTTACGTGGGAAATGCATGTTTTCCTTTCCTGATTAAGATTCTGGGAGCCAGAATACTGGAGGATAGGTTCTGGATATAGGGGCGATTTGCAGATGAACGGTGCCTCGGATCTGAATTCTGCATGCGGCATTCGATTCCTCTCGTCATTTTACGTGGGAAATGCATGTGTTCCTTTCCCGATTGCGACTCAGGGAGCCAGAATACTGGAGGATAGGTTCTGGATATAGGGGCGATTTGCAGACGAACGGTGCCTCGGATCTGAATTCTGCTAGCGGCATTCGATTCCTCTCGTCATTTTACGTAGGAAATGCAGGTGTTCCATTCCTGATTAAGATTCTGGGAGCCAGAATACTGGAGGATAGGTTCTGGATATAGGAGCGATTTTCAGACGAACGGTGACTCGGATCTGAATTCTGCATGCGGCATTCGATTCCTCTCGTCATTTTACGTTGGAAATGCATGTGTTCTATTCCCGATTGCGACTCAGGGAGCCAGAATACTGGAGGATAGGTTTTTGGATATAGGAGCGATTTCCAGACGAACGGTTCCTCGGATCTGAATTCTGCATGCGGCATTCGATTCCTCTCGCCATTTTACGTCGGAAATGTATGTGTTCTATTCCCGATTGCGACTCAGGGAGCCAGAATACTGGAGGATAGGTTTTTGGATATAGGAGCGATTTCCAGACGAACGGTGCCTCGGATCTGAATTCTGCATGCGGCATTCGATTCATCTCGTCATTTTACGTGGGAAATGCATGTTTTCCTTTCCTGATTAAGATTCTGGGAGCCAGAATACTGGAGGATAGGTTCTGGATATAGGGGCGATTTGCAGATGAACGGTGCCTCAGATCTGAATTCTGCATGCGGCATTCGATTCCTCTCGTCATTTTACGTGGGAAATGCATGTTTTCCTTTCCTGATTAAGATTCTGGGAGCCAGAATACTGGAGGATAGGTTCTGGATATAGGGGTGATTTGCAGATGAACGGTGCCTCGGATCTGAATTCTGCATGCGGCATTCGATACCTCTCGTCATTTTACGTGGGAAATGCATGTCTTCCATTCCCGATTGCGACTCAGCGGAGAATACTGGAGGATAGGTTTTTGGATATAGGAGCGATTTCCAGACGAACGGTGCCTCGAATCTGAATTCTGCATGCGGCATTCGATTCATCTCGTCATTTTACGTGGGAAATGCATGTTTTCCTTTCCTGATTAAGATTCTGGGAGCCAGAATACTGGAGGATAGGTTCTGGATATAGGGGCGATTTGCAGATGAACGGTGCCTCGGATCTGAATTCTGCATGCGGCATTCGATTCCTCTCGTCATTTTACGTGGATAATGCATGTGTTCCTTTCCCGATTGCGACTCAGGGAGCCAGAATACTGGAGGATAGGTTCTGGATATAGGGGCGATTTGCAGACGAACGGTGCCTCGGATCTGAATTGTGCTAGCGGCATTCGATTCCTCTCGTCATTTTACGTAGGAAATGCAGGTGTTCCATTCCTGATTAAGATTCTGGGAGTCAGAATACTGGAGGATAGGTTTTGGCTGTAGGAGCGATTTCCAGACGAACGGTGCCTCAGATCTGAATTCTGCATGCGGCATTCGATTCCTCTCGTCATTTTACGTCGGAAATGAATGTGTTCCATCCCTGTTTACGATTCTGAAAGCCAGAGTACTGGAGGATTGGTTTTTAGCTATAGGAGCGATTTTCAGACGAACGGTGCCGCGGATTTGAATTCTCCTTACGGCATTCGATTCCTCTCGTCATTTTGCGTCGGAAATGCATGTGTTCCATTCCCGATTGCGACTCAGGGAGCCAGAATACTGGAGGATAGGTTTTTGGCTGTAGGAGCGATTTGCAGACGAACGGTGCCTCGGATCTGAATTCTGCTTGCGGCATTCGATTCCTCTCGTCATTTTACGTCGGAAATGTATGTGTTCCATTCCCCATTGCGGTTCAGGGAGCCATAATACTGGAAGATAGGTTTTTGGCTGTAGGGGCGATTTGCAGACGAACGGAGCCTCGGATCTGATTTCTGCTAGCGGCATTCGATTCCTCTCGTCATTTTACGTCGGAAATGTATGTGTTCCATTCCCCATTGCGGTTCAGGGAGCCACAATACTGGAGGATAGGCTTTTGCTATAGGAGCGATTTTCAGACGAACGGTGCCTCGGATCTGAATTCTGCATGCGGCATTCGATTCCTCTCGTCATTTTACGTGGGAAATGCATGTGTTCCTTTCCTGATTAAGATTCGGGCAGCCAGAATACTGGAGGATAGGTTTTGGATATAGGAGCGATTTTCAGACGAACGGTGACTCGGATCTGAATTCTGCATGTGGCATTCGATTCATCTCGTCATTTTACGTGGGAAATGCATGTGTTCCTTTCCTGATTAAGATTCTGGGAGCCAGAATACTGGAGGATAGGTTTTGGATATAGGAGCGATTTTCAGACGAACGGTGTCTCGGATCTGAATTCAGCTTGCGGCATTCGATACCTCTCGTCATTTTACGTCGGAAATGTATGTGTTCCATTCCCGATTGCAACTCAGGGAGCCAGAATACTGGAGGATAGGTTTTTGGCTGTAGGAGCGATTTGCAGACGAACGGTGCCTCGGATCTAAATTCTGCATGCGGCATTCGATTCCTCTCGTCATTTTACGTGGGAAATGCATGTGTTCCTTTCCTGATTAAGATTCTGGGAGCCAGAATACTGGAGGATAGGTTTTGGATATAGGAGCGATTTCCAGACGAACGGTGCCTCGGATCTGAATTCTGCTTGCGGCATTCGATTCCTCTCGTCATTTTACGTCGGAAATGCATGTGTTCCTTTCCTGATTAAGATTCTGGGAGCCAGAATACTGGAGGATAGGTTCTGGATATAGGGGCGATTTGCAGATGAACGGTGCCTCGGATCTGAATTCTGCATGCGGCATTCGATTCCTCTCGTCATTTTACGTGGATAATGCATGTGTTCCTTTCCCGATTGCGACTCAGGGAGCCAGAATACTGGAGGATAGGTTTTTGGATATAGGAGCGATTTCCAGACGAACGGTGCCTCGAATCTGAATTCTGCATGCGGCATTCGATTCATCTCGTCATTTTACGTGGGAAATGCATGTTTTCCTTTCCTGATTAAGATTCTGGGAGCCAGAATACTGGAGGATAGGTTCTGGATATAGGGGCGATTTGCAGATGAACGGTGCCTCGGATCTGAATTCTGCATGCGGCATTCGATTCCTCTCGTCATTTTACGTGGATAATGCATGTGTTCCTTTCCCGATTGCGACTCAGGGAGCCAGAATACTGGAGGATAGGTTCTGGATATAGGGGCGATTTGCAGACGAACGGTGCCTCGGATCTGAATTCTGCATGTGGCATTCGATTCATCTCGTCATTTTACGTGGGAAATGCATGTGTTCCATTCCCGATTGCAACTCAGGGAGCCAGAATACTGGAGGATAGGTTTTTGGCTGTAGGAGCGATTTGCAGACGAACGGTGCCTCGGATCTAAATTCTGCATGCGGCATTCGATTCCTCTCGTCATTTTACGTGGGAAATGCATGTGTTCCTTTCCTGATTAAGATTCTGGGAGCCAGAATACTGGAGGATAGGTTTTGGATATAGGAGCGATTTCCAGACGAACGGTGCCTCGGATCTGAATTCTGCTTGCGGCATTCGATTCCTCTCGTCATTTTACGTCGGAAATGCATGTGTTCCTTTCCTGATTAAGATTCGGGCAGCCAGAATACTGCAGGATATGTTTTGGATATAGGAGCGATTTTCAGACGAACGGTGACTCGGATCTGAATTCTGCTTGCGGCATTCGATTCCTCTCGTCATTTTACGTCGGAAATGTAGGTGTTCCATTCCCGATTGCGACTCAGGGAGCCAGAATACTGGAGGATAAGTTTTTGGATATAGGAGCGATTTCCAGACGAACGGTGCCTCGGATCTGAATTCTGCTTGCAGTATTCGATTCATCTCGTCATTTTACGTGGGAAATGCATGTTTTCCTTTCCTGATTAAGATTCTAGGAGCCAGAATACTGGAGGATAGGTTTTGGATATAGGAGCGATTTCCAGACGAACGGTGCCTCGGATCTGAATTCTGCTTGCGGTATTCGATTCATCTCGTCATTTTACGTCGGAAATGTATGTGTTCCATTCCCGATTGCGACTCAGGAAGCCAGAATACTGGAGGATAGGTTTATGGATATAGGAGCGATTTCCAGACGAACGGTGCCTCGGATCTGAATTCTGCATGTGGCATTCGATTCATCTCGTCATTTTACGTGGGAAATGCATGTTTTCCTTTCCTGATTAAGATTCTGGGAGCCAGAATACTGGAGGATAGGTTCTGGATATAGGGGTGATTTGCAGATGAACGGTGCCTCGGATCTGAATTCTGCATGCGGCATTCGATACCTCTCGTCATTTTACGTGGGAAATGCATGTCTTCCATTCCCGATTGCGACTCAGCGGAGAATACTGGAGGATAGGTTTTTGGATATAGGAGCGATTTCCAGACGAACGGTGCCTCGAATCTGAATTCTGCATGCGGCATTCGATTCATCTCGTCATTTTACGTGGGAAATGCATGTTTTCCTTTCCTGATTAAGATTCTGGGAGCCAGAATACTGGAGGATAGGTTCTGGATATAGGGGCGATTTGCAGATGAACGGTGCCTCGGATCTGAATTCTGCATGCGGCATTCGATTCCTCTCGTCATTTTACGTTGGAAATGCATGTGTTCCTTTCTTGATTAAGATTCGGGGAGCCAGAATACTGGAGGATAGGTTCTGGCTATAGGGGCGATTTGCAGACGAACGGTGCCTCGGATCTGAATTCTGCTTGCGGCATTCGATTCCTCTCGTCATTTTACGTCGGAAATGTATGTGTTCCATTCCCGATTGCGACTCAGGGAGCCAGAATACTGGAGGATAGGTTTTTGGATATAGGAGCGATTTCCAGACGAACGGTGCCTCGGATCTGAATTCTGGTTGCAGTATCCGATTCATCTCGTCATTTTACGTGGGAAATGCATATTTTCCTTTCCTGATTAAGATTCTGGGAGCCAGAATACTGGAGGATAGGTTCTGGATATAGGAGCGATTTTCAGACGAACGGTGACTCGGATCTGAATTCTGCATGCGGCATTCGATTCCTCTCGTCATTTTACGTTGGAAATGCATGTGTTCTATTCCCGATTGCGACTCAGGGAGCCAGAATACTGGAGGATAGGTTTTTGGATATAGGAGCGATTTCCAGACGAACGGTTCCTCGGATCTGAATTCTGCATGCGGCATTCGATTCCTCTCGCCATTTTACGTCGGAAATGTATGTGTACCATTCCCGATTGCGACTCAGGGAGCCGGAATACTGGAGGATAGGTTTTGGATATAGGAGCGATTTGCAGACGAACGGTGCCTCGGATTTGAATTCTGCTTGCGGCATTCGATTCCTCTCGTCATTTTACGTCGGAAATGTATGTGTTCTATTCCCGATTGCGACTCAGGGAGCCAGAATACTGGAGGATAGGTTTTTGGATATAGGAGCGATTTCCAGACGAACGGTGCCTCGGATCTGAATTCTGCATGCGGCATTCGATTCATCTCGTCATTTTACGTGGGAAATGCATGTTTTCCTTTCCTGATTAAGATTCTGGGAGCCAGAATACTGGAGGATAGGTTCTGGATATAGGGGCGATTTGCAGATGAACGGTGCCTCAGATCTGAATTCTGCATGCGGCATTCGATTCCTCTCGTCATTTTACGTGGGAAATGCATGTTTTCCTTTCCTGATTAAGATTCTGGGAGCCAGAATACTGGAGGATAGGTTCTGGATATAGGGGTGATTTGCAGATGAACGGTGCCTCGGATCTGAATTCTGCATGCGGCATTCGATACCTCTCGTCATTTTACGTGGGAAATGCATGTCTTCCATTCCCGATTGCGACTCAGCGGAGAATACTGGAGGATAGGTTTTTGGATATAGGAGCGATTTCCAGACGAACGGTGCCTCGGATCTGAATTCTGCATGCGGCATTCGATTCATCTCGTCATTTTACGTGGGAAATGCATGTTTTCCTTTCCTGATTAAGATTCTGGGAGCCAGAATACTGGAGGATAGGTTCTGGATATAGGGGCGATTTGCAGATGAACGGTGCCTCGGATCTGAATTCTGCATGCGGCATTCGATTCCTCTCGTCATTTTACGTGGGAAATGCATGTGTTCCTTTCCCGATTGCGACTCAGGGAGCCAGAATACTGGAGGATAGGTTCTGGATATAGGGGCGATTTGCAGACGAACGGTGCCTCGGATCTGAATTCTGCTAGCGGCATTCGATTCCTCTCGTCATTTTACGTAGGAAATGCAGGTGTTCCATTCCTGATTAAGATTCTGGGAGCCAGAATACTGGAGGATAGGTTCTGGATATAGGAGCGATTTTCAGACGAACGGTGACTCGGATCTGAATTCTGCATGCGGCATTCGATTCCTCTCGTCATTTTACGTTGGAAATGCATGTGTTCTATTCCCGATTGCGACTCAGGGAGCCAGAATACTGGAGGATAGGTTTTTGGATATAGGAGCGATTTCCAGACGAACGGTTCCTCGGATCTGAATTCTGCATGCGGCATTCGATTCCTCTCGCCATTTTACGTCGGAAATGTATGTGTACCATTCCCGATTGCGACTCAGGGAGCCAGAATACTGGAGGATAGGTTTTGGATATAGGAGCGATTTGCAGACGAACGGTGCCTCGGATTTGAATTCTGCTTGCGTCATTCGATTCCTCTCGTCATTTTACGTCGGAAATGTATGTGTTCTATTCCCGATTGCGACTCAGGGAGCCAGAATACTGGAGGATAGGTTTTTGGATATAGGAGCGATTTCCAGACGAACGGTGCCTCGGATCTGAATTCTGCATGCGGCATTCGATTCATCTCGTCATTTTACGTGGGAAATGCATGTTTTCCTTTCCTGATTAAGATTCTGGGAGCCAGAATACTGGAGGATAGGTTCTGGATATAGGGGCGATTTGCAGATGAACGGTGCCTCAGATCTGAATTCTGCATGCGGCATTCGATTCCTCTCGTCATTTTACGTGGGAAATGCATGTTTTCCTTTCCTGATTAAGATTCTGGGAGCCAGAATACTGGAGGATAGGTTCTGGATATAGGGGTGATTTGCAGATGAACGGTGCCTCGGATCTGAATTCTGCATGCGGCATTCGATACCTCTCGTCATTTTACGTGGGAAATGCATGTCTTCCATTCCCGATTGCGACTCAGCGGAGAATACTGGAGGATAGGTTTTTGGATATAGGAGCGATTTCCAGACGAACGGTGCCTCGGATCTGAATTCTGCATGCGGCATTCGATTCATCTCGTCATTTTACGTGGGAAATGCATGTTTTCCTTTCCTGATTAAGATTCTGGGAGCCAGAATACTGGAGGATAGGTTCTGGATATAGGGGCGATTTGCAGATGAACGGTGCCTCGGATCTGAATTCTGCATGCGGCATTCGATTCCTCTCGTCATTTTACGTGGATAATGCATGTGTTCCTTTCCCGATTGCGACTCAGGGAGCCAGAATACTGGAGGATAGGTTCTGGATATAGGGGCGATTTGCAGACGAACGGTGCCTCGGATCTGAATTGTGCTAGCGGCATTCGATTCCTCTCGTCATTTTACGTAGGAAATGCAGGTGTTCCATTCCTGATTAAGATTCTGGGAGTCAGAATACTGGAGGATAGGTTTTGGCTGTAGGAGCGATTTCCAGACGAACGGTGCCTCAGATCTGAATTCTGCATGCGGCATTCGATTCCTCTCGTCATTTTACGTCGGAAATGAATGTGTTTCATCCCTGTTTACGATTCTGAAAGCCAGAGTACTGGAGGATTGGTTTTTAGCTATAGGAGCGATTTTCAGACAAACGGTGCCGCGGATTTGAATTCTCCTTACGGCATTCGATTCCTCTCGTCATTTTGCGTCGGAAATGCATGTGTTCCATTCCCGATTACGAGTCTGGGAGCCAGAATACTGGAGGATAGGTTTTTGGCTGTAGGAGCGATTTGCAGACGAACGGTGCCTCGGATCTGAATTCTGCTTGCGGCATTCGATTCCTCTCGTCATTTTACGTCGGAAATGTATGTGTTCCATTCCCCATTGCGGTTCAGGGAGCCATAATACTGGAAGATAGGTTTTTGGCTGTAGGGGCGATTTGCAGACGAACGGAGCCTCGGATCTGATTTCTGCTTGCGGCATTCGATTCCTCTCGTCATTTTACGTCGGAAATGTATGTGTTCCATTCCCCATTGCGGTTCAGGGAGCCATAATACCGGAGGATAGGTTTTTGGTTATAGGAGCGATTTTCAGACGAACGGTGCCTCGGATCTGAATTCTGCATGTGGCATTCGATTCATCTCGTCATTTTACGTGGGAAATGCATGTGTTCCTTTCCTGATTAAGATTCTGGGAGACAGAATACTGGAGGATAGGTTTTGGATATAGGAGCGATTTTCAGATGAACGGTGTCTCGGATCTGAATTCTGCTTGCGGCATTCGATACCTCTAGTCATTTTACGTCGGAAATGTATGTGTTCCATTCCCCATTGCGGTTCAGGGAGCCACAATACTGGAGGATAGGCTTTTGCTATAGGAGCGATTTTCAGACGAACGGTGCCTCGGATCTGAATTCTGCATGCGGCATTCGATTCCTCTCGTCATTTTACGTGGGAAATGCATGTGTTCCTTTCCTGATTAAGATTCGGGCAGCCAGAATACTGGAGGATAGGTTTTGGATATAGGAGCGATTTTCAGACGAACGGTGACTCGGATCTGAATTCTGCATGTGGCATTCGATTCATCTCGTCATTTTACGTGGGAAATGCATGTGTTCCTTTCCTGATTAAGATTCTGGGAGCCAGAATACTGGAGGATAGGTTTTGGATATAGGAGCGATTTTCAGACGAACGGTGTCTCGGATCTGAATTCAGCTTGCGGCATTCGATACCTCTCGTCATTTTACGTCGGAAATGTATGTGTTCCATTCCCGATTGCAACTCAGGGAGCCAGAATACTGGAGGATAGGTTTTTGGCTGTAGGAGCGATTTGCAGACGAACGGTGCCTCGGATCTAAATTCTGCATGCGGCATTCGATTCCTCTCGTCATTTTACGTGGGAAATGCATGTGTTCCTTTCCTGATTAAGATTCTGGGAGCCAGAATACTGGAGGATAGGTTTTGGATATAGGAGCGATTTCCAGACGAACGGTGCCTCGGATCTGAATTCTGCTTGCGGCATTCGATTCCTCTCGTCATTTTACGTCGGAAATGCATGTGTTCCTTTCCTGATTAAGATTCGGGCAGCCAGAATACTGCAGGATATGTTTTGGATATAGGAGCGATTTTCAGACGAACGGTGACTCGGATCTGAATTCTGCTTGCGGCATTCGATTCCTCTCGTCATTTTACGTCGGAAATGTAGGTGTTCCATTCCCGATTGCGACTCAGGGAGCCAGAATACTGGAGGATAGGTTTTTGGATATAGGAGCGATTTCCAGACGAACGGTGCCTCGGATCTGAATTCTGCTTGCAGTATTCGATTCATCTCGTCATTTTACGTGGGAAATGCATGTTTTCCTTTCCTGATTAAGATTCTAGGAGCCAGAATACTGGAGGATAGGTTTTGGATATAGGAGCGATTTCCAGACGAACGGTGCCTCGGATCTGAATTCTGCTTGCGGTATTCGATTCATCTCGTCATTTTACGTCGGAAATGTATGTGTTCCATTCCCGATTGCGACTCAGGAAGCCAGAATACTGGAGGATAGGTTTATGGATATAGGAGCGATTTCCAGACGAACGGTGCCTCGGATCTGAATTCTGCATGTGGCATTCGATTCATCTCGTCATTTTACGTGGGAAATGCATGTTTTCCTTTCCTGATTAAGATTCTGGGAGCCAGAATACTGGAGGATAGGTTCTGGATATAGGAGCGATTTGCAGACGAACGGTGCCTCGGATTTGAATTCTGCTTGCGGCATTCGATTCCTCTCGTCATTTTACGTCGGAAATGTATGTGTTCTATTCCCGATTGCGACTCAGGGAGCCAGAATACTGGAGGATACGTTTTTGGATATAGGAGCGATTTTCAGACGAACGGTGCCTCGGATCCGAATGCTGCTCGCGGCATTCGATTCCTCTCGTCATTTTACGTGGGAAATACAGGTGGTCCATTCCTGATTAAGATTCTGGGAGCCAGAATACTGGAGGATAGGTTTTGGATATAGGAGCGATTTGCAGACGAACGGTGCCTCGGATCTGAATTCTGCATGCGGCATTCGATTCCTCTCGTCATTTTACGTGGGAAATGCATGTGTTCCTTTCCTGATTAAGATTCTGGGAGCCAGAATACTGGATGATAGGTTTTGGATATAGGAGCGATTTTCAGACGAACGGTGCCTCGGATCCGAATGCTGCTCGCGGCATTCGATTCCTCTCGTCATTTTACGTGGGAAATACAGGTGGTCCATTCCTGATTAAGATTCTGGGAGCCAGAATACTGGAGGATAGGTTTTGGATATAGGAGCGATTTGCAGACGAACGGTGCCTCGGATCTGAATTCTGCATGCGGCATTCGATTCCTCTCGTCATTTTACGTGGGAAATGCATGTGTTCCTTTCCTGATTAAGATTCTGGGAGCCAGAATACTGGATGATAGGTTTTGGATATAGGAGCGATTTTCAGACGAACGGTGCTTCGGATCTGAATTCTGCTTGCAGTATTCGATTCATCTCGTCATTTTACGTGGGAAATGCATGTTTTCCTTTCCTGATTAAGATTCTAGGAGCCAGAATACTGGAGGATAGGTTTTGGATATAGGAGCGATTTTCAGACGAACGGTGTCTCGGATCTGAATTCTGCTTGCAGTATTCGATTCATCTCGTCATTTTACGTGGGAAATGCATGTTTTCCTTTCCTGATTAAGATTCTAGGAGCCAGAATACTGGAGGATAGGTTTTGGATATAGGAGCGATTTTCAGACGAACGGTGACTCGGATCTGAATTCTGCTTGCGGCATTCGATTCCTCTCGTCATTTTACGTCGGAAATGTATGTGTTCTATTCCCGATTGCGACTCAGGGAGCCAGAATACTGGAGGATACGTTTTTGGATATAGGAGCGATTTTCAGACGAACGGTGCCTCGGATCCGAATGCTGCTCGCGGCATTCGATTCCTCTCGTCATTTTACGTGGGAAATACAGGTGGTCCATTCCTGATTAAGATTCTGGGAGCCAGAATACTGGAGGATAGGTTTTGGATATAGGAGCGATTTCCAGACGAACGGTGCCTCGGATCTGAATTCTGCATGCGGCATTCGATTCCTCTCGTCATTTTACGTGGGAAATGCATGTGTTCCTTTCCTGATTAAGATTCTGGGAGCCAGAATACTGGAGGATAGGTTTTGGATATAGGAGCGATTTTCAGACGAACGGTGCGTCGGACCTCAATTCTGCATGCGGCATTCGATTCCTCTCGTCATTTTACGTGGGAAATGTATGTGTTCTATTCCCGATTGCGACTCAGGGAGCCAGAATACTGGAGGATAGGTTTTTGGATATAGGAGCGATTTTCAGACGAACGGTGTCTCGGATCTGAATTCTGCTTGCGGCATTCGATACCTCTAGTCATTTTACGTGGGAAATGTATGTGTTCCATTCCCGATTGCGACTCAGGGAGCCAGAATACTGGAGGATAGGTTTTTGGATATAGGAGCCATTTCCAGACGAACGGTGCCTCGGATCTGAATTCTGCATGTGGCATTCGATTCATCTCGTCATTTTACGTGGGAAATGCATGTTTTCCTTTCCTGATTAAGATTCTGGGAGCCAGAATACTGGAGGATAGGTTCTGGATATAGGGGCGATTTGCAGACAAACGGTGCCTCGGATCTGAATTCTGCTTGCGGCATTCGATTCCTCTCGTCATTTTACGTCGGAAATGTATGTGTTCTATTCCCGATTGCGACTCAGGGAGCCAGAATACTGGAGGATACGTTTTTGGATATAGGAGCGATTTTCAGACGAACGGTGCCTCGGATCCGAATTCTGCATGCGGCATTCGATTCCTCTCGTCATTTTACGTGGGAAATGCATGTGTTCCTTTCCTGATTAAGATTCTGGGAGCCAGAATACTGGAGGATAGGTTTTGGATATAGGAGCGATTTCCAGACGAACGGTGCCTCGGATCCGAATGCTGCTCGCGGCATTCGATTCCTCTCGTCATTTTACGTGGGAAATGCAGGTGGTCCATTCCTGATTAAGATTCTGGGAGCCAGAATACTGGGGGATAGGTTCTGGATATAGGGGCGATTTGCAGACGAACGGTGCCTCGGATCTGAATTCTGCTTGCGGCATTCGATTCCTCGAGTCATTTTACGTCGGAAATGTATGTGTTCCTTTCCTGATTAAGATTCTGGGAGCCAGAATACTGGAGGATAGGTTTTTGGATATAGGAGCGATTTTCAGACGAACGGTGCCTCGGATCTAAATTCTGCATGCGGCATTCGATTCCTCTCGTCATTTTACGTGGGAAATGCATGTGTTCCTTTCCTGATTAAGATTCGGGCAGCCAGAATACTGGAGGATAGGTTTTGGATATAGGAGCGATTTTCAGACGAACGGTGCGTCGGACCTCAATTCTGCATGCGGCATTCGATTCCTCTCGTCATTTTACGTGGGAAATGTATGTGTTCTATTCCCGATTGCGACTCAGGGAGCCAGAATACTGGAGGATAGGTTTTTGGATATAGGAGCGATTTTCAGACGAACGGTGTCTCGGATCTGAATTCTGCTTGCGGCATTCGATACCTCTAGTCATTTTACGTGGGAAATGTATGTGTTCCATTCCCGATTGCGACTCAGGGAGCCAGAATACTGGAGGATAGGTTTTTGGATATAGGAGCCATTTCCAGACGAACGGTGCCTCGGATCTGAATTCTGCATGTGGCATTCGATTCATCTCGTCATTTTACGTGGGAAATGCATGTTTTCCTTTCCTGATTAAGATTCTGGGAGCCAGAATACTGGAGGATAGGTTCTGGATATAGGGGCGATTTGCAGACAAACGGTGCCTCGGATCTGAATTCTGCTTGCGGCATTCGATTCCTCTCGTCATTTTACGTCGGAAATGTATGTGTTCTATTCCCGATTGCGACTCAGGGAGCCAGAATACTGGAGGATACGTTTTTGGATATAGGAGCGATTTTCAGACGAACGGTGCCTCGGATCCGAATTCTGCATGCGGCATTCGATTCCTCTCGTCATTTTACGTGGGAAATGCATGTGTTCCTTTCCTGATTAAGATTCTGGGAGCCAGAATACTGGAGGATAGGTTTTGGATATAGGAGCGATTTCCAGACGAACGGTGCCTCGGATCCGAATGCTGCTCGCGGCATTCGATTCCTCTCGTCATTTTACGTGGGAAATGCAGGTGGTCCATTCCTGATTAAGATTCTGGGAGCCAGAATACTGGGGGATAGGTTCTGGATATAGGGGCGATTTGCAGACGAACGGTGCCTCGGATCTGAATTCTGCTTGCGGCATTCGATTCCTCGAGTCATTTTACGTCGGAAATGTATGTGTTCCTTTCCTGATTAAGATTCTGGGAGCCAGAATACTGGAGGATAGGTTTTTGGATATAGGAGCGATTTTCAGACGAACGGTGCCTCGGATCTAAATTCTGCATGCGGCATTCGATTCCTCTCGTCATTTTACGTGGGAAATGCATGTGTTCCTTTCCTGATTAAGATTCGGGCAGCCAGAATACTGGAGGATAGGTTTTGGATATAGGAGCGATTTTCAGACGAACGGTGACTCGGATCTGAATTCTGCATGTGGCATTCGATTCATCTCGTCATTTTACGTGGGAAATGCATGTGTTCCTTTCCTGATTAAGATTCGGGGAGCCAGAATACTGGAGGATAGGTTTTGGATATAGGAGCGATTTCCAGACGAACGGTGCCTCGGATCTGAATTCTGCTTGCGGCATTCGATTCCTCTCGTCATTTTACGTCGGAAATGCATGTTTTCCTTTCCTGATTAAGATTCTGGGAGCCAGAATACTGGAGGATAGGTTCTGGATATAGGGGTGATTTGCAGATGAACGGTGCCTCGGATCTGAATTCTGCATGCGGCATTCGATTCCTCTCGTCATTTTACGTCGGAAATGTATGTGTTCTATTCCCGATTGCGACTCAGGGAGCCAGAATACTGGAGGATACGTTTTTGGATATAGGAGCGATTTTCAGACGAACGGTGCCTCGGATCCGAATTCTGCATGCGGCATTCGATTCCTCTCGTCATTTTACGTGGGAAATGCATGTGTTCCTTTCCTGATTAAGATTCTGGGAGCCAGAATACTGGAGGATAGGTTTTGGATATAGGAGCGATTTCCAGACGAACGGTGCCTCGGATCCGAATGCTGCTCGCGGCATTCGATTCCTCTCGTCATTTTACGTGGGAAATGCAGGTGGTCCATTCCTGATTAAGATTCTGGGAGCCAGAATACTGGGGGATAGGTTCTGGATATAGGGGCGATTTGCAGACGAACGGTGCCTCGGATCTGAATTCTGCTTGCGGCATTCGATTCCTCGAGTCATTTTACGTCGGAAATGTATGTGTTCCTTTCCTGATTAAGATTCTGGGAGCCAGAATACTGGAGGATAGGTTTTTGGATATAGGAGCGATTTTCAGACGAACGGTGCCTCGGATCTAAATTCTGCATGCGGCATTCGATTCCTCTCGTCATTTTACGTGGGAAATGCATGTGTTCCTTTCCTGATTAAGATTCGGGCAGCCAGAATACTGGAGGATAGGTTTTGGATATAGGAGCGATTTTCAGACGAACGGTGCCTCGGATCTGAATTCTGCTTGCGGCATTCGATTCCTCTCGTCATTTTACGTCGGAAATGCATGTTTTCCTTTCCTGATTAAGATTCTGGGAGCCAGAATACTGGAGGATAGGTTCTGGATATAGGGGTGATTTTCAGATGAACGGTGCCTCGGATCCGAATTCTGCATGCGGCATTCGATTCCTCTCGTCATTTTACGTGGGAAATGCATGTGTTCCTTTCCTGATTAAGATTCTGGGAGCCAGAATACTGGAGGATAGGTTTTGGATATAGGAGCGATTTCCAGACGAACGGTGCCTCGGATCCGAATGCTGCTCGCGGCATTCGATTCCTCTCGTCATTTTACGTGGGAAATGCAGGTGGTCCATTCCTGATTAAGATTCTGGGAGCCAGAATACTGGGGGATAGGTTCTGGATATAGGGGCGATTTGCAGACGAACGGTGCCTCGGATCTGAATTCTGCTTGCGGCATTCGATTCCTCGAGTCATTTTACGTCGGAAATGTATGTGTTCCTTTCCTGATTAAGATTCTGGGAGCCAGAATACTGGAGGATAGGTTTTTGGATATAGGAGCGATTTTCAGACGAACGGTGACTCGGATCTGAATTCTGCATGTGGCATTCGATTCATCTCGTCATTTTACGTGGGAAATGCATGTGTTCCTTTCCTGATTAAGATTCGGGGAGCCAGAATACTGGAGGATAGGTTTTGGATATAGGAGCGATTTCCAGACGAACGGTGCCTCGGATCTGAATTCTGCATGCGGCATTCGATTCCTCTCGTCATTTTACGTGGGAAATGCATGTGTTCCTTTCCCGATTGCGACTCAGGGAGCCAGAATACTGGAGGATAGGTTCTGGATATAGGGGCGATTTGCAGACGAACGGTGCCTCGGATCTGAATTCTGCTAGCGGCATTCGATTCCTCTCGTCATTTTACGTAGGAAATGCAGGTGTTCCATTCCTGATTAAGATTCTGGGAGTCAGAATACTGGAGGATAGGTTTTGGCTGTAGGAGCGATTTCCAGACGAACGGTGCCTCAGATCTGAATTCTGCATGCGGCATTCGATTCCTCTCGTCATTTTACGTCGGAAATGAATGTGTTCCATCCCTGTTTACGATTCTGAAAGCCAGAGTACTGGAGGATTGGTTTTTAGCTATAGGAGCGATTTTCAGACGAACGGTGCCGCGGATTTGAATTCTCCTTACGGCATTCGATTCCTCTCGTCATTTTGCGTCGGAAATGCATGTGTTCCATTCCCGATTGCGACTCAGGGAGCCAGAATACTGGAGGATAGGTTTTTGGCTATAGGAGCGATTTTCAGACGAACGGTGCCTCGGATCTGAATTCTGCTTGCGGCATTCGATTCCTCTCGTCATTTTACGTCGGAAATGTATGTGTTCCATTCCCCATTGCGGTTCAGGGAGCCATAATACCGGAGGATAGGTTTTTGGTTATAGGAGCGATTTTCAGACGAACGGTGCCTCGGATCTGAATTCTGCTTGCGGCATTCGATTCCTCTCGTCATTTTACGTGGGAAATGCATGTGTTCCTTTCCTGATTAAGATTCTGGGAGACAGAATACTGGAGGATAGGTTTTGGATATAGGAGCGATTTTCAGACGAACGGTGTCTCGGATCTGAATTCTGCTTGCGGCATTCGATTCCTCTCGTCATTTTACGTCGGAAATGTATGTGTTCCATTCCCGTTTGCGACTCAGGGAGCCAGAATACTGGAGGATAGGTTTTTGGCTGTAGGAGCGATTTTCAGACGAACGGTGCCTCGGATCTGAATTCTGCATGCGGCATTCGATTCCTCTCGTCATTTTACGTCGGAAATGTATGTGTACCATTCCCGATTGCGACTCAGCGAGCCAGAATACTGGAGGATAGGTTTTGGATATAGGTGCGTTTTCCAGACGAACGGTGCCTCGGATCTGAATTCTGCATGCGGCATTCGATTCCTCTCGTCATTTTACGTCGGAAATGTAGGTGTTCCATTCCCGATTGCGACTCAGGGAGCCAGAATACTGGAGGATAGGTTTTTGGATATAGGTGCGATTTCCAGACGAACGGTGCCTCGGATCTGAATTCTGCATGCGGCATTCGATTCCTCTCGTCATTTTACGTGGGAAATGCATGTGTTCCTTTCCTGATTAAGATTCTGGGAGCCAGAATACTGGAGGATAGGTTTTGGATATAGGAGCGATTTTCAGACGAACGGTGCGTCGGACCTGAATTCTGCATGCGGCATTCGATTCCTCTCGTCATTTTACGTGGGAAATGTATGTGTTCTATTCCCGATTGCGACTCAGGGAGCCAGAATACTGGAGGATTGGTTTTTGTCTATAGGAGCGATTTTCAGACGAACGGTGCCACGGATTTGAATTCTGCTTACGGCATTCGATTCCTCTCGTCATTTTGCGTCGGAAATGCATGTGTTCCATTCCCGATTACGAGTCTGGGAGCCAGAATACTGGAGGATAGGTTTTTGGCTGTAGGAGCGATTTTCAGACGAACGGTGCCTCGGATCTGAATTCTGCTTGCGGCATTCGATTCCTCTCGTCATTTTACGTCGGAAATGTATGTGTTCCATTCCCCATTGCGGTTCAGGGAGCCATAATACCGGAGGATAGGTTTTTGGTTATAGGAGCGATTTTCAGACGAACGGTGCCTCGGATCTGAATTCTGCTTGCGGCATTCGATTCCTCTCGTCATTTTACGTGGGAAATGCATGTGTTCCTTTCCTGATTAAGATTCTGGGAGACAGAATACTGGAGGATAGGTTTTGGATATAGGAGCGATTTTCAGACGAACGGTGTCTCGGATCTGAATTCTGCTTGCAGCATTCGATTCCTCTCGTCATTTTACGTCGGAAATGTATGTGTTCCATTCCCGATTGCGACTCAGGGAGCCAGAATACTGGAGGATAGGTTTTTGGCTGTAGGAGCGATTTTCAGACGAACGGTGCCTCGGATCTGAATTCTGCATGCGGCATTCGATTCCTCTCGTCATTTTACGTCGGAAATGTATGTGTTCCATTCCCGATTGCGACTCAGCGAGCCAGAATACTGGAGGATAGGTTTTGGATATAGGTGCGTTTTCCAGACGAACGGTGCCTCGGATCTGAATTCTGCATGCGGCATTCGATTCCTCTCGTCATTTTACGTCGGAAATGTAGGTGTTCCATTCCCGATTGCGACTCAGGGAGCCAGAATACTGGAGGATAGGTTTTTGGATATAGGTGCGATTTCCAGACGAACGGTGCCTCGGATCTGAATTCTGCATGCGGCATTCGATTCCTCTCGTCATTTTACGTGGGAAATGCATGTGTTCCTTTCCTGATTAAGATTCTGGGAGCCAGAATACTGGAGGATAGGTTTTGGATATAGGAGCGATTTTCAGACGAACGGTGCGTCGGATCTGAATTCTGCATGCGGCATTCGATTCCTCTCGTCATTTTACGTGGGAAATGTATGTGTTCTATTCCCGATTGCGACTCAGGGAGCCAGAATACTGGAGGATAGGTTTTTGGATATAGGAGCGATTTCCAGACGAACGGTGCCTCGGATGTGAATTCTGCATGCGGCATTCGATTCCTCGCGTCATTTTACGTGGGAAATGTATGTGTTCCATTCCCGATTGCGACTCAGGGAGCCAGAATACTGGAGGATAGGTTTTTGGATATAGGAGCGATTTCCAGACGAACGGTGCCTCGGATCTGAATTCTGCATGCGGCATTCGATTCCTCTCGTCATTTTACGTGGGAAATGCATGTGTTCCTTTCCTGATTAAGATTCTGGGAGCCAGAATACTGGAGGATAGGTTTTGGATATAGGAGCGATTTTCAGACGAACGGTGCGTCGGACCTGAATTCTGCATGCGGCATTCGATTCCTCTCGTCATTTTACGTGGGAAATGCATGTGTTCCTATCCTGATTAAGATTCTGGGAGCCAGTATACTGGAGGATAGGTTCTGGATATAGGGGCGATTTTCAGACGAACGGTGCCTCGGATCTGAATTCTGCATGTGGCATTCGATTCATCTCGTCATTTTACGTGGGAAATGTATGTGTTCCTTTCCTGATTAAGATTCTGGGAGCCAGAATACTGGAGGATAGGTTTTTGGATATAGGAGCGATTTTCAGACGAACGGTGCCTCGGATCTAAATTCTGCATGCGGCATTCGATTCCTCTCGTCATTTTACGTGGGAAATGCATGTGTTCCTTTCCTGATTAAGATTCGGGCAGCCAGAATACTGGAGGATAGGTTTTGGATATAGGAGCGATTTTCAGACGAACGGTGACTCGGATCTGAATTCTGCATGTGGCATTCGATTCATCTCGTCATTTTACGTGGGAAATGCATGTGTTCCTTTCCTGATTAAGATTCGGGGAGCCAGAATACTGGAGGATAGGTTTTGGATATAGGAGCGATTTCCAGACGAACGGTGCCTCGGATCTGAATTCTGCTTGCGGCATTCGATTCCTCTCGTCATTTTACGTCGGAAATGCATGTTTTCCTTTCCTGATTAAGATTCTGGGAGCCAGAATACTGGAGGATAGGTTCTGGATATAGGGGTGATTTGCAGATGAACGGTGCCTCGGATCTGAATTCTGCATGCGGCATTCGATACCTCTCGTCATTTTACGTGGGAAATGCATGTCTTCCATTCCCGATTGCGACTCAGCGGAGAATACTGGAGGATAGGTTTTTGGATATAGGAGCGATTTCCAGACGAACGGTGCCTCGGATCTGAATTCTGCATGCGGCATTCGATTCCTCTCGTCATTTTACGTGGGAAATGCATGTGTTCCTTTCCCGATTGCGACTCAGGGAGCCAGAATACTGGAGGATAGGTTCTGGATATAGGGGCGATTTGCAGACGAACGGTGCCTCGGATCTGAATTCTGCTAGCGGCATTCGATTCCTCTCGTCATTTTACGTAGGAAATGCAGGTGTTCCATTCCTGATTAAGATTCTGGGAGTCAGAATACTGGAGGATAGGTTTTGGCTGTAGGAGCGATTTCCAGACGAACGGTGCCTCAGATCTGAATTCTGCATGCGGCATTCGATTCCTCTCGTCATTTTACGTCGGAAATGAATGTGTTCCATCCCTGTTTACGATTCTGAAAGCCAGAGTACTGGAGGATTGGTTTTTAGCTATAGGAGCGATTTTCAGACGAACGGTGCCGCGGATTTGAATTCTCCTTACGGCATTCGATTCCTCTCGTCATTTTGCGTCGGAAATGCATGTGTTCCATTCCCGATTGCGACTCAGGGAGCCAGAATACTGGAGGATAGGTTTTTGGCTATAGGAGCGATTTTCAGACGAACGGTGCCTCGGATCTGAATTCTGCTTGCGGCATTCGATTCCTCTCGTCATTTTACGTCGGAAATGTATGTGTTCCATTCCCCATTGCGGTTCAGGGAGCCATAATACCGGAGGATAGGTTTTTGGTTATAGGAGCGATTTTCAGACGAACGGTGCCTCGGATCTGAATTCTGCTTGCGGCATTCGATTCCTCTCGTCATTTTACGTGGGAAATGCATGTGTTCCTTTCCTGATTAAGATTCTGGGAGACAGAATACTGGAGGATAGGTTTTGGATATAGGAGCGATTTTCAGACGAACGGTGCCTCGGATCTGAATTCTGCTTGCGGCATTCGATTCCTCTCGTCATTTTACGTCGGAAATGTATGTGTTCCATTCCCGTTTGCGACTCAGGGAGCCAGAATACTGGAGGATAGGTTTTTGGCTGTAGGAGCGATTTTCAGACGAACGGTGCCTCGGATCTGAATTCTGCATGCGGCATTCGATTCCTCTCGTCATTTTACGTCGGAAATGTATGTGTACCATTCCCGATTGCGACTCAGCGAGCCAGAATACTGGAGGATAGGTTTTGGATATAGGTGCGTTTTCCAGACGAACGGTGCCTCGGATCTGAATTCTGCATGCGGCATTCGATTCCTCTCGTCATTTTACGTCGGAAATGTATGTGTTCTATTCCCGATTGCGACTCACGGAGCCAGAATACTGGAGGATACGTTTTTGGATATAGGAGCGATTTTCAGACGAACGGTGCCTCGGATCCGAATGCTGCTCGCGGCATTCGATTCCTCTCGTCATTTTACGTGGGAAATACAGGTGGTCCATTCCTGATTAAGATTCTGGGAGCCAGAATACTGGAGGATAGGTTTTGGATATAGGAGCGATTTGCAGACGAACGGTGCCTCGGATCTGAATTCTGCATGCGGCATTCGATTCCTCTCGTCATTTTACGTCGGAAATGTAGGTGTTCCATTCCCGATTGCGACTCAGGGAGCCAGAATACTGGAGGATAGGTTTTTGGATATAGGTGCGATTTCCAGACGAACGGTGCCTCGGATCTGAATTCTGCATGCGGCATTCGATTCCTCTCGTCATTTTACGTGGGAAATGCATGTGTTCCTTTCCTGATTAAGATTCTGGGAGCCAGAATACTGGAGGATAGGTTTTGGATATAGGAGCGATTTTCAGACGAACGGTGCGTCGGACCTGAATTCTGCATGCGGCATTCGATTCCTCTCGTCATTTTACGTGGGAAATGTATGTGTTCTATTCCCGATTGCGACTCAGGGAGCCAGAATACTGGAGGATTGGTTTTTAGCTATAGGAGCGATTTTCAGACGAACGGTGCCGCGGATTTGAATTCTCCTTTCGGCATTCGATTCCTCTCGTCATTTTGCGTCGGAAATGCATGTGTTCCATTCCCGATTGCGACTCAGGGAGCCAGAATACTGGAGGATAGGTTTTTGGCTGTAGGAGCGATTTGCAGACGAACGGTGCCTCGGATCTGAATTCTGCTTGCGGCATTCGATTCCTCTCGTCATTTTACGTGGGAAATGCATGTGTTCCTTTCCCGATTGCGACTCAGGGAGCCAGAATACTGGAGGATAGGTTCTGGATATAGGGGCGATTTGCAGACGAACGGTGCCTCGGATCTGAATTCTGCTAGCGGCATTCGATTCCTCTCGTCATTTTACGTCGGAAATGTATGTGTACCATTCCCGATTGCGACTCAGCGAGCCAGAATACTGGAGGATAGGTTTTGGATATAGGTGCGTTTTCCAGACGAACGGTGCCTCGGATCTGAATTCTGCATGCGGCATTCGATTCCTCTCGTCATTTTACGTCGGAAATGTAGGTGTTCCATTCCCGATTGCGACTCAGGGAGCCAGAATACTGGAGGATAGGTTTTTGGATATAGGTGCGATTTCCAGACGAACGGTGCCTCGGATCTGAATTCTGCATGCGGCATTCGATTCCTCTCGTCATTTTACGTGGGAAATGCATGTGTTCCTTTCCTGATTAAGATTCTGGGAGCCAGAATACTGGAGGATAGGTTTTGGATATAGGAGCGATTTTCAGACGAACGGTGCGTCGGACCTGAATTCTGCATGCGGCATTCGATTCCTCTCGTCATTTTACGTGGGAAATGTATGTGTTCTATTCCCGATTGCGACTCAGGGAGCCAGAATACTGGAGGATTGGTTTTTAGCTATAGGAGCGATTTTCAGACGAACGGTGCCGCGGATTTGAATTCTGCTTACGGCATTCGATTCCTCTCGTCATTTTGCGTCGGAAATGCATGTGTTCCATTCCCGATTGCGACTCAGGGAGCCAGAATACTGGAGGATAGGTTTTTGGCTGTAGGAGCGATTTGCAGACGAACGGTGCCTCGGATCTGAATTCTGCTTGCGGCATTCGATTCCTCTCGTCATTTTACGTCGGAAATGTATGTGTTCCATTCCCCATTGCGGTTCAGGGAGCCATAATACCGGAGGATAGGTTTTTGGTTATAGGAGCGATTTTCAGACGAACGGTGCCTCGGATCTGAATTCTGCTTGCGGCATTCGATTCCTCTCGTCATTTTACGTGGGAAATGCATGTGTTCCTTTCCTGATTAAGATTCTGGGAGACAGAATACTGGAGGATAGGTTTTGGATATAGGAGCGATTTTCAGACGAACGGTGTCTCGGATCTGAATTCTGCTTGCAGCATTCGATTCCTCTCGTCATTTTACGTCGGAAATGTATGTGTTCCATTCCCGATTGCGACTCAGGGAGCCAGAATACTGGAGGATAGGTTTTTGGCTGTAGGAGCGATTTTCAGACGAACGGTGCCTCGGATCTGAATTCTGCATGCGGCATTCGATTCCTCTCGTCATTTTACGTCGGAAATGTATGTGTACCATTCCCGATTGCGACTCAGCGAGCCAGAATACTGGAGGATAGGTTTTGGATATAGGTGCGTTTTCCAGACGAACGGTGCCTCGGATCTGAATTCTGCATGCGGCATTCGATTCCTCTCGTCATTTTACGTCGGAAATGTAGGTGTTCCATTCCCGATTGCGACTCAGGGAGCCAGAATACTGGAGGATAGGTTTTTGGATATAGGTGCGATTTCCAGACGAACGGTGCCTCGGATCTGAATTCTGCATGCGGCATTCGATTCCTCTCGTCATTTTACGTGGGAAATGCATGTGTTCCTTTCCTGATTAAGATTCTGGGAGCCAGAATACTGGAGGATAGGTTTTGGATATAGGAGCGATTTTCAGACGAACGGTGCGTCGGACCTGAATTCTGCATGCGGCATTCGATTCCTCTCGTCATTTTACGTGGGAAATGTATGTGTTCTATTCCCGATTGCGACTCAGGGAGCCAGAATACTGGAGGATAGGTTTTTGGATATAGGAGCGATTTCCAGACGAACGGTGCCTCGGATGTGAATTCTGCATGCGGCATTCGATTCCTCGCGTCATTTTACGTGGGAAATGTATGTGTTCCATTCCCGATTGCGACTCAGGGAGCCAGAATACTGGAGGATAGGTTTTTGGATATAGGTGCGATTTCCAGACGAACGGTGCCTCGGATCTGAATTCTGCATGCGGCATTCGATTCCTCTCGTCATTTTACGTGGGAAATGCATGTGTTCCTTTCCTGATTAAGATTCTGGGAGCCAGAATACTGGAGGATAGGTTTTGGATATAGGAGCGATTTTCAGACGAACGGTGCGTCGGACCTGAATTCTGCATGCGGCATTCGATTCCTCTCGTCATTTTACGTGGGAAATGCATGTGTTCCTATCCTGATTAAGATTCTGGGAGCCAGTATACTGGAGGATAGGTTCTGGATATAGGGGCGATTTTCAGACGAACGGTGCCTCGGATCTGAATTCTGCATGTGGCATTCGATTCATCTCGTCATTTTACGTGGGAAATGTATGTGTTCCTTTCCTGATTAAGATTCTGGGAGCCAGAATACTGGAGGATAGGTTTTTGGATATAGGAGCGATTTTCAGACGAACGGTGCCTCGGATCTGAATTCTGCATGCGGCATTCGATTCCTCTCGTCATTTTACGTGGGAAATGCATGTGTTCCTTTCCTGATTAAGATTCGGGCAGCCAGAATACTGGAGGATAGGTTTTGGATATAGGAGCGATTTTCAGACGAACGGTGACTCGGATCTGAATTCTGCATGTGGCATTCGATTCATCTCGTCATTTTACGTGGGAAATGCATGTGTTCCTTTCCTGATTAAGATTCGGGGAGCCAGAATACTGGAGGATAGGTTTTGGATATAGGAGCGATTTCCAGACGAACGGTGCCTCGGATCTGAATTCTGCTTGCGGCATTCGATTCCTCTCGTCATTTTACGTCGGAAATGCATGTTTTCCTTTCCTGATTAAGATTCTGGGAGCCAGAATACTGGAGGATAGGTTCTGGATATAGGGGTGATTTGCAGATGAACGGTGCCTCGGATCTGAATTCTGCATGCGGCATTCGATACCTCTCGTCATTTTACGTGGGAAATGCATGTCTTCCATTCCCGATTGCGACTCAGCGGAGAATACTGGAGGATAGGTTTTTGGATATAGGAGCGATTTTCAGACGAACGGTGCCTCGGATCTGAATTCTGCTTGCGGCATTCGATTCCTCTCGTCATTTTACGTGGGAAATGCATGTGTTCCTTTCCCGATTGCGACTCAGGGAGCCAGAATACTGGAGGATAGGTTCTGGATATAGGGGCGATTTGCAGACGAACGGTGCCTCGGATCTGAATTCTGCTAGCGGCATTCGATTCCTCTCGTCATTTTACGTAGGAAATGCAGGTGTTCCATTCCTGATTAAGATTCTGGGAGTCAGAATACTGGAGGATAGGTTTTGGCTGTAGGAGCGATTTCCAGACGAACGGTGCCTCAGATCTGAATTCTGCATGCGGCATTCGATTCCTCTCGTCATTTTACGTCGGAAATGAATGTGTTCCATCCCTGTTTACGATTCTGAAAGCCAGAGTACTGGAGGATTGGTTTTTAGCTATAGGAGCGATTTTCAGACGAACGGTGCCGCGGATTTGAATTCTCCTTACGGCATTCGATTCCTCTCGTCATTTTGCGTCGGAAATGCATGTGTTCCATTCCCGATTGCGACTCAGGGAGCCAGAATACTGGAGGATAGGTTTTTGGCTATAGGAGCGATTTTCAGACGAACGGTGCCTCGGATCTGAATTCTGCTTGCGGCATTCGATTCCTCTCGTCATTTTACGTCGGAAATGTATGTGTTCCATTCCCCATTGCGGTTCAGGGAGCCATAATACCGGAGGATAGGTTTTTGGTTATAGGAGCGATTTTCAGACGAACGGTGCCTCGGATCTGAATTCTGCTTGCGGCATTCGATTCCTCTCGTCATTTTACGTGGGAAATGCATGTGTTCCTTTCCTGATTAAGATTCTGGGAGCCAGAATACTGGAGGATAGGTTTTGGATATAGGAGCGATTTTCAGACGAACGGTGTCTCGGATCTGAATTCTGCTTGCAGCATTCGATTCCTCTCGTCATTTTACGTCGGAAATGTATGTGTTCCATTCCCGTTTGCGACTCAGGGAGCCAGAATACTGGAGGATAGGTTTTTGGCTGTAGGAGCGATTTTCAGACGAACGGTGCCTCGGATCTGAATTCTGCATGCGGCATTCGATTCCTCTCGTCATTTTACGTCGGAAATGTATGTGTACCATTCCCGATTGCGACTCAGCGAGCCAGAATACTGGAGGATAGGTTTTGGATATAGGTGCGTTTTCCAGACGAACGGTGCCTCGGATCTGAATTCTGCATGCGGCATTCGATTCCTCTCGTCATTTTACGTCGGAAATGTATGTGTTCTATTCCCGATTGCGACTCACGGAGCCAGAATACTGGAGGATACGTTTTTGGATATAGGAGCGATTTTCAGACGAACGGTGCCTCGGATCCGAATGCTGCTCGCGGCATTCGATTCCTCTCGTCATTTTACGTGGGAAATACAGGTGGTCCATTCCTGATTAAGATTCTGGGAGCCAGAATACTGGAGGATAGGTTTTGGATATAGGAGCGATTTGCAGACGAACGGTGCCTCGGATCTGAATTCTGCATGCGGCATTCGATTCCTCTCGTCATTTTACGTCGGAAATGTAGGTGTTCCATTCCCGATTGCGACTCAGGGAGCCAGAATACTGGAGGATAGGTTTTTGGATATAGGTGCGATTTCCAGACGAACGGTGCCTCGGATCTGAATTCTGCATGCGGCATTCGATTCCTCTCGTCATTTTACGTGGGAAATGCATGTGTTCCTTTCCTGATTAAGATTCTGGGAGCCAGAATACTGGAGGATAGGTTTTGGATATAGGAGCGATTTTCAGACGAACGGTGCGTCGGACCTGAATTCTGCATGCGGCATTCGATTCCTCTCGTCATTTTACGTGGGAAATGTATGTGTTCTATTCCCGATTGCGACTCAGGGAGCCAGAATACTGGAGGATTGGTTTTTAGCTATAGGAGCGATTTTCAGACGAACGGTGCCGCGGATTTGAATTCTGCTTGCGGCATTCGATTCCTCTCGTCATTTTGCGTCGGAAATGCATGTGTTCCATTCCCGATTGCGACTCAGGGAGCCAGAATACTGGAGGATAGGTTTTTGGCTATAGGAGCGATTTTCAGACGAACGGTGCCTCGGATCTGAATTCTGCTTGCGGCATTCGATTCCTCTCGTCATTTTACGTCGGAAATGTATGTGTTCCATTCCCCATTGCGGTTCAGGGAGCCATAATACCGGAGGATAGGTTTTTGGTTATAGGAGCGATTTTCAGACGAACGGTGCCTCGGATCTGAATTCTGCTTGCGGCATTCGATTCCTCTCGTCATTTTACGTCGGAAATGCATGTGTTCCATTCCTGATTAAGATTCTGGGAGTCAGAATACTGGAGGATAGGTTTTGGATATAGGAGCGATTTGCAGACGAACGGTGCCTCGGATCTGAATTCTGCTTGCAGCATTCGATTCCTCTCGTCATTTTACGTCGGAAATGTATGTGTTCCATTCCCGATTGCGACTCAGGGAGCCAGAATACTGGAGGATAGGTTTTTGGCTGTAGGAGCGATTTTCAGACGAACGGTGCCTCGGATCTGAATTCTGCATGCGGCATTCGATTCCTCTCGTCATTTTACGTCGGAAATGTATGTGTACCATTCCCGATTGCGACTCAGCGAGCCAGAATACTGGAGGATAGGTTTTGGATATAGGTGCGTTTTCCAGACGAACGGTGCCTCGGATCTGAATTCTGCATGCGGCATTCGATTCCTCTCGTCATTTTACGTCGGAAATGTAGGTGTTCCATTCCCGATTGCGACTCAGGGAGCCAGAATACTGGAGGATAGGTTTTTGGATATAGGTGCGATTTCCAGACGAACGGTGCCTCGGATCTGAATTCTGCATGCGGCATTCGATTCCTCTCGTCATTTTACGTGGGAAATGCATGTGTTCCTTTCCTGATTAAGATTCTGGGAGCCAGAATACTGGAGGATAGGTTTTGGATATAGGAGCGATTTTCAGACGAACGGTGCGTCGGACCTGAATTCTGCATGCGGCATTCGATTCCTCTCGTCATTTTACGTGGGAAATGTATGTGTTCTATTCCCGATTGCGACTCAGGGAGCCAGAATACTGGAGGATAGGTTTTTGGATATAGGAGCGATTTCCAGACGAACGGTGCTTCGGATGTGAATTCTGCATGCGGCATTCGATTCCTCGCGTCATTTTACGTGGGAAATGTATGTGTTCCATTCCCGATTGCGACTCAGGGAGCCAGAATACTGGAGGATAGGTTTTTGGATATAGGTGCGATTTCCAGACGAACGGTGCCTCGGATCTGAATTCTGCATGCGGCATTCGATTCCTCTCGTCATTTTACGTGGGAAATGCATGTGTTCCTTTCCTGATTAAGATTCTGGGAGCCAGAATACTGGAGGATAGGTTTTGGATATAGGAGCGATTTTCAGACGAACGGTGCGTCGGACCTGAATTCTGCATGCGGCATTCGATTCCTCTCGTCATTTTACGTGGGAAATGCATGTGTTCCTATCCTGATTAAGATTCTGGGAGCCAGTATACTGGAGGATAGGTTCTGGATATAGGGGCGATTTTCAGACGAACGGTGCCTCGGATCTGAATTCTGCATGTGGCATTCGATTCATCTCGTCATTTTACGTGGGAAATGCATGTTTTCCTTTCCTGATTAAGATTCTGGGAGCCAGTATACTGGAGGATAGGTTCTGGATATAGGAGCGATTTTCAGACGAACGGTGTCTCGGATCTGAATTCTGCTTGCAGCATTCGATTCCTCTCGTCATTTTACGTCGGAAATGTATGTGTTCCATTCCCGATTGCGACTCAGGGAGCCAGAATACTGGAGGATAGGTTTTTGGCTGTAGGAGCGATTTTCAGACGAACGGTGCCTCGGATCTGAATTCTGCATGCGGCATTCGATTCCTCTCGTCATTTTACGTCGGAAATGTATGTGTACCATTCCCGATTGCGACTCAGCGAGCCAGAATACTGGAGGATAGGTTTTGGATATAGGTGCGTTTTCCAGACGAACGGTGCCTCGGATCTGAATTCTGCATGCGGCATTCGATTCCTCTCGTCATTTTACGTCGGAAATGTAGGTGTTCCATTCCCGATTGCGACTCAGGGAGCCAGAATACTGGAGGATAGGTTTTTGGATATAGGTGCGATTTCCAGACGAACGGTGCCTCGGATCTGAATTCTGCATGCGGCATTCGATTCCTCTCGTCATTTTACGTGGGAAATGCATGTGTTCCTTTCCTGATTAAGATTCTGGGAGCCAGAATACTGGAGGATAGGTTTTGGATATAGGAGCGATTTTCAGACGAACGGTGCGTCGGACCTGAATTCTGCATGCGGCATTCGATTCCTCTCGTCATTTTACGTGGGAAATGCATGTGTTCCTATCCTGATTAAGATTCTGGGAGCCAGAATACTGGAGGATAGGTTCTGGATATAGGGGCGATTTGCAGACGAACGGTGCCTCGGATCTGAATTCTGCTTGCGGCATTCGATTCCTCGAGTCATTTTACGTCGGAAATGTATGTGTTCCTTTCCTGATTAAGATTCTGGGAGCCAGAATACTGGAGGATAGGTTTTTGGATATAGGAGCGATTTTCAGACGAACGGTGCCTTGGATCTGAATTCTGCTTGCGGCATTCGATTCCTCTCGTCATTTTACGTTCGAAATGCATGTGTTCCTTTCCTGATTAAGATTCTGGGAGCCAGAATACTGGAGGATAGGTTTTGGATATAGGAGCGATTTGCAGACGAACGGTGTTTCGGATCTGAATTCTGCTTGCGGCATTCGATACCTCTCGTCATTTTACGTCGGAAATGTATGTGTTCCATTCCCCATTGCGGTTCAGGGAGCCACAATACTGGAGGATAGGCTTTTGCTATAGGAGCGATTTTCAGACGAACGGTGCCTCGGATCTGAATTCTGCATGCGGCATTCGATTCCTCTCGTCATTTTACGTCGGAAATGTATGTGTTCCATTCCCGATTGCAACTCAGGGAGCCAGAATACTGGAGGATAGGTTTTTGGCTGAAGGAGCGGTTTGCAGACGAACGGTGCCTCGGATCTAAATTCTGCATGCGGCATTCGATTCCTCTCGTCATTTTACGTGGGAAATGCATGTGTTCCTTTCCTGATTAAGATTCGGGCAGCCAGAATACTGGAGGATAGGTTTTGGATATAGGAGCGATTTTCAGACGAACGGTGCCTCGGATCTAAATTCTGCATGCGGCATTCGATTCCTCTCGTCATTTTACGTGGGAAATGCATGTGTTCCTTTCCTGATTAAGATTCGGGCAGCCAGAATACTGGAGGATAGGTTTTGGATATAGGAGCGATTTTCAGACGAACGGTGACTCGGATCTGAATTCTGCATGTGGCATTCGATTCATCTCGTCATTTTACGTGGGAAATGCATGTTTTCCTTTCCTGATTAAGATTCTGGGAGCCAGAATACTGGAGAATAGGTTCTGGATATAGGGGTGATTTGCAGATGAACGGTGCCTCGGATCTGAATTCTGCATGCGGCATTCGATACCTCTCGTCATTTTACGTGGGAAATGCATGTCTTCCATTCCCGATTGCGACTCAGCGGAGAATACTGGAGGATAGGTTTTTGGATATAGGAGCGATTTCCAGACGAACGGTGCCTCGGATCTGAATTCTGCATGCGGCATTCGATTCATCTCGTCATTTTACGTGGGAAATGCATGTTTTCCTTTCCTGATTAAGATTCTGGGAGCCAGAATACTGGAGGATAGGTTCTGGATATAGGGGCGATTTGCAGATGAACGGTGCCTCGGATCTGAATTCTGCATGCGGCATTCGATTCCTCTCGTCATTTTACGTGGGAAATGCATGTGTTCCTTTCCTGATTAAGATTCTGGGAGCCAGAATACTGGAGGATAGGTTTTGGATATAGGAGCGATTTTCAGACGAACGGTGCGTCGGACCTGAATTCTGCATGCGGCATTCGATTCCTCTCGTCATTTTACGTGGGAAATGTATGTGTTCTATTCCCGATTGCGACTCAGGGAGCCAGAATACTGGAGGATAGGTTTTTGGATATAGGAGCGATTTCCAGACGAACGGTGCTTCGGATGTGAATTCTGCATGCGGCATTCGATTCCTCGCGTCATTTTACGTGGGAAATGTATGTGTTCCATTCCCGATTGCGACTCAGGGAGCCAGAATACTGGAGGATAGGTTTTTGGATATAGGAGCGATTTCCAGACGAACGGTGCCTCGGATCTGAATTCTGCATGTGGCATTCGATTCATCTCGTCATTTTACGTGGGAAATGCATGTCTTCCATTCCCGATTGCGACTCAGCGGAGAATACTGGAGGATAGGTTTTTGGATATAGGAGCGATTTCCAGACGAACGGTGCCTCGGATCTGAATTCTGCATGCGGCATTCGATTCATCTCGTCATTTTACGTGGGAAATGCATGTTTTCCTTTCCTGATTAAGATTCTGGGAGCCAGAATACTGGAGGATAGGTTCTGGATATAGGAGCGATTTTCAGACGAACGGTGCCTCGGATCTGAATTCTGCTTGCGGCATTCGATTCCTCTCGTCATTTTACGTCGGAAATGTATGTGTTCTATTCCCGATTGCGACTCAGGGAGCCAGAATACTGGAGGATACGTTTTTGGATATAGGAGCGATTTTCAGACGAACGGTGCCTCGGATCCGAATGCTGCTCGCGGCATTCGATTCCTCTCGTCATTTTACGTGGGAAATGCAGGTGGTCCATTCCTGATTAAGATTCTGGGAGCCAGAATACTGGATGATAGGTTTTGGATATAGGAGCGATTTTCAGACGAACGGTGCGTCGGACCTGAATTCTGCATGCGGCATTCGATTCCACTCGTCATTTTACGTGGGAAATGCATGTGTTCCTATCCTGATTAAGATTCTGGGAGCCAGTATACTGGAGGATAGGTTCTGGATATAGGGGCGATTTTCAGACGAACGGTGCCTCGGATCTGAATTCTGCATGTGGCATTCGATTCATCTCGTCATTTTACGTGGGAAATGCATGTTTTCCTTTCCTGATTAAGATTCTGGGAGCCAGTATACTGGAGGATAGGTTCTGGATATAGGGGCGATTTTCAGACGAACGGTGCCTCTGATCTGAATTCTGCATGCGGCATTCGATTCCTCTCGTCATTTTACGTGGGAAATGCATGTGTTCCTTTCCTGATTAAGATTCTGGGAGCCAGAATACTGGAGGGTAGGTTTTGGATATAGGAGCGATTTCCAGACGAACGGTGCCTCGGATCCGAATGCTGCTCGCGGCATTCGATTCCTCTCGTCATTTTACGTGGGAAATGCAGGTGGGCCATTCCTGATTAAGATTCTGGGAGCCAGAATACTGGGGGATAGGTTCTGGATATAGGGGCGATTTGCAGACGAACGGTGCCTCGGATCTGAATTCTGCTTGCGGCATTCGATTCCTCGAGTCATTTTACGTCGGAAATGTATGTGTTCCTTTCCTGATTAAGATTCTGGGAGCCAGAATACTGGAGGATAGGTTTTTGGATATAGGAGCGATTTTCAGACGAACGGTGCCTTGGATCTGAATTCTGCTTGCGGCATTCGATTCCTCTCGTCATTTTACGTTCGAAATGCATGTGTTCCTTTCCTGATTAAGATTCTGGGAGCCAGAATACTGGAGGATAGGTTCTGGATATAGGGGCGATTTGCAGACGAATGGTGCCTCGGATCTGAATTCTGCTTGCGGCATTCGATTCCTCTCGTCATTTTACGTCGGAAATGCATGTTTTCCTTTCCTGATTAAGATTCTGGGAGCCAGAATACTGGAGGATAGGTTCTGGATATAGGGGTGATTTGCAGATGAACGGTGCCTCGGGTCTGAATTCTGCATGCGGCATTCGATACCTCTCGTCATTTTACGTCGGAAATGTATGTGTTCCATTCCCCATTGCGGTTCAGGGAGCCACAATACTGGAGGATAGGCTTTTGCTATAGGAGCGATTTTCAGACGAACGGTGCCTCGGATCTGAATTCTGCATGCGGCATTCGATTCCTCTCGTCATTTTACGTCGGAAATGTATGTGTTCCATTCCCGATTGCAACTCAGGGAGCCAGAATACTGGAGGATAGGTTTTTGGCTGAAGGAGCGGTTTGCAGACGAACGGTGCCTCGGATCTAAATTCTGCATGCGGCATTCGATTCCTCTCGTCATTTTACGTGGGAAATGCATGTGTTCCTTTCCTGATTAAGATTCGGGCAGCCAGAATACTGGAGGATAGGTTTTGGATATAGGAGCGATTTTCAGACGAACGGTGCCTCGGATCTAAATTCTGCATGCGGCATTCGATTCCTCTCGTCATTTTACGTGGGAAATGCATGTGTTCCTTTCCTGATTAAGATTCGGGCAGCCAGAATACTGGAGGATAGGTTTTGGATATAGGAGCGATTTTCAGACGAACGGTGACTCGGATCTGAATTCTGCATGTGGCATTCGATTCATCTCGTCATTTTACGTGGGAAATGCATGTTTTCCTTTCCTGATTAAGATTCTGGGAGCCAGAATACTGGAGGATAGGTTCTGGATATAGGGGTGATTTGCAGATGAACGGTGCCTCGGATCTGAATTCTGCATGCGGCATTCGATACCTCTCGTCATTTTACGTGGGAAATGCATGTCTTCCATTCCCGATTGCGACTCAGCGGAGAATACTGGAGGATAGGTTTTTGGATATAGGAGCGATTTCCAGACGAACGGTGCCTCGGATCTGAATTCTGCATGCGGCATTCGATTCATCTCGTCATTTTACGTGGGAAATGCATGTTTTCCTTTCCTGATTAAGATTCTGGGAGCCAGAATACTGGAGGATAGGTTCTGGATATAGGGGCGATTTGCAGATGAACGGTGCCTCGGATCTGAATTCTGCATGCGGCATTCGATTCCTCTCGTCATTTTACGTGGGAAATGCATGTGTTCCTTTCCTGATTAAGATTCTGGGAGCCAGAATACTGGAGGATAGGTTTTGGATATAGGAGCGATTTTCAGACGAACGGTGCGTCGGACCTGAATTCTGCATGCGGCATTCGATTCCTCTCGTCATTTTACGTGGGAAATGTATGTGTTCTATTCCCGATTGCGACTCAGGGAGCCAGAATACTGGAGGATAGGTTTTTGGATATAGGAGCGATTTCCAGACGAACGGTGCTTCGGATGTGAATTCTGCATGCGGCATTCGATTCCTCGCGTCATTTTACGTGGGAAATGTATGTGTTCCATTCCCGATTGCGACTCAGGGAGCCAGAATACTGGAGGATAGGTTTTTGGATATAGGAGCGATTTCCAGACGAACGGTGCCTCGGATCTGAATTCTGCATGTGGCATTCGATTCATCTCGTCATTTTACGTGGGAAATGCATGTCTTCCATTCCCGATTGCGACTCAGCGGAGAATACTGGAGGATAGGTTTTTGGATATAGGAGCGATTTCCAGACGAACGGTGCCTCGGATCTGAATTCTGCATGCGGCATTCGATTCATCTCGTCATTTTACGTGGGAAATGCATGTTTTCCTTTCCTGATTAAGATTCTGGGAGCCAGAATACTGGAGGATAGGTTCTGGATATAGGAGCGATTTTCAGACGAACGGTGCCTCGGATCTGAATTCTGCTTGCGGCATTCGATTCCTCTCGTCATTTTACGTCGGAAATGTATGTGTTCTATTCCCGATTGCGACTCAGGGAGCCAGAATACTGGAGGATACGTTTTTGGATATAGGAGCGATTTTCAGACGAACGGTGCCTCGGATCCGAATGCTGCTCGCGGCATTCGATTCCTCTCGTCATTTTACGTGGGAAATGCAGGTGGTCCATTCCTGATTAAGATTCTGGGAGCCAGAATACTGGATGATAGGTTTTGGATATAGGAGCGATTTTCAGACGAACGGTGCGTCGGACCTGAATTCTGCATGCGGCATTCGATTCCACTCGTCATTTTACGTGGGAAATGCATGTGTTCCTATCCTGATTAAGATTCTGGGAGCCAGTATACTGGAGGATAGGTTCTGGATATAGGGGCGATTTTCAGACGAACGGTGCCTCGGATCTGAATTCTGCATGTGGCATTCGATTCATCTCGTCATTTTACGTGGGAAATGCATGTTTTCCTTTCCTGATTAAGATTCTGGGAGCCAGTATACTGGAGGATAGGTTCTGGATATAGGGGCGATTTTCAGACGAACGGTGCCTCTGATCTGAATTCTGCATGCGGCATTCGATTCCTCTCGTCATTTTACGTGGGAAATGCATGTGTTCCTTTCCTGATTAAGATTCTGGGAGCCAGAATACTGGAGGGTAGGTTTTGGATATAGGAGCGATTTCCAGACGAACGGTGCCTCGGATCCGAATGCTGCTCGCGGCATTCGATTCCTCTCGTCATTTTACGTGGGAAATGCAGGTGGGCCATTCCTGATTAAGATTCTGGGAGCCAGAATACTGGGGGATAGGTTCTGGATATAGGGGCGATTTGCAGACGAACGGTGCCTCGGATCTGAATTCTGCTTGCGGCATTCGATTCCTCGAGTCATTTTACGTCGGAAATGTATGTGTTCCTTTCCTGATTAAGATTCTGGGAGCCAGAATACTGGAGGATAGGTTTTTGGATATAGGAGCGATTTTCAGACGAACGGTGCCTTGGATCTGAATTCTGCTTGCGGCATTCGATTCCTCTCGTCATTTTACGTTCGAAATGCATGTGTTCCTTTCCTGATTAAGATTCTGGGAGCCAGAATACTGGAGGATAGGTTCTGGATATAGGGGCGATTTGCAGACGAACGGTGCCTCGGATCTGAATTCTGCTTGCGGCATTCGATTCCTGTCGTCATTTTACGTCGGAAATGCATGTTTTCCTTTCCTGATTAAGATTCTGGGAGCCAGAATACTGGAGGATAGGTTCTGGATATAGGGGTGATTTGCAGATGAACGGTGCCTCGGATCTGAATTCTGCATGCGGCATTCGATACCTCTCGTCATTTTACGTGGGAAATGCATGTCTTCCATTCCCGATTGCGACTCAGCGGAGAATACTGGAGGATAGGTTTTTGGATATAGGAGCGATTTCCAGACGAACGGTGCCTCGGATCTGAATTCTGCATGCGGCATTCGATTCATCTCGTCATTTTACGTGGGAAATGCATGTTTTCCTTTCCTGATTAAGATTCTGGGAGCCAGAATACTGGAGGATAGGTTCTGGATATAGGGGCGATTTGCAGATGAACGGTGCCTCGGATCTGAATTCTGCATGCGGCATTCGATTCCTCTCGTCATTTTACGTGGGAAATGCATGTGTTCCTTTCCCGATTGCGACTCAGGGAGCCAGAATACTGGGGGATAGGTTCTGGATATAGGGGCGATTTGCAGACGAACGGTGCCTCGGATCTGAATTCTGCTTGCGGCATTCGATTCCTCTCGTCATTTTGCGTCGGAAATGCATGTGTTCCATTCCCGATTACGAGTCTGGGAGCCAGAATACTGGAGGATAGGTTTTTGGCTATAGGAGCGATTTTCAGACGAACGGTGCCTCGGATCTGAATTCTGCTTGCGGCATTCGATTCCTCTCGTCATTTTACGTCGGAAATGTATGTGTTCCATTCCCCATTGCGGTTCAGGGAGCCATAATACTGGAAGATAGGTTTTTGGCTGTAGGGGCGATTTGCAGACGAACGGAGCCTCGGATCTGATTTCTGCTTGCGGCATTCGATTCCTCTCGTCATTTTACGTCGGAAATGTATGTGTTCCATTCCCCATTGCGGTTCAGGGAGCCATAATACCGGAGGATAGGTTTTTGGTTATAGGAGCGATTTTCAGACGAACGGTGCCTCGGATCTGAATTCTGCTTGCGGCATTCGATTCCTCTCGTCATTTTACGTGGGAAATGCATGTGTTCCTTTCCTGATTAAGATTCTGGGAGCCAGAATACTGGAGGATAGGTTTTGGATATAGGAGCGATTTTCAGACGAACGGTGTCTCGGATCTGAATTCTGCTTGCGGCATTCGATACCTCTAGTCATTTTACGTCGGAAATGTATGTGTACCATTCCCGATTGCGACTCAGGGAGCCAGAATACTGGAGGATAGGTTTTGGATATAGGTGCGATTTCCAGACGAACGGTGCCTCGGATCTGAATTCTGCATGCGGCATTCGATTCCTCTCGTCATTTTACGTCGGAAATGTATGTGTTCTATTCCCGATTGCGACTCAGGGAGCCAGAATACTGGAGGATACGTTTTTGGATATAGGAGCGATTTTCAGACGAACGGTGCCTCGGATCCGAATGCTGCTCGCGGCATTCGATTCCTCTCGTCATTTTACGTGGGAAATACAGGTGGTCCATTCCTGATTAAGATTCTGGGAGCCAGAATACTGGAGGATAGGTTTTGGATATAGGAGCGATTTGCAGACGAACGGTGCCTCGGATCTGAATTCTGCTTGCAGTATTCGATTCATCTCGTCATTTTACGTGGGAAATGCATGTTTTCCTTTCCTGATTAAGATTCTAGGAGCCAGAATACTGGAGGATAGGTTTTGGATATAGGAGCGATTTTCAGACGAACGGTGACTCGGATCTGAATTCTGCTTGCGGCATTCGATTCCTCTCGTCATTTTACGTCGGAAATGTATGTGTTCTATTCCCGATTGCGACTCAGGGAGCCAGAATACTGGAGGATACGTTTTTGGATATAGGAGCGATTTTCAGACGAACGGTGCCTCGGATCCGAATGCTGCTCGCGGCATTCGATTCCTCTCGTCATTTTACGTGGGAAATACAGGTGGTCCATTCCTGATTAAGATTCTGGGAGCCAGAATACTGGAGGATAGGTTTTGGATATAGGAGCGATTTGCAGACGAACGGTGCCTCGGATTTGAATTCTGCTTGCGGCATTCGATTCCTCTCGTCATTTTACGTCGGAAATGTATGTGTACCATTCCCGATTGCGACTCAGGGAGCCAGAATACTGGAGGATAGGTTTTTGGATATAGGTGCGATTTCCAGACGAACGGTGCCTCGGATCTGAATTCTGCATGCGGCATTCGATTCCTCTCGTCATTTTACGTGGGAAATGCATGTGTTCCTTTCCTGATTAAGATTCTGGGAGCCAGAATACTGGAGGATAGGTTTTGGATATAGGAGCGATTTTCAGACGAACGGTGCGTCGGATCTGAATTCTGCATGCGGCATTCGATTCCTCTCGTCATTTTACGTGGGAAATGTATGTGTTCTATTCCCGATTGCGACTCAGGGAGCCAGAATACTGGAGGATAGGTTTTTGGATATAGGAGCGATTTCCAGACGAACGGTGCCTCGGATGTGAATTCTGCATGCGGCATTCGATTCCTCGCGTCATTTTACGTGGGAAATGTATGTGTTCCATTCCCGATTGCGACTCAGGGAGCCAGAATACTGGAGGATAGGCTTTTGCTATAGGAGCGATTTTCAGACGAACGGTGCCTCGGATCTGAATTCTGCATGTGGCATTCGATTCATCTCGTCATTTTACGTGGGAAATGCATGTTTTCCTTTCCTGATTAAGATTCTGGGAGCCAGAATACTGGAGGATAGGTTCTGGATATAGGGGCGATTTGCAGACAAACGGTGCCTCGGATCTGAATTCTGCTTGCGGCATTCGATTCCTCTCGTCATTTTACGTCGGAAATGTATGTGTTCTATTCCCGATTGCGACTCAGGGAGCCAGAATACTGGAGGATACGTTTTTGGATATAGGAGCGATTTTCAGACGAACGGTGCCTCGGATCCGAATGCTGCTCGCGGCATTCGATTCCTCTCGTCATTTTACGTGGGAAATGCAGGTGGTCCATTCCTGATTAAGATTCTGGGAGCCAGAATACTGGATGATAGGTTTTGGATATAGGAGCGATTTTCAGACGAACGGTGCGTCGGACCTGAATTCTGCATGCGGCATTCGATTCCTCTCGTCATTTTACGTGGGAAATGCATGTGTTCCATTCCCGATTGCGACTCAGGGAGCCAGAATACTGGAGGATAGGTTTTTGGCTGTAGGAGCGATTTGCAGACGAACGGTGCCTCGGATCTGAATTCTGCTTGCGGCATTCGATTCCTCTCGTCATTTTACGTCGGAAATGTATGTGTTCCATTCCCCATTGCGGTTCAGGGAGCCATAATACTGGAAGATAGGTTTTTGGCTGTAGGGGCGATTTGCAGACGAACGGAGCCTCGGATCTGATTTCTGCTTGCGGCATTCGATTCCTCTCGTCATTTTACGTCGGAAATGTATGTGTTCCATTCCCCATTGCGGTTCAGGGAGCCATAATACCGGAGGATAGGTTTTTGGTTATAGGAGCGATTTTCAGACGAACGGTGCCTCGGATCTGAATTCTGCTTGCGGCATTCGATTCCTCTCGTCATTTTACGTGGGAAATGCATGTGTTCCTTTCCTGATTAAGATTCTGGGAGACAGAATACTGGAGGATAGGTTTTGGATATAGGAGCGATTTTCAGACGAACGGTGTCTCGGATCTGAATTCTGCTTGCGGCATTCGATACCTCTAGTCATTTTACGTCGGAAATGTATGTGTTCCATTCCCGATTGCGACTCAGGGAGCCAGAATACTGGAGGATAGGTTTTTGGCTGTAGGAGCGATTTGCAGACGAACGGTGCCTCGGATCTGAATTCTGCTTGCGGCATTCGATTCCTCTCGTCATTTTACGTCGGAAATGTATGTGTTCCATTCCCCATTGCGGTTCAGGGAGCCATAATACTGGAAGATAGGTTTTTGGCTGTAGGGGCGATTTGCAGACGAACGGAGCCTCGGATCTGATTTCTGCTTGCGGCATTCGATTCCTCTCGTCATTTTACGTCGGAAATGTATGTGTTCCATTCCCCATTGCGGTTCAGGGAGCCATAATACCGGAGGATAGGTTTTTGGTTATAGGAGCGATTTTCAGACGAACGGTGCCTCGGATCTGAATTCTGCTTGCGGCATTCGATTCCTCTCGTCATTTTACGTGGGAAATGCATGTGTTCCTTTCCTGATTAAGATTCTGGGAGACAGAATACTGGAGGATAGGTTTTGGATATAGGAGCGATTTTCAGACGAACGGTGTCTCGGATCTGAATTCTGCTTGCGGCATTCGATACCTCTAGTCATTTTACGTCGGAAATGTATGTGTACCATTCCCGATTGCGACTCAGGGAGCCAGAATACTGGAGGATAGGTTTTGGATATAGGTGCGATTTCCAGACGAACGGTGCCTCGGATCTGAATTCTGCATGCGGCATTCGATTCCTCTCGTCATTTTACGTCGGAAATGTATGTGTTCTATTCCCGATTGCGACTCAGGGAGCCAGAATACTGGAGGATACGTTTTTGGATATAGGAGCGATTTTCAGACGAACGGTGCCTCGGATCCGAATGCTGCTCGCGGCATTCGATTCCTCTCGTCATTTTACGTGGGAAATACAGGTGGTCCATTCCTGATTAAGATTCTGGGAGCCAGAATACTGGAGGATAGGTTTTGGATATAGGAGCGATTTGCAGACGAACGGTGCCTCGGATCTGAATTCTGCTTGCAGTATTCGATTCATCTCGTCATTTTACGTGGGAAATGCATGTTTTCCTTTCCTGATTAAGATTCTAGGAGCCAGAATACTGGAGGATAGGTTTTGGATATAGGAGCGATTTTCAGACGAACGGTGACTCGGATCTGAATTCTGCTTGCGGCATTCGATTCCTCTCGTCATTTTACGTCGGAAATGTATGTGTTCTATTCCCGATTGCGACTCAGGGAGCCAGAATACTGGAGGATACGTTTTTGGATATAGGAGCGATTTTCAGACGAACGGTGCCTCGGATCCGAATGCTGCTCGCGGCATTCGATTCCTCTCGTCATTTTACGTGGGAAATACAGGTGGTCCATTCCTGATTAAGATTCTGGGAGCCAGAATACTGGAGGATAGGTTTTGGATATAGGAGCGATTTGCAGACGAACGGTGCCTCGGATTTGAATTCTGCTTGCGGCATTCGATTCCTCTCGTCATTTTACGTCGGAAATGTATGTGTACCATTCCCGATTGCGACTCAGGGAGCCAGAATACTGGAGGATAGGTTTTTGGATATAGGTGCGATTTCCAGACGAACGGTGCCTCGGATCTGAATTCTGCATGCGGCATTCGATTCCTCTCGTCATTTTACGTGGGAAATGCATGTGTTCCTTTCCTGATTAAGATTCTGGGAGCCAGAATACTGGAGGATAGGTTTTGGATATAGGAGCGATTTTCAGACGAACGGTGCGTCGGACCTGAATTCTGCATGCGGCATTCGATTCCTCTCGTCATTTTACGTGGGAAATGTATGTGTTCTATTCCCGATTGCGACTCAGGGAGCCAGAATACTGGAGGATAGGTTTTTGGATATAGGAGCGATTTCCAGACGAACGGTGCCTCGGTTGTGAATTCTGCATGCGGCATTCGATTCCTCGCGTCATTTTACGTGGGAAATGTATGTGTTCCATTCCCGATTGCGACTCAGGGAGCCAGAATACTGGAGGATAGGCTTTTGCTATAGGAGCGATTTTCAGACGAACGGTGCCTCGGATCTGAATTCTGCATGTGGCATTCGATTCATCTCGTCATTTTACGTGGGAAATGCATGTTTTCCTTTCCTGATTAAGATTCTGGGAGCCAGAATACTGGAGGATAGGTTCTGGATATAGGGGCGATTTGCAGACAAACGGTGCCTCGGATCTGAATTCTGCTTGCGGCATTCGATTCCTCTCGTCATTTTACGTCGGAAATGTATGTGTTCTATTCCCGATTGCGACTCAGGGAGCCAGAATACTGGAGGATACGTTTTTGGATATAGGAGCGATTTTCAGACGAACGGTGCCTCGGATCCGAATGCTGCTCGCGGCATTCGATTCCTCTCGTCATTTTACGTGGGAAATGCAGGTGGTCCATTCCTGATTAAGATTCTGGGAGCCAGAATACTGGATGATAGGTTTTGGATATAGGAGCGATTTTCAGACGAACGGTGCGTCGGACCTGAATTCTGCATGCGGCATTCGATTCCTCTCGTCATTTTACGTGGGAAATGCATGTGTTCCTATCCTGATTAAGATTCTGGGAGCCAGTATACTGGAGGATAGGTTCTGGATATAGGGGCGATTTTCAGACGAACGGTGTTTCGGATCTGAATTCTGCTTGCGGCATTCGATACCTCTCGTCATTTTACGTCGGAAATGTATGTGTTCCATTCCCCATTGCGGTTCAGGGAGCCACAATACTGGAGGATAGGCTTTTGCTATAGGAGCGATTTTCAGACGAACGGTGCCTCGGATCTGAATTCTGCATGAGGCATTCGATTCCTCTCGTCATTTTACGTCGGAAATGTATGTGTTCCATTCCCGATTGCAACTCAGGGAGCCAGAATACTGGAGGATAGGTTTTTGGCTGAAGGAGCGGTTTGCAGACGAACGGTGCCTCGGATCTAAATTCTGCATGCGGCATTCGATTCCTCTCGTCATTTTACGTGGGAAATGCATGTGTTACTTTCCTGATTAAGATTCGGGCAGCCAGAATACTGGAGGATAGGTTTTGGATATAGGAGCGATTTTCAGACGAACGGTGACTCGGATCTGAATTCTGCATGTGGCATTCGATTCATCTCGTCATTTTACGTGGGAAATGCATGTGTTCCTTTCCTGATTAAGATTCGGGGAGCCAGAATACTGGAGGATAGGTTTTGGATATAGGAGCGATTTCCAGACGAACGGTGCCTCGGATCTGAATTCTGCTTGCGGCATTCGATTCCTCTCGTAATTTTACGTCGGAAATGCATGTGTTCCTTTCCTGATTAAGATTCGGGCAGCCAGAATACTGGAGGATAGGTTTTGGATATAGGAGCGATTTTCAGACGAACGGTGCCTCGGATCTGAATTCTGCTTGCGGCATTCGATACCTCTCGTCATTTTACGTCGGAAATGTATGTGTTCCATTCCCCATTGCGGTTCATGGAGCCACAATACTGGAGGATAGGCTTTTGCTATAGGAGCGATTTTCAGACGAACGGTGACTCGGATCTGAATTCTGCATGCAGCATTCGATTCCTCTCGTAATTTTACGTCGGAAATGTATGTGTTCCATTCCCGATTGCGACTCAGGGAGCCAGAATACTGGAGGATAGGTTTTGGATATAGGAGCGATTTTCAGACGAACGGTGCCTCGGATCTGAATTCTGCTTGCGGCATTCGATACCTCTCGTCATTTTACGTCGGAAATGTATGTGTTCCATTCCCCATTGCGGTTCAGGGAGCCACAATACTGGAGGATAGGCTTTTGCTATAGGAGCGATTTTCAGACAAACGGTGCCTCGGATCTGAATTCTGCATGCAGCATTCGATTCCTCTCGTCATTTTACGTCGGAAATGTATGTGTTCCATTCCCGATTGCGACTCAGGGAGCCAGAATACTGGAGGATAGGTTTTTGGCTGTAGGAGCGATTTTCAGACGAACGGTGCCTCGGATCTGAATTCTGCATGCGGCATTCGATTCCTCTCGTCATTTTACGTCGGAAATGTATGTGTACCATTCCCGATTGCGACTCAGGGAGCCAGAATACTGGAGGATAGGTTTTGGATATAGGTGCGATTTCCAGACGAACGGTGCCTCGGATCTGAATTCTGCATGCGGCATTCGATTCCTCTCGTCATTTTACGTCGGAAATGTATGTGTTCTATTCCCGATTGCGACTCACGGAGCCAGAATACTGGAGGATACGTTTTTGGATATAGGAGCGATTTTCAGACGAACGGTGCCTCGGATCCGAATGCTGCTCGCGGCATTCGATTCCTCTCGTCATTTTACGTGGGAAATACAGGTGGTCCATTCCTGATTAAGATTCTGGGAGCCAGAATACTGGAGGATAGGTTTTGGATATAGGAGCGATTTTCAGACGAACGGTGACTCGGATCTGAATTCTGCTTGCGGCATTCGATTCCTCTCGTCATTTTACGTCGGAAATGTAGGTGTTCCATTCCCGATTGCGACTCAGGGAGCCAGAATACTGGAGGATAGGTTTTTGGATATAGGAGCGATTTTCAGACGAACGGTGACTCGGATCTGAATTCTGCTTGCGGCATTCGATTCCTCTCGTCATTTTACGTCGGAAATGTAGGTGTTCCATTCCCGATTGCGACTCAGGGAGCCAGAATACTGGAGGATAGGTTTTTGGATATAGGAGCGATTTCCAGACGAACGGTGCCTCGGATCTGAATTCTGCATGTGGCATTCGATTCATCTCGTCATTTTACGTGGGAAATGCATGTTTTCCTTTCCTGATTAAGATTCTGGGAGCCAGAATACTGGAGGATAGGTTCTGGATATAGGGGCGATTTGCAGACGAACGGTGCCTCGGATCTGAATTCTGCTTGCGGCATTCGATTCCTCTCGTCATTTTACGTCGGAAATGTATGTGTTCTATTCCCGATTGCGACTCAGGGAGCCAGAATACTGGAGGATACGTTTTTGGATATAGGAGCGATTTTCAGACGAACGGTGCCTCGGATCTGAATTCTGCATGCGGCATTCGATTCCTCTCGTCATTTTACGTCGGAAATGTATGTGTTCTATTCCCGATTGCGACTCAGGGAGCCAGAATACTGGAGGATACGTTTTTGGATATAGGAGCGATTTTCAGACGAACGGTGCCTCGGATCCGAATGCTGCTCGCGGCATTCGATTCCTCTCGTCATTTTACGTGGGAAATACAGGTGGTCCATTCCTGATTAAGATTCTGGGAGCCAGAATACTGGAGGATAGGTTTTGGATATAGGAGCGATTTGCAGACGAACGGTGCCTCGGATCTGAATTCTGCATGCGGCATTCGATTCCTCTCGTCATTTTACGTGGGAAATGCATGTGTTCCTTTCCTGATTAAGATTCTGGGAGCCAGAATACTGGATGATAGGTTTTGGATATAGGAGCGATTTTCAGACGAACGGTGCCTCGGATCTGAATTCTGCATGCAGCATTCGATTCCTCTCGTCATTTTACGTCGGAAATGTATGTGTTCCATTCCCGATTGCGACTCAGGGAGCCAGAATACTGGAGGATAGGTTTTTGGCTGTAGGAGCGATTTTCAGACGAACGGTGCCTCGGATCTGAATTCTGCATGCGGCATTCGATTCCTCTCGTCATTTTACGTCGGAAATGTATGTGTACCATTCCCGATTGCGACTCAGGGAGCCAGAATACTGGAGGATAGGTTTTGGATATAGGTGCGATTTCCAGACGAACGGTGCCTCGGATCTGAATTCTGCATGCGGCATTCGATTCCTCTCGTCATTTTACGTCGGAAATGTATGTGTTCTATTCCCGATTGCGACTCACGGAGCCAGAATACTGGAGGATACGTTTTTGGATATAGGAGCGATTTTCAGACGAACGGTGCCTCGGATCCGAATGCTGCTCGCGGCATTCGATTCCTCTCGTCATTTTACGTGGGAAATACAGGTGGTCCATTCCTGATTAAGATTCTGGGAGCCAGAATACTGGAGGATAGGTTTTGGATATAGGAGCGATTTGCAGACGAACGGTGCCTCGGATCTGAATTCTGCATGCGGCATTCGATTCCTCTCGTCATTTTACGTGGGAAATGCATGTGTTCCTTTCCTGATTAAGATTCTGGGAGCCAGAATACTGGATGATAGGTTTTGGATATAGGAGCGATTTTCAGACGAACGGTGCCTCGGATCTGAATTCTGCTTGCAGTATTCGATTCATCTCGTCATTTTACGTGGGAAATGCATGTTTTCCTTTCCTGATTAAGATTCTAGGAGCCAGAATACTGGAGGATAGGTTTTGGATATAGGAGCGATTTTCAGACGAACGGTGACTCGGATCTGAATTCTGCATGCGGCATTCGATTCCTCTCGTCATTTTACGTGGGAAATGCATGTGTTCCTTTCCTGATTAAGATTCTGGGAGCCAGAATACTGGAGGATAGGTTTTTGGTTATAGGAGCGATTTTCAGACGAACGGTGCCTCGGATCTGAATTCTGCTTGCGGCATTCGATTCCTCTCGTCATTTTACGTGGGAAATGCATGTGTTCCTTTCCTGATTAAGATTCGGGCAGCCAGAATACTGGAGGATAGGTTTTGGATATAGGAGCGATTTTCAGACGAACGGTGACTCGGATCTGAATTCTGCTTGCGGCATTCGATTCCTCTCGTCATTTTACGTCGGAAATGTATGTGTTCTATTCCCGATTGCGACTCAGGGAGCCAGAATACTGGAGGATACGTTTTTGGATATAGGAGCGATTTTCAGACGAACGGTGCCTCGGATCCGAATGCTGCTCGCGGCATTCGATTCCTCTCGTCATTTTACGTGGGAAATACAGGTGGTCCATTCCTGATTAAGATTCTGGGAGCCAGAATACTGGAGGATAGGTTTTGGATATAGGAGCGATTTGCAGACGAACGGTGCCTCGGATTTGAATTCTGCTTGCGGCATTCGATTCCTCTCGTCATTTTACGTCGGAAATGTATGTGTACCATTCCCGATTGCGACTCAGGGAGCCAGAATACTGGAGGATAGGTTTTTGGATATAGGTGCGATTTCCAGACGAACGGTGCCTCGGATCTGAATTCTGCATGCGGCATTCGATTCCTCTCGTCATTTTACGTGGGAAATGCATGTGTTCCTTTCCTGATTAAGATTCTGGGAGCCAGAATACTGGAGGATAGGTTTTGGATATAGGAGCGATTTTCAGACGAACGGTGCGTCGGACCTGAATTCTGCATGCGGCATTCGATTCCTCTCGTCATTTTACGTGGGAAATGTATGTGTTCTATTCCCGATTGCGACTCAGGGAGCCAGAATACTGGAGGATAGGTTTTTGGATATAGGAGCGATTTCCAGACGAACGGTGCTTCGGATGTGAATTCTGCATGCGGCATTCGATTCCTCGCGTCATTTTACGTGGGAAATGTATGTGTTCCATTCCCGATTGCGACTCAGGGAGCCAGAATACTGGAGGATAGGCTTTTGCTATAGGAGCGATTTTCAGACGAACGGTGCCTCGGATCTGAATTCTGCATGTGGCATTCGATTCATCTCGTCATTTTACGTGGGAAATGCATGTTTTCCTTTCCTGATTAAGATTCTGGGAGCCAGAATACTGGATGATAGGTTTTGGATATAGGAGCGATTTTCAGACAAACGGTGCCTCGGATCTGAATTCTGCTTGCAGTATTCGATTCATCTCGTCATTTTACGTGGGAAATGCATGTTTTCCTTTCCTGATTAAGATTCTAGGAGCCAGAATACTGGAGGATAGGTTTTGGATATAGGAGCGATTTTCAGACGAACGGTGACTCGGATCTGAATTCTGCTTGCGGCATTCGATTCCTCTCGTCATTTTACGTCGGAAATGTAGGTGTTCCATTCCCGATTGCGACTCAGGGAGCCAGAATACTGGAGGATAGGTTTTTGGATATAGGAGCGATTTTCAGACGAACGGTGACTCGGATCTGAATTCTGCTTGCGGCATTCGATTCCTCTCGTCATTTTACGTCGGAAATGCATGTTTTCCTTTCCTGATTAAGATTCTGGGAGCCAGAATACTGGAGGATAGGTTCTGGATATAGGGGCGATTTGCAGACAAACGGTGCCTCGGATCTGAATTCTGCTTGCGGCATTCGATTCCTCTCGTCATTTTACGTCGGAAATGTATGTGTTCTATTCCCGATGCGACTCAGGGAGCCAGAATACTGGAGGATACGTTTTTGGATATAGGAGCGATTTTCAGACGAACGGTGCCTCGGATCCGAATGCTGCTCGCGGCATTCGATTCCTCTCGTCATTTTACGTGGGAAATGCAGGTGGTCCATTCCTGATTAAGATTCTGGGAGCCAGAATACTGGATGATAGGTTTTGGATATAGGAGCGATTTTCAGACGAACGGTGCGTCGGACCTGAATTCTGCATGCGGCATTCGATTCCTCTCGTCATTTTACGTGGGAAATGCATGTGTTCCTATCCTGATTAAGATTCTGGGAGCCAGTATACTGGAGGATAGGTTCTGGATATAGGGGCGATTTTCAGACGAACGGTGTTTCGGATCTGAATTCTGCTTGGGGCATTCGATACCTCTCGTCATTTTACGTCGGAAATGTATGTGTTCCATTCCCGATTGCGACTCAGGGAGCCAGAATACTGGAGGATAGGTTTTTGGCTGTAGGAGCGATTTTCAGACGAACGGTGCCTCGGATCTGAATTCTGCATGCGGCATTCGATTCCTCTCGTCATTTTACGTCGGAAATGTATGTGTACCATTCCCGATTGCGACTCAGGGAGCCAGAATACTGGAGGATAGGTTTTGGATATAGGTGCGATTTCCAGACGAACGGTGCCTCGGATCTGAATTCTGCATGCGGCATTCGATTCCTCTCGTCATTTTACGTCGGAAATGTATGTGTTCTATTCCCGATTGCGACTCACGGAGCCAGAATACTGGAGGATACGTTTTTGGATATAGGAGCGATTTTCAGACGAACGGTGCCTCGGATCCGAATGCTGCTCGCGGCATTCGATTCCTCTCGTCATTTTACGTGGGAAATACAGGTGGTCCATTCCTGATTAAGATTCTGGGAGCCAGAATACTGGAGGATAGGTTTTGGATATAGGAGCGATTTGCAGACGAACGGTGCCTCGGATCTGAATTCTGCATGCGGCATTCGATTCCTCTCGTCATTTTACGTGGGAAATGCATGTGTTCCTTTCCTGATTAAGATTCTGGGAGCCAGAATACTGGATGATAGGTTTTGGATATAGGAGCGATTTTCAGACGAACGGTGCCTCGGATCTGAATTCTGCTTGCAGTATTCGATTCATCTCGTCATTTTACGTGGGAAATGCATGTTTTCCTTTCCTGATTAAGATTCTAGGAGCCAGAATACTGGAGGATAGGTTTTGGATATAGGAGCGATTTTCAGACGAACGGTGACTCGGATCTGAATTCTGCTTGCGGCATTCGATTCCTCTCGTCATTTTACGTCGGAAATGTAGGTGTTCCATTCCCGATTGCGACTCAGGGAGCCAGAATACTGGAGGATAGGTTTTTGGATATAGGAGCGATTTTCAGACGAACGGTGACTCGGATCTGAATTCTGCTTGCGGCATTCGATTCCTCTCGTCATTTTACGTCGGAAATGTAGGTGTTCCATTCCCGATTGCGACTCAGGGAGCCAGAATACTGGAGGATAGGTTTTTGGATATAGGAGCGATTTCCAGACGAACGGTGCCTCGGATCTGAATTCTGCATGTGGCATTCGATTCATCTCGTCATTTTACGTGGGAAATGCATGTTTTCCTTTCCTGATTAAGATTCTGGGAGCCAGAATACTGGAGGATAGGTTTTGGATATAGGAGCGATTTTCAGACGAACGGTGACTCGGATCTGAATTCTGCATGCGGCATTCGATTCCTCTCGTCATTTTACGTGGGAAATGCATGTGTTCCTTTCCTGATTAAGATTCTGGGAGCCAGAATACTGGAGGATAGGTTTTTGGTTATAGGAGCGATTTTCAGACGAACGGTGCCTCGGATCTGAATTCTGCTTGCGGCATTCGATTCCTCTCGTCATTTTACGTGGGAAATGCATGTGTTCCTTTCCTGATTAAGATTCGGGCAGCCAGAATACTGGAGGATAGGTTTTGGATATAGGAGCGATTTTCAGACGAACGGTGACTCGGATCTGAATTCTGCTTGCGGCATTCGATTCCTCTCGTCATTTTACGTCGGAAATGTATGTGTTCTATTCCCGATTGCGACTCAGGGAGCCAGAATACTGGAGGATACGTTTTTGGATATAGGAGCGATTTTCAGACGAACGGTGCCTCGGATCCGAATGCTGCTCGCGGCATTCGATTCCTCTCGTCATTTTACGTGGGAAATACAGGTGGTCCATTCCTGATTAAGATTCTGGGAGCCAGAATACTGGAGGATAGGTTTTGGATATAGGAGCGATTTGCAGACGAACGGTGCCTCGGATTTGAATTCTGCTTGCGGCATTCGATTCCTCTCGTCATTATACGTCGGAAATGTATGTGTACCATTCCCGATTGCGACTCAGGGAGCCAGAATACTGGAGGATAGGTTTTTGGATATAGGTGCGATTTCCAGACGAACGGTGCCTCGGATCTGAATTCTGCATGCGGCATTCGATTCCTCTCGTCATTTTACGTGGGAAATGCATGTGTTCCTTTCCTGATTAAGATTCTGGGAGCCAGAATACTGGAGGATAGGTTTTGGATATAGGAGCGATTTTCAGACGAACGGTGCGTCGGACCTGAATTCTGCATGCGGCATTCGATTCCTCTCGTCATTTTACGTGGGAAATGTATGTGTTCTATTCCCGATTGCGACTCAGGGAGCCAGAATACTGGAGGATAGGTTTTTGGATATAGGAGCGATTTCCAGACGAACGGTGCTTCGGATGTGAATTCTGCATGCGGCATTCGATTCCTCGCGTCATTTTACGTGGGAAATGTATGTGTTCCATTCCCGATTGCGACTCAGGGAGCCAGAATACTGGAGGATAGGCTTTTGCTATAGGAGCGATTTTCAGACGAACGGTGCCTCGGATCTGAATTCTGCATGTGGCATTCGATTCATCTCGTCATTTTACGTGGGAAATGCATGTTTTCCTTTCCTGATTAAGATTCTGGGAGCCAGAATACTGGAGGATAGGTTCTGGATATAGGGGCGATTTGCAGACAAACGGTGCCTCGGATCTGAATTCTGCGTGCGGCATTCGATTCCTCTCGTCATTTTACGTCGGAAATGTATGTGTTCTATTCCCGATGCGACTCAGGGAGCCAGAATACTGGAGGATACGTTTTTGGATATAGGAGCGATTTTCAGACGAACGGTGCCTCGGATCCGAATGCTGCTCGCGGCATTCGATTCCTCTCGTCATTTTACGTGGGAAATGCAGGTGGTCCATTCCTGATTAAGATTCTGGGAGCCAGAATACTGGATGATAGGTTTTGGATATAGGAGCGATTTTCAGACGAACGGTGCGTCGGACCTGAATTCTGCATGCGGCATTCGATTCCTCTCGTCATTTTACGTGGGAAATGCATGTGTTCCTATCCTGATTAAGATTCTGGGAGCCAGTATACTGGAGGATAGGTTCTGGATATAGGGGCGATTTTCAGACGAACGGTGTTTCGGATCTGAATTCTGCTTGGGGCATTCGATACCTCTCGTCATTTTACGTCGGAAATGTATGTGTTCCATTCCCGATTGCGACTCAGGGAGCCAGAATACTGGAGGATAGGTTTTTGGCTGTAGGAGCGATTTTCAGACGAACGGTGCCTCGGATCTGAATTCTGCATGCGGCATTCGATTCCTCTCGTCATTTTACGTCGGAAATGTATGTGTACCATTCCCGATTGCGACTCAGGGAGCCAGAATACTGGAGGATAGGTTTTGGATATAGGTGCGATTTCCAGACGAACGGTGCCTCGGATCTGAATTCTGCATGCGGCATTCGATTCCTCTCGTCATTTTACGTCGGAAATGTATGTGTTCTATTCCCGATTGCGACTCACGGAGCCAGAATACTGGAGGATACGTTTTTGGATATAGGAGCGATTTTCAGACGAACGGTGCCTCGGATCCGAATGCTGCTCGCGGCATTCGATTCCTCTCGTCATTTTACGTGGGAAATACAGGTGGTCCATTCCTGATTAAGATTCTGGGAGCCAGAATACTGGAGGATAGGTTTTGGATATAGGAGCGATTTGCAGACGAACGGTGCCTCGGATCTGAATTCTGCATGCGGCATTCGATTCCTCTCGTCATTTTACGTGGGAAATGCATGTGTTCCTTTCCTGATTAAGATTCTGGGAGCCAGAATACTGGATGATAGGTTTTGGATATAGGAGCGATTTTCAGACGAACGGTGCCTCGGATCTGAATTCTGCTTGCAGTATTCGATTCATCTCGTCATTTTACGTGGGAAATGCATGTTTTCCTTTCCTGATTAAGATTCTAGGAGCCAGAATACTGGAGGATAGGTTTTGGATATAGGAGCGATTTTCAGACGAACGGTGACTCGGATCTGAATTCTGCTTGCGGCATTCGATTCCTCTCGTCATTTTACGTCGGAAATGTAGGTGTTCCATTCCCGATTGCGACTCAGGGAGCCAGAATACTGGAGGATAGGTTTTTGGATATAGGAGCGATTTCCAGACGAACGGTGCTTCGGATGTGAATTCTGCATGCGGCATTCGATTCCTCGCGTCATTTTACGTGGGAAATGTATGTGTTCCATTCCCGATTGCGACTCAGGGAGCCAGAATACTGGAGGATAGGCTTTTGCTATAGGAGCGATTTTCAGACGAACGGTGCCTCGGATCTGAATTCTGCATGTGGCATTCGATTCATCTCGTCATTTTACGTGGGAAATGCATGTTTTCCTTTCCTGATTAAGATTCTGGGAGCCAGAATACTGGAGGATAGGTTCTGGATATAGGGGCGATTTGCAGACAAACGGTGCCTCGGATCTGAATTCTGCTTGCGGCATTCGATTCCTCTCGTCATTTTACGTCGGAAATGTATGTGTTCTATTCCCGATGCGACTCAGGGAGCCAGAATACTGGAGGATACGTTTTTGGATATAGGAGCGATTTTCAGACGAACGGTGCCTCGGATCCGAATGCTGCTCGCGGCATTCGATTCCTCTCGTCATTTTACGTGGGAAATGCAGGTGGTCCATTCCTGATTAAGATTCTGGGAGCCAGAATACTGGATGATAGGTTTTGGATATAGGAGCGATTTTCAGACGAACGGTGCGTCGGACCTGAATTCTGCATGCGGCATTCGATTCCTCTCGTCATTTTACGTGGGAAATGCATGTGTTCCTATCCTGATTAAGATTCTGGGAGCCAGTATACTGGAGGATAGGTTCTGGATATAGGGGCGATTTTCAGACGAACGGTGTTTCGGATCTGAATTCTGCTTGCGGCATTCGATACCTCTCGTCATTTTACGTCGGAAATGTATGTGTTCCATTCCCGATTGCGACTCAGGGAGCCAGAATACTGGAGGATAGGTTTTTGGCTGTAGGAGCGATTTTCAGACGAACGGTGCCTCGGATCTGAATTCTGCATGCGGCATTCGATTCCTCTCGTCATTTTACGTCGGAAATGTATGTGTACCATTCCCGATTGCGACTCAGGGAGCCAGAATACTGGAGGATAGGTTTTGGATATAGGTGCGATTTCCAGACGAACGGTGCCTCGGATCTGAATTCTGCATGCGGCATTCGATTCCTCTCGTCATTTTACGTCGGAAATGTATGTGTTCTATTCCCGATTGCGACTCACGGAGCCAGAATACTGGAGGATACGTTTTTGGATATAGGAGCGATTTTCAGACGAACGGTGCCTCGGATCCGAATGCTGCTCGCGGCATTCGATTCCTCTCGTCATTTTACGTGGGAAATACAGGTGGTCCATTCCTGATTAAGATTCTGGGAGCCAGAATACTGGAGGATAGGTTTTGGATATAGGAGCGATTTGCAGACGAACGGTGCCTCGGATCTGAATTCTGCATGCGGCATTCGATTCCTCTCGTCATTTTACGTGGGAAATGCATGTGTTCCTTTCCTGATTAAGATTCTGGGAGCCAGAATACTGGATGATAGGTTTTGGATATAGGAGCGATTTTCAGACGAACGGTGCCTCGGATCTGAATTCTGCTTGCAGTATTCGATTCATCTCGTCATTTTACGTGGGAAATGCATGTTTTCCTTTCCTGATTAAGATTCTAGGAGCCAGAATACTGGAGGATAGGTTTTGGATATAGGAGCGATTTTCAGACGAACGGTGACTCGGATCTGAATTCTGCTTGCGGCATTCGATTCCTCTCGTCATTTTACGTCGGAAATGTAGGTGTTCCATTCCCGATTGCGACTCAGGGAGCCAGAATACTGGAGGATAGGTTTTTGGATATAGGAGCGATTTTCAGACGAACGGTGACTCGGATCTGAATTCTGCTTGCGGCATTCGATTCCTCTCGTCATTTTACGTCGGAAATGTAGGTGTTCCATTCCCGATTGCGACTCAGGGAGCCAGAATACTGGAGGATAGGTTTTTGGATATAGGAGCGATTTCCAGACGAACGGTGCCTCGGATCTGAATTCTGCATGTGGCATTCGATTCATCTCGTCATTTTACGTGGGAAATGCATGTTTTCCTTTCCTGATTAAGATTCTGGGAGCCAGAATACTGGAGGATAGGTTTTGGATATAGGAGCGATTTTCAGACGAACGGTGACTCGGATCTGAATTCTGCATGCGGCATTCGATTCCTCTCGTCATTTTACGTGGGAAATGCATGTGTTCCTTTCCTGATTAAGATTCTGGGAGCCAGAATACTGGAGGATAGGTTTTTGGTTATAGGAGCGATTTTCAGACGAACGGTGCCTCGGATCTGAATTCTGCTTGCGGCATTCGATTCCTCTCGTCATTTTACGTGGGAAATGCATGTGTTCCTTTCCTGATTAAGATTCGGGCAGCCAGAATACTGGAGGATAGGTTTTGGATATAGGAGCGATTTTCAGACGAACGGTGACTCGGATCTGAATTCTGCTTGCGGCATTCGATTCCTCTCGTCATTTTACGTCGGAAATGTATGTGTTCTATTCCCGATTGCGACTCAGGGAGCCAGAATACTGGAGGATACGTTTTTGGATATAGGAGCGATTTTCAGACGAACGGTGCCTCGGATCCGAATGCTGCTCGCGGCATTCGATTCCTCTCGTCATTTTACGTGGGAAATACAGGTGGTCCATTCCTGACTAAGATTCTGGGAGCCAGAATACTGGAGGATAGGTTTTGGATATAGGAGCGATTTTCAGACGAACGGTGCGTCGGACCTGAATTCTGCATGCGGCATTCGATTCCTCTCGTCATTTTACGTGGGAAATGTATGTGTTCTATTCCCGATTGCGACTCAGGGAGCCAGAATACTGGAGGATAGGTTTTTGGATATAGGAGCGATTTCCAGACGAACGGTGCTTCGGATGTGAATTCTGCATGCGGCATTCGATTCCTCGCGTCATTTTACGTGGGAAATGTATGTGTTCCATTCCCGATTGCGACTCAGGGAGCCAGAATACTGGAGGATAGGCTTTTGCTATAGAAGCGATTTTCAGACGAACGGTGCCTCGGATCTGAATTCTGCATGTGGCATTCGATTCATCTCGTCATTTTACGTGGGAAATGCATGTTTTCCTTTCCTGATTAAGATTCTGGGAGCCAGAATACTGGAGGATAGGTTCTGGATATAGGGGCGATTTGCAGACAAACGGTGCCTCGGTTCTGAATTCTGCTTGCGGCATTCGATTCCTCTCGTCATTTTACGTCGGAAATGTATGTGTTCTATTCCCGATTGCGACTCAGGGAGCCAGAATACTGGAGGATACGTTTTTGGATATAGGAGCGATTTTCAGACGAACGGTGCCTCGGATCTGAATTCTGCATGTGGCATTCGATTCATCTCGTCATTTTACGTGGGAAATGCATGTTTTCCTTTCGTGATTAAGATTCTGGGAGCCAGAATACTGGAGGATAGGTTTTGGATATAGGAGCGATTTTCAGACGAACGGTGACTCGGATCTGAATTCTGCATGCGGCATTCGATTCCTCTCGTCATTTTACGTGGGAAATGCATGTGTTCCTTTCCTGATTAAGATTCTGGGAGCCAGAATACTGGAGGATAGGTTTTTGGTTATAGGAGCGATTTTCAGACGAACGGTGCCTCGGATCTGAATTCTGCTTGCGGCATTCGATTCCTCTCGTCATTTTACGTGGGAAATGCATGTGTTCCTTTCCTGATTAAGATTCGGGCAGCCAGAATACTGGAGGATAGGTTTTGGATATAGGAGCGATTTTCAGACGAACGGTGACTCGGATCTGAATTCTGCTTGCGGCATTCGATTCCTCTCGTCATTTTACGTCGGAAATGTATGTGTTCTATTCCCGATTGCGACTCAGGGAGCCAGAATACTGGAGGATACGTTTTTGGATATAGGAGCGATTTTCAGACGAACGGTGCCTCGGATCCGAATGCTGCTCGCGGCATTCGATTCCTCTCGTCATTTTACGTGGGAAATACAGGTGGTCCATTCCTGACTAAGATTCTGGGAGCCAGAATACTGGAGGATAGGTTTTGGATATAGGAGCGATTTTCAGACGAACGGTGCGTCGGACCTGAATTCTGCATGCGGCATTCGATTCCTCTCGTCATTTTACGTGGGAAATGTATGTGTTCTATTCCCGATTGCGACTCAGGGAGCCAGAATACTGGAGGATAGGTTTTTGGATATAGGAGCGATTTCCAGACGAACGGTGCTTCGGATGTGAATTCTGCATGCGGCATTCGATTCCTCGCGTCATTTTACGTGGGAAATGTATGTGTTCCATTCCCGATTGCGACTCAGGGAGCCAGAATACTGGAGGATAGGCTTTTGCTATAGAAGCGATTTTCAGACGAACGGTGCCTTGGATCTGAATTCTGCATGTGGCATTCGATTCATCTCGTCATTTTACGTGGGAAATGCATGTTTTCCTTTCCTGATTAAGATTCTGGGAGCCAGAATACTGGAGGATAGGTTCTGGATATAGGGGCGATTTGCAGACAAACGGTGCCTCGGATCTGAATTCTGCTTGCGGCATTCGATTCCTCTCGTCATTTTACGTCGGAAATGTATGTGTTCTATTCCCGATTGCGACTCAGGGAGCCAGAATACTGGAGGATACGTTTTTGGATATAGGAGCGATTTTCAGACGAACGGTGCCTCGGATCCGAATGCTGCTCGCGGCATTCGATTCCTCTCGTCATTTTACGTGGGAAATGCAGGTGGTCCATTCCTGATTAAGATTCTGGGAGCCAGAATACTGGATGATAGGTTTTGGATATAGGAGCGATTTTCAGACGAACGGTGCGTCGGACCTGAATTCTGCATGCGGCATTCGATTCCTCTCGTCATTTTACGTGGGAAATGCATGTGTTCCTATCCTGATTAAGATTCTGGGAGCCAGTATACTGGAGGATAGGTTCTGGATATAGGGGCGATTTTCAGACGAACGGTGTTTCGGATCTGAATTCTGCTTGCGGCATTCGATACCTCTCGTCATTTTACGTCGGAAATGTATGTGTTCCATTCCCCATTGCGGTTCAGGGAGCCACAATACTGGAGGATAGGCTTTTGCTATAGGAGCGATTTTCAGACGAACGGTGCCTCGGATCTGAATTCTGCATGCGGCATTCGATTCCTCTCGTCATTTTACGTCGGAAATGTATGTGTTCTATTCCCGATTGCGACTCAGGGAGCCAGAATACTGGAGGATACGTTTTTGGATATAGGAGCGATTTTCAGACGAACGGTGCCTCGGATCTGAATTCTGCATGCGGCATTCGATTCCTCTCGTCATTTTACGTCGGAAATGTATGTGTTCTATTCCCGATTGCGACTCAGGGAGCCAGAATACTGGAGGATACGTTTTTGGATATAGGAGCGATTTTCAGACGAACGGTGCCTCGGATCCGAATGCTGCTCGCGGCATTCGATTCCTCTCGTCATTTTACGTGGGAAATACAGGTGGTCCATTCCTGATTAAGATTCTGGGAGCCAGAATACTGGAGGATAGGTTTTGGATATAGGAGCGATTTGCAGACGAACGGTGCCTCGGATCTGAATTCTGCTTGCAGTATTCGATTCATCTCGTCATTTTACGTGGGAAATGCATGTTTTCCTTTCCTGATTAAGATTCTAGGAGCCAGAATACTGGAGGATAGGTTTTGGATATAGGAGCGATTTTCAGACGAACGGTGACTCGGATCTGAATTCTGCATGCGGCATTCGATTCCTCTCGTCATTTTACGTGGGAAATGCATGTGTTCCTTTCCTGATTAAGATTCTGGGAGCCAGAATACTGGAGGATAGGTTTTTGGTTATAGGAGCGATTTTCAGACGAACGGTGCCTCGGATCTGAATTCTGCTTGCGGCATTCGATTCCTCTCGTCATTTTACGTGGGAAATGCATGTGTTCCTTTCCTGATTAAGATTCGGGCAGCCAGAATACTGGAGGATAGGTTTTGGATATAGGAGCGATTTTCAGACGAACGGTGACTCGGATCTGAATTCTGCTTGCGGCATTCGATTCCTCTCGTCATTTTACGTCGGAAATGTATGTGTTCTATTCCCGATTGCGACTCAGGGAGCCAGAATACTGGAGGATACGTTTTTGGATATAGGAGCGATTTTCAGACGAACAGTGCCTCGGATCCGAATGCTGCTCGCGGCATTCGATTCCTCTCGTCATTTTACGTGGGAAATACAGGTGGTCCATTCCTGATTAAGATTCTGGGAGCCAGAATACTGGAGGATAGGTTTTGGATATAGGAGCGATTTGCAGACGAACGGTGCCTCGGATTTGAATTCTGCTTGCGGCATTCGATTCCTCTCGTCATTTTACGTCGGAAATGTATGTGTACCATTCCCGATTGCGACTCAGGGAGCCAGAATACTGGAGGATAGGTTTTTGGCTGTAGGAGCGATTTTCAGACGAACGGTGCCTCGGATCTGAATTCTGCATGCGGCATTCGATTCCTCTCGTCATTTTACGTCGGAAATGTATGTGTACCATTCCCGATTGCGACTCAGGGAGCCAGAATACTGGAGGATAGGTTTTGGATATAGGTGCGATTTCCAGACGAACGGTGCCTCGGATCTGAATTCTGCATGCGGCATTCGATTCCTCTCGTCATTTTACGTCGGAAATGTATGTGTTCTATTCCCGATTGCGACTCACGGAGCCAGAATACTGGAGGATACGTTTTTGGATATAGGAGCGATTTTCAGACGAACGGTGCCTCGGATTCGAATGCTGCTCGCGGCATTCGATTCCTCTCGTCATTTTACGTGGGAAATACAGGTGGTCCATTCCTGATTAAGATTCTGGGAGCCAGAATACTGGAGGATAGGTTTTGGATATAGGAGCGATTTGCAGACGAACGGTGCCTCGGATCTGAATTCTGCATGCGGCATTCGATTCCTCTCGTCATTTTACGTGGGAAATGCATGTGTTCCTTTCCTGATTAAGATTCTGGGAGCCAGAATACTGGATGATAGGTTTTGGATATAGGAGCGATTTTCAGACGAACGGTGCCTCGGATCTGAATTCTGCTTGCAGTATTCGATTCATCTCGTCATTTTACGTGGGAAATGCATGTTTTCCTTTCCTGATTAAGATTCTAGGAGCCAGAATACTGGAGGATAGGTTTTGGATATAGGAGCGATTTTCAGACGAACGGTGACTCGGATCTGAATTCTGCTTGCGGCATTCGATTCCTCTCGTCATTTTACGTCGGAAATGTAGGTGTTCCATTCCCGATTGCGACTCAGGGAGCCAGAATACTGGAGGATAGGTTTTTGGATATAGGAGCGATTTTCAGACGAACGGTGACTCGGATCTGAATTCTGCTTGCGGCATTCGATTCCTCTCGTCATTTTACGTCGGAAATGTATGTGTTCTATTCCCGATTGCGACTCAGGGAGCCAGAATACTGGAGGATAGGTTTTGGATATAGGAGCGATTTGCAGACGAACGGTGCCTCGGATCTGAATTCTGCATGCGGCATTCGATTCCTCTCGTCATTTTACGTGGGAAATGCATGTGTTCCTTTCCTGATTAAGATTCTGGGAGCCAGAATACTGGATGATAGGTTTTGGATATAGGAGCGATTTTCAGACGAACGGTGCCTCGGATCTGAATTCTGCTTGCAGTATTCGATTCATCTCGTCATTTTACGTGGGAAATGCATGTTTTCCTTTCCTGATTAAGATTCTAGGAGCCAGAATACTGGAGGATAGGTTTTGGATATAGGAGCGATTTTCAGACGAACGGTGACTCGGATCTGAATTCTGCTTGCGGCATTCGATTCCTCTCGTCATTTTACGTCGGAAATGTAGGTGTTCCATTCCCGATTGCGACTCAGGGAGCCAGAATACTGGAGGATAGGTTTTTGGATATAGGAGCGATTTTCAGACGAACGGTGACTCGGATCTGAATTCTGCTTGCGGCATTCGATTCCTCTCGTCATTTTACGTGGGAAATACAGGTGGTCCATTCCTGATTAAGATTCTGGGAGCCAGAATACTGGAGGATAGGTTTTGGATATAGGAGCGATTTTCAGACGAACGGTGCCTCGGATCTGAATTCTGCTTGCAGTATTCGATTCATCTCGTCATTTTACGTGGGAAATGCATGTGTACCATTCCCGATTGCGACTCAGGGAGCCAGAATACTGGAGGATAGGTTTTTGGCTGTAGGAGCGATTTTCAGACGAACGGTGCCTCGGATCTGAATTCTGCATGCGGCATTCGATTCCTCTCGTCATTTTACGTCGGAAATGTATGTGTACCATTCCCGATTGCGACTCAGGGAGCCAGAATACTGGAGGATAGGTTTTGGATATAGGTGCGATTTCCAGACGAACGGTGCCTCGGATCTGAATTCTGCATGCGGCATTCGATTCCTCTCGTCATTTTACGTCGGAAATGTATGTGTTCTATTCCCGATTGCGACTCACGGAGCCAGAATACTGGAGGATACGTTTTTGGATATAGGAGCGATTTTCAGACGAACGGTGCCTCGGATTCGAATGCTGCTCGCGGCATTCGATTCCTCTCGTCATTTTACGTGGGAAATACAGGTGGTCCATTCCTGATTAAGATTCTGGGAGCCAGAATACTGGAGGATAGGTTTTGGATATAGGAGCGATTTGCAGACGAACGGTGCCTCGGATCTGAATTCTGCATGCGGCATTCGATTCCTCTCGTCATTTTACGTGGGAAATGCATGTGTTCCTTTCCTGATTAAGATTCTGGGAGCCAGAATACTGGATGATAGGTTTTGGATATAGGAGCGATTTTCAGACGAACGGTGCCTCGGATCTGAATTCTGCTTGCAGTATTCGATTCATCTCGTCATTTTACGTGGGAAATGCATGTTTTCCTTTCCTGATTAAGATTCTAGGAGCCAGAATACTGGAGGATAGGTTTTGGATATAGGAGCGATTTTCAGACGAACGGTGACTCGGATCTGAATTCTGCTTGCGGCATTCGATTCCTCTCGTCATTTTACGTCGGAAATGTAGGTGTTCCATTCCCGATTGCGACTCAGGGAGCCAGAATACTGGAGGATAGGTTTTTGGATATAGGAGCGATTTTCAGACGAACGGTGACTCGGATCTGAATTCTGCTTGCGGCATTCGATTCCTCTCGTCATTTTACGTCGGAAATGTAGGTGTTCCTTTCCTGATTAAGATTCGGGCAGCCAGAATACTGGAGGATAGGTTTTGGATATAGGAGCGATTTTCAGACGAACGGTGACTCGGATCTGAATTCTGCTTGCGGCATTCGATTCCTCTCGTCATTTTACGTCGGAAATGTATGTGTTCTATTCCCGATTGCGACTCAGGGAGCCAGAATACTGGAGGATACGTTTTTGGATATAGGAGCGATTTTCAGACGAACGGTGCCTCGGATCCGAATGCTGCTCGCGGCATTCGATTCCTCTCGTCATTTTACGTCGGAAATGTAGGTGTTCCATTCCCGATTGCGACTCAGGGAGCCAGAATACTGGAGGATAGGTTTTGGATATAGGAGCGATTTTCAGACGAACGGTGACTCGGATCTGAATTCTGCTTGCGGCATTCGATTCATCTCGTCATTTTACGTGGGAAATGCATGTGTTCCTTTCCTGATTAAGATTCTGGGAGCCAGAATACTGGAGGATAGGTTTTTGGTTATAGGAGCGATTTTCAGACGAACGGTGCCTCGGATCTGAATTCTGCTTGCGGCATTCGATTCCTCTCGTCATTTTACGTGGGAAATGCATGTGTTCCTTTCCTGATTAAGATTCGGGCAGCCAGAATACTGGAGGATAGGTTTTGGATATAGGAGCGATTTTCAGACGAACGGTGACTCGGATCTGAATTCTGCTTGCGGCATTCGATTCCTCTCGTCATTTTACGTCGGAAATGTATGTGTTCTATTCCCGATTGCGACTCAGGGAGCCAGAATACTGGAGGATACGTTTTTGGATATAGGAGCGATTTTCAGACGAACGGTGCCTCGGATCCGAATGCTGCTCGCGGCATTCGATTCCTCTCGTCATTTTACGTGGGAAATACAGGTGGTCCATTCCTGACTAAGATTCTGGGAGCCAGAATACTGGAGGATAGGTTTTGGATATAGGAGCGATTTTCAGACGAACGGTGCGTCGGACCTGAATTCTGCATGCGGCATTCGATTCCTCTCGTCATTTTACGTGGGAAATGTATGTGTACCATTCCCGATTGCGACTCAGGGAGCCAGAATACTGGAGGATAGGTTTTTGGCTGTAGGAGCGATTTTCAGACGAACGGTGCCTCGGATCTGAATTCTGCATGCGGCATTCGATTCCTCTCGTCATTTTACGTCGGAAATGTATGTGTACCATTCCCGATTGCGACTCAGGGAGCCAGAATACTGGAGGATAGGTTTTGGATATAGGTGCGATTTCCAGACGAACGGTGCCTCGGATCTGAATTCTGCATGCGGCATTCGATTCCTCTCGTCATTTTACGTCGGAAATGTATGTGTTCTATTCCCGATTGCGACTCACGGAGCCAGAATACTGGAGGATACGTTTTTGGATATAGGAGCGATTTTCAGACGAACGGTGCCTCGGATTCGAATGCTGCTCGCGGCATTCGATTCCTCTCGTCATTTTACGTGGGAAATACAGGTGGTCCATTCCTGATTAAGATTCTGGGAGCCAGAATACTGGAGGATAGGTTTTGGATATAGGAGCGATTTGCAGACGAACGGTGCCTCGGATCTGAATTCTGCATGCGGCATTCGATTCCTCTCGTCATTTTACGTGGGAAATGCATGTGTTCCTTTCCTGATTAAGATTCTGGGAGCCAGAATACTGGATGATAGGTTTTGGATATAGGAGCGATTTTCAGACGAACGGTGCCTCGGATCTGAATTCTGCTTGCAGTATTCGATTCATCTCGTCATTTTACGTGGGAAATGCATGTTTTCCTTTCCTGATTAAGATTCTAGGAGCCAGAATACTGGAGGATAGGTTTTGGATATAGGAGCGATTTTCAGACGAACGGTGACTCGGATCTGAATTCTGCTTGCGGCATTCGATTCCTCTCGTCATTTTACGTCGGAAATGTAGGTGTTCCATTCCCGATTGCGACTCAGGGAGCCAGAATACTGGAGGATAGGTTTTTGGATATAGGAGCGATTTTCAGACGAACGGTGACTCGGATCTGAATTCTGCTTGCGGCATTCGATTCCTCTCGTCATTTTACGTCGGAAATGTAGGTGTTCCATTCCCGATTGCGACTCAGGGAGCCAGAATACTGGAGGATAGGTTTTTGGATATAGGAGCGATTTCCAGACGAACGGTGCCTCGGATCTGAATTCTGAATGTGGCATTCGATTCATCTCGTCATTTTACGTGGGAAATGCATGTTTTCCTTTCCTGATTAAGATTCTGGGAGCCAGAATACTGGAGGATAGGTTCTGGATATAGGGGCGATTTGCAGACGAACGGTGCCTCGGATCTGAATTCTGCTTGCGGCATTCGATTCCTCTCGTCATTTTACGTCGGAAATGTATGTGTTCTATTCCCGATTGCGACTCAGGGAGCCAGAATACTGGAGGATACGTTTTTGGATATAGGAGCGATTTTCAGACGAACGGTGCCTCGGATCTGAATTCTGCATGCGGCATTCGATTCCTCTCGTCATTTTACGTGGGAAATACAGGTGGTCCATTCCTGATTAAGATTCTGGGAGCCAGAATACTGGAGGATAGGTTTTGGATATAGGAGCGATTTGCAGACGAACGGTGCCTCGGATTTGAATTCTGCTTGCGGCATTCGATTCCTCTCGTCATTTTACGTCGGAAATGTATGTGTACCATTCCCGATTGCGACTCAGGGAGCCAGAATACTGGAGGATAGGTTTTTGGCTGTAGGAGCGATTTTCAGACGAACGGTGCCTCGGATCTGAATTCTGCATGCGGCATTCGATTCCTCTCGTCATTTTACGTGGGAAATGCATGTGTTCCTTTCCTGATTAAGATTCTGGGAGCCAGAATACTGGATGATAGGTTTTGGATATAGGAGCGATTTTCAGACGAACGGTGCCTCGGATCTGAATTCTGCTTGCAGTATTCGATTCATCTCGTCATTTTACGTCGGAAATGTATGTGTTCCATTCCCGATTGCGACTCAGGGAGCCAGAATACTGGAGGATAGGTTTTTGGATATAGGAGCGATTTTCAGACGAACGGTGACTCGGATCTGAATTCTGCTTGCGGCATTCGATTCCTCTCGTCATTTTACGTCGGAAATGTATGTGTTCTATTCCCGATTGCGACTCAGGGAGCCAGAATACTGGAGGATACGTTTTTGGATATAGGAGCGATTTTCAGACGAACGGTGCCTCGGATCCGAATGCTGCTCGCGGCATTCGATTCCTCTCGTCATTTTACGTGGGAAATACAGGTGGTCCATTCCTGATTAAGATTCTGGGAGCCAGAATACTGGAGGATAGGTTTTGGATATAGGAGCGATTTGCAGACGAACGGTGCCTCGGATTTGAATTCTGCTTGCGGCATTCGATTCCTCTCGTCATTTTACGTCGGAAATGTATGTGTACCATTCCCGATTGCGACTCAGGGAGCCAGAATACTGGAGGATAGGCTTTTGCTATAGGAGCGATTTTCAGACGAACGGTGCCTCGGATCTGAATTCTGCATGTGGCATTCGATTCATCTCGTCATTTTACGTGGGAAATGCATGTTTTCCTTTCCTGATTAAGATTCTGGGAGCCAGAATACTGGAGGATAGGTTCTGGATATAGGGGCGATTTGCAGACAAACGGTGCCTCGGATCTGAATTCTGCTTGCGGCATTCGATTCCTCTCGTCATTTTACGTCGGAAATGTATGTGTTCTATTCCCGATTGCGACTCAGGGAGCCAGAATACTGGAGGATACGTTTTTGGATATAGGAGCGATTTTCAGACGAACGGTGCCTCGGATCCGAATGCTGCTCGCGGCATTCGATTCCTCTCGTCATTTTACGTGGGAAATGCAGGTGGTCCATTCCTGATTAAGATTCTGGGAGCCAGAATACTGGATGATAGGTTTTGGATATAGGAGCGATTTTCAGACGAACGGTGCGTCGGACCTGAATTCTGCATGCGGCATTCGATTCCTCTCGTCATTTTACGTGGGAAATGCATGTGTTCCTATCCTGATTAAGATTCTGGGAGCCAGTATACTGGAGGATAGGTTCTGGATATAGGGGCGATTTTCAGACGAACGGTGTTTCGGATCTGAATTCTGCTTGCGGCATTCGATACCTCTCGTCATTTTACGTCGGAAATGTATGTGTTCCATTCCCCATTGCGGTTCAGGGAGCCACAATACTGGAGGATAGGCTTTTGCTATAGGAGCGATTTTCAGACGAACGGTGCCTCGGATCTGAATTCTGCATGCGGCATTCGATTCCTCTCGTCATTTTACGTCGGAAATGTATGTGTTCTATTCCCGATTGCGACTCAGGGAGCCAGAATACTGGAGGATACGTTTTTGGATATAGGAGCGATTTTCAGACGAACGGTGCCTCGGATCTGAATTCTGCATGCGGCATTCGATTCCTCTCGTCATTTTACGTCGGAAATGTATGTGTTCTATTCCCGATTGCGACTCAGGGAGCCAGAATACTGGAGGATACGTTTTTGGATATAGGAGCGATTTTCAGACGAACGGTGCCTCGGATCCGAATGCTGCTCGCGGCATTCGATTCCTCTCGTCATTTTACGTGGGAAATACAGGTGGTCCATTCCTGATTAAGATTCTGGGAGCCAGAATACTGGAGGATAGGTTTTGGATATAGGAGCGATTTTCAGACGAACGGTGCCTCGGATCCGAATGCTGCTCGCGGCATTCGATTCCTCTCGTCATTTTACGTGGGAAATACAGGTGGTCCATTCCTGATTAAGATTCTGGGAGCCAGAATACTGGAGGATAGGTTTTGGATATAGGAGCGATTTGCAGACGAACGGTGCCTCGGATCTGAATTCTGCATGCGGCATTCGATTCCTCTCGTCATTTTACGTGGGAAATGCATGTGTTCCTTTCCTGATTAAGATTCTGGGAGCCAGAATACTGGATGATAGGTTTTGGATATAGGAGCGATTTTCAGACGAACGGTGCCTCGGATCTGAATTCTGCTTGCAGTATTCGATTCATCTCGTCATTTTACGTGGGAAATGCATGTTTTCCTTTCCTGATTAAGATTCTAGGAGCCAGAATACTGGAGGATAGGTTTTGGATATAGGAGCGATTTTCAGACGAACGGTGACTCGGATCTGAATTCTGCATGCGGCATTCGATTCCTCTCGTCATTTTACGTGGGAAATGCATGTGTTCCTTTCCTGATTAAGATTCTGGGAGCCAGAATACTGGAGGATAGGTTTTTGGTTATAGGAGCGATTTTCAGACGAACGGTGCCTCGGATCTGAATTCTGCTTGCGGCATTCGATTCCTCTCGTCATTTTACGTGGGAAATGCATGTGTTCCTTTCCTGATTAAGATTCGGGCAGCCAGAATACTGGAGGATAGGTTTTGGATATAGGAGCGATTTTCAGACGAACGGTGACTCGGATCTGAGTTCTGCTTGCGGCATTCGATTCCTCTCGTCATTTTACGTCGGAAATGTATGTGTTCTATTCCCGATTGCGACTCAGGGAGCCAGAATACTGGAGGATACGTTTTTGGATATAGGAGCGATTTTCAGACGAACGGTGCCTCGGATCCGAATGCTGCTCGCGGCATTCGATTCCTCTCGTCATTTTACGTGGGAAATACAGGTGGTCCATTCCTGATTAAGATTCTGGGAGCCAGAATACTGGAGGATAGGTTTTGGATATAGGAGCGATTTGCAGACGAACGGTGCCTCGGATTTGAATTCTGCTTGCGGCATTCGATTCCTCTCGTCATTTTACGTCGGAAATGTATGTGTACCATTCCCGATTGCGACTCAGGGATCCAGAATACTGGAGGATAGGTTTTTGGATATAGGTGCGATTTCCAGACGAACGGTGCCTCGGATCTGAATTCTGCATGCGGCATTCGATTCCTCTCGTCATTTTACGTGGGAAATGCATGTGTTCCTTTCCTGATTAAGATTCTGGGAGCCAGAATACTGGAGGATAGGTTTTGGATATAGGAGCGATTTTCAGACGAACGGTGCGTCGGACCTGAATTCTGCATGCGGCATTCGATTCCTCTCGTCATTTTACGTGGGAAATGTATGTGTTCTATTCCCGATTGCGACTCAGGGAGCCAGAATACTGGAGGATAGGTTTTTGGATATAGGAGCGATTTCCAGACGAACGGTGCTTCGGATGTGAATTCTGCATGCGGCATTCGATTCCTCGCGTCATTTTACGTGGGAAATGTATGTGTTCCATTCCCGATTGCGACTCAGGGAGCCAGAATACTGGAGGATAGGCTTTTGCTATAGGAGCGATTTTCAGACGAACGGTGCCTCGGATCTGAATTCTGCATGTGGCATTCGATTCATCTCGTCATTTTACGTGGGAAATGCATGTTTTCCTTTCCTGATTAAGATTCTGGGAGCCAGAATACTGGAGGATAGGTTCTGGATATAGGGGCGATTTGCAGACAAACGGTGCCTCGGATCTGAATTCTGCTTGCGGCATTCGATTCCTCTCGTCATTTTACGTCGGAAATGTATGTGTTCTATTCCCGATTGCGACTCAGGGAGCCAGAATACTGGAGGATACGTTTTTGGATATAGGAGCGATTTTCAGACGAACGGTGCCTCGGATCCGAATGCTGCTCGCGGCATTCGATTCCTCTCGTCATTTTACGTGGGAAATGCAGGTGGTCCATTCCTGATTAAGATTCTGGGAGCCAGAATACTGGATGATAGGTTTTGGATATAGGAGCGATTTTCAGACGAACGGTGCGTCGGACCTGAATTCTGCATGCGGCATTCGATTCCTCTCGTCATTTTACGTGGGAAATGCATGTGTTCCTATCCTGATTAAGATTCTGGGAGCCAGTATACTGGAGGATAGGTTCTGGATATAGGGGCGATTTTCAGACGAACGGTGTTTCGGATCTGAATTCTGCTTGCGGCATTCGATACCTCTCGTCATTTTACGTCGGAAATGTATGTGTTCCATTCCCGATTGCGACTCAGGGAGCCAGAATACTGGAGGATAGGTTTTCGGCTGTAGGAGCGATTTTCAGACGAACGGTGCCTCGGATCTGAATTCTGCATGCGGCATTCGATTCCTCTCGTCATTTTACGTCGGAAATGTATGTGTACCATTCCCGATTGCGACTCAGGGAGCCAGAATACTGGAGGATAGGTTTTGGATATAGGTGCGATTTCCAGACGAACGGTGCCTCGGATCTGAATTCTGCATGCGGCATTCGATTCCTCTCGTCATTTTACGTCGGAAATGTATGTGTTCTATTCCCGATTGCGACTCACGGAGCCAGAATACTGGAGGATACGTTTTTGGATATAGGAGCGATTTTCAGACGAACGGTGCCTCGGATCCGAATGCTGCTCGCGGCATTCGATTCCTCTCGTCATTTTACGTGGGAAATACAGGTGGTCCATTCCTGATTAAGATTCTGGGAGCCAGAATACTGGAGGATAGGTTTTGGATATAGGAGCGATTTGCAGACGAACGGTGCCTCGGATCTGAATTCTGCATGCGGCATTCGATTCCTCTCGTCATTTTACGTGGGAAATGCATGTGTTCCTTTCCTGATTAAGATTCTGGGAGCCAGAATACTGGATGATAGGTTTTGGATATAGGAGCGATTTTCAGACGAACGGTGCCTCGGATCTGAATTCTGCTTGCAGTATTCGATTCATCTCGTCATTTTACGTGGGAAATGCATGTTTTCCTTTCCTGATTAAGATTCTAGGAGCCAGAATACTGGAGGATAGGTTTTGGATATAGGAGCGATTTTCAGACGAACGGTGACTCGGATCTGAATTCTGCTTGCGGCATTCGATTCCTCTCGTCATTTTACGTCGGAAATGTATGTGTTCTATTCCCGATTGCGACTCAGGGAGCCAGAATACTGGAGGATACGTTTTTGGATATAGGAGCGATTTTCAGACGAACGGTGCCTCGGATCCGAATGCTGCTCGCGGCATTCGATTCCTCTCGTCATTTTACGTGGGAAATGCAGGTGGTCCATTCCTGATTAAGATTCTGGGAGCCAGAATACTGGATGATAGGTTTTGGATATAGGAGCGATTTTCAGACGAACGGTGCGTCGGACCTGAATTCTGCATGCGGCATTCGATTCCTCTCGTCATTTTACGTGGGAAATGCATGTGTTCCTATCCTGATTAAGATTCTGGGAGCCAGTATACTGGAGGATAGGTTCTGGATATAGGGGCGATTTTCAGACGAACGGTGTTTCGGATCTGAATTCTGCTTGCGGCATTCGATACCTCTCGTCATTTTACGTCGGAAATGTATGTGTTCCATTCCCCATTGCGGTTCAGGGAGCCACAATACTGGAGGATAGGCTTTTGCTATAGGAGCGATTTTCAGACGAACGGTGCCTCGGATCTGAATTCTGCATGCGGCATTCGATTCCTCTCGTCATTTTACGTCGGAAATGTATGTGTTCTATTCCCGATTGCGACTCAGGGAGCCAGAATACTGGAGGATACGTTTTTGGATATAGGAGCGATTTTCAGACGAACGGTGCCTCGGATCTGAATTCTGCATGCGGCATTCGATTCCTCTCGTCATTTTACGTCGGAAATGTATGTGTTCTATTCCCGATTGCGACTCAGGGAGCCAGAATACTGGAGGATACGTTTTTGGATATAGGAGCGATTTTCAGACGAACGGTGCCTCGGATCCGAATGCTGCTCGCGGCATTCGATTCCTCTCGTCATTTTACGTGGGAAATACAGGTGGTCCATTCCTGATTAAGATTCTGGGAGCCAGAATACTGGAGGATAGGTTTTGGATATAGGAGCGATTTGCAGACGAACGGTGCCTCGGATCTGAATTCTGCATGCGGCATTCGATTCCTCTCGTCATTTTACGTGGGAAATGCATGTGTTCCTTTCCTGATTAAGATTCTGGGAGCCAGAATACTGGATGATAGGTTTTGGATATAGGAGCGATTTTCAGACGAACGGTGCCTCGGATCTGAATTCTGCTTGCAGTATTCGATTCATCTCGTCATTTTACGTGGGAAATGCATGTTTTCCTTTCCTGATTAAGATTCTAGGAGCCAGAATACTGGAGGATAGGTTTTGGATATAGGAGCGATTTTCAGACGAACGGTGACTCGGATCTGAATTCTGCATGCGGCATTCGATTCCTCTCGTCATTTTACGTGGGAAATGCATGTGTTCCTTTCCTGATTAAGATTCTGGGAGCCAGAATACTGGAGGATAGGTTTTTGGCTATAGGAGCGATTTTCAGACGAACGGTGCCTCGGATCTGAATTCTGCTTGCGGCATTCGATTCCTCTCGTCATTTTACGTGGGAAATGCATGTGTTCCTTTCCTGATTAAGATTCGGGCAGCCAGAATACTGGAGGATAGGTTTTGGATATAGGAGCGATTTTCAGACGAACGGTGACTCGGATCTGAATTCTGCTTGCGGCATTCGATTCCTCTCGTCATTTTACGTCGGAAATGTATGTGTTCTATTCCCGATTGCGACTCAGGGAGCCAGAATACTGGAGGATACGTTTTTGGATATAGGAGCGATTTTCAGACGAACGGTGCCTCGGATCCGAATGCTGCTCGCGGCATTCGATTCCTCTCGTCATTTTACGTGGGAAATACAGGTGGTCCATTCCTGATTAAGATTCTGGGAGCCAGAATACTGGAGGATAGGTTTTGGATATAGGAGCGATTTGCAGACGAACGGTGCCTCGGATTTGAATTCTGCTTGCGGCATTCGATTCCTCTCGTCATTTTACGTCGGAAATGTATGTGTACCATTCCCGATTGCGACTCAGGGAGCCAGAATACTGGAGGATACGTTTTTGGATATAGGAGCGATTTTCAGACGAACGGTGCCTCGGATCCGAATGCTGCTCGCGGCATTCGATTCCTCTCGTCATTTTACGTGGGAAATGCAGGTGGTCCATTCCTGATTAAGATTCTGGGAGCCAGAATACTGGATGATAGGTTTTGGATATAGGAGCGATTTTCAGACGAACGGTGCATCGGACCTGAATTCTGCATGCGGCATTCGATTCCTCTCGTCATTTTACGTGGGAAATGCATGTGTTCCTATCCTGATTAAGATTCTGGGAGCCAGTATACTGGAGGATAGGTTCTGGATATAGGGGCGATTTTCAGACGAACGGTGTTTCGGATCTGAATTCTGCTTGCGGCATTCGATACCTCTCGTCATTTTACGTTGGAAATGTATGTGTTCCATTCCCCATTGCGGTTCAGGGAGCCACAATACTGGAGGATAGGCTTTTGCTATAGGAGCGATTTTCAGACGAACGGTGCCTCGGATCTGAATTCTGCATGCGGCATTCGATTCCTCTCGTCATTTTACGTCGGAAATGTATGTGTTCTATTCCCGATTGCGACTCAGGGAGCCAGAATACTGGAGGATACGTTTTTGGATATAGGAGCGATTTTCAGACGAACGGTGCCTCGGATCTGAATTCTGCATGCGGCATTCGATTCCTCTCGTCATTTTACGTCGGAAATGTATGTGTTCTATTCCCGATTGCGACTCAGGGAGCCAGAATACTGGAGGATACGTTTTTGGATATAGGAGCGATTTTCAGACGAACGGTGCCTCGGATCCGAATGCTGCTCGCGGCATTCGATTCCTCTCGTCATTTTACGTGGGAAATACAGGTGGTCCATTCCTGATTAAGATTCTGGGAGCCAGAATACTGGAGGATAGGTTTTGGATATAGGAGCGATTTGCAGACGAACGGTGCCTCGGATCTGAATTCTGCATGCGGCATTCGATTCCTCTCGTCATTTTACGTGGGAAATGCATATGTTCCTTTCCTGATTAAGATTCTGGGAGCCAGAATACTGGATGATAGGTTTTGGATATAGGAGCGATTTTCAGACGAACGGTGACTCGGATCTGAATTCTGCATGCGGCATTCGATTCCTCTCGTCATTTTACGTGGGAAATGCATGTGTTCCTTTCCTGATTAAGATTCTGGGAGCCAGAATACTGGAGGATAGGTTTTTGGTTATAGGAGCGATTTTCAGACGAACGGTGCCTCGGATCTGAATTCTGCTTGCGGCATTCGATTCCTCTCGTCATTTTACGTGGGAAATGCATGTGTTCCTTTCCTGATTAAGATTCGGGCAGCCAGAATACTGGAGGATAGGTTTTGGATATAGGAGCGATTTTCAGACGAACGGTGACTCGGATCTGAATTCTGCTTGCGGCATTCGATTCCTCTCGTCATTTTACGTGGGAAATACAGGTGGTCCATTCCTGATTAAGATTCTGGGAGCCAGAATACTGGAGGATAGGTTTTGGATATAGGAGCGATTTGCAGACGAACGGTGCCTCGGATTTGAATTCTGCTTGCGGCATTCGATTCCTCTCGTCATTTTACGTCGGAAATGTATGTGTACCATTCCTGATTGCGACTCAGGGAGCCAGAATACTGGAGGATAGGTTTTTGGATATAGGTGCGATTTCCAGACGAACGGTGCCTCGGATCTGAATTCTGCATGCGGCATTCGATTCCTCTCGTCATTTTACGTGGGAAATGCATGTGTTCCTTTCCTGATTAAGATTCTGGGAGCCAGAATACTGGAGGATAGGTTCTGGATATAGGGGCGATTTGCAGACAAACGGTGCCTCGGATTTGAATTCTGCTCGCGGCATTCGATTCCTCTCGTCATTTTACGTGGGAAATGCATGTGTTCCTTTCCTGATTAAGATTCTGGGAGCCAGAATACTGGAGGACAGGTTTTGGATATAGGAGCGATTTTCAGACGAACGGTGCGTCGGACCTGAATTCTGCATGCGGCATTCGATTCCTCTCGTCATTTTACGTGGGAAATGTATGTGTTCTATTCCCGATTGCGACTCAGGGAGCCAGAATACTGGAGGATAGGTTTTTGGATATAGGAGCGATTTCCAGACGAACGGTGCTTCGGATGTGAATTCTGCATGCGGCATTCGATTCCTCGCGTCATTTTACGTGGGAAATGTATGTGTTCCATTCCCGATTGCGACTCAGGGAGCCAGAATACTGGAGGATAGGCTTTTGCTATAGGAGCGATTTTCAGACGAACGGTGCCTCGGATCTGAATTCTGCATGTGGCATTCGATTCATCTCGTCATTTTACGTGGGAAATGCATGTTTTCCTTTCCTGATTAAGATTCTGGGAGCCAGAATACTGGAGGATAGGTTCTGGATATAGGGGCGATTTGCAGACAAACGGTGCCTCGGATCTGAATTCTGCTTGCGGCATTCGATTCCTCTCGTCATTTTACGTCGGAAATGTATGTGTTCTATTCCCGATTGCGACTCAGGGAGCCAGAATACTGGAGGATACGTTTTTGGATATAGGAGCGATTTTCAGACGAACGGTGCCTCGGATCCGAATGCTGCTCGCGGCATTCGATTCCTCTCGTCATTTTACGTGGGAAATGCAGGTGGTCCATTCCTGATTAAGATTCTGGGAGCCAGAATACTGGATGATAGGTTTTGGATATACGACCGATTTTCAGACGAACGGTGCGTCGGACCTGAATTCTGCATGCGGCATTCGATTCCTCTCGTCATTTTACGTGGGAAATGCATGTGTTCCTATCCTGATTAAGATTCTGGGAGCCAGTATACTGGAGGATAGGTTCTGGATATAGGGGCGATTTTCAGACGAACGGTGTTTCGGATCTGAATTCTGCTTGCGGCATTCGATACCTCTCGTCATTTTACGTCGGAAATGTATGTGTTCCATTCCCGATTGCGACTCAGGGAGCCAGAATACTGGAGGATAGGTTTTCGGCTGTAGGAGCGATTTTCAGACGAACGGTGCCTCGGATCTGAATTCTGCATGCGGCATTCGATTCCTCTCGTCATTTTACGTCGGAAATGTATGTGTACCATTCCCGATTGCGACTCAGGGAGCCAGAATACTGGAGGATAGGTTTTGGATATAGGTGCGGTTTCCAGACGAACGGTGCCTCGGATCTGAATTCTGCATGCGGCATTCGATTCCTCTCGTCATTTTACGTCGGAAATGTATGTGTTCTATTCCCGATTGCGACTCACGGAGCCAGAATACTGGAGGATACGTTTTTGGATATAGGAGCGATTTTCAGACGAACGGTGCCTCGGATCCGAATGCTGCTCGCGGCATTCGATTCCTCTCGTCATTTTACGTGGGAAATACAGGTGGTCCATTCCTGATTAAGATTCTGGGAGCCAGAATACTGGAGGATAGGTTTTGGATATAGGAGCGATTTGCAGACGAACGGTGCCTCGGATCTGAATTCTGCATGCGGCATTCGATTCCTCTCGTCATTTTACGTGGGAAATGCATGTGTTCCTTTCCTGATTAAGATTCTGGGAGCCAGAATACTGGATGATAGGTTTTGGATATAGGAGCGATTTTCAGACGAACGGTGCCTCGGATCTGAATTCTGCTTGCAGTATTCGATTCATCTCGTCATTTTACGTGGGAAATGCATGTTTTCCTTTCCTGATTAAGATTCTAGGAGCCAGAATACTGGAGGATAGGTTTTGGATATAGGAGCGATTTTCAGACGAACGGTGACTCGGATCTGAATTCTGCATGCGGCATTCGATTCCTCTCGTCATTTTACGTGGGAAATGCATGTGTTCCTTTCCTGATTAAGATTCTGGGAGCCAGAATACTGGAGGATAGGTTTTTGGTTATAGGAGCGATTTTCAGACGAACGGTGCCTCGGATCTGAATTCTGCTTGCGGCATTCGATTCCTCTCGTCATTTTACGTCGGAAATGTATGTGTTCTATTCCCGATTACGACTCAGGGAGCCAGAATACTGGAGGATACGTTTTTGGATATAGGAGCGATTTTCAGACGAACGGTGCCTCGGATCTGAATTCTGCATGCGGCATTCGATTCCTCTCGTCATTTTACGTCGGAAATGTATGTGTTCTATTCCCGATTGCGACTCAGGGAGCCAGAATACTGGAGGATACGTTTTTGGATATAGGAGCGATTTTCAGACGAACGGTGCCTCGGATCCGAATGCTGCTCGCGGCATTCGATTCCTCTCGTCATTTTACGTGGGAAATACAGGTGGTCCATTCCTGATTAAGATTCTGGGAGCCAGAATACTGGAGGATAGGTTTTGGATATAGGAGCGATTTGCAGACGAACGGTGCCTCGGATTTGAATTCTGCTTGCGGCATTCGATTCCTCTCGTCATTTTACGTCGGAAATGTATGTGTACCATTCCCGATTGCGACTCAGGGAGCCAGAATACTGGAGGATACGTTTTTGGATATAGGAGCGAATTTCAGACGAACGGTGCCTCGGATCCGAATGCTGCTCGCGGCATTCGATTCCTCTCGTCATTTTACGTGGGAAATGCAGGTGGTCCATTCCTGATTAAGATTCTGGGAGCCAGAATACTGGATGATAGGTTTTGGATATAGGAGCGATTTTCAGACGAACGGTGCATCGGACCTGAATTCTGCATGCGGCATTCGATTCCTCTCGTCATTTTACGTGGGAAATGCATGTGTTCCTATCCTGATTAAGATTCTGGGAGCCAGTATACTGGAGGATAGGTTCTGGATATAGGGGCGATTTTCAGACGAACGGTGTTTCGGATCTGAATTCTGCTTGCGGCATTCGATACCTCTCGTCATTTTACGTTGGAAATGTATGTGTTCCATTCCCCATTGCGGTTCAGGGAGCCACAATACTGGAGGATAGGCTTTTGCTATAGGAGCGATTTTCAGACGAACGGTGCCTCGGATCTGAATTCTGCATGCGGCATTCGATTCCTCTCGTCATTTTACGTCGGAAATGTATGTGTTCTATTCCCGATTGCGACTCAGGGAGCCAGAATACTGGAGGATACGTTTTTGGATATAGGAGCGATTTTCAGACGAACGGTGCCTCGGATCTGAATTCTGCATGCGGCATTCGATTCCTCTCGTCATTTTACGTCGGAAATGTATGTGTTCTATTCCCGATTGCGACTCAGGGAGCCAGAATACTGGAGGATACGTTTTTGGATATAGGAGCGATTTTCAGACGAACGGTGCCTCGGATCCGAATGCTGCTCGCGGCATTCGATTCCTCTCGTCATTTTACGTGGGAAATACAGGTGGTCCATTCCTGATTAAGATTCTGGGAGCCAGAATACTGGAGGATAGGTTTTGGATATAGGAGCGATTTGCAGACGAACGGTGCCTCGGATCTGAATTCTGCATGCGGCATTCGATTCCTCTCGTCATTTTACGTGGGAAATGCATATGTTCCTTTCCTGATTAAGATTCTGGGAGCCAGAATACTGGATGATAGGTTTTGGATATAGGAGCGATTTTCAGACGAACGGTGACTCGGATCTGAATTCTGCATGCGGCATTCGATTCCTCTCGTCATTTTACGTGGGAAATGCATGTGTTCCTTTCCTGATTAAGATTCTGGGAGCCAGAATACTGGAGGATAGGTTTTTGGTTATAGGAGCGATTTTCAGACGAACGGTGCCTCGGATCTGAATTCTGCTTGCGGCATTCGATTCCTCTCGTCATTTTACGTGGGAAATGCATGTGTTCCTTTCCTGATTAAGATTCGGGCAGCCAGAATACTGGAGGATAGGTTTTGGATATAGGAGCGATTTTCAGACGAACGGTGACTCGGATCTGAATTCTGCTTGCGGCATTCGATTCCTCTCGTCATTTTACGTGGGAAATACAGGTGGTCCATTCCTGATTAAGATTCTGGGAGCCAGAATACTGGAGGATAGGTTTTGGATATAGGAGCGATTTGCAGACGAACGGTGCCTCGGATTTGAATTCTGCTTGCGGCATTCGATTCCTCTCGTCATTTTACGTCGGAAATGTATGTGTACCATTCCTGATTGCGACTCAGGGAGCCAGAATACTGGAGGATAGGTTTTTGGATATAGGTGCGATTTCCAGACGAACGGTGCCTCGGATCTGAATTCTGCATGCGGCATTCGATTCCTCTCGTCATTTTACGTGGGAAATGCATGTGTTCCTTTCCTGATTAAGATTCTGGGAGCCAGAATACTGGAGGATAGGTTCTGGATATAGGGGCGATTTGCAGACAAACGGTGCCTCGGATTTGAATTCTGCTCGCGGCATTCGATTCCTCTCGTCATTTTACGTGGGAAATGCATGTGTTCCTTTCCTGATTAAGATTCTGGGAGCCAGAATACTGGAGGACAGGTTTTGGATATAGGAGCGATTTTCAGACGAACGGTGCGTCGGACCTGAATTCTGCATGCGGCATTCGATTCCTCTCGTCATTTTACGTGGGAAATGTATGTGTTCTATTCCCGATTGCGACTCAGGGAGCCAGAATACTGGAGGATAGGTTTTTGGATATAGGAGCGATTTCCAGACGAACGGTGCTTCGGATGTGAATTCTGCATGCGGCATTCGATTCCTCGCGTCATTTTACGTGGGAAATGTATGTGTTCCATTCCCGATTGCGACTCAGGGAGCCAGAATACTGGAGGATAGGCTTTTGCTATAGGAGCGATTTTCAGACGAACGGTGCCTCGGATCTGAATTCTGCATGTGGCATTCGATTCATCTCGTCATTTTACGTGGGAAATGCATGTTTTCCTTTCCTGATTAAGATTCTGGGAGCCAGAATACTGGAGGATAGGTTCTGGATATAGGGGCGATTTGCAGACAAACGGTGCCTCGGATCTGAATTCTGCTTGCGGCATTCGATTCCTCTCGTCATTTTACGTCGGAAATGTATGTGTTCTATTCCCGATTGCGACTCAGGGAGCCAGAATACTGGAGGATACGTTTTTGGATATAGGAGCGATTTTCAGACGAACGGTGCCTCGGATCCGAATGCTGCTCGCGGCATTCGATTCCTCTCGTCATTTTACGTGGGAAATGCAGGTGGTCCATTCCTGATTAAGATTCTGGGAGCCAGAATACTGGATGATAGGTTTTGGATATAGGAGCGATTTTCAGACGAACGGTGCGTCGGACCTGAATTCTGCATGCGGCATTCGATTCCTCTCGTCATTTTACGTGGGAAATGCATGTGTTCCTATCCTGATTAAGATTCTGGGAGCCAGTATACTGGAGGATAGGTTCTGGATATAGGGGCGATTTTCAGACGAACGGTGTTTCGGATCTGAATTCTGCTTGCGGCATTCGATACCTCTCGTCATTTTACGTCGGAAATGTATGTGTTCCATTCCCGATTGCGACTCAGGGAGCCAGAATACTGGAGGATAGGTTTTCGGCTGTAGGAGCGATTTTCAGACGAACGGTGCCTCGGATCTGAATTCTGCATGCGGCATTCGATTCCTCTCGTCATTTTACGTCGGAAATGTATGTGTACCATTCCCGATTGCGACTCAGGGAGCCAGAATACTGGAGGATAGGTTTTGGATATAGGTGCGGTTTCCAGACGAACGGTGCCTCGGATCTGAATTCTGCATGCGGCATTCGATTCCTCTCGTCATTTTACGTCGGAAATGTATGTGTTCTATTCCCGATTGCGACTCACGGAGCCAGAATACTGGAGGATACGTTTTTGGATATAGGAGCGATTTTCAGACGAACGGTGCCTCGGATCCGAATGCTGCTCGCGGCATTCGATTCCTCTCGTCATTTTACGTGGGAAATACAGGTGGTCCATTCCTGATTAAGATTCTGGGAGCCAGAATACTGGAGGATAGGTTTTGGATATAGGAGCGATTTGCAGACGAACGGTGCCTCGGATCTGAATTCTGCATGCGGCATTCGATTCCTCTCGTCATTTTACGTGGGAAATGCATGTGTTCCTTTCCTGATTAAGATTCTGGGAGCCAGAATACTGGATGATAGGTTTTGGATATAGGAGCGATTTTCAGACGAACGGTGCCTCGGATCTGAATTCTGCTTGCAGTATTCGATTCATCTCGTCATTTTACGTGGGAAATGCATGTTTTCCTTTCCTGATTAAGATTCTAGGAGCCAGAATACTGGAGGATAGGTTTTGGATATAGGAGCGATTTTCAGACGAACGGTGACTCGGATCTGAATTCTGCATGCGGCATTCGATTCCTCTCGTCATTTTACGTGGGAAATGCATGTGTTCCTTTCCTGATTAAGATTCTGGGAGCCAGAATACTGGAGGATAGGTTTTTGGCTATAGGAGCGATTTTCAGACGAACGGTGCCTCGGATCTGAATTCTGCTTGCGGCATTCGATTCCTCTCGTCATTTTACGTCGGAAATGTATGTGTTCTATTCCCGATTACGACTCAGGGAGCCAGAATACTGGAGGATACGTTTTTGGATATAGGAGCGATTTTCAGACGAACGGTGCCTCGGATCTGAATTCTGCATGCGGCATTCGATTCCTCTCGTCATTTTACGTCGGAAATGTATGTGTTCTATTCCCGATTGCGACTCAGGGAGCCAGAATACTGGAGGATACGTTTTTGGATATAGGAGCGATTTTCAGACGAACGGTGCCTCGGATCCGAATGCTGCTCGCGGCATTCGATTCCTCTCGTCATTTTACGTGGGAAATACAGGTGGTCCATTCCTGATTAAGATTCTGGGAGCCAGAATACTGGATGATAGGTTTTGGATATAGGAGCGATTTTCAGACGAACGGTGCCTCGGATCTGAATTCTGCTTGCAGTATTCGATTCATCTCGTCATTTTACGTGGGAAATGCATGTTTTCCTTTCCTGATTAAGATTCTAGGAGCCAGAATACTGGAGGATAGGTTTTGGATATAGGAGCGATTTTCAGACGAACGGTGACTCGGATCTGAATTCTGCATGCGGCATTCGATTCCTCTCGTCATTTTACGTGGGAAATGCATGTGTTCCTTTCCTGATTAAGATTCTGGGAGCCAGAATACTGGAGGATAGGTTTTTGGTTATAGGAGCGATTTTCAGACGAACGGTGCCTCGGATCTGAATTCTGCTTGCGGCATTCGATTCCTCTCGTCATTTTACGTGGGAAATGCATGTGTTCCTTTCCTGATTAAGATTCGGGCAGCCAGAATACTGGAGGATAGGTTTTGGATATAGGAGCGACTTCCAGACGAACGGTGCCTCGGATCTGAATTCTGCTTGCGGCATTCGATTCCTCTCGTCATTTTACGTCGGAAATGCATGTGTTCCTTTCCTGATTAAGATTCGGGCAGCCAGAATACTGGAGGATAGGTTTTGGATATAGGAGCGATTTTCAGACGAACGGTGCGTCGGACCTGAATTCTGCATGCGGCATTCGATTCCTCTCGTCATTTTACGTGGGAAATACAGGTGGTCCATTCCTGATTAAGATTCTGGGAGCCAGAATACTGGAGGATAGGTTTTGGATATAGGAGCGATTTGCAGACGAACGGTGCCTCGGATCTGAATTCTGCATGCGGCATTCGATTCCTCTCGTCATTTTACGTGGGAAATGCATGTGTTCCTTTCCTGATTAAGATTCTGGGAGCCAGAATACTGGATGATAGGTTTTGGATATAGGAGCGATTTTCAGACGAACGGTGCCTCGGATCTGAATTCTGCTTGCAGTATTCGATTCATCTCGTCATTTTACGTGGGAAATGCATGTTTTCCTTTCCTGATTAAGATTCTAGGAGCCAGAATACTGGAGGATAGGTTTTGGATATAGGAGCGATTTTCAGACGAACGGTGACTCGGATCTGAATTCTGCATGCGGCATTCGATTCCTCTCGTCATTTTACGTGGGAAATGCATGTGTTCCTTTCCTGATTAAGATTCTGGGAGCCAGAATACTGGAGGATAGGTTTTTGGTTATAGGAGCGATTTTCAGACGAACGGTGCCTCGGATCTGAATTCTGCTTGCGGCATTCGATTCCTCTCGTCATTTTACGTCGGAAATGTATGTGTTCTATTCCCGATTACGACTCAGGGAGCCAGAATACTGGAGGATACGTTTTTGGATATAGGAGCGATTTTCAGACGAACGGTGCCTCGGATCTGAATTCTGCATGCGGCATTCGATTCCTCTCGTCATTTTACGTCGGAAATGTATGTGTTCTATTCCCGATTGCGACTCAGGGAGCCAGAATACTGGAGGATACGTTTTTGGATATAGGAGCGATTTTCAGACGAACGGTGCCTCGGATCCGAATGCTGCTCGCGGCATTCGATTCCTCTCGTCATTTTACGTGGGAAATACAGGTGGTCCATTCCTGATTAAGATTCTGGGAGCCAGAATACTGGATGATAGGTTTTGGATATAGGAGCGATTTTCAGACGAACGGTGCCTCGGATCTGAATTCTGCTTGCAGTATTCGATTCATCTCGTCATTTTACGTGGGAAATGCATGTTTTCCTTTCCTGATTAAGATTCTAGGAGCCAGAATACTGGAGGATAGGTTTTGGATATAGGAGCGATTTTCAGACGAACGGTGACTCGGATCTGAATTCTGCATGCGGCATTCGATTCCTCTCGTCATTTTACGTGGGAAATGCATGTGTTCCTTTCCTGATTAAGATTCTGGGAGCCAGAATACTGGAGGATAGGTTTTTGGTTATAGGAGCGATTTTCAGACGAACGGTGCCTCGGATCTGAATTCTGCTTGCGGCATTCGATTCCTCTCGTCATTTTACGTGGGAAATGCATGTGTTCCTTTCCTGATTAAGATTCGGGCAGCCAGAATACTGGAGGATAGGTTTTGGATATAGGAGCGACTTCCAGACGAACGGTGCCTCGGATCTGAATTCTGCTTGCGGCATTCGATTCCTCTCGTCATTTTACGTCGGAAATGCATGTGTTCCTTTCCTGATTAAGATTCGGGCAGCCAGAATACTGGAGGATAGGTTTTGGATATAGGAGCGATTTTCAGACGAACGGTGCGTCGGACCTGAATTCTGCATGCGGCATTCGATTCCTCTCGTCATTTTACGTGGGAAATGCATGTGTTCCTATCCTGATTAAGATTCTGGGAGCCAGAATACTGGAGGATACGTTCTGGATATAGGGGCGATTTGCAGACGAACGGAGCCTCGGATCTGAATTCTGCATGCGGCATTCGATTCCTCTCGTCATTTTACGTGGGAAATGCATGTGTTCCTTTCCTGATTAAGATTCTGGGAGCCAGAATACTGGAGGATAGGTTTTTGGTTATAGGAGCGATTTTCAGACGAACGGTGCCTCGGATCTGAATTCTGCTTGCGGCATTCGATTCCTCTCGTCATTTTACGGGGGAAATGCATGTGTTCCTTTCCTGATTAAGATTCAGGGAGCCACAATACTGGAGGATAGGCTTTTGCTATAGGAGCGATTTTCAGACGAACGGTGCCTCGGATCTGAATTCTGCATGCGGCATTCGATTCCTCTCGTCATTTTACGTCGGAAATGTATGTGTTCCATTCCCGATTGCAACTCAGGGAGCCAGAATACTGGAGGATAGGTTTTTGGCTGAAGGAGCGGTTTGCAGACGAACGGTGCCTCGGATCTAAATTCTGCATGCGGCATTCGATTCCTCTCGTCATTTTACGTGGGAAATGCATGTGTTCCTTTCCTGATTAAGATTCGGGGAGCCAGAATACTGGAGGATAGGTTTTGGATATAGGAGCGATTTCCAGACGAACGGTGCCTCGGATCTGAATTCTGCTTGCGGCATTCGATACCTCTCGTCATTTTACGTCGGAAATGTATGTGTTCCATTCCCCATTGCGGTTCATGGAGCCACAATACTGGAGGATAGGCTTTTGCTATAGGAGCGATTTTCAGACGAACGGTGCCTCGGATCTGAATTCTGCATGCAGCATTCGATTCCTCTCGTAATTTTACGTCGGAAATGTATGTGTTCCATTCCCGATTGCGACTCAGGGAGCCAGAATACTGGAGGATAGGTTTTGGATATAGGAGCGATTTTCAGACGAACTGTGCCTCGGATCTGAATTCTGCTTGCGGCATTCGATACCTCTCGTCATTTTACGTCGGAAATGTATGTGTTCCATTCCCCATTGCGGTTCAGGGAGCCACAATACTGGAGGATAGGCTTTTGCTATAGGAGCGATTTTCAGACGAACGGTGCCTCGGATCTGAATTCTGCATGCAGCATTCGATTCCTCTCGTCATTTTACGTCGGAAATGTATGTGTTCCATTCCCGATTGCGACTCAGGGAGCCAGAATACTGGAGGATAGGTTTTTGGCTGTAGGAGCGATTTTCAGACGAACGGTGCCTCGGATCTGAATTCTGCATGCGGCATTCGATTCCTCTCGTCATTTTACGTCGGAAATGTATGTGTACCATTCCCGATTGCGACTCAGGGAGCCAGAATACTGGAGGATAGGTTTTGGATATAGGTGCGATTTCCAGACGAACGGTGCCTCGGATCTGAATTCTGCATGCGGCATTCGATTCCTCTCGTCATTTTACGTCGGAAATGTATGTGTTCTATTCCCGATTGCGACTCAGGGAGCCAGAATACTGGAGGATACGTTTTTGGATATAGGAGCGATTTTCAGACGAACGGTGCCTCGGATCCGAATGCTGCTCGCGGCATTCGATTCCTCTCGTCATTTTACGTGGGAAATACAGGTGGTCCATTCCTGATTAAGATTCTGGGAGCCAGAATACTGGAGGATAGGTTTTGGATATAGGAGCGATTTGCAGACGAACGGTGCCTCGGATCTGAATTCTGCATGCGGCATTCGATTCCTCTCGTCATTTTACGTGGGAAATGCATGTGTTCCTTTCCTGATTAAGATTCTGGGAGCCAGAATACTGGATGATAGGTTTTGGATATAGGAGCGATTTTCAGACGAACGGTGCCTCGGATCTGAATTCTGCTTGCAGTATTCGATTCATCTCGTCATTTTACGTGGGAAATGCATGTTTTCCTTTCCTGATTAAGATTCTAGGAGCCAGAATACTGGAGGATAGGTTTTGGATATAGGAGCGATTTTCAGACGAACGGTGACTCGGATCTGAATTCTGCTTGCGGCATTCGATTCCTCTCGTCATTTTACGTCGGAAATGTAGGTGTTCCATTCCCGATTGCGACTCAGGGAGCCAGAATACTGGAGGATAGGTTTTGGATATAGGAGCGATTTTCAGACGAACGGTGCGTCGGACCTGAATTCTGCATGCGGCATTCGATTCCTCTCGTCATTTTACGTGGGAAATGCATGTGTTCCTATCCTGATTAAGATTCTGGGAGCCAGAATACTGGAGGATACGTTCTGGATATAGGGGCGATTTGCAGACGAACGGAGCCTCGGATCTGAATTCTGCATGCGGCATTCGATTCCTCTCGTCATTTTACGTGGGAAATGCATGTGTTCCTTTCCTGATTAAGATTCTGGGAGCCAGAATACTGGAGGATAGGTTTTTGGTTATAGGAGCGATTTTCAGACGAACGGTGCCTCGGATCTGAATTCTGCTTGCGGCATTCGATTCCTCTCGTCATTTTACGGGGGAAATGCATGTGTTCCTTTCCTGATTAAGATTCAGGGAGCCACAATACTGGAGGATAGGCTTTTGCTATAGGAGCGATTTTCAGAAGAACGGTGCCTCGGATCTGAATTCTGCATGCGGCATTCGATTCCTCTCGTCATTTTACGTCGGAAATGTATGTGTTCTATTCCCGATTGCGACTCAGGGAGCCAGAATACTGGAGGATACGTTTTTGGATATAGGAGCGATTTTCAGACGAACGGTGCCTCGGATCTAAATTCTGCATGCGGCATTCGATTCCTCTCGTCATTTTACGTGGGAAATACAGGTGGTCCATTCCTGATTAAGATTCTGGGAGCCAGAATACTGGAGGATAGGTTTTGGATATAGGAGCGATTTGCAGACGAACGGTGCCTCGGATTTGAATTCTGCTTGCGGCATTCGATTCCTCTCGTCATTTTACGTTGGAAATGTATGTGTACCATTCCCGATTGCGACTCAGGGAGCCAGAATACTGGAGGATAGGTTTTTGGATATAGGTGCGATTTCCAGACGAACGGTGCCTCGGATCTGAATTCTGCATGCGGCATTCGATTCCTCTCGTCATTTTACGTGGGAAATGCATGTGTTCCTTTCCTGATTAAGATTCTGGGAGCCAGAATACTGGAGGATAGGTTTTGGATATAGGAGCGATTTTCAGGCGAACGGTGCGTCGGACCTGAATTCTGCATGCGGCATTCGATTCCTCTCGTCATTTTACGTGGGAAATGTATGTGTTCTATTCCCGATTGCGACTCAGGGAGCCAGAATACTGGAGGATAGGTTTTTGGATATAGGAGCGATTTCCAGACGAACGGTGCCTCGGATGTGAATTCTGCATGCGGCATTCGATTCCTCGCGTCATTTTACGTGGGAAATGTATGTGTTCCATTCCCGATTGCGACTCAGGGAGCCAGAATACTGGAGGATAGGTTTTTGGATATAGGAGCGATTTCCAGGCGAACGGTGCCTCGGATCTGAATTCTGCATGCGGCATTCGATTCCTCTCGTCATTTTACGTCGGAAATGTATGTGTTCCATTCCCGATTGCAACTCAGGGAGCCAGAATACTGGAGGATAGGTTTTTGGCTGAAGGAGCGGTTTGCAGACGAACGGTGCCTCGGATCTAAATTCTGCATGCGGCATTCGATTCCTCTCGTCATTTTACGTGGGAAATGCATGTGTTCCTTTCCTGATTAAGATTCGGGCAGCCAGAATACTGGAGGATAGGTTTTGGATATAGGAGCGATTTTCAGACGAACGGTGCGTCGGACCTGAATTCTGCATGCGGCATTCGATTCCTCTCGTCATTTTACGTGGGAAATGCATGTGTTCCTTTCCTGATTAAGATTCTGGGAGCCAGAATACTGGAGGATAGGTTTTTGGTTATAGGAGCGATTTTCAGACGAACGGTGCCTCGGATCTGAATTCTGCTTGCGGCATTCGATTCCTCTCGTCATTTTACGGGGGAAATGCATGTGTTCCTTTCCTGATTAAGATTCTGGGAGCCAGAATACTGGAGGATAGGTTTTGGATATAGGAGCGATTTTCAGACGAACGGTGTTTCGGATCTGAATTCTGCTTGCGGCATTCGATACCTCTCGTCATTTTACGTCGGAAATGTATGTGTTCCATTCCCCATTGCGGTTCAGGGAGCCACAATACTGGAGGATAGGCTTTCGCTATAGGAGCGATTTTCAGACGAACGGTGCCTCGGATCTGAATTCTGCATGCGGCATTCGATACCTCTCGTCATTTTACGTCGGAAATGTATGTGTTCCATTCCCCATTGCGGTTCAGAGAGCCACAATACTGGAGGATAGGCTTTTGCTATAGGAGCGATTTCCAGACGAACGGTGCCTCGGATCTGAATTCTGCATGCGGCATTCGATTCCTCTCGTCATTTAACGTGGGAAATGCATGTGTTCCTAACCTGATTAAGATTCTGCGAGCCAGAATACTGGAGGATACGTTCTGGATATAGGGGCGATTTGCAGACGAACGGAGCCTCGGATCTGATTTCTGCTTGCGGCATTCGATTCCTCTCGTCATTTTACGTCGGAAATGTATGTGTTCCATTCCCGATTGCGACTCAGGGAGCCAGAATACTGGAGGATAGGTTTTTGGCTATAGGAGCGATTTCCAGACGAACGGTACCTCGGATCTGAATTCTGCATGCGGCATTCGATTCCTCTCGTCATTTTACGTGGGAAATGCATGTGTTCCTTTCCTGATTAAGATTCTGGGAGCCAGAATACTGGAGGATAGGTTTTGGATATAGGAGCGATTTTCAGACGAACGGTGCCTCGGATCTGAATTCTGCTTGCGGCATTCGATACCTCTCGTCATTTTACGTCGGAAATGTATGTGTTCCATTCCCGATTGCGACTCAGGGAGCCAGAATACTGGAGGATAGGTTTTTGGCTATAGGAGCGATTTCCAGACGAACGGTGCCTCGGATCTGAATTTTGCATGTGGCATTCGATACCTCTCGTCATTTTACGTCGGAAATGCATGTGTTCCTTTCCTGATTAAGATTCGGGCAGCCAGAATACTGGAGGATAGGTTTTGGATATAGGAGCGATTTTCAGACGAACGGTGCCTCGGATCTGAATTCTGCTTGCGGCATTCGATACCTCTCCTCATTTTACGTCGGAAATGTATGTGTTCCATTCCCCATTGCGGTTCAGGGAGCCACAATACTGGAGGATAGGCTTTTGCTATAGGAGCGATTTTCAGACGAACGGTGCCTCGGATCTGAATTCTGCATGCAGCATTCGATTCCTCTCGTCATTTTACGTCGGAAATGTATGTGTTCCATTCCCGATTGCGACTCAGGGAGCCAGAATACTGGAGGATAGGTTTTTGGCTATAGGAGCGATTTTCAGACGAACGGTGCCTCGGATCTGAATTCTGCATGCAGCATTCGATTCCTCTCGTAATTTTACGTCGGAAATGTATGTGTTCCATTCCCGATTGCGACTCAGGGAGCCAGAATACTGGAGGATAGGTTTTGGATATAGGAGCGATTTTCAGACGAACGGTGCCTCGGATCTGAATTCTGCTTGCGGCATTCGATACCTCTCGTCATTTTACGTCGTAAATGTATGTGTTCCATTCCCGATTGCGACTCAGGGAGCCAGAATACTGGAGGATAGGTTTTTGGATATAGGTGCGATTTCCAGACGAACGGTGCCTCGGATCTGAATTCTGCATGCGGCATTCGATTCCTCTCGTCATTTAACGTGGGAAATGCATGTGTTCCTAACCTGATTAAGATTCTGCGAGCCAGAATACTGGAGGATACGTTCTGGATATAGGGGCGATTTGCAGACGAACGCAGCCTCGGATCTGATTTCTGCTTGCGGCATTCGATTCCTCTCGTCATTTTACGTCGGAAATGTATGTGTTCCATTCCCGATTGCGACTCAGGGAGCCAGAATACTGGAGGATAGGTTTTTGGCTATAGGAGCGATTTCCAGACGAACGGTGCCTCGGATCTGAATTCTGCATGTGGCATTCGATTCATCTCGTCATTTTACGTGGGAAATGCATGTGTTCCATTCCTGATTAAGATTCTGGGAGCCAGAATACTGGAGGATAGGTTTTGGATATAGGAGAGATTTTCAGACGAACGGTGCCTCGGATCTGAATTCTGCTTGCGGCATTCGATACCTCTCGTCATTTTACGTCGGAAATGTATGTGTTCCATTCTCCATTGCGGTTCATGGAGCCACAATACTGGAGGATAGGCTTTTGCTATAGGAGCGATTTTCAGACGAACGGTGCCTCGGATCTGAATTCTGCATGCAGCATTCGATTCCTCTCGTAATTTTACGTCGGAAATGTATGTGTTCCATTCCCGATTGCGACTCAGGGAGCCAGAATACTGGAGGATAGGTTTTGGATATAGGAGCGATTTTCAGACGAACGGTGCCTCGGATCTGAATTCTGCTTGCGGCATTCGATACCTCTCGTCATTTTACGTCGGAAATGTATGTGTTCCATTCCCGATTGCGACTCAGGGAGCCAGAATACTGGAGGATAGGTTTTTGGCTATAGGAGCGATTTCCAGACGAACGGTGCCTCGGATCTGAATTCTGCATGTGGCATTCGATTCATCTCGTCATTTTACGTGGGAAATGCATGTTTTCCTTTCCTGATTAAGATTCTGGGAGCCAGTATACTGGAGGATAGGTTCTGGATATAGGGGCGATTTTCAGACGAACGGTGCCTCGGATCTGAATTCTGCATGCGGCATTCGATTCCTCTCGTCATTTTACGTGGGAAATGCATGTGTTCCTTTCCTGATTAAGATTCTGGGAGCCAGAATACTGGAGGATAGGTTTTGGATATAGGAGCGATTTCCAGACGAACGGTGCCTCGGATCTGAATTCTGCTTGCGGCATTCGATTCCTCTCGTCATTTTACGTCGGAAATGCATGTGTTCCTTTCCTGATTAAGATTCGGGCAGCCAGAATACTGGAGGATACGTTTTGGATATAGGAGCGATTTTCAGACGAACGGTGCCTCGGATCTGAATTCTGCTTGCGGCATTCGATTCCTCTCGTCATTTTACGTCGGAAATGTATGTGTACCATTCCCGATTGCGACTCAGGGAGCCAGAATACTGGAGGATAGGTTTTTGGATATAGGTGCGATTTCCAGACGAACGGTGCCTCGGATCTGAATTCTGCATGCGGCATTCGATTCCTCTCGTCATTTTACGTGGGAAATGCATGTGTTCCTATCCTGATTAAGATTCTGCGAGCCAGAATACTGGAGGATACGTTCTGGATATAGGGGCGATTTGCAGACGAACGGAGCCTCGGATCTGATTTCTGCTTGCGGCATTCGATTCCTCTCGTCATTTTACGTCGGAAATGTATGTGTTCCATTCCCGATTGCGACTCAGGGAGCCAGAATACTGGAGGATAGGTTTTTGGCTATAGGAGCGATTTCCAGACGAACGGTGCCTCGGATCTGAATTCTGCATGTGGCATTCGATTCATCTCGTCATTTTACGTGGGAAATGCATGTTTTCCTTTCCTGATTAAGATTCTGGGAGCCAGTATACTGGAGGATAGGTTCTGGATATAGGGGCGATTTTCAAACGAACGGTGCCTCGGATCTGAATTCTGCATGCGGCATTCGATTCCTCTCGTCATTTTACGTCGGAAATGTATATGTTCTATTCCCGATTGCGACTCAGGGAGCCAGAATACTGGAGGATAGGTTTTTGGATATAGGAGCGATTTCCAGACGAACGGTGCCTCGGATCTGAATTCTGCTTGCGGCATTCGATTCCTCTCGTCATTTTACGTCGGAAATGTATGTGTACCATTCCCGATTGCGACTCAGGGAGCCAGAATACTGGAGGATAGGTTTTTGGATATAGGTGCGATTTCCAGACGAACGGTGCCTCGGATCTGAATTCTGCATGCGGCATTCGATTCCTCTCGTCATTTTACGTGGGAAATGCATGTGTTCCTATCCTGATTAAGATTCTGCGAGCCAGAATACTGGAGGATACGTTCTGGATATAGGGGCGATTTGCAGACGAACGGAGCCTCGGATCTGATTTCTGCTTGCGGCATTCGATTCCTCTCGTCATTTTACGTCGGAAATGTATGTGTTCCATTCCCGATTGCGACTCAGGGAGCCAGAATACTGGAGGATAGGTTTTTGGCTATAGGAGCGATTTCCAGACGAACGGTGCCTCGGATCTGAATTCTGCATGTGGCATTCGATTCATCTCGTCATTTTACGTGGGAAATGCATGTTTTCCTTTCCTGATTAAGATTCTGGGAGCCAGTATACTGGAGGATAGGTTCTGGATATAGGGGCGATTTTCAAACGAACGGTGCCTCGGATCTGAATTCTGCATGCGGCATTCGATTCCTCTCGTCATTTTACGTCGGAAATGTATATGTTCTATTCCCGATTGCGACTCAGGGAGCCAGAATACTGGAGGATAGGTTTTTGGATATAGGAGCGATTTCCAGACGAACGGTGCCTCGGATCTGAATTCTGCATGCGGCATTCGATTCCTCTCGTCATTTTACGTGGGAAATGTATGTGTTCCATTCCCGATTGCGACTCAGGGAGCCAGAATACTGGAGGATAGGTTTTTGGATATAGGAGCGATTTCCAGACGAACGGTGCCTCGGATCTGAATTCTGCATGTGGCATTCGATTCCTCTCGTCATTTTACGTGGGAAATGCATGTGTTCCTTTCCTGATTAAGATTCTGGGAGCCAGAATACTGGAGGATAGGTTTTGGATATAGGAGCGATTTTCAGACGAACGGTGCCTCGGATCTGAATTCTGCTTGCGGCATTCGATACCTCTCGTCATTTTACGTCGGAAATGTATGTGTTCCATTCCCGATTGCGACTCAGGGAGCCAGAATACTGGAGGATAGGTTTTTGGCTATAGGAGCGATTTCCAGACGAACGGTGCCTCGGATCTGAATTTTGCATGTGGCATTCGATACCTCTCGTCATTTTACGTCGGAAATGCATGTGTTCCTTTCCTGATTAAGATTCGGGCAGCCAGAATACTGGAGGATAGGTTTTGGATATAGGAGCGATTTTCAGACGAACGGTGCCTCGGATCTGAATTCTGCTTGCGGCATTCGATACCTCTCGTCATTTTACGTCGGAAATGTATGTGTTCCATTCTCCATTGCGGTTCATGGAGCCACAATACTGGAGGATAGGCTTTTGCTATAGGAGCGATTTTCAGACGAACGGTGCCTCGGATCTGAATTCTGCATGCAGCATTCGATTCCTCTCGTAATTTTACGTCGGAAATGTATTTGTTCCATTCCCGATTGCGACTCAGGGAGCCAGAATACTGGAGGATAGGTTTTGGATATAGGAGCGATTTTCAGACGAACGGTGCCTCGGATCTGAATTCTGCTTGCGGCATTCGATACCTCTCCTCATTTTACGTCGGAAATGTATGTGTTCCATTCCCCATTGCGGTTCAGGGAGCCACAATACTGGAGGATAGGCTTTTGCTATAGGAGCGATTTTCAGACGAACGGTGCCTCGGATCTGAATTCTGCATGCAGCATTCGATTCCTCTCGTCATTTTACGTCGGAAATGTATGTGTTCCATTCCCGATTGCGACTCAGGGAGCCAGAATACTGGAGGATAGGTTTTTGGCTGTAGGAGCGATTTTCAGACGAACGGTGCCTCGGATCTGAATTCTGCATGCGGCATTCGATTCCTCTCGTCATTTTACGTCGGAAATGTATGTGTTCCATTCCCGATTGCGACTCAGGGAGCCAGAATACTGGAGGATAGGTTTTTGGATATAGGTGCGATTTCCAGACGAACGGTGCCTCGGATCTGAATTCTGCTTGCGGCATTCGATTCCTCTCGTCATTTTACGTCGGAAATGTATGTGTTCCATTCCCGATTGCGACTCAGGGAGCCAGAATACTGGAGGATAGGTTTTTGGCTATAGGAGCGATTTCCAGACGAACGGTGCCTCGGATCTGAATTCTGCATGTGGCATTCGATTCATCTCGTCATTTTACGTGGGAAATGCATGTTTTCCTTTCCTGATTAAGATTCTGGGAGCCAGTATACTGGAGGATAGGTTCTGGATATAGGGGCGATTTTCAGACGAACGGTGCCTCGGATCTGAATTCTGCATGCGGCATTCGATTCCTCTCGTCATTTTACGTGGGAAATGCATGTGTTCCTTTCCTGATTAAGATTCTGGGAGCCAGAATACTGGAGGATAGGTTTTGGATATAGGAGCGATTTCCAGACGAACGGTGCCTCGGATCTGAATTCTGCTTGCGGCATTCGATTCCTCTCGTCATTTTACGTCGGAAATGCATGTGTTCCTTTCCTGATTAAGATTCGGGCAGCCAGAATACTGGAGGATAGGTTTTGGATATAGGAGCGATTTTCAGACGAACGGTGCCTCGGATCTGAATTCTGCTTACGGCATTCGATACCTCTCGTCATTTTACGTCGGAAACGTATGTGTTCCATTCCCCATTGCGGTTCATGGTGCCACAATACTGGAGGATAGGCTTTTGCTATAGGAGCGATTTTCAGACGAACGGTGCCTCGGATCTGAATTCTGCATGCAGCATTCGATTCCTCTCGTCATTTTACGTCGGAAATGTATGTGTTCCATTCCCGATTGCGACTCAGGGAGCCAGAATACTGGAGGATAGGTTTTTGGCTGTAGGAGCGATTTTCAGACGAACGGTGCCTCGGATCTGAATTCTGCATGCGGCATTCGATTCCTCTCGTCATTTTACGTCGGAAATGTATGTGTTCCATTCCCGATTGCGACTCAGGGAGCCAGAATACTGGAGGATAGGTTTTTGGATATAGGTGCGATTTCCAGACGAACGGTGCCTCGGATCTGAATTCTGCTTGCGGCATTCGATTCCTCTCGTCATTTTACGTCGGAAATGTATGTGTTCCATTCCCGATTGCGACTCAGGGAGCCAGAATACTGGAGGATAGGTTTTTGGCTATAGGAGCGATTTCCAGACGAACGGTGCCTCGGATCTGAATTTTGCATGTGGCATTCGATACCTCTCGTCATTTTACGTCGGAAATGTATGTGTTCCATTCTCCATTGCGGTTCATGGAGCCACAATACTGGAGGATAGGCTTTTGCTATAGGAGCGATTTTCAGACGAACGGTGCCTCGGATCTGAATTCTGCATGCAGCATTCGATTCCTCTCGTAATTTTACGTCGGAAATGTATGTGTTCCATTCCCGATTGCGACTCAGGGAGCCAGAATACTGGAGGATAGGTTTTGGATATAGGAGCGATTTTCAGACGAACGGTGACTCGGATCTGAATTCTGCTTGCGGCATTCGATACCTCTCGTCATTTTACGTCGGAAATGTATGTGTTCCATTCCCGATTGCGACTCAGGGAGCCAGAATACTGGAGGATAGGTTTTTGGCTATAGGAGCGATTTCCAGACGAACGGTGCCTCGGATCTGAATTCTGCATGTGGCATTCGATTCATCTCGTCATTTTACGTGGGAAATGCATGTTTTCCTTTCCTGATTAAGATTCTGGGAGCCAGTATACTGGAGGATAGGTTCTGGATATAGGGGCGATTTTCAGACGAACGGTGCCTCGGATCTGAATTCTGCATGCGGCATTCGATTCCTCTCGTCATTTTACGTGGGAAATGCATGTGTTCCTTTCCTGATTAAGATTCTGGGAGCCAGAATACTGGAGGATAGGTTTTGGATATAGGAGCGATTTCCAGACGAACGGTGCCTCGGATCTGAATTCTGCTTGCGGCATTCGATTCCTCTCGTCATTTTACGTCGGAAATGCATGTGTTCCTTTCCTGATTAAGATTCGGGCAGCCAGAATACTGGAGGATAGGTTTTGGATATAGGAGCGATTTTCAGACGAACGGTGCCTCGGATCTGAATTCTGCTTGCGGCATTCGATTCCTCTCGTCATTTTACGTCGGAAATGTATGTGTTCCATTCCCCATTGCGGTTCATGGTGCCACAATACTGGAGGATAGGCTTTTGCTATAGGAGCGATTTTCAGACGAACGGTGCCTCGGATCTGAATTCTGCATGCAGCATTCGATTCCTCTCGTAATTTTACGTCGGAAATGTATGTGTTCCATTCCCGATTGCGACTCAGGGAGCCAGAATACTGGAGGATAGGTTTTGGATATAGGAGCGATTTTCAGACGAACGGTGCCTCGGATCTGAATTCTGCTTGCGGCATTCGATACCTCTCGTCATTTTACGTCGGAAATGTATGTGTTCCATTCCCCATTGCGGTTCATGGTGCCACAATACTGGAGGATAGGCTTTTGCTATAGGAGCGATTTTCAGACGAACGGTGCCTCGGATCTGAATTCTGCATGCAGCATTCGATTCCTCTCGTAATTTTACGTCGGAAATGTATGTGTTCCATTCCCGATTGCGACTCAGGGAGCCAGAATACTGGAGGATAGGTTTTGGATATAGGAGCGATTTTCAGACGAACGGTGCCTCGGATCTGAATTCTGCTTGCGGCATTCGATTCCTCTCGTCATTTTACGTCGGAAATGTATGTGTTCCATTCCCGATTGCGACTCAGGGAGCCAGAATACTGGAGGATAGGTTTTTGGCTGTAGGAGCGATTTGCAGACGAACGGTGCCTCGGATCTAAATTCTGCATGCGGCATTCGATTCCTCTCGTCATTTTACGTGGGAAATGCATGTGTTCCTTTCCTGATTAAGATTCGGGCAGCCAGAATACTGGAGGATAGGTTTTGGATATAGGAGCGATTTTCAGACGAACGGTGACTCGGATCTGAATTCTGCTTGCGGCATTCGATTCCTCTCGTCATTTTACGTCGGAAATGCATGTGTTCCTTTCCTGATTAAGATTCTGGGAGCCAGAATACTGGAGGATAGGTTTTGGATATAGGAGCGATTTCCAGACGAACGGTGCCTCGGATCTGAATTTTGCATGTGGCATTCGATACCTCTCGTCATTTTACGTCGGAAATGTATGTGTTCCATTCTCCATTGCGGTTCATGGAGCCACAATACTGGAGGATAGGCTTTTGCTATAGGAGCGATTTTCAGACGAACGGTGCCTCGGATCTGAATTCTGCATGCAGCATTCGATTCCTCTCGTAATTTTACGTCGGAAATGTATGTGTTCCATTCCCGATTGCGACTCAGGGAGCCAGAATACTGGAGGATAGGTTTTGGATATAGGAGCGATTTTCAGACGAACGGTGACTCGGATCTGAATTCTGCTTGCGGCATTCGATACCTCTCGTCATTTTACGTCGGAAATGTATGTGTTCCATTCCCGATTGCGACTCAGGGAGCCAGAATACTGGAGGATAGGTTTTTGGCTATAGGAGCGATTTCCAGACGAACGGTGCCTCGGATCTGAATTCTGCATGTGGCATTCGATTCATCTCGTCATTTTACGTGGGAAATGCATGTTTTCCTTTCCTGATTAAGATTCTGGGAGCCAGTATACTGGAGGATAGGTTCTGGATATAGGGGCGATTTTCAGACGAACGGTGCCTCGGATCTGAATTCTGCATGCGGCATTCGATTCCTCTCGTCATTTTACGTGGGAAATGCATGTGTTCCTTTCCTGATTAAGATTCTGGGAGCCAGAATACTGGAGGATAGGTTTTGGATATAGGAGCGATTTCCAGACGAACGGTGCCTCGGATCTGAATTCTGCTTGCGGCATTCGATTCCTCTCGTCATTTTACGTCGGAAATGCATGTGTTCCTTTCCTGATTAAGATTCGGGCAGCCAGAATACTGGAGGATAGGTTTTGGATATAGGAGCGATTTTCAGACGAACGGTGCCTCGGATCTGAATTCTGCTTGCGGCATTCGATACCTCTCGTCATTTTACGTCGGAAATGTATGTGTTCCATTCCCCATTGCGGTTCATGGTGCCACAATACTGGAGGATAGGCTTTTGCTATAGGAGCGATTTTCAGACGAACGGTGCCTCGGATCTGAATTCTGCATGCAGCATTCGATTCCTCTCGTAATTTTACGTCGGAAATGTATGTGTTCCATTCCCGATTGCGACTCAGGGAGCCAGAATACTGGAGGATAGGTTTTGGATATAGGAGCGATTTTCAGACGAACGGTGCCTCGGATCTGAATTCTGCTTGCGGCATTCGATACCTCTCGTCATTTTACGTCGGAAATGTATGTGTTCCATTCCCCATTGCGGTTCATGGTGCCACAATACTGGAGGATAGGCTTTTGCTATAGGAGCGATTTTCAGACGAACGGTGCCTCGGATCTGAATTCTGCATGCAGCATTCGATTCCTCTCGTAATTTTACGTCGGAAATGTATGTGTTCCATTCCCGATTGCGACTCAGGGAGCCAGAATACTGGAGGATAGGTTTTGGATATAGGAGCGATTTTCAGACGAACGGTGCCTCGGATCTGAATTCTGCTTGCGGCATTCGATTCCTCTCGTCATTTTACGTCGGAAATGTATGTGTTCCATTCCCGATTGCGACTCAGGGAGCCAGAATACTGGAGGATAGGTTTTTGGCTGTAGGAGCGATTTGCAGACGAACGGTGCCTCGGATCTAAATTCTGCATGCGGCATTCGATTCCTCTCGTCATTTTACGTGGGAAATGCATGTGTTCCTTTCCTGATTAAGATTCGGGCAGCCAGAATACTGGAGGATAGGTTTTGGATATAGGAGCGATTTTCAGACGAACGGTGACTCGGATCTGAATTCTGCTTGCGGCATTCGATTCCTCTCGTCATTTTACGTCGGAAATGTATGTGTTCCATTCTCCATTGCGGTTCATGGAGCCACAATACTGGAGGATAGGCTTTTGCTATAGGAGCGATTTTCAGACGAACGGTGCCTCGGATCTGAATTCTGCATGCAGCATTCGATTCCTCTCGTAATTTTACGTCGGAAATGTATGTGTTCCATTCCCGATTGCGACTCAGGGAGTCAGAATACTGGAGGATAGGTTTTGGATATAGGAGCGATTTTCAGACGAACGGTGCCTCGGATCTGAATTCTGCTTGCGGCATTCGATACCTCTCGTCATTTTACGTCGGAAATGTATGTGTTCCATTCCCGATTGCGACTCAGGGAGCCAGAATACTGGAGGATAGGTTTTTGGCTATAGGAGCGATTTCCAGACGAACGGTGCCTCGGATCTGAATTCTGCATGTGGCATTCGATTCATCTCGTCATTTTACGTGGGAAATGCATGTTTTCCTTTCCTGATTAAGATTCTGGGAGCCAGTATACTGGAGGATAGGTTCTGGATATAGGGGCGATTTTCAGACGAACGGTGCCTCGGATCTGAATTCTGCATGCGGCATTCGATTCCTCTCGTCATTTTACGTGGGAAATGCATGTGTTCCTTTCCTGATTAAGATTCTGGGAGCCAGAATACTGGAGGATAGGTTTTGGATATAGGAGCGATTTCCAGACGAACGGTGCCTCGGATCTGAATTCTGCTTGCGGCATTCGATTCCTCTCGTCATTTTACGTCGGAAATGCATGTGTTCCTTTCCTGATTAAGATTCGGGCAGCCAGAATACTGGAGGATAGGTTTTGGATATAGGAGCGATTTTCAGACGAACGGTGCCTCGGATCTGAATTCTGCTTGCGGCATTCGATACCTCTCGTCATTTTACGTCGGAAATGTATGTGTTCCATTCCCCATTGCGGTTCATGGAGCCACAATACTGGAGGATAGGCTTTTGCTATAGGAGCGATTTTCAGACGAACGGTGCCTCGGATCTGAATTCTGCATGCAGCATTCGATTCCTCTCGTAATTTTACGTCGGAAATGTATGTGTTCCATTCCCGATTGCGACTCAGGGAGCCAGAATACTGGAGGATAGGTTTTGGATATAGGAGCGATTTTCAGACGAACGGTGCCTCGGATCTGAATTCTGCTTGCGGCATTCGATACCTCTCGTCATTTTACGTCGGAAATGTATGTGTTCCATTCCCCAGTGCGGTTCAGGGAGCCACAATACTGGAGGATAGGCTTTTGCTATAGGAGCGATTTTCAGACGAACGGTGCCTCGGATCTGAATTCTGCATGCAGCATTCGATTCCTCTCGTCATTTTACGTCGGAAATGTATGTGTTCCATTCCCGATTGCGACTCAGGGAGCCAGAATACTGGAGGATAGGTTTTTGGATATAGGTGCGATTTCCAGACGAACGGTGCCTCGGATCTGAATTCTGCATGCGGCATTCGATTCCTCTCGTCATTTTACGTCGGAAATGTATATGTTCTATTCCCGATTGCGACTCAGGGAGCCAGAATACTGGAGGATAGGTTTTTGGATATAGGAGCGATTTCCAGACGAACGGTGCCTCGGATCTGAATTCTGCATGTGGCATTCGATTCATCTCGTCATTTTACGTGGGAAATGCATGTTTTCCTTTCCTGATTAAGATTCTGGGAGCCAGAATACTGGAGGATAGGTTCTGGATATAGGGGCGATTTGCAGACGAACGGTGCCTCGGATCTGAATTCTGCATGCGGCATTCAATTCCTCTCGTCATTTTACGTGGGAAATGTATGTGTTCCATTAACGATTGCGACTCAGGGAGCCAGAATACTGGAGGATAGGTTTTTGGATATAGGAGCGATTTCCAGACGAACGGTGCCTCGGATCTGAATTCTACTTGCGGCATTCGATTCCTCTCGTCATTTTACGTCGGAAATGTATGTGTTCTATTCCCGATTGCGACTCAGGGAGCCAGAATACTGGAGGATACGTTTTTGGATATAGGAGCGATTTTCAGACGAACGGTGCCTCGGATCCGAATGCTGCTCGCGGCATTCGATTCCACCCGTCATTTTACGTGGGAAATGCAGGTGGTCCATTCCTGATTAAGATTCTGGGAGCCAGAATACTGGAGGACAGGTTTTGGATATAGGAGCGATTTGCAGACGAACGGTGCCTCGGATTTGAATTCTGCTTGCGGCATTCGATTCCTCTCGTCATTTTACGTCGGAAATGTATGTGTTCCATTCCCGATTGCGACTCAGGGAGCCAGAATACTGGAGGATAGGTTTTTGGCTATAGGAGCGATTTGCAGACGAACGGTGCCTCGGATCTGAATTCTGCTTGCGGCATTCGATACCTCTCGTCATTTTACGTCGGAAATGTATGTGTTCCATTCCCGATTGCGACTCAGGGAGCCAGAATACTGGAGGATACGTTTTTGGCTATAGGAGCGATTTCCAGACGAACGGTGCCTCGGATCTGATTTCTGCTTGCGGCATTCGATTCCTCTCGTCATTTTACGTCGGAAATATATGTGTTCCATTCCCGATTGCGACTCAGGGAGCCAGAATACTGGAGGATAGGTTTTTGGCTGTAGGAGCGATTTGCAGACGAACGGTGCCTCGGATCTAAATTCTGCATGCGGCATTCGATTCCTCTCGTCATTTTACGTGGGAAATGCATGTGTTCCTTTCCTGATTAAGATTCGGGCAGCCAGAATACTGGAGGATAGGTTTTGGATATAGGAGCGATTTTCAGACGAACGGTGACTCGGATCTGAATTCTGCTTGCGGCATTCGATTCCTCTCGTCATTTTACGTCGCAAATGTATGTGTTCCATTCTCCATTGCGGTTCATGGAGCCACAATACTGGAGGATAGGCTTTTGCTATAGGAGCGATTTTCAGACGAACGGTGCCTCGGATCTGAATTCTGCATGCAGCATTCGATTCCTCTCGTAATTTTACGTCGGAAATGTATGTGTTCCATTCCCGATTGCGACTCAGGGAGTCAGAATACTGGAGGATAGGTTTTGGATATAGGAGCGATTTTCAGACGAACGGTGCCTCGGATCTGAATTCTGCTTGCGGCATTCGATACCTCTCGTCATTTTACGTCGGAAATGTATGTGTTCCATTCCCGATTGCGACTCAGGGAGCCAGAATACTGGAGGATAGGTTTTTGGCTATAGGAGCGATTTCCAGACGAACGGTGCCTCGGATCTGAATTCTGCATGTGGCATTCGATTCATCTCGTCATTTTACGTGGGAAATGCATGTTTTCCTTTCCTGATTAAGATTCTGGGAGCCAGTATACTGGAGGATAGGTTCTGGATATAGGGGCGATTTTCAGACGAACGGTGCCTCGGATCTGAATTCTGCATGCGGCATTCGATTCCTCTCGTCATTTTACGTGGGAAATGCATGTGTTCCTTTCCTGATTAAGATTCTGGGAGCCAGAATACTGGAGGATAGGTTTTGGATATAGGAGCGATTTTCAGACGAACGGTGCCTCGGATCTGAATTCTGCTTGCGGCATTCGATACCTCTCGTCATTTTACGTCGGAAATGTATGTGTTCCATTTCCCATTGCGGTTCATGGTGCCACAATACTGGAGGATAGGCTTTTGCTATAGGAGCGATTTTCAGACGAACGGTGCCTCGGATCTGAATTCTGCATGCAGCATTCGATTCCTCTCGTAATTTTACGTCGGAAATGCATGTTTTCCTTTCCTGATTAAGATTCTGGGAGCCAGTATACTGGAGGATAGGTTCTGGATATAGGGGCGATTTTCAGACGAACGGTGCCTCGGATCTGAATTCTGCATGCGGCATTCGATTCCTCTCGTCATTTTACGTGGGAAATGCATGTGTTCCTTTCCTGATTAAGATTCTGGGAGCCAGAATACTGGAGGATAGGTTTTGGATATAGGAGCGATTTCCAGACGAACGGTGCCTCGGATCTGAATTCTGCTTGCGGCATTCGATTCCTCTCGTCATTTTACGTCGGAAATGCATGTGTTCCTTTCCTGATTAAGATTCGGGCAGCCAGAATACTGGAGGATAGGTTTTGGATATAGGAGCGATTTTCAGACGAACGGTGCCTCGGATCTGAATTCTGCTTGCGGCATTCGATACCTCTCGTCATTTTACGTCGGAAATGTATGTGTTCCATTCCCCATTGCGGTTCATGGAGCCACAATACTGGAGGATAGGCTTTTGCTATAGGAGCGATTTTCAGACGAACGGTGCCTCGGATCTGAATTCTGCATGCAGCATTCGATTCCTCTCGTAATTTTACGTCGGAAATGTATGTGTTCCATTCCCGATTGCGACTCAGGGAGCCAGAATACTGGAGGATAGGTTTTGGATATAGGAGCGATTTTCAGACGAACGGTGCCTCGGATCTGAATTCTGCTTGCGGCATTCGATACCTCTCGTCATTTTACGTCGGAAATGTATGTGTTCCATTCCCCATTGCGGTTCAGGGAGCCACAATACTGGAGGATAGGCTTTTGCTATAGGAGCGATTTTCAGACGAACGGTGCCTCGGATCTGAATTCTGCATGCAGCATTCGATTCCTCTCGTCATTTTACGTCGGAAATGTATGTGTTCCATTCCCGATTGCGACTCAGGGAGCCAGAATACTGGAGGATAGGTTTTTGGCTGTAGGAGCGATTTTCAGACGAACGGTGCCTCGGATCTGAATTCTGCATGCGGCATTCGATTCCTCTCGTCATTTTACGTCGGAAATGTATGTGTTCCATTCCCGATTGCGACTCAGGGAGCCAGAATACTGGAGGATAGGTTTTTGGCTGTAGGAGCGATTTGCAGACGAACGGTGCCTCGGATCTAAATTCTGCATGCGGCATTCGATTCCTCTCGTCATTTTACGTGGGAAATGCATGTGTTCCTTTCCTGATTAAGATTCGGGCAGCCAGAATACTGGAGGATAGGTTTTGGATATAGGAGCGATTTTCAGACGAACGGTGACTCGGATCTGAATTCTGCTTGCGGCATTCGATTCCTCTCGTCATTTTACGTCGCAAATGCATGTGTTCCTTTCCTGATTAAGATTCGGGCAGCCAGAATACTGGAGGATAGATTTTGGATATAGGAGCGATTTTCAGACGAACGGTGACTCGGATCTGAATTCTGCTTGCGGCATTCGATTCCTCTCGTCATTTTACGTCAGAAATGTATGTGTACCATTCCCGATTGCGACTCAGGGAGCCAGAATACTGGAGGATAGGTTTTTGGATATAGGTGCGATTTCCAGACGAACGGTGCCTCGGATCTGAATTCTGCATGCGGCATTCGATTCCTCTCGTCATTTTACGTGGGAAATGCATGTGTTCCTATCCTGATTAAGATTCTGCGAGCCAGAATACTGGAGGATACGTTCTGGATATAGGGGCGATTTGCAGACGAACGGAGCCTCGGATCTGATTTCTGCTTGCGGCATTCGATTCCTCTCGTCATTTTACGTCGGAAATGTATATGTTCTATTCCCGATTGCGACTCAGGGAGCCAGAATACTGGAGGATAGGTTTTTGGATATAGGAGCGATTTCCAGACGAACGGTGCCTCGGATCTGAGTTCTGCATGCGGCATTCGATTCCTCTCGTCATTTTACGTGGGAAATGTATGTGTTCCATTCCCGATTGCGACTCAGGGAGCCAGAATACTGGAGGATAGGTTTTTGGATATAGGAGCGATTTCCAGACGAACGGTGCCTCGGATCTGAATTCTGCATGTGGCATTCGATTCATCTCGTCATTTTACGTGGGAAATGCATGTTTTCCTTTCCTGATTAAGATTCTGGGAGCCAGAATACTGGAGGATAGGTTCTGGATATAGGGGCGATTTGCAGACGAACGGTGCCTCGGATCTGAATTCTGCATGCGGCATTCAATTCCTCTCGTCATTTTACGTGGGAAATGTATGTGTTCCATTAACGATTGCGACTCAGGGAGCCAGAATACTGGAGGATAGGTTTTTGGATATAGGAGCGATTTCCAGAAGAACGGTGCCTCGGATCTGAATTCTACTTGCGGCATTCGATTCCTCTCGTCATTATACGTGGGAAATGCAGGTGGTCCATTCCTGATTAAGATTCTGGGAGCCAGATACTGGAGGATAGGTTTTGGATATAGGAGCGATTTTCAGACGAACGGTGCCTCGGATCTGAATTCTGCATGCGGCATTCTATTCCTCACGTCATTTTACGTCGGAAATGCATGTGTTCCTTTCCTGATTAAGATTCGGGGAGCCAGAATACTGGAGGATACGTTTTTGGATATAGGAGCGATTTTCAGACGAACGGTGCCTCGGATCTGAATTCTGCATGCGGCATTCTATTCCTCACGTCATTTTACGTCGGAAATGCATGTGTTCCTTTCCTGATTAAGATTCGGGGAGCCAGAATACTGGAGGATACGTTTTTGGATATATGAGCGATTTTCAGACGAACGGTGCCTCGGATCCGAATGCTGCTCGCGGCATTCGATTCCTCTCGTCATTATACGTGGGAAATGCAGGTGGTCCATTCCTGATTAAGATTCTGGGAGCCAGATACTGGAGGATAGGTTTTGGATATAGGAGCGATTTTCAGACGAACGGTGCCTCGGATCTGAATTCTGCATGCGGCATTCGATTCATCTCGTCATTTTACGTGGGAAATGCATGTTTTACTTTCCTGATTAAGATTCTGGGAGCCAGAATACTGGAGGATAGGTTTTGGATATAGGAGCGATTTTCAGACGAACGGTGCGTCGGACCTGAATTCTGCTCGCGGCATTCGATTCCTCTCGTCATTTTACGTGGGAAATGCAGGTGGTCCATTCCTGATTAAGATTCTGGGAGCCAGAATACTGGAGGATAGGTTTTGGATATAGGAGCGATTTGCAGACGAACGGTGCCTCGGATTTGAATTCTGCTTGCGGCATTCGATTCCTCTCGTCATTTTACGTCGGAAATGTATGTGTTCCATTCCTGATTGCGACTCAGGGAGCCAGAATACTGGAGGATAGGTTTTTGGATATAGGTGCGATTTCCAGACGAACGGTGCCTCGGATCTGAATTCTGCATGCGGCATTCGATTCCTCTCGTCATTTTACGTGGGAAATGCATGTGTTCCTATCCTGATTAAGATTCTGCGAGCCAGAATACTGGAGGATACGTTCTGGATATAGGGGCGATTTGCAGACGAACGGAGCCTCGGATCTGATTTCTGCTTGCGGCATTCGATTCCTCTCGTCATTTTACGTCGGAAATGTATGTGTTCCATTCCCGATTGCGACTCAGGGAGCCAGAATACTGGAGGATATGTTTTTGGATATAGGAGCGATTTCCAGACGAACGGTGCCTCGGATCTGAATTCTGCATGTGGCATTCGATTCATCTCGTCATTTTACGTGGGAAATGCATGTTTTCCTTTCCTGATTAAGATTCTGGGAGCCAGAATACTGGAGGATAGGTTCTGGATATAGGGGCGATTTGCAGACGAACGGTGCCTCGGATCTGAATTCTGCATGCGGCATTCAATTCCTCTCGTCATTTTACGTGGGAAATGCAGGTGGTCCATTCCTGATTAAGATTCTGGGAGCCAGAATACTGGAGGATAGGTTTTGGATATAGGAGCGATTTGCAGACGAACGGTGCCTCGGATTTGAATTCTGCTTGCGGCATTCGATTCCTCTCGTCATTTTACGTCGGAAATGTATGTGTTCCATTCCTGATTGCGACTCAGGGAGCCAGAATACTGGAGGATAGGTTTTTGGATATAGGTGCGATTTCCAGACGAACGGTGCCTCGGATCTGAATTCTGCATGCGGCATTCGATTCCTCTCGTCATTTTACGTGGGAAATGCATGTGTTCCTATCCTGATTAAGATTCTGCGAGCCAGAATACTGGAGGATACGTTCTGGATATAGGGGCGATTTGCAGACGAACGGAGCCTCGGATCTGATTTCTGCTTGCGGCATTCGATTCCTCTCGTCATTTTACGTCGGAAATGTATGTGTTCTATTCCCGATTGCGACTCAGGGAGCCAGAATACTGGAGGATACGTTTTTGGATATAGGAGCGATTTTCAGACGAACGGTGCCTCGGATCCGAATGCTGCTCGCGGCATTCGATTCCACCCGTCATTTTACGTGGGAAATGCATGTGGTCCATTCCTGATTAAGATTCTGGGAGCCAGAATACTGGAGGACAGGTTTTGGATATAGGAGCGATTTGCAGACGAACGGTGCCTCGGATTTGAATTCTGCTTGCGGCATTCGATTCCTCTCGTCATTTTACGTCGGAAATGTATGTGTTCTATTCCCGATTGCGACTCAGGGAGCCAGAATACTGGAGGATCGGTTTTGGATATAGGAGCGATTTTCAGACGAACGGTGCGTCGGACCTGAATTCTGCATGCGGCATTCGATTCCTCTCGTCATTTTACGTCGGAAATGCATGTGCTCCTTTCCTGATTAAGATTCGGGCAGCCAGAATACTGGAGGATAGGTTTTGGATATAGGAGCGATTTTCAGACGAACGGTGACTCGGATCTGAATTCTGCTCTCGGCATTCGATTCCTCTCGTCATTTTACGTCGGAAATGTAGGTGTACCATTCCCGATTGCGACTCAGGGAGCCAGAATACTGGAGGATAGGTTTTTGGATATAGGAGCGATTTCCAGACGAACGGTGACTCGGATTTGAATTCTGCTTGCGGCATTCGATTCCTCTCGTCATTTTACGTCGGAAATGTATGTGTACCATTCCCGATTGCGACTCAGGGAGCCAGAATACTGGAGGATCGGTTTTGGATATAGGAGCGATTTTCAGACGAACGGTGCCTCGGATCTGAATTCTGCATGCGGCATTCGATTCATCTCATCATTTTACGTGGGAAATGCATGTTTTACTTTCCTGATTAAGATTCTGGGAGCCAGAATACTGGAGGATAGGTTTTGGATATAGGAGCGATTTTCAGACGAACGGTGCGTCGGACCTGAATTCTGCATGCGGCATTCGATTCCTCTCGTCATTTTACGTGGGAAATGCATGTGTTCCTTTCCTGATTAAGATTCGGGCAGCCAGAATACTGGAGGATAGGTTTTGGATATAGGAGCGATTTCCAGACGAACGGTGACTCGGATTTGAATTCTGCTTGCGGCATTCGATTCCTCACGTCATTTTACGTCGGAAATGTATGTGTTCCATTCCCGATTGCGACTCAGGGATCCAGAATACTGGAGGATAGGTTTTTGGCTATAGGAGCGATTTCCAGACGAACGGTGCCTCGGATCTGAATTCTGCATGTGGCATTCGATTCATCTCGTCATTTTACGTGGGAAATGCATGTTTTCCTTTCCTGATTAAGATTCTGGGAGCCAGTATACTGGAGGATAGGTTCTGGATATAGGGGCGATTTTCAGACGAACGGTGCCTCGGATCTGAATTCTGCATTCGGCATTCGATTCCTCTCGTCATTTTACGTTGGAAATGCATGTGTTCCTTTCCTGATTAAGATTCGGGCAGCCAGAATACTGGAGGATACGTTTTTGGATATATGAGCGATTTTCAGACGAACGGTGCCTCGGATCCGAATGCTGCTCGCGGCATTCGATTCATCTCGTCATTTTACGTGGGAAATGCATGTTTTACTTTCCTGATTAAGATTCTGGGAGCCAGAATACTGGAGGATAGGTTCTGGATATAGGGGCGATTTGCAGACAAACGGTGCCTCGGATCTGAATTCTGCTTGCGGCATTCGATTCCTCTCGTCATTTTACGTCGGAAATGTATGTGTTCTATTCCCGATTGCGACTCAGGGAGCCAGAATACTGGAGGATCGGTTTTGGATATAGGAGCGATTTTCAGACGAACGGTGCCTCGGATCTGAATTCTGCTTGCGGCATTCGATTCCTCTCGTCATTTTACGTGGGAAATGCAGGTGGTCCATTCCTGATTAAGATTCTGGGAGGCAGAATACTGGAGGATAGGTTTTGGATATAGGAGCGATTTTCAGACGAACGATGCCTCGGATCTGAATTCTGCATGCGGCATTCGATTCATCTCGTCATTTTACGTGGGAAATGCATGTTTTACTTTCCTGATTAAGATTCTGGGAGCCAGAATACTGGAGGATAGGTTTTGGATATAGGAGCGATTTTCAGACGAACGGTGCGTCGGACCTGAATTCTGCATGCGGCATTCGATTCCTCTCGTCATTTTACGTCGGAAATGCATGTGCTCCTTTCCTGATTAAGATTCGGGCAGCCAGAATACTGGAGGATAGGTTTTGGATATAGGAGCGATTTTCAGACGAACGGTGACTCGGATCTGAATTCTGCTCTCGGCATTCGATTCCTCTCGTCATTTTACGTCGGAAATGTAGGTGTACCATTCCCGATTGCGACTCAGGGAGCCAGAATACTGGAGGATAGGTTTTTGGATATAGGTGCGATTTCCAGACGAACGGTGCCTCGGATCTGAATTCTGCATGCGGCATTCGATTCCTCTCGTCATTTTACGTCGGAAATGCATGTGTTCCTTTCCTGATTAAGATTCTGGGAGCCAGAATACTGGATGATAGGTTTTGGATATAGGAGCGATTTGCAGACGAACGGTGCCTCGGATCTGATTTCTGCTTGCGGCATACGATTCCTCTCGCCATTTTACGTCGGAAATGTATATGTTCTATTCCCGATTGCGACTCAGGGAGCCAGAATACTGGAGGATATGTTTTTGGATATAGGAGCGATTTCCAGACGAACGGTGCCTCGGATCTGAATTCTGCATGCGGCATTCGATTCCTCTCGTCATTTTACGTGGGAAATGTATGTGTTCCTTTCCTGATTAAGATTCTGGGAGCCAGAATACTGGAGGATAGGTTCTGGATATAGGGGCGATTTGCAGACGAACGGTGCCTCGGATCTGAATTCTGCTTGCGGCATTCGATTCCTCTCGTCATTTTACGTCGGAAATGTATGTGTACCATTCCCGATTGCGACTCAGGGAGCCAGAATACTGGAGGATAGGTTTTTGGATATAGGTGCGATTTCCAGACGAACGGTGCCTCGGATCTGAATTCTGCATGCGGCATTCGATTCATCTCGTTATTTTACGTGGGAAATGCATGTTTTCCTTTCCTGATTAAGATTCTGGGAGCCAGAATACTGGAGGATAGGTTCTGGATATAGGGGCGATTTGCAGACAAACGGTGCCTCGGATCTGAATTCTGCTTGCGGCATTCGATTCCTCTCGTCATTTTACGTCGGAAATGTATGTGTTCTATTCCCGATTGCGCCTCAGGGAGCCAGAATACTGGAGGATACGTTTTTGGATATAGGAGCGATTTTCAGACGAACGGTGCCTCGGATCCGAATGCTGCTCGCGGCATTCGATTCCTCTCGCCATTATACGTGGGAAATGCAGGTGGTCCATTCCTGATTAAGATTCTGGGAGCCAGATACTGGAGGATAGGTTTTGGATATAGGAGCGATTTTCAGACGAACGGTGCCTCGGATCTGAATTCTGCATGCGGCATTCGATTCATCTCGTCATTTTACGTGGGAAATGCATGTTTTACTTTCCTGATTAAGATTCTGGGAGCCAGAATACTGGAGGATAGGTTCTGGATATAGGGGCGATTTGCAGACAATCGGTGCCTCGGATCTGAATTCTGCTTGCGGCATTCGATTCCTCTCGTCATTTTACGTCGGAAATGTATGTGTTCTATTCCCGATTGCGACTCAGGGAGCCAGAATACTGGAGGATACGTTTTTGGATATAGGAGCGATTTTCAGACGAACGGTGCCTCGGATCCGAATGCTGCTCGCGGCATTCGATTCCTCTCGTCATTATACGTGGGAAATGCAGGTGGTCCATTCCTGATTAAGATTCTGGGAGCCAGATACTGGAGGATAGGTTTTGGATATAGGAGCGATTTTCAGACGAACGGTGCCTCGGATCTGAATTCTGCATGCGGCATTCGATTCATCTCGTCATTTTACGTGGGAAATGCATGTTTTACTTTCCTGATTAAGATTCTGGGAGCCAGAATACTGGAGGATAGGTTCTGGATATAGGGGCGATTTGCAGACAAACGGTGCCTCGGATCTGAATTCTGCTTGCGGCATTCGATTCCTCTCGTCATTTTACGTCGGAAATGTATGTGTTCTATTCCCGATTGCGACTCAGGGAGCCAGAATACTGGAGGATACGTTTTTGGATATAGGAGCGATTTTCAGACGAACGGTGCCTCGGATCTGAATTCTGCATGTGGCATTCGATTCATCTCGTCATTTTACGTGGGAAATGCATGTGGTCCATTCCTGATTAAGATTCTGGGAGCCAGATACTGGAGGATAGGTTTTGGATATAGGAGCGATTTTCAGACGAACGGTGCCTCGGATCTGAATTCTGCATGCGGCATTCGATTCATCTCGTCATTTTACGTGGGAAATGCATGTTTTACTTTCCTGATTAAGATTCTGGGAGCCAGAATACTGGAGGATAGGTTTTGGATATAGGAGCGATTTTCAGACGAACGGTGCGTCGGACCTGAATTCTGCATGCGGCATTCGATTCCTCTCGTCATTTTACGTGGGAAATGCATGTGTTCCTTTCCTGATTAAGATTCGGGCAGCCAGAATACTGGAGGATAGGTTTTGGATATAGGAGCGATTTGCAGACGCACGGTGCCTCGGATCTGATTTCTGCTTGCGGCATTCGATTCCTCTCGCCATTTTACGTCGGAAATGTATATGTTCTATTCCCGATTGCGACTCAGGGAGCCAGAATACTGGAGGATAGGTTTTTGGATATAGGAGCGATTTCCAGACGAACGGTGCCTCGGATCTGAATTCTGCATGTGGCATTCGATTCATCTCGTCATTTTACGTGGGAAATGCATGTTTTCCTTTCCTGATTAAGATTCTGGGAGCCAGAATACTGGAGGATAGGTTCTGGATATAGGGGCGATTTGCAGACGAACGGTGCCTCGGATCTGAATTCTGCTTGCGGCATTCGATTCCTCTCGTCATTTTACGTCGGAAATGTATGTGTACCATTCCCGATTGCGACTCAGGGAGCCAGAATACTGGAGGATAGGTTTTTGGATATAGGTGCGATTTCCAGACGAACGGTGCCTCGGATCTGAATTCTGCATGCGGCATTCGATTCATCTCGTCATTTTACGTGGGAAATGCATGTTTTCCTTTCCTGATTAAGATTCTGGGAGCCAGAATACTTGAGGATAGGTTCTGGATATAGGGGCGATTTGCAGACAAACGGTGCCTCGGATCTGAATTCTGCTTGCGGCATTCGATTCCTCTCGTCATTTTACGTCGGAAATGTATGTGTTCTATTCCCGATTGCGACTCAGGGAGCCAGAATACTGGAGGATACGTTTTTGGATATAGGAGCGATTTTCAGACGAACGGTGCCTCGGATCCGAATGCTGCTCGCGGCATTCGATTCCTCTCGTCATTTTACGTGGGAAATGCAGGTGGTCCATTCCTGATTAAGATTCTGGGAGCCAGATACTGGAGGATAGGTTTTGGATATAGGAGCGATTTTCAGACGAACGGTGCCTCGGATCTGAATTCTGCATGCGGCATTCGATTCATCTCGTCATTTTACGTGGGAAATGCATGTTTTACTTTCCTGATTAAGATTCTGGGAGCCAGAATACTGGAGGATAGGTTTTGGATATAGGAGCGATTTTCAGACGAACGGTGCGTCGGACCTGAATTCTGCATGCGGCATTCGATTCCTCTCGTCATTTTACGTGGGAAATGCATGTGTTCCTTTCCTGATTAAGATTCGGGCAGCCAGAATACTGGAGGATAGGTTTTGGATATAGGAGCGATTTTCAGACGAACGGTGACTCGGATCTGAATTCTGCTTGCGGCATTCCATTCCTCTCGTCATTTTACGTCGGAAATGCATGTGCTCCTTTCCTGATTAAGAATCGGGCAGCCAGAATACTGGAGGATAGGTTTTGGATATAGGTGCGATTTCCAGACGAACGGTGCCTCGGATCTGAATTCTGCATGCGGCATTCGATTCCTCTCGTCATTTTACGTCGGAAATGTATGTGTTCCATTCCCGATTGCGACTCAGGGAGCCAGAATACTGGAGGATAGGTTTTTGGATATAGGTGCGATTTCCAGACGAACGGTGCCTCGGATCTGAATTCTGCATGCGGCATTCGATTCCTCTCGTCATTTTACGTCGGAAATGTATGTGTTCCATTCCCGATTGCGACTCAGGGAGCCAGAATACTGGAGGATAGGTTTTTGGATATAGGAGCGATTTCCAGACGAACGGTGCCTCGGATCCGAATGCTGCTCGCGGCATTCGATTCCTCTCGTCATTATACGTGGGAAATGCAGGTGGTCCATTCCTGATTAAGATTCTGGGTGCCAGATACTGGAGGATAGGTTTTGGATATAGGAGCGATTTCCAGACGAACGGTGCCTCGGATCTGAATTCTGCTTGCGGCATTCGATTCCTCTCGTCATTTTACGTCGGAAATGTATGTGTTCTATTCCCGATTGCGACTCAGGGAGCCAGAATACTGGAGGATAGGTTTTTGGATATAGGAGCGATTTCCAGACGAACGGTGCCTCGGATCCGAATGCTGCTCGCGGCATTCGATTCCTCTCGTCATTATACGTGGGAAATGCAGGTGGTCCATTCCTGATTAAGATTCTGGGAGCCAGATACTGGAGGATAGGTTTTGGATATAGGAGCGATTTTCAGACGAACGGTGCCTCGGATCTGAATTCTGCATGCGGCATTCGATTCCTCTCGTCATTTTACGTCGGAAATGTATGTGTTCCATTCCCGATTGCGACTCAGGGAGCCAGAATACTGGAGGATAGGTTTTTGGATATAGGAGCGATTTCCAGACGAACGGTGCCTCTGATCCGAATGCTGCTCGCGGCATTCGATTCCTCTCGTCATTATACGTGGGAAATGCAGGTGGTCCATTCCTGATTAAGATTCTGGGAGCCAGATACTGGAGGATAGGTTTTGGATATAGGAGCGATTTTCAGACGAACGGTGCCTCGGATCTGAATTCTGCATGCGGCATTCGATTCATCTCGTCATTTTACGTGGGAAATGCATGTTTTACTTTCCTGATTAAGATTCTGGGAGCCAGAATACTGGAGGATAGGTTCTGGATATAGGGGCGATTTGCAGACAAACGGTGCCTCGGATCTGAATTCTGCTTGCGGCATTCGATTCCTCTCGTCATTTTACGTCGGAAATGTATGTGTTCTATTCCCGATTGCGACTCAGGGAGCCAGAATACTGGGGGATACGTTTTTGGATATAGGAGCGATTTTCAGACGAACGGTGCCTCGGATCCGAATGCTGCTCGCGGCATTCGATTCCTCTCGTCATTTTACGTGGGAAATGCAGGTGGTCCATTCCTGATTAAGATTCTGGGAGCCAGATACTGGAGGATAGGTTTTGGATATAGGAGCGATTTTCAGACGAACGGTGCCTCGGATCTGAATTCTGCATGCGGCATTCGATTCATCTCGTCATTTTACGTGGGAAATGCATGTTTTACTTTCCTGATTAAGATTCTGGGAGCCAGAATACTGGAGGATAGGTTTTGGATATAGGAGCGATTTTCAGACGAACGGTGCGTCGGACCTGAATTCTGCATGCGGCATTCGATTCCTCTCGTCATTTTACGTGGGAAATGCATGTGTTCCTTTCCTGATTAAGATTCGGGCAGCCAGAATACTGGAGGATAGGTTTTGGATATAGGAGCGATTTTCAGACGAACGGTCACTCGGATCTGAATTCTGCTTGCGGCATTCGATTCCTCTCGTCATTTTACGTCGGAAATGCATGTGCTCCTTTCCTGATTAAGAATCGGGCAGCCAGAATACTGGAGGATAGGTTTTTGGATATAGGTGCGATTTCCAGACGAACGGTGCCTCGGATCTGAATTCTGCATGCGGCATTCGATTCCTCTCGTCATTTTACGTCGGAAATGTATGTGTTCCATTCCCGATTGCGACTCAGGGAGCCAGAATACTGGAGGATAGGTTTTTGGATATAGGAGCGATTTCCAGACGAACGGTGCCTCTGATCCGAATGCTGCTCGCGGCATTCGATTCCTCTCGTCATTATACGTGGGAAATGCAGGTGGTCCATTCCTGATTAAGATTCTGGGAGCCAGATACTGGAGGATAGGTTTTGGATATAGGAGCGATTTTCAGACGAACGGTGCCTCGGATCTGAATTCTGCATGCGGCATTCGATTCCTCTCGTCATTTTACGTGGGAAATGCATGTTTTACTTTCCTGATTAAGATTCTGGGAGCCAGAATACTGGAGGATAGGTTCTGGATATAGGGGCGATTTGCAGACAAACGGTGCCTCGGATCTGAATTCTGCTTGCGGCATTCGATTCCTCTCGTCATTTTACGTCGGAAATGTATGTGTTCTATTCCCGATTGCGACTCAGGGAGCCAGAATACTGGGGGATACGTTTTTGGATATAGGAGCGATTTTCAGACGAACGGTGCCTCGGATCCGAATGCTGCTCGCGGCATTCGATTCCTCTCGTCATTTTACGTGGGAAATGCAGGTGGTCCATTCCTGATTAAGATTCTGGGAGCCAGATACTGGAGGATAGGTTTTGGATATAGGAGCGATTTTCAGACGAACGGTGCCTCGGATCTGAATTCTGCATGCGGCATTCGATTCATCTCGTCATTTTACGTGGGAAATGCATGTTTTACTTTCCTGATTAAGATTCTGGGAGCCAGAATACTGGAGGATAGGTTTTGGATATAGGAGCGATTTTCAGACGAACGGTGCGTCGGACCTGAATTCTGCATGCGGCATTCGATTCCTCTCGTCATTTTACGTGGGAAATGCATGTGTTCCTTTCCTGATTAAGATTCGGGCAGCCAGAATACTGGAGGATAGGTTTTGGATATAGGAGCGATTTTCAGACGAACGGTCACTCGGATCTGAATTCTGCTTGCGGCATTCGATTCCTCTCGTCATTTTACGTCGGAAATGCATGTGCTCCTTTCCTGATTAAGAATCGGGCAGCCAGAATACTGGAGGATAGGTTTTTGGATATAGGTGCGATTTTCAGACGAACGGTGCCTCGGATCTGAATTCTGCATGCGGCATTCGATTCATCTCGTCATTTTACGTGGGAAATGCATGTTTTACTTTCCTGATTAAGATTCTGGGAGCCAGAATACTGGAGGATAGGTTTTGGATATAGGAGCGATTTTCAGACGAACGGTGCGTCGGACCTGAATTCTGCATGCGGCATTCGATTCCTCTCGTCATTTTACGTGGGAAATGCATGTGTTCCTTTCCTGATTAAGATTCGGGCAGCCAGAATACTGGAGGATAGGTTTTGGATATAGGAGCGATTTTCAGACGAACGGTCACTCGGATCTGAATTCTGCTTGCGGCATTCGATTCCTCTCGTCATTTTACGTCGGAAATGCATGTGCTCCTTTCCTGATTAAGAATCGGGCAGCCAGAATACTGGAGGATAGGTTTTTGGATATAGGTGCGATTTCCAGACGAACGGTGCCTCGGATCTGAATTCTGCATGCGGCATTCGATTCCTCTCGTCATTTTACGTCGGAAATGTATGTGTTCCATTCCCGATTGCGACTCAGGGAGCCAGAATACTGTAGGATAGGTTTTTGGATATAGGAGCGATTTCCAGACGAACGGTGCCTCGGATCTGAATTCTGCTTGCGGCATTCGATTCCTCTCGTCATTTTACGTCGGAAATGTATGTGTTCTATTCCCGATTGCGACTCAGGGAGCCAGAATACTGGAGGATACGTTTTTGGATATAGGAGCGATTTTCAGACGAACGGTGCCTCGGATCCGAATGCTGCTCGCGGCATTCGATTCCTCTCGTCATTTTACGTGGGAAATGCAGGTGGTCCATTCCTGATTCAGATTCTGGGAGCCAGAATACTGGAGGATAGGTTTTGGATATAGGAGCGATTTGCAGACGAACGGTGCCTCGGATTTGAATTCTGCTTGCGGCATTCGATTCCTCTCGTCATTTTACGTCGGAAATGTATGTGTTCCATTCCCGATTGCGACTCAGGGAGCCAGAATACTGGAGGATAGGTTTTTGGATATAGGAGCGATTTCCAGACGAACGGTGCCTCGGATCCGAATGCTGCTCGCGGCATTCGATTCCTCTCGTCATTATACGTGGGAAATGCAGGTGGTCCATTCCTGATTAAGATTCTGGGAGCCAGATACTGGAGGATAGGTTTTGGATATAGGAGCGATTTTCAGACGAACGGTGCCTCGGATCTGAATTCTGCATGCGGCATTCGATTCCTCTCGTCATTTTACGTCGGAAATGTATGTGTTCCATTCCCGATTGCGACTCAGGGAGCCAGAATACTGGAGGATAGGTTTTTGGATATAGGTGCGATTTCCAGACGAACGGTGCCTCGGATCTGAATTCTGCATGCGGCATTCGATTCCTCTCGTCATTTTACGTGGGAAATGCATGTGTTCCTTTCCTGATTAAGATTCTGGGAGCCAGAATACTGGATGATAGGTTTTGGATATAGGAGCGATTTGCAGACGAACGGTGCCTCGGATCTGATTTCTGCTTGCGGCATTCGATTCCTCTCGCCATTTTACGTCGGAAATGTATATGTTCTATTCCCGATTGCGACTCAGGGAGCCAGAATACTGGAGGATAGGTTTTTGGATATAGGAGCGATTTCCAGACGAACGGTGCCTCGGATCTGAATTCTGCATGTGGCATTCGATTCATCTCGTCATTTTACGTGGGAAATGCATGTTTTCCTTTCCTGATTAAGATCCTGGGAGCCAGAATACTGGAGGATAGGTTCTGGATATAGGGGCGATTTGCAGACGAACGGTGCCTCGGATCTGAATTCTGCTTGCGGCATTCGATTCCTCTCGTCATTTTACGTCGGAAATGCATGTGCTCCTTTCCTGATTAAGAATCGGGCAGCCAGAATACTGGAGGATAGGTTTTGGATATAGGAGCGATTTTCAGACGAACGGTGACTCGGATCTGAATTCTGCTTGCGGCATTCGATTCCTCTCGTCATTTTACGTCGGAAATGCATGTGCTCCTTTCCTGATTAAGAATCGGGCAGCCAGAATACTGGAGGATAGGTTTTTGGATATAGGTGCGATTTCCAGACGAACGGTGCCTCGGATCTGAATTCTGCATGCGGCATTCGATTCCTCTCGTCATTTTACGTCGGAAATGTATGTGTTCCATTCCCGATTGCGACTCAGGGAGCCAGAATACTGTAGGATAGGTTTTTGGATATAGGAGCGATTTCCAGACGAACGGTGCCTCGGATCTGAATTCTGCTTGCGGCATTCGATTCCTCTCGTCATTTTACGTCGGAAATGTATGTGTTCTATTCCCGATTGCGACTCAGGGAGCCAGAATACTGGAGGATACGTTTTTGGATATAGGAGCGATTTTCAGACGAACGGTGCCTCGGATCCGAATGCTGCTCGCGGCATTCGATTCCTCTCGTCATTTTACGTGGGAAATGCAGGTGGTCCATTCCTGATTCAGATTCTGGGAGCCAGAATACTGGAGGATAGGTTTTGGATATAGGAGCGATTTGCAGACGAACGGTGCCTCGGATTTGAATTCTGCTTGCGGCATTCGATTCCTCTCGTCATTTTACGTCGGAAATGTATGTGTTCCATTCCCGATTGCGACTCAGGGAGCCAGAATACTGGAGGATAGGTTTTTGGATATAGGAGCGATTTCCAGACGAACGGTGCCTCGGATCCGAATGCTGCTCGCGGCATTCGATTCCTCTCGTCATTATACGTGGGAAATGCAGGTGGTCCATTCCTGATTAAGATTCTGGGAGCCAGATACTGGAGGATAGGTTTTGGATATAGGAGCGATTTTCAGACGAACGGTGCCTCGGATCTGAATTCTGCATGCGGCATTCGATTCCTCTCGTCATTTTACGTCGGAAATGTATGTGTTCCATTCCCGATTGCGACTCAGGGAGCCAGAATACTGGAGGATAGGTTTTTGGATATAGGTGCGATTTCCAGACGAACGGTGCCTCGGATCTGAATTCTGCATGCGGCATTCGATTCCTCTCGTCATTTTACGTGGGAAATGCATGTGTTCCTTTCCTGATTAAGATTCTGGGAGCCAGAATACTGGATGATAGGTTTTGGATATAGGAGCGATTTGCAGACGAACGGTGCCTCGGATCTGATTTCTGCTTACGGCATTCGATTCCTCTCGCCATTTTACGTCGGAAATGTATATGTTCTATTCCCGATTGCGACTCAGGGAGCCAGAATACTGGAGGATAGGTTTTTGGATATAGGAGCGATTTCCAGACGAACGGTGCCTCGGATCTGAATTCTGCATGCGGCATTCGATTCCTCTCGTCATTTTACGTGGGAAATGTATGTGTTCCATTCCCGATTGCGACTCAGGGAGCCAGAATACTGGAGGATAGGTTTTTGGATATAGGAGCGATTTCCAGACGAACGGTGCCTCGGATCTGAATTCTGCATGTGGCATTCGATTCATCTCGTCATTTTACGTGGGAAATGCATGTTTTCCTTTCCTGATTAAGATCCTGGGAGCCAGAATACTGGAGGATAGGTTCTGGATATAGGGGCGATTTGCAGACAAACGGTGCCTCGGATCTGAATTCTGCTTGCGGCATTCGATTCCTCTCGTCATTTTACGTCGGAAATGTATGTGTTCTATTCCCGATTGCGACTCAGGGAGCCAGAATACTGGGGGATACGTTTTTGGATATAGGAGCGATTTTCAGACGAACGGTGCCTCGGATCCGAATGCTGCTCGCGGCATTCGATTCCTCTCGTCATTTTACGTGGGAAATGCAGGTGGTCCATTCCTGATTAAGATTCTGGGAGCCAGATACTGGAGGATAGGTTTTGGATATAGGAGCGATTTTCAGACGAACGGTGCCTCGGATCTGAATTCTGCATGCGGCATTCGATTCATCTCGTCATTTTACGTGGGAAATGCATGTTTTACTTTCCTGATTAAGATTCTGGGAGCCAGAATACTGGAGGATAGGTTTTGGATATAGGAGCGATTTTCAGACGAACGGTGCGTCGGACCTGAATTCTGCATGCGGCATTCGATTCCTCTCGTCATTTTACGTGGGAAATGCATGTGTTCCTTTCCTGATTAAGATTCGGGCAGCCAGAATACTGGAGGATAGGTTTTGGATATAGGAGCGATTTTCAGACGAACGGTCACTCGGATCTGAATTCTGCTTGCGGCATTCGATTCCTCTCGTCATTTTACGTCGGAAATGCATGTGTTCTATTCCCGATTGCGACTCAGGGAGCCAGAATACTGGAGGATACGTTTTTGGATATAGGAGCGATTTTCAGACGAACGGTGCCTCGGATCCGAATGCTGCTCGCGGCATTCGATTCCTCTCGTCATTTTACGTGGGAAATGCAGGTGGTCCATTCCTGATTCAGATTCTGGGAGCCAGAATACTGGAGGATAGGTTTTGGATATAGGAGCGATTTGCAGACGAACGGTGCCTCGGATTTGAATTCTGCTTGCGGCATTCGATTCCTCTCGTCATTTTACGTCGGAAATGTATGTGTTCCATTCCCGATTGCGACTCAGGGAGCCAGAATACTGGAGGATAGGTTTTTGGATATAGGAGCGATTTCCAGACGAACGGTGCCTCGGATCCGAATGCTGCTCGCGGCATTCGATTCCTCTCGTCATTATACGTGGGAAATGCAGGTGGTCCATTCCTGATTAAGATTCTGGGAGCCAGATACTGGAGGATAGGTTTTGGATATAGGAGCGATTTTCAGACGAACGGTGCCTCGGATCTGAATTCTGCATGCGGCATTCGATTCCTCTCGTCATTTTACGTCGGAAATGTATGTGTTCCATTCCCGATTGCGACTCAGGGAGCCAGAATACTGGAGGATAGGTTTTTGGATATAGGTGCGATTTCCAGACGAACGGTGCCTCGGATCTGAATTCTGCATGCGGCATTCGATTCCTCTCGTCATTTTACGTGGGAAATGCATGTGTTCCTTTCCTGATTAAGATTCTGGGAGCCAGAATACTGGATGATAGGTTTTGGATATAGGAGCGATTTGCAGACGAACGGTGCCTCGGATCTGATTTCTGCTTGCGGCATTCGATTCCTCTCGCCATTTTACGTCGGAAATGTATATGTTCTATTCCCGATTGCGACTCAGGGAGCCAGAATACTGGAGGATAGGTTTTTGGATATAGGAGCGATTTCCAGACGAACGGTGCCTCGGATCTGAATTCTGCATGTGGCATTCGATTCATCTCGTCATTTTACGTGGGAAATGCATGTTTTCCTTTCCTGATTAAGATCCTGGGAGCCAGAATACTGGAGGATAGGTTCTGGATATAGGGGCGATTTGCAGACGAACGGTGCCTCGGATCTGAATTCTGCTTGCGGCATTCGATTCCTCTCGTCATTTTACGTCGGAAATGCATGTGCTCCTTTCCTGATTAAGAATCGGGCAGCCAGAATACTGGAGGATAGGTTTTGGATATAGGAGCGATTTTCAGACGAACGGTGACTCGGATCTGAATTCTGCTTGCGGCATTCGATTCCTCTCGTCATTTTACGTCGGAAATGCATGTGCTCCTTTCCTGATTAAGAATCGGGCAGCCAGAATACTGGAGGATAGGTTTTTGGATATAGGTGCGATTTCCAGACGAACGGTGCCTCGGATCTGAATTCTGCATGCGGCATTCGATTCCTCTCGTCATTTTACGTCGGAAATGTATGTGTTCCATTCCCGATTGCGACTCAGGGAGCCAGAATACTGTAGGATAGGTTTTTGGATATAGGAGCGATTTCCAGACGAACGGTGCCTCGGATCTGAATTCTGCTTGCGGCATTCGATTCCTCTCGTCATTTTACGTCGGAAATGTATGTGTTCTATTCCCGATTGCGACTCAGGGAGCCAGAATACTGGAGGATACGTTTTTGGATATAGGAGCGATTTTCAGACGAACGGTGCCTCGGATCCGAATGCTGCTCGCGGCATTCGATTCCTCTCGTCATTTTACGTGGGAAATGCAGGTGGTCCATTCCTGATTCAGATTCTGGGAGCCAGAATACTGGAGGATAGGTTTTGGATATAGGAGCGATTTGCAGACGAACGGTGCCTCGGATTTGAATTCTGCTTGCGGCATTCGATTCCTCTCGTCATTTTACGTCGGAAATGTATGTGTTCCATTCCCGATTGCGACTCAGGGAGCCAGAATACTGGAGGATAGGTTTTTGGATATAGGAGCGATTTCCAGACGAACGGTGCCTCGGATCCGAATGCTGCTCGCGGCATTCGATTCCTCTCGTCATTATACGTGGGAAATGCAGGTGGTCCATTCCTGATTAAGATTCTGGGAGCCAGATACTGGAGGATAGGTTTTGGATATAGGAGCGATTTTCAGACGAACGGTGCCTCGGATCTGAATTCTGCATGCGGCATTCGATTCCTCTCGTCATTTTACGTCGGAAATGTATGTGTTCCATTCCCGATTGCGACTCAGGGAGCCAGAATACTGGAGGATAGGTTTTTGGATATAGGTGCGATTTCCAGACGAACGGTGCCTCGGATCTGAATTCTGCATGCGGCATTCGATTCCTCTCGTCATTTTACGTGGGAAATGCATGTGTTCCTTTCCTGATTAAGATTCTGGGAGCCAGAATACTGGATGATAGGTTTTGGATATAGGAGCGATTTGCAGACGAACGGTGCCTCGGATCTGATTTCTGCTTACGGCATTCGATTCCTCTCGCCATTTTACGTCGGAAATGTATATGTTCTATTCCCGATTGCGACTCAGGGAGCCAGAATACTGGAGGATAGGTTTTTGGATATAGGAGCGATTTCCAGACGAACGGTGCCTCGGATCTGAATTCTGCATGCGGCATTCGATTCCTCTCGTCATTTTACGTGGGAAATGTATGTGTTCCATTCCCGATTGCGACTCAGGGAGCCAGAATACTGGAGGATAGGTTTTTGGATATAGGAGCGATTTCCAGACGAACGGTGCCTCGGATCTGAATTCTGCATGTGGCATTCGATTCATCTCGTCATTTTACGTGGGAAATGCATGTTTTCCTTTCCTGATTAAGATCCTGGGAGCCAGAATACTGGAGGATAGGTTCTGGATATAGGGGCGATTTGCAGACAAACGGTGCCTCGGATCTGAATTCTGCTTGCGGCATTCGATTCCTCTCGTCATTTTACGTCGGAAATGTATGTGTTCTATTCCCGATTGCGACTCAGGGAGCCAGAATACTGGGGGATACGTTTTTGGATATAGGAGCGATTTTCAGACGAACGGTGCCTCGGATCCGAATGCTGCTCGCGGCATTCGATTCCTCTCGTCATTTTACGTGGGAAATGCAGGTGGTCCATTCCTGATTAAGATTCTGGGAGCCAGATACTGGAGGATAGGTTTTGGATATAGGAGCGATTTTCAGACGAACGGTGCCTCGGATCTGAATTCTGCATGCGGCATTCGATTCCTCTCGTCATTTTACGTGGGAAATGCATGTTTTACTTTCCTGATTAAGATTCTGGGAGCCAGAATACTGGAGGATAGGTTTTGGATATAGGAGCGATTTTCAGACGAACGGTGCGTCGGACCTGAATTCTGCATGCGGCATTCGATTCCTCTCGTCATTTTACGTGGGAAATGCATGTGTTCCTTTCCTGATTAAGATTCGGGCAGCCAGAATACTGGAGGATAGGTTTTGGATATAGGAGCGATTTTCAGACGAACGGTCACTCGGATCTGAATTCTGCTTGCGGCATTCGATTCCTCTCGTCATTTTACGTCGGAAATGCATGTGCTCCTTTCCTGATTAAGAATCGGGCAGCCAGAATACTGGAGGATAGGTTTTTGGATATAGGTGCGATTTCCAGACGAACGGTGCCTCGGATCTGAATTCTGCATGCGGCATTCGATTCCTCTCGTCATTTTACGTCGGAAATGTATGTGTTCCATTCCCGATTGCGACTCAGGGAGCCAGAATACTGGAGGATAGGTTTTTGGATATAGGAGCGATTTCCAGACGAACGGTGCCTCTGATCCGAATGCTGCTCGCGGCATTCGATTCCTCTCGTCATTATACGTGGGAAATGCAGGTGGTCCATTCCTGATTAAGATTCTGGGAGCCAGATACTGGAGGATAGGTTTTGGATATAGGAGCGATTTTCAGACGAACGGTGCCTCGGATCTGAATTCTGCATGCGGCATTCGATTCCTCTCGTCATTTTACGTGGGAAATGCATGTTTTACTTTCCTGATTAAGATTCTGGGAGCCAGAATACTGGAGGATAGGTTCTGGATATAGGGGCGATTTGCAGACAAACGGTGCCTCGGATCTGAATTCTGCTTGCGGCATTCGATTCCTCTCGTCATTTTACGTCGGAAATGTATGTGTTCTATTCCCGATTGCGACTCAGGGAGCCAGAATACTGGGGGATACGTTTTTGGATATAGGAGCGATTTTCAGACGAACGGTGCCTCGGATCCGAATGCTGCTCGCGGCATTCGATTCCTCTCGTCATTTTACGTGGGAAATGCAGGTGGTCCATTCCTGATTAAGATTCTGGGAGCCTGATACTGGAGGATAGGTTTTGGATATAGGAGCGATTTTCAGACGAACGGTGCCTCGGATCTGAATTCTGCATGCGGCATTCGATTCATCTCGTCATTTTACGTGGGAAATGCATGTTTTACTTTCCTGATTAAGATTCTGGGAGCCAGAATACTGGAGGATAGGTTTTGGATATAGGAGCGATTTTCAGACGAACGGTGCGTCGGACCTGAATTCTGCATGCGGCATTCGATTCCTCTCGTCATTTTACGTGGGAAATGCATGTGTTCCTTTCCTGATTAAGATTCGGGCAGCCAGAATACTGGAGGATAGGTTTTGGATATAGGAGCGATTTTCAGACGAACGGTCACTCGGATCTGAATTCTGCTTGCGGCATTCGATTCCTCTCGTCATTTTACGTCGGAAATGCATGTGCTCCTTTCCTGATTAAGAATCGGGCAGCCAGAATACTGGAGGATAGGTTTTTGGATATAGGTGCGATTTTCAGACGAACGGTGCCTCGGATCTGAATTCTGCATGCGGCATTCGATTCATCTCGTCATTTTACGTGGGAAATGCATGTTTTACTTTCCTGATTAAGATTCTGGGAGCCAGAATACTGGAGGATAGGTTTTGGATATAGGAGCGATTTTCAGACGAACGGTGCGTCGGACCTGAATTCTGCATGCGGCATTCGATTCCTCTCGTCATTTTACGTGGGAAATGCATGTGTTCCTTTCCTGATTAAGATTCGGGCAGCCAGAATACTGGAGGATAGGTTTTGGATATAGGAGCGATTTTCAGACGAACGGTCACTCGGGTCTGAATTCTGCTTGCGGCATTCGATTCCTCTCGTCATTTTACGTCGGAAATGCATGTGCTCCTTTCCTGATTAAGAATCGGGCAGCCAGAATACTGGAGGATAGGTTTTTGGATATAGGTGCGATTTCCAGACGAACGGTGCCTCGGATCTGAATTCTGCATGCGGCATTCGATTCCTCTCGTCATTTTACGTCGGAAATGTATGTGTTCCATTCCCGATTGCGACTCAGGGAGCCAGAATACTGTAGGATAGGTTTTTGGATATAGGAGCGATTTCCAGACGAACGGTGCCTCGGATCTGAATTCTGCTTGCGGCATTCGATTCCTCTCGTCATTTTACGTCGGAAATGTATGTGTTCTATTCCCGATTGCGACTCAGGGAGCCAGAATACTGGAGGATACGTTTTTGGATATAGGAGCGATTTTCAGACGAACGGTGCCTCGGATCCGAATGCTGCTCGCGGCATTCGATTCCTCTCGTCATTTTACGTGGGAAATGCAGGTGGTCCATTCCTGATTCAGATTCTGGGAGCCAGAATACTGGAGGATAGGTTTTGGATATAGGAGCGATTTGCAGACGAACGGTGCCTCGGATTTGAATTCTGCTTGCGGCATTCGATTCCTCTCGTCATTTTACGTCGGAAATGTATGTGTTCCATTCCCGATTGCGACTCAGGGAGCCAGAATACTGGAGGATAGGTTTTTGGATATAGGAGCGATTTCCAGACGAACGGTGCCTCGGATCCGAATGCTGCTCGCGGCATTCGATTCCTCTCGTCATTATACGTGGGAAATGCAGGTGGTCCATTCCTGATTAAGATTCTGGGAGCCAGATACTGGAGGATAGGTTTTGGATATAGGAGCGATTTTCAGACGAACGGTGCCTCGGATCTGAATTCTGCATGCGGCATTCGATTCCTCTCGTCATTTTACGTCGGAAATGTATGTGTTCCATTCCCGATTGCGACTCAGGGAGCCAGAATACTGGAGGATAGGTTTTTGGATATAGGTGCGATTTCCAGACGAACGGTGCCTCGGATCTGAATTCTGCATGCGGCATTCGATTCCTCTCGTCATTTTACGTGGGAAATGCATGTGTTCCTTTCCTGATTAAGATTCTGGGAGCCAGAATACTGGATGATAGGTTTTGGATATAGGAGCGATTTGCAGACGAACGGTGCCTCGGATCTGATTTCTGCTTGCGGCATTCGATTCCTCTCGCCATTTTACGTCGGAAATGTATATGTTCTATTCCCGATTGCGACTCAGGGAGCCAGAATACTGGAGGATAGGTTTTTGGATATAGGAGCGATTTCCAGACGAACGGTGCCTCGGATCTGAATTCTGCATGCGGCATTCGATTCCTCTCGTCATTTTACGTGGGAAATGTATGTGTTCCATTCCCGATTGCGACTCAGGGAGCCAGAATACTGGAGGATAGGTTTTTGGATATAGGAGCGATTTCCAGACGAACGGTGCCTCGGATCTGAATTCTGCATGTGGCATTCGATTCATCTCGTCATTTTACGTGGGAAATGCATGTTTTCCTTTCCTGATTAAGATCCTGGGAGCCAGAATACTGGAGGATAGGTTCTGGATATAGGGGCGATTTGCAGACGAACGGTGCCTCGGATCTGAATTCTGCTTGCGGCATTCGATTCCTCTCGTCATTTTACGTCGGAAATGCATGTGCTCCTTTCCTGATTAAGAATCGGGCAGCCAGAATACTGGAGGATAGGTTTTGGATATAGGAGCGATTTTCAGACGAACGGTGACTCGGATCTGAATTCTGCTTGCGGCATTCGATTCCTCTCGTCATTTTACGTCGGAAATGCATGTGCTCCTTTCCTGATTAAGAATCGGGCAGCCAGAATACTGGAGGATAGGTTTTTGGATATAGGTGCGATTTCCAGACGAACGGTGCCTCGGATCTGAATTCTGCATGCGGCATTCGATTCCTCTCGTCATTTTACGTCGGAAATGTATGTGTTCCATTCCCGATTGCGACTCAGGGAGCCAGAATACTGGAGGATAGGTTTTTGGATATAGGTGCGATTTCCAGACGAACGGTGCCTCGGATCTGAATTCTGCATGCGGCATTCGATTCCTCTCGTCATTTTACGTCGGAAATGTATGTGTTCCATTCCCGATTGCGACTCAGGGAGCCAGAATACTGTAGGATAGGTTTTTGGATATAGGAGCGATTTCCAGACGAACGGTGCCTCGGATCTGAATTCTGCTTGCGGCATTCGATTCCTCTCGTCATTTTACGTCGGAAATGTATGTGTTCTATTCCCGATTGCGACTCAGGGAGCCAGAATACTGGAGGATACGTTTTTGGATATAGGAGCGATTTTCAGACGAACGGTGCCTCGGATCCGAATGCTGCTCGCGGCATTCGATTCCTCTCGTCATTTTACGTGGGAAATGCAGGTGGTCCATTCCTGATTAAGATTCTGGGAGCCAGAATACTGGAGGATAGGTTTTGGATATAGGAGCGATTTGCAGACGAACGGTGCCTCGGATTTGAATTCTGCTTGCGGCATTCGATTCCTCTCGTCATTTTACGTCGGAAATGTATGTGTTCCATTCCCGATTGCGACTCAGGGAGCCAGAATACTGGAGGATAGGTTTTTGGATATAGGAGCGATTTCCAGACGAACGGTGCCTCGGATCTGAATTCTGCATGTGGCATTCGATTCATCTCGTCATTTTACGTGGGAAATGCATGTTTTCCTTTCCTAATTAAGATCCTGGGAGCCAGAATACTGGAGGATAGGTTCTGGATATAGGGGCGATTTGCAGACGAACGGTGCCTCGGATCTGAATTCTGCTTGCGGCATTCGATTCCTCTCGTCATTTTACGTCGGAAATGTATGTGTACCATTCCCGATTGCGACTCAGGGAGCCAGAATACTGGAGGATAGGTTTTTGGATATAGGTGCGATTTCCAGACGAACGGTGCCTCGGATCTGAATTCTGCATGCGGCATTCGATTCATCTCGTCATTTTACGTGGGAAATGCACGTTTTCCTTTCCTGATTAAGATTCTGGGAGCCAGATACTGGAGGATAGGTTTTGGATATAGGAGCGATTTTCAGACGAACGGTGCCTCGGATCTGAATTCTGCATGCGGCATTCGATTCATCTCGTCATTTTACGTGGGAAATGCATGTTTTACTTTCCTGATTAAGATTCTGGGAGCCAGAATACTGGAGGATAGGTTTTGGATATAGGAGCGATTTTCAGATGAACGGTGCGTCGGACCTGAATTCTGCATGCGGCATTCGATTCCTCTCGTCATTTTAAGTGGGAAATGCATGTGTTCCTTTCCTGATTAAGATTCGGGCAGCCAGAATACTGGAGGATCGGTTTTGGATATAGGAGCGATTTTCAGACGAACGGTGACTCGGATCTGAATTCTGCTTGCGTCATTCGATTCCTCTCGTCATTTTACGTCGGAAATGCATGTGCTCCTTTCCTGATTAAGATTCGGGCAGCCAGAATACTGGAGGATAGGTTTTGGATATAGGAGCGATTTTCAGACGAACGGTGACTCGGATCTGAATTCTGCTTGCGGCATTCGATTCCTCTCGTCATTTTACGTCGGAAATGCATGTGCTCCTTTCCTGATTAAGATTCGGGCAGCCAGAATACTGGAGGATAGGTTTTTGGATATAGGAGCGATTTCCAGACGAACGGTGCCTCGGATCTGAATTCTGCATGCGGCATTCGATTCCTCTCGTCATTTTACGTGGGAAATGTATGTGTTCCATTCCCGATTGCGACTCAGGGAGCCAGAATACTGGAGCATAGGTTTTTGGATATAGGAGCGATTTCCAGACGAACGGTGCCTCGGATCCGAATGCTGCTCGCGGCATTCGATTCCTCTCGTCATTTTACGTGGGAAATGCAGGTGGTCCATTCCTGATTAAGATTCTGGGAGCCAGATACTGGAGGATAGGTTTTGGATATAGGAGCGATTTTCAGACGAACGGTGCCTCGGATCTGAATTCTGCATGCGGCATTCGATTCATCTCGTCATTTTACGTGGGAAATGCATGTTTTACTTTCCTGATTAAGATTCTGGGAGCCAGAATACTGGAGGATAGGTTCTGGATATAGGGGCGATTTGCAGACAAACGGTGCCTCGGATCTGAATTCTGCTTGCGGCATTCGATTCCTCTCGTCATTTTACGTCGGAAATGTATGTGTTCTATTCCCGATTGCGACTCAGGGAGCCAGAATACTGGAGGATACGTTTTTGGATATAGGAGCGATTTTCAGACGAACGGTGCCTCGGATCCGAATGCTGCTCGCGGCATTCGATTCCTCTCGTCATTTTACGTGGGAAATGCAGGTGGTCCATTCCTGATTAAGATTCTGGGAGCCAGATACTGGAGGATAGGTTTTGGATATAGGAGCGATTTTCAGACGAACGGTGCCTCGGATCTGAATTCTGCATGCGGCATTCGATTCATCTCGTCATTTTACGTGGGAAATGCATGTTTTACTTTCCTGATTAAGATTGTGGGAGCCAGAATACTGGAGGATAGGTTTTGGATATAGGAGCGATTTTCAGACTAACGGTGCGTCGGACCTGAATTCTGCATGCGGCATTCGATTCCTCTCGTCATTTTACGTGGGAAATGCATGTGTTCCTTTCCTGATTAAGATTCTGGGAGCCAGATACTGGAGGATAGGTTTTGGATATAGGAGCGATTTTCAGACGAACGGTGCCTCGGATCTGAATTCTGCATGCGGCATTCGATTCATCTCGTCATTTTACGTGGGAAATGCATGTTTTACTTTCCTGATTAAGATTCTGGGAGCCAGAATACTGGAGGATAGGTTCTGGATATAGGGGCGATTTGCAGACAAACGGTGCCTCGGATCTGAATTCTGCTTGCGGCATTCGATTCCTCTCGTCATTTTACGTCGGAAATGTATGTGTTCTATTCCCGATTGCGACTCAGGGAGCCAGAATACTGGAGGATACGTTTTTGGATATAGGAGCGATTTCCAGACGAACGGTGCCTCGGATTTGAATTCTGCTTGCGGCATTCGATTCCTCTCGTCATTTTACGTCGGAAATGTATGTGTACTATTCCCGATTGCGACTCAGGGAGCCAGAATACTGGAGGATAGGTTTTTGGATATAGGTGCGATTTCCAGACGAACGGTGCCTCGGATCTGAATTCTGCATGCGGCATTCGATTCCTCTCGTCATTTTACGTCGGAAATGTATGTGTTCCATTCCCGATTGCGAATCAGGGAGCCAGAATACTGTAGGATAGGTTTTTGGATATAGGAGCGATTTCCAGACGAACGGTGCCTCGGATCCGAATGCTGCTCGCGGCATTCGATTCCTCTCGTCATTTTCCGTGGGAAATGCAGGTGGTCCATTCCTGATTAAGATTCTGGGAGCCAGAATACTGGAGGATAGGTTTTGGATATAGGAGCGATTTGCAGACGAACGGTGCCTCCGATTTGAATTCTGCTTGCGGCATTCGATTCCTCTCGTCATTTTACGTCGGAAATGTATGTGTTCCATTCCCGATTGCGACTCAGGGAGCCAGAATACTGGAGGATAGGTTTTTGGATATAGGAGCGATTTCCAGACGAACGGTGCCTCGGATCCGAATGCTGCTCGCGGCATTCGATACCTCTCGTCATTATACGTGGGAAATGCAGGTGGTCCATTCCTGATTAAGATTCGGGCAGCCAGAATACTGGAGGATAGGTTTTGGATATAGGAGCGATTTTCAGACGAACGGTGACTCGGATCTGAATTCTGCTTGCGGCATTCGATTCCTCTCGTCATTTTACGTCGGAAATGTAGGTGTTCCATTCCCGATTGCGACTCAGGGAGCCAGAATACTGGAGGATAGGTTTTTGGATATAGGAGCGATTTCCAGACGAACGGTGCCTCGGATCTGAATTCTGCTTGCAGTATTCGATTCATCTCGTCATTTTACCTGGGAAATGCATGTTTTCCTTTCCTGATTAAGATTCTTGGAGCCAGAATACTGGAGGATAGGTTTTGGATATAGGAGCGATTTCCAGACGAACGGTGCCTCGGATTTGAATTCTGCTTGCGGCATTCGATTCCTCTCGTCATTTTACGTCGGAAATGTATGTGTACTATTCCCGATTGCGACTCAGGGAGCCAGAATACTGGAGGATAGGTTTTTGGATATAGGTGCGATTTCCAGACGAACGGTGCCTCGGATCTGAATTCTGCATGCGGCATTCGATTCCTCTCGTCATTTTACGTCGGAAATGTATGTGTTCCATTCCCGATTGCGACTCAGGGAGCCAGAATACTGTAGGATAGGTTTTTGGATATAGGAGCGATTTCCAGACGAACGGTGCCTCGGATCCGAATGCTGCTCGCGGCATTCGATTCCTCTCGTCATTTTACGTGGGAAATGCAGGTGGTCCATTCCTGATTAAGATTCTGGGAGCCAGAATACTGGAGGATAGGTTTTGGATATAGGAGCGATTTGCAGACAAACGGTGCCTCCGATTTGAATTCTGCTTGCGGCATTCGATTCCTCTCGTCATTTTACGTCGGAAATGTATGTGTTCCATTCCCGATTGCGACTCAGGGAGCCAGAATACTGGAGGATAGGTTTTTGGATATAGGAGCGATTTCCAGACGAACGGTGCCTCGGATCCGAATGCTGCTCGCGGCATTCGATACCTCTCGTCATTATACGTGGGAAATGCAGGTGGTCCATTCCTGATTAAGATTCTGGGAGCCAGATACTGGAGGATAGGTTTTGGATATAGGAGCGATTTTCAGACGAACGGTGCCTCGGATCTGAATTCTGCATGCGGCATTCGATTCATCTCGTCATTTTACGTGGGAAATGCATGTTTTACTTTCCTGATTAAGATTCTGGGAGCCAGAATACTGGAGGATAGGTTCTGGATATAGGGGCGATTTGCAGACAAACGGTGCCTCGGATCTGAATTCTGCATGCGGCATTCGATTCATCTCGTCATTTTACGTGGGAAATGCATGTTTTACTTTCCTGATTAAGATTCTGGGAGCCAGAATATTGGAGGATAGGTTTTGGATATAGGAGCGATTTTCAGACGAACGGTGCGTCGGACCTGAATTCTGCATGCGGCATTCGATTCCTCTCGTCATTTTACGTGGGAAATGCATGTGTTCCTTTCCTGATTAAGATTCGGGCAGCCAGAATACTGGAGGATAGGTTTTGGATATAGGAGCGATTTTCAGACGAACGGTGACTCGGATCTGAATTCTGCTTGCGGCATTCGATTCCTCTCGTCATTTTACGTCGGAAATGTATGTGTACCATTCCCGATTGCGACTCAGGGAGCCAGAATACTGGAGGATAGGTTTTTGGATATAGGAGCGATTTCCAGACGAACGGTGCCTCGGATCTGAATTCTGCATGCGGCATTCGATTCCTCTCGTCATTTTACGTCGGAAATGTATGTGTTCCATTCCCGATTGCGACTCAGGGAGCCAGAATACTGTAGGATAGGTTTTTGGATATAGGAGCGATTTCCAGACGAACGGTGCCTCGGATCTGAATTCTGCTTGCGGCATTCGAATCCTCTCGTCATTTTACGTCGGAAATGTATGTGTTCCATTCCCGATTGCGACTCAGGGATCCAGAATACTGGAGGATAGGTTTTTGGCTATAGGAGCGATTTCCACACGAACGGTGCCTCGGATCCGAATGCTGCTCGCGGCATTCGATTCATCTCGTCATTTTACGTGGGAAATGCATGTTTTACTTTCCTGATTAAGATTCTGGGAGCCAGAATACTGGAGGATAGGTTCTGGATATAGGGGCGATTTGCAGACAAACGGTGCCTCGGATCTGAATTCTGCTTGCGGCATTCGATTCCTCTCGTCATTTTACGTCGGAAATGTATGTGTTCTATTCCCGATTGCGACTCAGGGAGCCAGAATACTGGAGGATAGGTTTTGGATATAGGAGCGATTTTCAGACGAACGGTGCCTCGGATCTGAATTCTGCTAGCGGCATTCGATTCCTCTCGTCATTTTACGTCGGAAATGCATGTGCTCCTTTCCTGATTAAGAATCGGGCAGCCAGAATACTGGAGGATAGGTTTTGGATATAGGAGCGATTTTCAGACGAACGGTGCCTCGGATCCGAATGCTGCTCGCGGCATTCGATTCATCTCGTCATTTTACGTGGGAAATGCATGTTTTACTTTCCTGATTAAGATTCTGGGAGCCAGAATACTGGAGGATAGGTTTTGGATATAGGAGCGATTTTCAGACGAACGGTGCGTCGGACCTGAATTCTGCATGCGGCATTCGATTCCTCTCGTCATTTTACGTCGGAAATGTATGTGTACCATTCCCGATTGCGACTCAGGGAGCCAGAATACTGGAGGATAGGTTTTTGGATATAGGTGCGATTTCCAGACGAACGGTGCCTCGGATCTGAATTCTGCATGCGGCATTCGATTCCTCTCGTCATTTTACGTCGGAAATGTATGTGTTCCATTCCCGATTGCGACTCAGGGAGCCAGAATACTGGAGGATAGGTTTTTGGATATAGGTGCGATTTCCAGACGAACGGTGCCTCGGATCTGAATTCTGCATGCGGCATTCGATTCCTCTCGTCATTTTACGTCGGAAATGTATGTGTTCCATTCCCGATTGCGACTCAGGGAGCCAGAATACTGTAGGATAGGTTTTTGGATATAGGAGCGATTTCCAGACGAACGGTGCCTCGGATCTGAATTCTGCTTGCGGCATTCGATTCCTCTCGTCATTTTATGTCGGAAATGTATGTGTTCTATTCCCGATTGCGACTCAGGGAGCCAGAATACTGGAGGATCCGTTTTTGGATATAGGAGCGATTTTCAGACGAACGGTGCCTCGGATCCGAATGCTGCTCGCGGCATTCGATTCCTCTCGTCATTTTACGTGGGAAATGCAGGTGGTCCATTCCTGATTAAGATTCTGGGAGCCAGAATACTGGAGGATAGTTTTTGGATATAGGAGCGATTTCCAGACGAACGGTGCCTCGGATCTGAATTCTGCATGCGGCATTCGATTCCTCTCGTCATTTTACGTCGGAAATGTATGTGTTCCATTCCCGATTGCGACTCAGGGAGCCAGAATACTGTAGGATAGGTTTTTGGATATAGGAGCGATTTCCAGACGAACGGTGCCTCGGATCTGAATTCTGCTTGCGGCATTCGAATCCTCTCGTCATTTTACGTCGGAAATGTATGTGTTCCATTCCCGATTGCGACTCAGGGATCCAGAATACTGGAGGATAGGTTTTTGGCTATAGGAGCGATTTCCACACGAACGGTGCCTCGGATCCGAATGCTGCTCGCGGCATTCGATTCATCTCGTCATTTTACGTGGGAAATGCATGTTTTACTTTCCTGATTAAGATTCTGGGAGCCAGAATACTGGAGGATAGGTTCTGGATATAGGGGCGATTTGCAGACAAACGGTGCCTCGGATCTGAATTCTGCTTGCGGCATTCGATTCCTCTCGTCATTTTACGTCGGAAATGTATGTGTTCTATTCCCGATTGCGACTCAGGGAGCCAGAATACTGGAGGATAGGTTTTGGATATAGGAGCGATTTTCAGACGAACGGTGCCTCGGATCTGAATTCTGCTAGCGGCATTCGATTCCTCTCGTCATTTTACGTCGGAAATGCATGTGCTCCTTTCCTGATTAAGAATCGGGCAGCCAGAATACTGGAGGATAGGTTTTGGATATAGGAGCGATTTTCAGACGAACGGTGCCTCGGATCCGAATGCTGCTCGCGGCATTCGATTCATCTCGTCATTTTACGTGGGAAATGCATGTTTTACTTTCCTGATTAAGATTCTGGGAGCCAGAATACTGGAGGATAGGTTTTGGATATAGGAGCGATTTTCAGACGAACGGTGCGTCGGACCTGAATTCTGCATGCGGCATTCGATTCCTCTCGTCATTTTACGTCGGAAATGTATGTGTACCATTCCCGATTGCGACTCAGGGAGCCAGAATACTGGAGGATAGGTTTTTGGATATAGGTGCGATTTCCAGACGAACGGTGCCTCGGATCTGAATTCTGCATGCGGCATTCGATTCCTCTCGTCATTTTACGTCGGAAATGTATGTGTTCCATTCCCGATTGCGACTCAGGGAGCCAGAATACTGGAGGATAGGTTTTTGGATATAGGTGCGATTTCCAGACGAACGGTGCCTCGGATCTGAATTCTGCATGCGGCATTCGATTCATCTCGTCATTTTACGTGTGAAATGCATGTTTTACTTTCCTGATTAAGATTCTGGGAGCCAGAATACTGGAGGATAGGTTTTGGATATAGGAGCGATTTTCAGACGAACGGTGCGTCGGACCTGAATTCTGCATGCGGCATTCGATTCCTCTCGTCATTTTACGTCGGAAATGTATGTGTTCTATTCCCGATTGCGACTCAGGGAGCCAGAATACTGGAGGATACGTTTTTGGATATAGGAGCGATTTTCAGACGAACGGTGCCTCGGATCCGAATGCTGCTCGCGGCATTCGATTCCTCTCGTCATTTTACGTGGGAAATGCAGGTGGTCCATTCCTGATTAAGATTCTGGGAGCCAGAATACTGGAGGATAGGTTTTGGATATAGGAGCGATTTTCAGACGAACGGTGCGTCGGACCTGAATTCTGCATGCGGCATTCGATTCCTCTCGTCATTTTACGTCGGAAATGTATGTGTACCATTCCCGATTGCGACTCAGGGAGCCAGAATACTGGAGGATAGGTTTTTGGATATAGGTGCGATTTCCAGACGAACGGTGCCTCGGATCTGAATTCTGCATGCGGCATTCGATTCCTCTCGTCATTTTACGTCGGAAATGTATGTGTTCCATTCCCGATTGCGACTCAGGGAGCCAGAATACTGGAGGATAGGTTTTTGGATATAGGTGCGATTTCCAGACGAACGGTGCCTCGGATCTGAATTCTGCATGCGGCATTCGATTCCTCTCGTCATTTTACGTCGGAAATGTATGTGTTCCATTCCCGATTGCGACTCAGGGAGCCAGAATACTGTAGGATAGGTTTTTGGATATAGGAGCGATTTCCAGACGAACGGTGCCTCGGATCTGAATTCTGCTTGCGGCATTCGATTCCTCTCGTCATTTTATGTCGGAAATGTATGTGTTCTATTCCCGATTGCGACTCAGGGAGCCAGAATACTGGAGGATCCGTTTTTGGATATAGGAGCGATTTTCAGACGAACGGTGCCTCGGATCCGAATGCTGCTCGCGGCATTCGATTCCTCTCGTCATTTTACGTGGGAAATGCAGGTGGTCCATTCCTGATTAAGATTCTGGGAGCCAGAATACTGGAGGATAGGTTTTGGATATAGGAGCGATTTGCAGACGAACGGTGCCTCGGATTTGAATTCTGCTTGCGGCATTCGATTCCTCTCGTCATTTTACGTCGGAAATGTATGTGTTCCATTCCCGATTGCGACTCAGGGAGCCAGAATACTGGAGGATAGGTTTAGGGATATAGGAGCGATTTCCAGACGAACGGTGCCTCGGATCCGAATGCTGCTCGCGGCATTCGATTCCTCTCGTCATTATACGTGGGAAATGCATGTGCTCCTTTCCTGATTAAGAATCGGGCAGCCAGAATACTGGAGGATAGGTTTTGGATATAGGAGCGATTTTCAGACGAACGGTGCCTCGGATCCGAATGCTGCTCGCGGCATTCGATTCATCTCGTCATTTTACGTGTGAAATGCATGTTTTACTTTCCTGATTAAGATTCTGGGAGCCAGAATACTGGAGGATAGGTTTTGGATATAGGAGCGATTTTCAGACGAACGGTGCGTCGGACCTGAATTCTGCATGCGGCATTCGATTCCTCTCGTCATTTTACGTCGGAAATGTATGTGTTCTATTCCCGATTGCGACTCAGGGAGCCAGAATACTGGAGGATACGTTTTTGGATATAGGAGCGATTTTCAGACGAACGGTGCCTCGGATCCGAATGCTGCTCGCGGCATTCGATTCCTCTCGTCATTTTACGTGGGAAATGCAGGTGGTCCATTCCTGATTAAGATTCTGGGAGCCAGAATACTGATGGATAGGTTTTGGATATAGGAGCGATTTCCAGACGAACGGTGCCTCGGATCTGAATTCTGCATGCGGCATTCGATTCCTCTCGTCATTTTACGTCGGAAATGTATGTGTTCCATTCCCGATTGCGACTCAGGGAGCCAGAATACTGGAGGATAGGTTTTTGGATATAGGTGCGATTTCCAGACGAACGGTGCCTCGGATCTGAATTCTGCATGCGGCATTCGATTCCTCTCGTCATTTTACGTCGGAAATGTATGTGTTCCATTCCCGATTGCGACTCAGGGAGCCAGAATACTGGAGGATAGGTTTTTGGATATAGGAGCGATTTCCAGACGAACGGTGCCTCGGATCTGAATTCTGCATGCGGCATTCGATTCCTCTCGTCATTTTACGTCGGAAATGTATGTGTTCCATTCCCGATTGCGACTCAGGGAGCCAGAATACTGTAGGATAGGTTTTTGGATATAGGAGCGATTTCCAGACGAACGGTGCCTCGGATCTGAATTCTGCTTGCGGCATTCGATTCCTCTCGTCATTTTACGTCGGAAATGTATGTGTTCTATTCCCGATTGCGACTCAGGGAGCCAGAATACTGGAGGATAGGTTTTGGATATAGGAGCGATTTGCAGACGAACGGTGCCTCGGATTTGAATTCTGCTTGCGGCATTCGATTCCTCTCGTCATTTTACGTCGGAAATGTATGTGTTCCATTCCCGATTGCGACTCAGGGAGCCAGAATACTGGAGGATAGGTTTAGGGATATAGGAGCGATTTCCAGACGAACGGTGCCTCGGATCCGAATGCTGCTCGCGGCATTCGATTCCTCTCGTCATTATACGTGGGAAATGCAGGTGGTCCATTCCTGATTAAGATTCTGGGAGCCAGATACTGGAGGATAGGTTTTGGATATAGGAGCGATTTTCAGACGAACGGTGCCTCGGATCTGAATTCTGCATGCGGCATTCGATTCCTCTCGTCATTTTACGTCGGAAATGTATGTGTTCCATTCCCGATTGCGACTCAGGGAGCCAGAATACTGGAGGATAGGTTTTTGGATATAGGTGCGATTTCCAGACGAACGGTGCCTCGGATCTGAATTCTGCATGCGGCATTCGATTCCTCTCGTCATTTTACGTGGGAAATGCATGTTTTCCTTTCCTGATTAAGATTCTGGGAGCCAGAATACTGGAGGATAGGTTCTGGATATAGGGGCGATTTGCAGACGAACGGTGCCTCGGATCTTAATTCTGCTTGCGGCATTCGATTCCTCTCGTCATTTTACGCCGGAAATGTATGTGTACCATTCCCGATTGCGACTCAGGGAGCCAGAATACTGGAGGATAGGTTTTTGGATATAGGTGCGATTTCCAGACGAACGGTGCCTCGGATCTGAATTCTGCATGCGGCATTCGATTCATCTCGTCATTTTACGTGGGAAATGCATGTTTTCCTTTCCTGATTAAGATTCTGGGAGCCAGAATACTGGAGGATAGGTTCTGGATATAGGGGCGATTTGCAGACAAACGGTGCCTCGGATCTGAATTCTGCTTGCGGCATTCGATTCCTCTCGTCATTTTACGTCGGAAATGTATGTGTTCTATTCCCGATTGCGACTCAGGGAGCCAGAATACTGGAGGATACGTTTTTGGATATAGGAGCGATTTTCAGACGAACGGTGCCTCGGATCCGAATGCTGCTCGCGGCATTCGATTCCTCTCGTCATTTTACGTGGGAAATGCAGGTGGTCCATTCCTGATTAAGATTCTGGGAGCCAGAATAATGGAGGATAGGTTTTGGATATAGGAGCGATTTGCAGACGAACGGTGCCTCGGATTTGAATTCTGCTTGCGGCATTCGATTCCTCTCGTCATTTTACGTCGGAAATGTATGTGTTCCATTCCCGATTGCGACTCAGGGAGCCAGAATACTGGAGGATAGGTTTTTGGATATAGGAGCGATTTCCAGACGAACGGTGCCTCGGATCCGAATGCTGCTCGCGGCATTCGATTCCTCTCGTCATTTTACGTGGGAAATGCATGTGTTCCTTTCCTGATTAAGATTCTGGGAGCCAGAATACTGGATGATAGGTTTTGGATATAGGAGCGATTTGCAGACGAACGGTGCCTCGGATCTGATTTCTGCTTGCGGCATTCGATTCCTCTCGCCATTTTACGTCGGAAATGTATATGTTCTATTCCCGATTGCGACTCAGGGAGCCAGAATACTGGAGGATAGGTTTTTGGATATAGGAGCGATTTCCAGACGAACGGTGCCTCGGATCTGAATTCTGCATGCGGCATTCGATTCCTCTCGTCATTTTACGTGGGAAATGTATGTGTTCCATTCCCGATTGCGACTCAGGGAGCCAGAATACTGGAGGATAGGTTTAGGGATATAGGAGCGATTTCCAGACGAACGGTGCCTCGGATCCGAATGCTGCTCGCGGCATTCGATTCCTCTCGTCATTATACGTGGGAAATGCATGTGCTCCTTTCCTGATTAAGAATCGGGAAGCCAGAATACTGGAGGATAGGTTTTGGATATAGGAGCGATTTTCAGACGAACGGTGCCTCGGATCCGAATGCTGCTCGCGGCATTCGATTCATCTCGTCATTTTACGTGTGAAATGCATGTTTTACTTTCCTGATTAAGATTCTGGGAGCCAGAATACTGGAGGATAGGTTTTGGATATAGGAGCGATTTTCAGACGAACGGTGCGTCGGACCTGAATTCTGCATGCGGCATTCGATTCCTCTCGTCATTTTACGTCGGAAATGTATGTGTTCTATTCCCGATTGCGACTCAGGGAGCCAGAATACTGGAGGATACGTTTTTGGATATAGGAGCGATTTTCAGACGAACGGTGCCTCGGATCCGAATGCTGCTCGCGGCATTCGATTCCTCTCGTCATTTTACGTGGGAAATGCAGGTGGTCCATTCCTGATTAAGATTCTGGGAGCCAGAATACTGGAGGGTAGGTTTTGGATATAGGAGCGATTTCCAGACGAACGGTGCCTCGGATCTGAATTCTGCATGCGGCATTCGATTCCTCTCGTCATTTTACGTCGGAAATGTATGTGTACCATTCCCGATTGCGACTCAGGGAGCCAGAATACTGGAGGATAGGTTTTTGGATATAGGTGCGATTTCCAGACGAACGGTGCCTCGGATCTGAATTCTGCATGCGGCATTCGATTCCTCTCGTCATTTTACGTCGGAAATGTATGTGTTCCATTCCCGATTGCGACTCAGGGAGCCAGAATACTGGAGGATAGGTTTTTGGATATAGGTGCGATTTCCAGACGAACGGTGCCTCGGATCTGAATTCTGCATGCGGCATTCGATTCCTCTCGTCATTTTACGTCGGAAATGTATGTGTTCCATTCCCGATTGCGACTCAGGGAGCCAGAATACTGGAGGATAGGTTTTTGGATATAGGAGCGATTTCCAGACGAACGGTGCCTCGGATCTGAATTCTGCTTGCGGCATTCGATTCCTCTCGTCATTTTACGTCGGAAATGTATGTGTTCTATTCCCGATTGCGACTCAGGGAGCCAGAATACTGGAGGATAGGTTTTGGATATAGGAGCGATTTGCAGACGAACGGTGCCTCGGATTTGAATTCTGCTTGCGGCATTCGATTCCTCTCGTCATTTTACGTCGGAAATGTATGTGTTCCATTCCCGATTGCGACTCAGGGAGCCAGAATACTGGAGGATAGGTTTAGGGATATAGGAGCGATTTCCAGACGAACGGTGCCTCGGATCCGAATGCTGCTCGCGGCATTCGATTCCTCTCGTCATTATACGTGGGAAATGCAGGTGGTCCATTCCTGATTAAGATTCTGGGAGCCAGATACTGGAGGATAGGTTTTGGATATAGGAGCGATTTTCAGACGAACGGTGCCTCGGATCTGAATTCTGCATGCGGCATTCGATTCCTCTCGTCATTTTACGTCGGAAATGTATGTGTTCCATTCCCGATTGCGACTCAGGGAGCCAGAATACTGGAGGATAGGTTTTTGGATATAGGTGCGATTTCCAGACGAACGGTGCCTCGGATCTGAATTCTGCATGCGGCATTCGATTCCTCTCGTCATTTTACGTGGGAAATGCATGTTTTCCTTTCCTGATTAAGATCCTGGGAGCCAGAATACTGGAGGATAGGTTCTGGATATAGGGGCGATTTGCAGACGAACGGTGCCTCGGATCTGAATTCTGCTTGCGGCATTCGATTCCTCTCGTCATTTTACGCCGGAAATGTATGTGTACCATTCCCGATTGCGACTCAGGGAGCCAGAATACTGGAGGATAGGTTTTTGGATATAGGTGCGATTTCCAGACGAACGGTGCCTCGGATCTGAATTCTGCATGCGGCATTCGATTCATCTCGTCATTTTACGTGGGAAATGCATGTTTTCCTTTCCTGATTAAGAATCTCGGAGCCAGAATACTGGAGGATAGGTTCTGGATATAGGGGCGATTTGCAGACAAACGGTGCCTCGGATCTGAATTCTGCTTGCGGCATTGGATTCCTCTCGTCATTTTACGTCGGAAATGTATGTGTTCTATTCCCGATTGCGACTCAGGGAGCCAGAATACTGGAGGATACGTTTTTGGATATAGGAGCGATTTTCAGACGAACGGTGCCTCGGATCCGAATGCTGCTCGCGGCATTCGATTCCTCTCGTCATTTTACGTGGGAAATACAGGTGGTCCATTCCTGATTAAGATTCTGGGAGCCAGAATAATGGAGGATAGGTTTTGGATATAGGAGCGATTTGCAGACGAACGGTGCCTCGGATTTGAATTCTGCTTGCGGCATTCGATTCCTCTCGTCATTTTACGTCGGAAATGTATGTGTTCCATTCCCGATTGCGACTCAGGGAGCCAGAATACTGGAGGATAGGTTTTTGGATATAGGAGCGATTTCCAGACGAACGGTGCCTCGGATCCGAATGCTGCTCGCGGCATTCGATTCCTCTCGTCATTATACGTGGGAAATGCGGGTGGTCCATTCCTGATTAAGATTCTGGGAGCCAGATACTGGAGGATAGGTTTTGGATATAGGAGCGATTTTCAGACGAACGGTGCCTCGGATCTGAATTCTGCATGCGGCATTCGATTCCTCTCGTCATTTTACGTCGGAAATGTATGTGTTCCATTCCCGATTGCGACTCAGGGAGCCAGAATACTGGAGGATAGGTTTTTGGATATAGGTGCGATTTCCAGACGAACGGTGCCTCGGATCTGAATTCTGCATGCGGCATTCGATTCCTCTCGTCATTTTACGTGGGAAATGCATGTGTTCCTTTCCTGATTAAGATTCTGGGAGCCAGAATACTGGATGATAGGTTTTGGATATAGGAGCGATTTGCAGACGAACGGTGCCTCGGATCTGATTTCTGCTTGCGGCATTCGATTCCTCTCGCCATTTTACGTCGGAAATGTATGTGTTCCATTCCCCATTGCGGTTCAGGGAGCCAGAATACTGGAGGATAGGTTTTTGGCTATAGGAGCGATTTTCAGACGAACGGTGCCTCGGATCTGAATTCTGCATGCGGCATTCGATTCATCTCGTCATTTTACGTGGGAAATGCATGTTTTCCTTTCCTGATTAAGAATCTCGGAGCCAGAATACTGGAGGATAGGTTCTGGATATAGGGGCGATTTGCAGACAAACGGTGCCTCGGATCTGAATTCTGCTTGCGGCATTGGATTCCTCTCGTCATTTTACGTCGGAAATGTATGTGTTCTATTCCCGATTGCGACTCAGGGAGCCAGAATACTGGAGGATACGTTTTTGGATATAGGAGCGATTTTCAGACGAACGGTGCCTCGGATCCGAATGCTGCTCGCGGCATTCGATTCCTCTCGTCATTTTACGTGGGAAATGCAGGTGGTCCATTCCTGATTAAGATTCTGGGAGCCAGAATAATGGAGGATAGGTTTTGGATATAGGAGCGATTTGCAGACGAACGGTGCCTCGGATTTGAATTCTGCTTGCGGCATTCGATTCCTCTCGTCATTTTACGTCGGAAATGTATGTGTTCCATTCCCGATTGCGACTCAGGGAGCCAGAATACTGGAGGATAGGTTTTTGGATATAGGAGCGATTTCCAGACGAACGGTGCCTCGGATCCGAATGCTGCTCGCGGCATTCGATTCCTCTCGTCATTATACGTGGGAAATGCGGGTGGTCCATTCCTGATTAAGATTCTGGGAGCCAGATACTGGAGGATAGGTTTTGGATATAGGAGCGATTTTCAGACGAACGGTGCCTCGGATCTGAATTCTGCATGCGGCATTCGATTCCTCTCGTCATTTTACGTCGGAAATGTATGTGTTCCATTCCCGATTGCGACTCAGGGAGCCAGAATACTGGAGGATAGGTTTTTGGATATAGGTGCGATTTCCAGACGAACGGTGCCTCGGATCTGAATTCTGCATGCGGCATTCGATTCCTCTCGTCATTTTACGTGGGAAATGCATGTGTTCCTTTCCTGATTAAGATTCTGGGAGCCAGAATACTGGATGATAGGTTTTGGATATAGGAGCGATTTGCAGACGAACGGTGCCTCGGATCTGATTTCTGCTTGCGGCATTCGATTCCTCTCGCCATTTTACGTCGGAAATGTATGTGTTCCATTCCCCATTGCGGTTCAGGGAGCCAGAATACTGGAGGATAGGTTTTTGGCTATAGGAGCGATTTTCAGACGAACGGTGCCTCGGATCTGAATTCTGCATGCGGCATTCGATTCCTCTCGTCATTTTACGTGGGAAATGTATGTGTTCCATTCCCGATTGCGACTCAGGGAGCCAGAATACTGGAGGATAGGTTTTTGGATATAGGAGCGATTTCCAGACGAACGGTGCCTCGGATCTGAATTCTGCATGTGGCATTCGATTCATCTCGTCATTTTACGTGGGAAATGCATGTTTTCCTTTCCTGATTAAGATCCTGGGAGCCAGAATACTGGAGGATAGGTTCTGGATATAGGGGCGATTTGCAGACGAACGGTGCCTCGGATCTGAATTCTGCTTGCGGCATTCGATTCCTCTCGTCATTTTACGCCGGAAATGTATGTGTACCATTCCCGATTGCGACTCAGGGAGCCAGAATACTGGAGGATAGGTTTTTGGATATAGGTGCGATTTCCAGACGAACGGTGCCTCGGATCTGAATTCTGCATGCGGCATTCGATTCATCTCGTCATTTTACGTGGGAAATGCATGTTTTCCTTTCCTGATTAAGATTCTGGGAGCCAGAATACTGGAGGATAGGTTCTGGATATAGGGGCGATTTGCAGACAAACGGTGCCTCGGATCTGAATTCTGCTTGCGGCATTCGATTCCTCTCGTCATTTTACGTCGGAAATGTATGTGTTCTATTCCCGATTGCGACTCAGGGAGCCAGAATACTGGAGGATACGTTTTTGGATATAGGAGCGATTTTCAGACGAACGGTGCCTCGGATCCGAATGCTGCTCGCGGCATTCGATTCCTCTCGTCATTTTACGTGGGAAATGCAGGTGGTCCATTCCTGATTAAGATTCTGGGAGCCAGAATAATGGAGGATAGGTTTTGGATATAGGAGCGATTTGCAGACGAACGGTGCCTCGGATTTGAATTCTGCTCGCGGCATTCGATTCCTCTCGTCATTTTACGTGGGAAATGCATGTGTTCCTTTCCTGATTAAGATTCTGGGAGCCAGAATACTGGATGATAGGTTTTGGATATAGGAGCGATTTGCAGACGAACGGTGCCTCGGATCTGATTTCTGCTTGCGGCATTCGATTCCTCTCGCCATTTTACGTCGGAAATGTATATGTTCTATTCCCGATTGCGACTCAGGGAGCCAGAATACTGGAGGATAGGTTTTTGGATATAGGAGCGATTTCCAGACGAACGGTGCCTCGGATCTGAATTCTGCATGCGGCATTCGATTCCTCTCGTCATTTTACGTGGGAAATGTATGTGTTCCATTCCCGATTGCGACTCAGGGAGCCAGAATACTGGAGGATAGGTTTTTGGATATAGGAGCGATTTCCAGACGAACGGTGCCTCGGATCTGAATTCTGCATGTGGCATTCGATTCATCTCGTCATTTTACGTGGGAAATGCATGTTTTCCTTTCCTGATTAAGATCCTGGGAGCCAGAATACTGGAGGATAGGTTCTGGATATAGGGGCGATTTGCAGACGAACGGTGCCTCGGATCTGAATTCTGCTTGCGGCATTCGATTCCTCTCGTCATTTTACGTCGGAAATGTATGTGTTCCATTCCCGATTGCGACTCAGGGAGCCAGAATACTGGAGGATAGGTTTTTGGATATAGGAGCGATTTCCAGACGAACGGTGCCTCGGATCCGAATGCTGCTCGCGGCATTCGATTCCTCTCGTCATTATACGTGGGAAATGCAGGTGGTCCATTCCCGATTGCGACTCAGGGAGCCAGAATACTGGAGGATAGGTTTTTGGATATAGGAGCGATTTCCAGACGAACGGTGCCTCGGATCTGAATTCTGCATGTGGCATTCGATTCATCTCGTCATTTTACGTGGGAAATGCATGTTTTCCTTTCCTGATTAAGATCCTGGGAGCCAGAATACTGGAGGATAGGTTCTGGATATAGGGGCGATTTGCAGACGAACGGTGCCTCGGATCTGAATTCTGCTTGCGGCATTCGATTCCTCTCGTCATTTTACGCCGGAAATGTATGTGTACCATTCCCGATTGCGACTCAGGGAGCCAGAATACTGGAGGATAGGTTTTTGGATATAGGTGCGATTTCCAGACGAACGGTGCCTCGGATCTGAATTCTGCATGCGGCATTCGATTCATCTCGTCATTTTACGTGGGAAATGCATGTTTTCCTTTCCTGATTAAGATTCTGGGAGCCAGAATACTGGAGGATAGGTTCTGGATATAGGGGCGATTTGCAGACAAACGGTGCCTCGGATCTGAATTCTGCTTGCGGCATTGGATTCCTCTCGTCATTTTACGTCGGAAATGTATGTGTTCTATTCCCGATTGCGACTCAGGGAGCCAGAATACTGGAGGATACGTTTTTGGATATAGGAGCGATTTTCAGACGAACGGTGCCTCGGATCCGAATGCTGCTCGCGGCATTCGATTCCTCTCGTCATTTTACGTGGGAAATGCAGGTGGTCCATTCCTGATTAAGATTCTGGGAGCCAGAATAATGGAGGATAGGTTTTGGATATAGGAGCGATTTGCAGACGAACGGTGCCTCGGATTTGAATTCTGCTTGCGGCATTCGATTCCTCTCGTCATTTTACGTCGGAAATGTATGTGTTCCATTCCCGATTGCGACTCAGGGAGCCAGAATACTGGAGGATAGGTTTTTGGATATAGGAGCGATTTCCAGACGAACGGTGCCTCGGATCCGAATGCTGCTCGCGGCATTCGATTCCTCTCGTCATTATACGTGGGAAATGCAGGTGGTCCATTCCTGATTAAGATTCTGGGAGCCAGATACTGGAGGATAGGTTTTGGATATAGGAGCGATTTTCAGACGAACGGTGCCTCGGATCTGAATTCTGCATGTGGCATTCGATTCAGCTCGTCATTTTACGTGGGAAATGCATGTTTTCCTTTCCTGATTAAGATTCTGGGAGCCAGTATACTGGAGGATAGGTTCTGGATATAGGGGCGATTTTCAGACGAACGGTGCCTCGGATCTGAATTCTGCATGCGGCATTCGATTCCTCTCGTCATTTTACGTTGGAAATGCATGTGTTCCTTTCCTGATTAAGATTCGGGGAGCCAGAATACTGGAGGATAGGTTCTGGATATAGGGGCGATTTGCAGACGAACGGTGCCTCGGATCTGAATTCTGCTTGCGGCATTCGATTCCTCTCGTCATTTTACGTCGGAAATGTATGGGTACCATTCCCGATTGCGACTCAGGGAGCCAGAATACTGGAGGATAGGTTTTTGGCTATAGGAGCGATTTCCAGACGAACGGTGCCTCGGATCCGAATGCTGCTCGCGGCATTCGATTCATCTCGTCATTTTACGTGGGAAATGCATGTTTTACTTTCCTGATTAAGATTCTAGGAGCCAGAATACTGGAGGATAGGTTTTGGATATAGGAGCGATTTCCAGACGAACGGTGCCTCGGATCTGAATTCTGCATGTGGCATTCGATTCATCTCGTCATTTTACGTGGGAAATGCATGTTTTCCTTTCCTGATTAAGATTCTGGGAGCCAGAATACTGGAGGATAGGTTCTGGATATAGGGGCGATTTGCAGACGAACGGTGCCTCGGATCTGAATTCTGCTTGCGGCATTCGATTCCTCTCGTCATTTTACGTCGGAAATGTATGGGTACCATTCCCGATTGCGACTCAGGGAGCCAGAATACTGGAGGATAGGTTTTTGGATATAGGTGCGATTTCCAGACGAACGGTGCCTCGGATCTGAATTCTGCATGCGGCATTCGATTCATCTCGTCATTTTACGTGGGAAATGCATGTTTTCCTTTCCTGATTAAGATTCTGGGAGCCAGAATACTGGAGGATAGATTCTGGATATAGGGGCGATTTGCAGACGAACGGTGCCTCGGATCTGAATTCTGCTTGCGGCATTCGATTCCTCTCGTCATTTTACGTCGGAAATGTATGGGTACCATTCCCGATTGCGACTCAGGGAGCCAGAATACTGGAGGATAGGTTTTTGGATATAGGTGCGATTTCCAGACGAACGGTGCCTCGGATCTGAATTCTGCATGCGGCATTCGATTCATCTCGTCATTTTACGTGGGAAATGCATGTTTTCCTTTCCTGATTAAGATTCTGGGAGCCAGAATACTGGAGGATAGGTTCTGGATATAGGGGCGATTTGCAGATGAACGGTGCCTCGGATCTGAATTCTGCATGCGGCATTCGATTCCTCTCGTCATTTTACGTCGGAAATGTATGTGTTCTATTCCCGATTGCGACTCAGGGAGCCAGAATACTGGAGGATACGTTTTTGGATATAGGAGCGATTTTCAGACGAACGGTGCCTCGGATCCGAATGCTGCTCGCGGCATTCGATTCCTCTCGTCATTTTACGTGGGAAATGCATGTTTTCCTTTCCTGATTAAGATTCTGGGAGCCAGAATACTGGAGGATAGATTCTGGATATAGGGGCGATTTGCAGATGAACGGTGCCTCGGATGTGAATTCTGCATGCGGCATTCGATTCCTCTCGTCATTTTACGTCGGAAATGTATGTGTTCTATTCCCGATTGCGACTCAGGGAGCCAGAATACTGGAGGATACGTTTTTGGATATAGGAGCGATTTTCAGACGAACGGTGCCTCGGATCCGAATGCTGCTCGCGGCATTCGATTCCTCTCGTCATTTTACGTGGGAAATGCAGGTGGTCCATTCCTGATTAAGATTCTGGGAGCCAGAATACTGGAGGATACGTTTTTGGATATAGGAGCGATTTTCAGACGAACGGTGCCTCGGATCTGAATTCTGCATGCGGCATTCGATTCATCTCGTCATTTTACGTGGGAAATGCATGTTTTACTTTCTTGATTAAGATTCTGGGAGCCAGAATACTGGAGGATAGGTTTTGGATAAAGGAGCGATTTTCAGACGAACGGTGCGTCGGACCTGAATTCTGCATGCGGCATTCGATTCCTCTCGTCATTTTACGTCGGAAATGTATGTGTACCATTCCCGATTGCGACTCAGGGAGCCAGAATACTGGAGGATAGGTTCTGGATATAGGGGCGATTTGCAGACAAACGGTGCCTCGGATCTGAATTCTGCTTGCGGCATTCGATTCCTCTCGTCATTTTACGTCGGAAATGTATGTGTTCTATTCCTGATTGCGACTCAGGGAGCCAGAATACTGGAGGATACGTTTTTGGATATAGGAGCGATTTTCAGACGAACGGTGCCTCGGATCCGAATGCTGCTCGCGGCATTCGATTCCTCTCGTCATTATACGTGGGAAATGCAGGTGGTCCATTCCTGATTAAGATTCTGGGAGCCAGATATTGGAGGATAGGTTTTGGATATAGGAGCGATTTTCAGACGAACGGTGCCTCGGATCTGAATTCTGCATGCGGCATTCGATTCCTCTCGTCATTTTACGTGGGAAATGCATGTGTTCCTTTCCTGATTAAGATTCTGGGAGCCACAATACTGGAGGATAGGTTTTGGATATAGGAGCGATTTTCAGACGAACGGTGCCTCGGATCCGAATGCTGCTCGCGGCATTCGATTCCTCTCGTCATTTTACGTGGGAAATGCAGGTGGTCCATTCCTGATTAAGATTCTGGGAGCCAGAATACTGGAGGATACGTTTTTGGATATAGGAGCGATTTTCAGACGAACGGTGCCTCGGATCTGAATTCTGCATGCGGCATTCGATTCATCTCGTCATTTTACGTGGGAAATGCATGTTTTACTTTCCTGATTAAGATTCTGGGAGCCAGAATACTGGAGGATAGGTTTTGGATACAGGAGCGATTTTCAGACGAACGGTGCGTCGGACCTGAATTCTGCATGCGGCATTCGATTCCTCTCGTCATTTTACGTCGGAAATGTATGTGTACCATTCCCGATTGCGACTCAGGGAGCCAGAATACTGGAGGATAGGTTCTGGATATAGGGGCGATTTGCAGACAAACGGTGCCTCGGATCTGAATTCTGCTTGCGGCATTCGATTCCTCTCGTCATTTTACGTCGGAAATGTATGTGTTCTATTCCCGATTGCGACTCAGGGAGCCAGAATACTGGAGGATACGTTTTTGGGTAAAGGAGCGATTTTCAGACGGACGGAGCCCCGAATTTGAATTCTGCATGCGGCATTCGATTCCTCTCATCATTTTACGTGGGAAATGCATGTGTTCCTTTCCTGATTAAGATTCTGGGAGCCAGAATACTGGAGGATAGGTTTTGGATATAGGAGCGATTTTCAGACGAACGGTGCGTCGGATCTGAATTCTGCATGCGGCATTCGATTCCTCTCGTCATTTTACGTGGGAAATGCCTGTGTTCCTTTCCTGATTAAGATTCTGGGAGCCAGAATACTGGAGGATAGATTCTGGATATAGGGGCGATTTGCAGATGAACGGTGCCTCGGATCTGAATTCTGCATGCGGCATTCGATTCCTCTCGTCATTTTACGTCGGAAATGTATGTGTTCTATTCCCGATTGCGACTCAGGGAGCCAGAATACTGGAGGATACGTTTTTGGATATAGGAGCGATTTTCAGACGAACGGTGCCTCGGATCCGAATGCTGCTCGCGGCATTCGATTCCTCTCGTCATTTTACGTGGGAAATGCAGGTGGTCCATTCCTGATTAAGATTCTGGGAGCCAGAATACTGGAGGATAGGTTTTGGATATAGGAGCGATTTGCAGACGAACGGTGCCTCGGATTTGAATTCTGCTTGCGGCATTCGATTCCTCTCGTCATTTTACGTGGGAAATGCCTGTGTTCCTTTCCTGATTAAGATTCTGGGAGCCAGAATACTGGAGGATAGATTCTGGATATAGGGGCGATTTGCAGATGAACGGTGCCTCGGATCTGAATTCTGCATGCGGCATTCGATTCCTCTCGTCATTTTACGTCGGAAATGTATGTGTTCTATTCCCGATTGCGACTCAGGGAGCCAGAATACTGGAGGATACGTTTTTGGATATAGGAGCGATTTTCAGACGAACGGTGCCTCGGATCCGAATGCTGCTCGCGGCATTCGATTCCTCTCGTCATTTTACGTGGGAATTGCAGGTGGTCCATTCCTGATTAAGATTCTGGGAGCCAGATACTGGAGGATAGGTTTTGGATATAGGAGCGATTTGCAGACGAACGGTGCCTCGGATCTGAATTCTGCATGCGGCATTCGATTCATCTCGTCATTTTACGTGGGAAATGCATGTTTTCCTTTCCTGATTAAGATTCTGGGAGCCAGAATACTGGAGGATAGGTTTTGGATACAGGAGCGATTTTCAGACGAACGGTGCGTCGGACCTGAATTCTGCTTGCGGCATTCGATTCCTCTCGTCATTTTACGTCGGAAATGTATGTGTTCCATTCCCGATTGCGACTCAGGGAGCCAGAATACTGGAGGATAGGTTTTTGGATATAGGAGCGATTTGCAGACGAACGGTGCCTCGGATCTGAATTCTGCATGCGGCATTCGATTCATCTCGTCATTTTACGTGGGAAATGCATGTTTTACTTTCCTGATTAAGATTCTGGGAGCCAGAATACTGGAGGATAGGTTTTGGATATAGGAGCGATTTGCAGACGAACGGTGCCTCGGATTTGAATTCTGCTTGCGGCATTCGATTCCTCTCGTCATTTTACGTGGGAAATGCCTGTGTTCCTTTCCTGATTAAGATTCTGGGAGCCAGAATACTGGAGGATAGATTCTGGATATAGGGGCGATTTGCAGATGAACGGTGCCTCGGATCTGAATTCTGCATGCGGCATTCGATTCCTCTCGTCATTTTACGTCGGAAATGTATGTGTTCTATTCCCGATTGCGACTCAGGGAGCCAGAATACTGGAGGATACGTTTTTGGATATAGGAGCGATTTTCAGACGAACGGTGCCTCGGATCCGAATTCTCCATGCGGCATTCGATTCATCTCGTCATTTTACGTCGGAAATGTATGTGTTCCATTCCCGATTGCGACTCAGGGAGCCAGAATACTGGAGGATAGGTTTTTGGATATAGGAGCGATTTCCAGACGAACGGTGCCTCGGATCTGAATTCTGCATGCGGCATTCGATTCCTCTCATCATTTTACGTGGGAAATGCATGTGTTCCTTTCCTGATTAAGATTCTGGGAGCCAGAATACTGGAGGATAGGTTTTGGATATAGGAGCGATTTTCAGACGAACGGTGCCTCGGATCTGAATTCTGCATGCGGCATTCGATTCATCTCGTCATTTTACGTGGGAAATGCATGTTTTACTTTCCTGATTAAGATTCTGGGAGCCAGAATACTGGAGGATAGGTTTTGGATACAGGAGCGATTTTCAGACGAACGGTGCGTCGGACCTGAATTCTGCTTGCGGCATTCGATTCCTCTCGTCATTTTACGTGGGAAATGCCTGTGTTCCTTTCCTGATTAAGATTCTGGGAGCCAGAATACTGGAGGATAGATTCTGGATATAGGGGCGATTTGCAGATGAACGGTGCCTCGGATCTGAATTCTGCATGCGGCATTCGATTCCTCTCGTCATTTTACGTCGGAAATGTATGTGTTCTATTCCCGATTGCGACTCAGGGAGCCAGAATACTGGAGGATACGTTTTTGGATATAGGAGCGATTTTCAGACGAACGGTGCCTCGGATCCGAATGCTGCTCGCGGCATTCGATTCCTCTCGTCATTTTACGTGGGAATTGCAGGTGGTCCATTCCTGATTAAGATTCTGGGAGCCAGATACTGGAGGATAGGTTTTGGATATAGGAGCGATTTGCAGACGAACGGTGCCTCGGATCTGAATTCTGCATGCGGCATTCGATTCATCTCGTCATTTTACGTGGGAAATGCATGTTTTACTTTCCTGATTAAGATTCTGGGAGCCAGAATACTGGAGGATAGGTTTTGGATACAGGAGCGATTTTCAGACGAACGGTGCGTCGGACCTGAATTCTGCTTGCGGCATTCGATTCCTCTCGTCATTTTACGTCGGAAATGTATGTGTTCCATTCCCGATTGCGACTCAGGGAGCCAGAATACTGGAGGATAGGTTTTTGAATATAGGGGCGATTTCCAGACGAACGGTGCCTCGGATCTGAATTCTCCATGCGGCATTCGATTCATCTCGTCATTTTACGTCGGAAATGTATGTGTTCCATTCCCGATTGCGACTCATGGAGCCAGAATACTGGAGGATAGGTTTTTGGATATAGGAGCGATTTCCAGACGAACGGTGCCTCGGATCTGAATTCTGCATGCGGCATTCGATTCCTCTCATCATTTTACGTGGGAAATGCATGTGTTCCTTTCCTGATTAAGATTCTGGGAGCCAGAATACTGGAGGATAGGTTTTGGATATAGGAGCGATTTTCAGACGAACGGTGCGTCGGATCTCAATTCTGCATGCGGCATTCGATTCCTCTCGTCATTTTACGTGGGAAATGCCTGTGTTCCTTTCCTGATTAAGATTCTGGGAGCCAGAATACTGGAGGATAGATTCTGGATATAGGGGCGATTTGCAGATGAACGGTGCCTCGGATCTGAATTCTGCATGCGGCATTCGATTCCTCTCGTCATTTTACGTCGGAAATGTATGTGTTCTATTCCCGATTGCGACTCAGGGAGCCAGAATACTGGAGGATACGTTTTTGGATATAGGAGCGATTTTCAGACGAACGGTGCCTCGGATCCGAATGCTGCTCGCGGCACTCGATTCCTCTCGTCATTTTACGTGGGAAATGCAGGTGGTCCATTCCTGATTAAGATTCTGGGAGCCAGAATACTGGAGGATAGGTTTTGGATATAGGAGCGATTTGCAGACGAACGGTGCCTCGGATTTGAATTCTGCTTGCGGCATTCGATTCCTCTCGTCATTTTACGTCGGAAATGTATGTGTTCCATTCCCGATTGCGACTCAGGGAGCCAGAATACTGGAGGATAGGTTTAGGGATATAGGAGCGATTTGCAGACGAACGGTGCCTCGGATTTGAATTCTGCTTGCGGCATTCGATTCCTCTCATCATTTTACGTCGGAAATGTATGTGTTCGATTCCCGATTGCGACTCAGGGTGCCAGAATACTGGAGGATAGGTTTTTGGATATAGGAGCGATTTCCAGACGAACGGTGCCTCGGATCTGAATTCTCCATGCGGCATTCGATTCATCTCGTCATTTTACGTCGGAAATGTATGTGTTCCATTCCCGATTGCGACTCAGGGAGCCAGAATACTGGGGGATAGGTTTTGGATATAGGAGCGATTTTCAGACGAACGGTGCGTCGGATCTCAATTCTGCATGCGGCATTCGATTCCTCTCGTCATTTTACGTGGGAAATGCCTGTGTTCCTTTCCTGATTAAGATTCTGGGAGCCAGAATACTGGAGGATAGATTCTGGATATAGGGGCGATTTGCAGATGAACGGTGCCTCGGATCTGAATTCTGCATGCGGCATTCGATTCCTCTCGTCATTTTACGTGGGAAATGCATGTGTTCCTTTCCTGATTAATATTCTGGGAGCCAGAATACTGGAGGATAGGTTCTGGATATAGGGGCGATTTGCAGATGAACGGTGCCTCGGATCTGAATTCTGCATGCGGCATTCGATTCCTCTCGTCATTTTACGTGGGAAATGCATGTGTTCCTTTCCTGATTAAGATTCTGGGAGCCAGAATACTGGAGGATAGGTTCTGGATATAGGGGCGATTTGCAGACGAACGGTGCCTCGGATCTGATTTCTGCTTGCGGCATTCGATTCCTCTCGTCATTTTACGTGGGAAATGCATGTGTTCCTTTCCTGATTAAGATTCTGGGAGCCAGAATACTGGAGGATAGGTTTTGGATATAGGAGCGAATTGCAGACGAACGGTGCCTCGGATCTGAATTCTGCTTGCGGCATTCGATTCCTCTCGTCATTTTACGTGGGAAATGCAGGTGGTCCATTCCCGATTGCGACTCAGGGAGCCAGAATACTGGAGGATAGGTTTTTGGATATAGGAGCGATTTCCAGACGAACGGTGCCTCGGATTTGAATTCTGCTTGCGGCATTCGATTCCTCTTATCATTTTACGTCGGAAATGTATGTGTTCCATTCCCGATTGCGACTCAGGGTGCCAGAATACTGGAGGATAGGTTTTTGGATATAGGAGCGATTGCCAGACGAACGGTGCCTCGGATCTGAATTCTGCTTGCGGCATTCGATTCCTCTCGTCATTTTACGTGGGAAATGCAGGTGGTCCATTCCTGATTAAGATTCTGGGAGCCAGAATACTGGAGGATAGGTTTTTGGATATAGGAGCGATTTCCAGACGAACGGTGCCTCGGATCTGAATTCTCCATGCGGCATTCGATTCATCTCGTCATTTTACGTCGGAAATGTATGTGTTCCATTCCCGCTTTCGACTCAGGGAGCCAGAATACTGGAGGATAGGTTTTTGGATATAGGAGCGATTTCCAGACGAACGGTGCCTCGGATCTGAATTCTGCATGCGGCATTCGATTCCTCTCATCATTTTACGTGGGAAATGCATGTGTTCCTTTCCTGATTAAGATTCTGGGAGCCAGAATACTGGAGGATAGGTTTTGGATATAGGAGCGATTTTCAGACGAACGGTGCGTCGGATCTCAATTCTGCATGCGGCATTCGATTCCTCTCGTCATTTTACGTGGGAAATGCCTGTGTTCCTTTCCTGATTAAGATTCTGGGAGCCAGAATACTGGAGGATAGATTCTGGATATAGGGGCGATTTGCAGATGAACGGTGCCTCGGATCTGAATTCTGCATGCGGCATTCGATTCCTCTCGTCATTTTACGTCGGAAATGTATGTGTTCTATTCCCGATTGCGACTCAGGGAGCCAGAATACTGGAGGATACGTTTTTGGATATAGGAGCGATTTTCAGACGAACGGTGCCTCGGATCCGAATGCTGCTCGCGGCATTCGATTCCTCTCGTCATTTTACGTGGGAAATGCAGGTGGTCCAATCCTGATTAAGATTCTGGGAGCCAGAATACTGGAGGATAGGTTTTGGATATAGGAGCGATTTGCAGACGAACGGTGCCTCGGATTTGAATTCTGCTTGCGGCATTCGATTCCTCTCGTCATTTTACGTCGGAAATGTATGTGTTCCATTCCCGATTGCGACTCAGGGAGCCAGAATACTGGAGGATAGGTTTTTGGCTATAGGAGCGATTTCCAGACGAACGGTGCCTCGGATCCGAATGCTGCTCGCGGCATTCGATTCCTCTCGCCATTATACGTGGGAAATGCAGGTGGTCCATTCCTGATTAAGATTCTGGGAGCCAGATACTGGAGGATAGGTTTTGGATATAGGAGCGATTTCCAGACGAACGGTGCCTCGGATCTGAATTCTCCATGCGGCATTCGATTCATCTCGTCATTTTACGTCGGAAATGTATGTGTTCCATTCCCGATTGCGACTCAGGGAGCCAGAATACTGGAGGATACGTTTTGGATATAGGAGCGATTTCCAGACGAACGGTGCCTCGGATCTGAATTCTCCATGCGGCATTCGATTCATCTCGTCATTTTACGTCGGAAATGTATGTGTTCCATTCCCGATTGCGACTCAGGGAGCCAGAATACTGGAGGATAGATTCTGGATATAGGGGCGATTTGCAGATGAACGGTGCCTCGGATCTGAATTCTGCATGCGGCATTCGATTCCTCTCGTCATTTTACGTGGGAAATGCATGTGTTCCTTTCCTGATTAAGATTCTGGGAGCCAGAATACTGGAGGATAGGTTCTGGATATAGGGGCGATTTGCAGATGAACGGTGCCTCGGATCTGAATTCTGCATGCGGCATTCGATTCCTCTCGTCATTTTACGTGGGAAATGCATGTGTTCCTTTCCTGATTAAGATTCTGGGAGCCAGAATACTGGAGGATAGGTTCTGGATATAGGGGCGATTTGCAGACGAACGGTGCGTCGGATCTCAATTCTGCATGCGGCATTCGATTCCTCTCGTCATTTTACGTGGGAAATGCCTGTGTTCCTTTCCTGATTAAGATTCTGGGAGCCAGAATACTGGAGGATAGATTCTGGATATAGGGGCGATTTGCAGATGAACGGTGCCTCGGATCTGAATTCTGCATGCGGCATTCGATTCCTCTCGTCATTTTACGTCGGAAATGTATGTGTTCTATTCCCGATTGCGACTCAGGGAGCCAGAATACTGGAGGATACGTTTTTGGATATAGGAGCGATTTCCAGACGAACGGTGCCTCGGATCTGAATTCTCCATGCGGCATTCGATTCATCTCGTCATTTTACGTCGGAAATGTATGTGTTCCATTCCCGCTTGCGACTCAGGGAGCCAGAATACTGGAGGATAGGTTTTTGGATATAGGAGCGATTTCCAGACGAACGGTGCCTCGGATCTGAATTCTGCATGCGGCATTCGATTCCTCTCGTCATTTTACGTGGGAAATGCAGGTGGTCCATTCCCGATTGCGACTCAGGGAGCCAGAATACTGGAGGATAGGTTTTTGGATATAGGAGCGATTTCCAGACGAACGGTGCCTCGGATTTGAATTCTGCTTGCGGCATTCGATTCCTCTCATCATTTTACGTCGGAAATGTATGTGTTCCTTTCCTGATTAAGATTCTGGGAGCCAGAATACTGGAGGATAGGTTTTGGATATAGGAGCGAATTGCAGACGAACGGTGCCTCGGATCTGAAAACTGCTTGCGGCATTCGATTCCTCTCGTCATTTTACGTGGGAAATGCAGGTGGTCCATTCCCGATTGCGACTCAGGGAGCCAGAATACTGGAGGATAGGTTTTTGGATATAGGAGCGATTTCCAGACGAACGGTGCCTCGGATTTGAATTCTGCTTGCGGCATTCGATTCCTCTCATCATTTTACGTCGGAAATGTATGTGTTCCATTCCCGATTGCGACTCAGGGTGCCAGAATACTGGAGGATAGGTTTTTGGATATAGGAGCGATTTCCAGACGAACGGTGCCTCGGATCTGAATTCTGCTTGCGGCATTCGATTCCTCTCGTCATTTTACGTGGGAAATGCAGGTGGTCCATTCCTGATTAAGATTCTGGGAGCCAGAATACTGGAGGATAGGTTTTTGGATATAGGAGCGATTTCCAGACGAACGGTGCCTCGGATCTGAATTCTGCATGCGGCATTCGATTCATCTCGTCATTTTACGTCGGAAATGTATGTGTTCCATTCCCGCTTGCGACTCAGGGAGCCAGAATACTGGAGGATAGGTTTTTGGATATAGGAGCGATTTCCAGACGAACGGTGCCTCGGATCTGAATTCTGCATGCGGCATTCGATTCCTCTCATCATTTTACGTGGGAAATGCATGTGTTCCTTTCCTGATTAAGATTCTGGGAGCCAGAATACTGGAGGATAGGTTTTGGATATAGGAGCGATTTTCAGACGAACGGTGCGTCGGATCTGAATTCTGCATGCGGCATTCGATTCCTCTCGTCATTTTACGTGGGAAATGCCTGTGTTCCTTTCCTGATTAAGATTCTGGGAGCCAGAATACTGGAGGATAGGTTCTGGATATAGGGGCGATTTGCAGACGAACGGTGCCTCGGATCTGAATTCTGCATGCGGCATTCGATTCCTCTCGTCATTTTACGTCGGAAATGTATGTGTTCTATTCCCGATTGCGACTCAGGGAGCCAGAATACTGGAGGATACGTTTTTGGATATAGGAGCGATTTTCAGACGAACGGTGCCTCGGATCCGAATGCTGCTCGCGGCATTCGATTCCTCTCGTCATTTTACGTGGGAAATGCAGGTGGTCCAATCCTGATTAAGATTCTGGGAGCCAGAATACTGGAGGATAGGTTTTGGATATAGGAGCGATTTGCAGACGAACGGTGCCTCGGATTTGAATTCTGCTTGCGGCATTCGATTCCTCTCGTCATTTTACGTCGGAAATGTATGTGTTCCATTCCCGATTGCGACTCAGGGAGCCAGAATACTGGAGGATAGGTTTTTGGCTATAGGAGCGATTTCCAGACGAACGGTGCCTCGGATCCGAATGCTGCTCGCGGCATTCGATTCCTCTCGCCATTATACGTGGGAAATGCAGGTGGTCCATTCCTGATTAAGATTCTGGGAGCCAGATACTGGAGGATAGGTTTTGGATATAGGAGCGATTTCCAGACGAACGGTGCCTCGGATCTGAATTCTCCATGCGGCATTCGATTCATCTCGTCATTTTACGTCGGAAATGTATGTGTTCCATTCCCGATTGCGACTCAGGGAGCCAGAATACTGGAGGATACGTTTTGGATATAGGAGCGATTTCCAGACGAACGGTGCCTCGGATCTGAATTCTCCATGCGGCATTCGATTCATCTCGTCATTTTACGTCGGAAATGTATGTGTTCCATTCCCGATTGCGACTCAGGGAGCCAGAATACTGGAGGATAGGTTCTGGATATAGGGGCGATTTGCAGATGAACGGTGCCTCGGATCTGAATTCTGCATGCGGCATTCGATTCCTCTCGTCATTTTACGTGGGAAATGCATGTGTTCCTTTCCTGATTAAGATTCTGGGAGCCAGAATACTGGAGGATAGGTTCTGGATATAGGGGCGATTTGCAGACGAACGGTGCCTCGGATCTGATTTCTGCTTGCGGCATTCGATTCCTCTCGTCATTTTACGTGGGAAATGCATGTGTTCCTTTCCTGATTAAGATTCTGGGAGCCAGAATACTGGAGGATAGGTTTTGGATATAGGAGCGATTTGCAGACGAACGGTGCCTCGGATTTGAATTCTGCTTGCGGCATTCGATTCCTCTCATCATTTTACGTCGGAAATGTATGTGTTCCATTCCCGATTGCGACTCAGGGAGCCAGAATACTGGAGGATAGGTTTTTGGATATAGGAGCGATTTCCAGACGAACGGTGCCTCGGATCTGAATTCTCCATGCGGCATTCGATTCATCTCGTCATTTTACGTGGGAAATGCATGTTTTACTTTCCTGATTAAGATTCTGGGAGCCAGAATACTGGAGGATAGGGTTTGGATATAGGAGCGATTTGCAGACGAACGGTGCCTCGGATTTGAATTCTGCTTGCGGCATTCGATTCCTCTCATCATTTTACGTCGGAAATGTATGTGTTCCATTCCCGATTGCGATTCAGGGAGCCAGAATACTGGAGGATAGGTTTTTGGATATAGGAGCGATTTCCAGACGAACGGTGCCTCGGATCTGAATTCTCCATGCGGCATTCGATTCATCTCGTCATTTTACGTCGGAAATGTATGTGTTCCATTCCCGATTGCGACTCAGGGAGCCAGAATACTGGGGGATAGGTTTTGGATATAGGAGCGATTTTCAGACGAACGGTGCGTCGGATCTCAATTCTGCATGCGGCATTCGATTCCTCTCGTCATTTTACGTGGGAAATGCCTGTGTTCCTTTCCTGATTAAGATTCTGGGAGCCAGAATACTGGAGGATAGATTCTGGATATAGGGGCGATTTGCAGATGAACGGTGCCTCGGATCTGAATTCTGCATGCGGCATTCGATTCCTCTCGTCATTTTACGTGGGAAATGCAGGTGGTCCATTCCTGATTAAGATTCTGGGAGCCAGAATACTGGAGGATAGGTTTTTGGATATAGGAGCGATTTCCAGACGAACGGTGCCTCGGATCTGAATTCTCCATGCGGCATTCGATTCATCTCGTCATTTTACGTCGGAAATGTATGTGTTCCATTCCCGCTTGCGACTCAGGGAGCCAGAATACTGGAGGATAGGTTTTTGGATATAGGAGCGATTTCCAGACGAACGGTGCCTCGGATCTGAATTCTGCATGCGGCATTCGATTCCTCTCATCATTTTACGTGGGAAATGCATGTGTTCCTTTCCTGATTAAGATTCTGGGAGCCAGAATACTGGAGGATAGGTTTTGGATATAGGAGCGATTTTCAGACGAACGGTGCGTCGGATCTCAATTCTGCATGCGGCATTCGATTCCTCTCGTCATTTTACGTGGGAAATGCCTGTGTTCCTTTCCTGATTAAGATTCTGGGAGCCAGAATACTGGAGGATAGATTCTGGATATAGGGGCGATTTGCAGATGAACGGTGCCTCGGATCTGAATTCTGCATGCGGCATTCGATTCCTCTCGTCATTTTACGTCGGAAATGTATGTGTTCTATTCCCGATTGCGACTCAGGGAGCCAGAATACTGGAGGATACGTTTTTGGATATAGGAGCGACTTTCAGACGAACGGTGCCTCGGATCCGAATGCTGCTCGCGGCATTCGATTCCTCTCGTCATTTTACGTGGGAAATGCAGGTGGTCCAATCCTGATTAAGATTCTGGGAGCCAGAATACTGGAGGATAGGTTTTGGATATAGGAGCGATTTGCAGACGAACGGTGCCTCGGATTTGAATTCTGCTTGCGGCATTCGATTCCTCTCGTCATTTTACGTCGGAAATGTATGTGTTCCATTCCCGATTGCGACTCAGGGAGCCAGAATACTGGAGGATAGGTTTTTGGCTATAGGAGCGATTTCCAGACGAACGGTGCCTCGGATCCGAATGCTGCTCGCGGCATTCGATTCCTCTCGCCATTATACGTGGGAAATGCAGGTGGTCCATTCCTGATTAAGATTCTGGGAGCCAGATACTGGAGGATAGGTTTTGGATATAGGAGCGATTTCCAGACGAACGGTGCCTCGGATCTGAATTCTCCATGCGGCATTCGATTCATCTCGTCATTTTACGTCGGAAATGTATGTGTTCCATTCCCGATTGCGACTCAGGGAGCCAGAATACTGGAGGATAGGTTTTGGATATAGGAGCGATTTCCAGACGAACGGTGCCTCGGATCTGAATTCTCCATGCGGCATTCGATTCATCTCGTCATTTTACGTCGGAAATGTATGTGTTCCATTCCCGATTGCGACTCAGGGAGCCAGAATACTGGAGGATAGATTCTGGATATAGGGGCGATTTGCAGATGAACGGTGCCTCGGATCTGAATTCTGCATGCTGCATTCGATTCCTCTCGTCATTTTACGTGGGAAATGCATGTGTTCCTTTCCTGATTAAGATTCTGGGAGCCAGAATACTGGAGGATAGGTTCTGGATATAGGGGCGATTTGCAGATGAACGGTGCCTCGGATCTGAATTCTGCATGCGGCATTCGATTCCTCTCGTCATTTTACGTGGGAAATGCATGTGTTCCTTTCCTGATTAAGATTCTGGGAGCCAGAATACTGGAGGATAGGTTCTGGATATAGGGGCGATTTGCAGACGAACGGTGCCTCGGATCTGATTTCTGCTTGCGGCATTCGATTCCTCTCGTCATTTTACGTGGGAAATGCATGTGTTCCTTTCCTGATTAAGATTCTGGGAGCCAGAATACTGGAGGATAGGTTTTGGATATAGGAGCGATTTGCAGACGAACGGTGCCTCGGATTTGAATTCTGCTTGCGGCATTCGATTCCTCTCATCATTTTACGTCGGAAATGTATGTGTTCCATTCCCGATTGCGACTCAGGGTGCCAGAATACTGGAGGATAGGTTTTTGGATATAGGAGCGATTTCCAGACGAACGGTGCCTCGGATCTGAATTCTCCATGCGGCATTCGATTCATCTCGTCATTTTACGTGGGAAATGCATGTTTTACTTTCCTTATTAAGATTCTGGGAGCCAGAATACTGGAGGATAGGGTTTGGATATAGGAGCGATTTGCAGACGAACGGTGCCTCGGATTTGAATTCTGCTTGCGGCATTCGATTCCTCTCATCATTTTACGTCGGAAATGTATGTGTTCCATTCCCGATTGCGACTCAGGGTGCCAGAATACTGGAGGATAGGTTTTTGGATATAGGAGCGATTTCCAGACGAACGGTGCCTCGGATCTGAATTCTCCATGCGGCATTCGATTCATCTCGTCATTTTACGTCGGAAATGTATGTGTTCCATTCCCGATTGCGACTCAGGGAGCCAGAATACTGGGGGATAGGTTTTGGATATAGGAGCGATTTTCAGACGAACGGTGCGTCGGATCTCAATTCTGCATGCGGCATTCGATTCCTCTCGTCATTTTACGTGGGAAATGCCTGTGTTCCTTTCCTGATTAAGATTCTGGGAGCCAGAATACTGGAGGATAGATTCTGGATATAGGGGCGATTTGCAGATGAACGGTGCCTCGGATCTGAATTCTGCATGCGGCATTCGATTCCTCTCGTCATTTTACGTGGGAAATGCATGTGTTCCTTTCCTGATTAATATTCTGGGAGCCAGAATACTGGAGGATAGGTTCTGGATATAGGGGCGATTTGCAGATGAACGGTGCCTCGGATCTGAATTCTGCATGCGGCATTCGATTCCTCTCGTCATTTTACGTGGGAAATGCATGTGTTCCTTTCCTGATTAAGATTCTGGGAGCCAGAATACTGGAGGATAGGTTCTGGATATAGGGGCGATTTGCAGACGAACGGTGCCTCGGATCTGATTTCTGCTTGCGGCATTCGATTCCTCTCGTCATTTTACGTGGGAAATGCATGTGTTCCTTTCCTGATTAAGATTCTGGGAGCCAGAATACTGGAGGATAGGTTTTGGATATAGGAGCGAATTGCAGACGAACGGTGCCTCGGATCTGAAAACTGCTTGCGGCATTCGATTCCTCTCGTCATTTTACGTGGGAAATGCAGGTGGTCCATTCCCGATTGCGACTCAGGGAGCCAGAATACTGGAGGATAGGTTTTTGGATATAGGAGCGATTTTCAGACGAACGGTGCCTCGGATTTGAATTCTGCTTGCGGCATTCGATTCCTCTCATCATTTTACGTCGGAAATGTATGTGTTCCATTCCCGATTGCGACTCAGGGTGCCAGAATACTGGAGGATAGGTTTTTGGATATAGGAGCGATTTCCAGACGAACGGTGCCTCGGATCTGAATTCTGCTTGCGGCATTCGATTCCTCTCGTCATTTTACGTGGGAAATGCAGGTGGTCCATTCCTGATTAAGATTCTGGGAGCCAGAATACTGGAGGATAGGTTTTTGGATATAGGAGCGATTTCCAGACGAACGGTGCCTCGGATCTGAATTCTCCATGCGGCATTCGATTCATCTCGTCATTTTACGTCGGAAATGTATGTGTTCCATTCCCGATTGCGACTCAGGGAGCCAGAATACTGGAGGATAGGTTTTTGGATATAGGAGCGATTTCCAGACGAACGGTGCCTCGGATCTGAATTCTGCATGCGGCATTCGATTCCTCTCATCATTTTACGTGGGAAATGCATGTGTTCCTTTCCTGATTAAGATTCTGGGAGCCAGAATACTCGAGGATAGGTTTTGGATATAGGAGCGATTTGCAGACGAACGGTGCGTCGGATCTCAATTCTGCATGCGGCATTCGATTCCTCTCGTCATTTTACGTGGGAAATGCCTGTGTTCCTTTCCTGATTAAGATTCTGGGAGCCAGAATACTGGAGGATAGATTCTGGATATAGGGGCGATTTGCAGATGAACGGTGCCTCGGATCTGAATTCTGCATGCGGCATTCGATTCCTCTCGTCATTTTACGTCGGAAATGTATGTGTTCTATTCCCGATTGCGACTCAGGGAGCCAGAATACTGGAGGATACGTTTTTGGATATAGGAGCGATTTTCAGACGAACGGTGCCTCGGATCCGAATGCTGCTCGCGGCATTCGATTCCTCTCGTCATTTTACGTGGGAAATGCAGGTGGTCCAATCCTGATTAAGATTCTGGGAGCCAGAATACTGGAGGATAGGTTTTGGATATAGGAGCGATTTGCAGACGAACGGTGCCTCGGATTTGAATTCTGCTTGCGGCATTCGATTCCTCTCGTCATTTTACGTCGGAAATGTATGTGTTCCATTCCCGATTGCGACTCAGGGAGCCAGAATACTGGAGGATAGGTTTTTGGCTATAGGAGCGATTTCCAGACGAACGGTGCCTCGGATCCGAATGCTGCTCGCGGCATTCGATTCCTCTCGCCATTATACGTGGGAAATGCAGGTGGTCCATTCCTGATTAAGATTCTGGGAGCCAGATACTGGAGGATAGGTTTTGGATATAGGAGCGATTTCCAGACGAACGGTGCCTCGGATCTGAATTCTCCATGCGGCATTCGATTCATCTCGTCATTTTACGTCGGAAATGTATGTGTTCCATTCCCGATTGCGACTCAGGGAGCCAGAATACTGGAGGATAGATTCTGGATATAGGGGCGATTTGCAGATGAACGGTGCCTCGGATCTGAATTCTGCATGCGGCATTCGATTCCTCTCGTCATTTTACGTGGGAAATGCATGTGTTCCTTTCCTGATTAAGATTCTGGGAGCCAGAATACTGGAGGATAGGTTCTGGATATAGGGGCGATTTGCAGATGAACGGTGCCTCGGATCTGAATTCTGCATGCGGCATTCGATTCCTCTCGTCATTTTACGTGGGAAATGCATGTGTTCCTTTCCTGATTAAGATTCTGGGAGCCAGAATACTGGAGGATAGGTTCTGGATATAGGGGCGATTTGCAGACGAACGGTGCCTCGGATCTGATTTCTGCTTGCGGCATTCGATTCCTCTCGTCATTTTACGTGGGAAATGCATGTGTTCCTTTCCTGATTAAGATTCTGGGAGCCAGAATACTGGAGGATAGGTTTTGGATATAGGAGCGATTTGCAGACGAACGGTGCCTCGGATTTGAATTCTGCTTGCGGCATTCGATTCCTCTCATCATTTTACGTCGGAAATGTATGTGTTCCATTCCCGATTGCGACTCAGGGTGCCAGAATACTGGAGGATAGGTTTTTGGATATAGGAGCGATTTCCAGACGAACGGTGCCTCGGATCTGAATTCTCCATGCGGCATTCGATTCATCTCGTCATTTTACGTGGGAAATGCATGTTTTACTTTCCTGATTAAGATTCTGGGAGCCAGATACTGGAGGATAGGTTTTGGATATAGGAGCGATTTCCAGACGAACGGTGCCTCGGATCTGAATTCTCCATGCGGCATTCGATTCATCTCGTCATTTTACGTCGGAAATGTATGTGTTCCATTCCCGATTGCGACTCAGGGAGCCAGAATACTGGAGGATACGTTTTGGATATAGGAGCGATTTCCAGACGAACGGTGCCTCGGATCTGAATTCTCCATGCGGCATTCGATTCATCTCGTCATTTTACGTCGGAAATGTATGTGTTCCATTCCCGATTGCGACTCAGGGAGCCAGAATACTGGAGGATAGATTCTGGATATAGGGGCGATTTGCAGATGAACGGTGCCTCGGATCTGAATTCTGCATGCTGCATTCGATTCCTCTCGTCATTTTACGTGGGAAATGCATGTGTTCCTTTCCTGATTAAGATTCTGGGAGCCAGAATACTGGAGGATAGGTTCTGGATATAGGGGCGATTTGCAGATGAACGGTGCCTCGGATCTGAATTTTGCATGCGGCATTCGATTCCTCTCGTCATTTTACGTGGGAAATGCATGTGTTCCTTTCCTGATTAAGATTCTGGGAGCCAGAATACTGGAGGATAGGTTCTGGATATAGGGGCGATTTGCAGACGAACGGTGCCTCGGATCTGATTTCTGCTTGCGGCATTCGATTCCTCTCGTCATTTTACGTGGGAAATGCATGTGTTCCTTTCCTGATTAAGATTCTGGGAGCCAGAATACTGGAGGATAGGTTTTGGATATAGGAGCGATTTGCAGACGAACGGTGCCTCGGATTTGAATTCTGCTTGCGGCATTCGATTCCTCTCATCATTTTACGTCGGAAATGTATGTGTTCCATTCCCGATTGCGACTCAGGGTGCCAGAATACTGGAGGATAGGTTTTTGGATATAGGAGCGATTTCCAGACGAACGGTGCCTCGGATCTGAATTCTCCATGCGGCATTCGATTCATCTCGTCATTTTACGTGGGAAATGCATGTTTTACTTTCCTGATTAAGATTCTGGGAGCCAGAATACTGGAGGATAGGGTTTGGATATAGGAGCGATTTGCAGACGAACGGTGCCTCGGATTTGAATTCTGCTTGCGGCATTCGATTCCTCTCATCATTTTACGTCGGAAATGTATGTGTTCCATTCCCGATTGCGACTCAGGGTGCCAGAATACTGGAGGATAGGTTTTTGGATATAGGAGCGATTTCCAGACGAACGGTGCCTCGGATCTGAATTCTCCATGCGGCATTCGATTCATCTCGTCATTTTACGTCGGAAATGTATGTGTTCCATTCCCGATTGCGACTCAGGGAGCCAGAATACTGGGGGATAGGTTTTGGATATAGGAGCGATTTTCAGACGAACGGTGCGTCGGATCTCAATTCTGCATGCGGCATTCGATTCCTCTCGTCATTTTACGTGGGAAATGCCTGTGTTCCTTTCCTGATTAAGATTCTGGGAGCCAGAATACTGGAGGATAGATTCTGGATATAGGGGCGATTTGCAGATGAACGGTGCCTCGGATCTGAATTCTGCATGCGGCATTCGATTCCTCTCGTCATTTTACGTGGGAAATGCATGTGTTCCTTTCCTGATTAATATTCTGGGAGCCAGAATACTGGAGGATAGGTTCTGGATATAGGGGCGATTTGCAGATGAACGGTGCCTCGGATCTGAATTCTGCATGCGGCATTCGATTCCTCTCGTCATTTTACGTGGGAAATGCATGTGTTCCTTTCCTGATTAAGATTCTGGGAGCCAGAATACTGGAGGATAGGTTCTGGATATAGGGGCGATTTGCAGACGAACGGTGCCTCGGATCTGATTTCTGCTTGCGGCATTCGATTCCTCTCGTCATTTTACGTGGGAAATGCATGTGTTCCTTTCCTGATTAAGATTCTGGGAGCCAGAATACTGGAGGATAGGTTTTGGATATAGGAGCGAATTGCAGACGAACGGTGCCTCGGATCTGAATTCTGCTTGCGGCATTCGATTCCTCTCGTCATTTTACGTGGGAAATGCAGGTGGTCCATTCCCGATTGCGACTCAGGGAGCCAGAATACTGGAGGATAGGTTTTTTGCTATAGGAGCGATTTTCAGACGAACGGTGCCTCGGATTTGAATTCTGCTTGCGGCATTCGATTCCTCTCATCATTTTACGTCGGAAATGTATGTGTTCCATTCCCGATTGCGACTCAGGGTGCCAGAATACTGGAGGATAGGTTTTTGGATATAGGAGCGATTTCCAGACGAACGGTGCCTCGGATCTGAATTCTGCTTGCGGCATTCGATTCCTCTCGTCATTTTACGTGGGAAATGCAGGTGGTCCATTCCTGATTAAGATTCTGGGAGCCAGAATACTGGAGGATAGGTTTTTGGATATAGGAGCGATTTCCAGACGAACGGTGCCTCGGATCTGAATTCTCCATGCGGCATTCGATTCATCTCGTCATTTTACGTCGGAAATGTATGTGTTCCATTCCCGATTGCGACTCAGGGAGCCAGAATACTGGAGGATAGGTTTTTGGATATAGGAGCGATTTCCAGACGAACGGTGCCTCGGATCTGAATTCTGCATGCGGCATTCGATTCCTCTCATCATTTTACGTGGGAAATGCATGTGTTCCTTTCCTGATTAAGATTCTGGGAGCCAGAATACTGGAGGATAGGTTTTGGATATAGGAGCGATTTTCAGACGAACGGTGCGTCGGATCTCAATTCTGCATGCGGCATTCGATTCCTCTCGTCATTTTACGTGGGAAATGCATGTGTTCCTTTCCTGATTAAGATTCTGGGAGCCAGAATACTGGAGGATAGATTCTGGATATAGGGGCGATTTGCAGATGAACGGTGCCTCGGATCTGAATTCTGCATGCGGCATTCGATTCCTCTCGTCATTTTACGTCGGAAATGTATGTGTTCTATTCCCGATTGCGACTCAGGGAGCCAGAATACTGGAGGATACGTTTTTGGATATAGGAGCGATTTTCAGACGAACGGTGCCTCGGATCCGAATGCTGCTCGCGGCATTCGATTCCTCTCGTCATTTTACGTGGGAAATGCAGGTGGTCCAATCCTGATTAAGATTCTGGGAGCCAGAATACTGGAGGATAGGTTTTGGATATAGGAGCGATTTGCAGACGAACGGTGCCTCGGATTTGAATTCTGCTTGCGGCATTCGATTCCTCTCGTCATTTTACGTCGGAAATGTATGTGTTCCATTCCCGATTGCGACTCAGGGAGCCAGAATACTGGAGGATAGGTTTTTGGCTATAGGAGCGATTTTCAGACGAACGGTGCCTCGGATCCGAATGCTGCTCGCGGCATTCGATTCCTCTCGCCATTATACGTGGGAAATGCAGGTGGTCCATTCCTGATTAAGATTCTGGGAGCCAGATACTGGAGGATAGGTTTTGGATGTAGGAGCGATTTCCAGACGAACGGTGCCTCGGATCTGAATTCTCCATGCGGCATTCGATTCATCTCGTCATTTTACGTCGGAAATGTATGTGTTCCATTCCCGATTGCGACTCAGGGAGCCAGAATACTGGAGGATAGGTTCTGGATATAGGGGCGATTTGCAGATGAACGGTGCCTCGGATCTGAATTCTGCATGCGGCATTCGATTCCTCTCGTCATTTTACGTGGGAAATGCATGTGTTCCTTTCCTGATTAAGATTCTGGGAGCCAGAATACTGGAGGATAGGTTCTGGATATAGGGGCGATTTGCAGATGAACGGTGCCTCGGATCTGAATTCTGCATGCGGCATTCGATTCCTCTCGTCATTTTACGTGGGAAATGCATGTGTTCCTTTCCTGATTAAGATTCTGGGAGCCAGAATACTGGAGGATAGGTTCTGGATATAGGGGCGATTTGCAGACGAACGGTGCCTCGGATCTGATTTCTGCTTGCGGCATTCGATTCCTCTCGTCATTTTACGTGGGAAATGCATGTGTTCCTTTCCTGATTAAGATTCTGGGAGCCAGAATACTGGAGGATAGGTTTTGGATATAGGAGCGATTTGCAGACGAACGGTGCCTCGGATTTGAATTCTGCTTGCGGCATTCGATTCCTCTCATCATTTTACGTCGGAAATGTATGTGTTCCATTCCCGATTGCGACTCAGGGTGCCAGAATACTGGAGGATAGGTTTTTGGATATAGGAGCGATTTCCAGACGAACGGTGCCTCGGATCTGAATTCTCCATGCGGCATTCGATTCATCTCGTCATTTTACGTGGGAAATGCATGTTTTACTTTCCTGATTAAGATTCTGGGAGCCAGAATACTGGAGGATAGGTTTTGGATATAGGAGCGATTTGCAGACGAACGGTGCCTCGGATTTGAATTCTGCTTGCGGCATTCGATTCCTCTCGTCATTTTACGTCGGAAATGTATGTGTTCCATTCCCGATTGCGACTCAGGGAGCCAGAATACTGGAGGATAGGTTCTGGATATAGGAGCGATTTCCAGACGAACGGTGCCTCGGATCTGAATTCTGCTTGCGGCATTCGATTCCTCTCGTCATTTTACGTCGGAAATGTATGTGTTCTATTCCCGATTGCGACTCAGGGAGCCAGAATACTGGAGGATAGGTTTTTGGATATAGGAGCGATTTCCAGACGAACGGTGCCTCGGATCTGAATTCTGCATGCGGCATTCGATTCCTCTCGTCATTTTACGTGGGAAATGCAGGTGGTCCATTCCTGATTAAGATTCTGGGAGCCAGATACTGGAGGATAGGTTTTGGATATAGGAGCGATTTTCAGACGAACGGTGCCTCGGATCTGAATTCTGCATGCGGCATTCGATTCATCTCGTCATTTTACGTGGGAAATGCATGTTTTACTTTCCTGATTAAGATTCTGGGAGCCAGAATACTGGAGGATAGGTTCTGGATATAGGGGCGATTTGCAGATGAACGGTGCCTCGGATCTGAATTCTGCATGCGGCATTCGATTCCTCTCGTCATTTTACGTGGGAAATGCATGTGTTCCTTTCCTGATTAAGATTCTGGGAGCCAGAATACTGGAGGATAGGTTCTGGATATAGGGGCGATTTGCAGATGAACGGTGCCTCGGATCTGAATTCTGCATGCGGCATTCGATTCCTCTCGTCATTTTACGTGGGAAATGCATGTGTTCCTTTCCTGATTAAGATTCTGGGAGCCAGAATACTGGAGGATAGGTTCTGGATATAGGGGCGATTTGCAGACGAACGGTGCCTCGGATCTGATTTCTGCTTGCGGCATTCGATTCCTCTCGTCATTTTACGTGGGAAATGCATGTGTTCCTTTCCTGATTAAGATTCTGGGAGCCAGAATACTGGAGGATAGGTTTTGGATATAGGAGCGATTTGCAGACGAACGGTGCCTCGGATTTGAATTCTGCTTGCGGCATTCGATTCCTCTCATCATTTTACGTCGGAAATGTATGTGTTCCATTCCCGATTGCGACTCAGGGTGCCAGAATACTGGAGGATAGGTTTTTGGATATAGGAGCGATTTCCAGACGAACGGTGCCTCGGATCTGAATTCTCCATGCGGCATTCGATTCATCTCGTCATTTTACGTGGGAAATGCATGTTTTACTTTCCTGATTAAGATTCTGGGAGCCAGAATACTGGAGGATAGGTTTTGGATATAGGAGCGATTTGCAGACGAACGGTGCCTCGGATTTGAATTCTGCTTGCGGCATTCGATTCCTCTCGTCATTTTACGTCGGAAATGTATGTGTTCCATTCCCGATTGCGACTCAGGGAGCCAGAATACTGGAGGATAGGTTCTGGATATAGGAGCGATTTCCAGACGAACGGTGCCTCGGATCTGAATTCTGCTTGCGGCATTCGATTCCTCTCGTCATTTTACGTCGGAAATGTATGTGTTCTATTCCCGATTGCGACTCAGGGAGCCAGAATACTGGAGGATAGGTTTTTGGATATAGGAGCGATTTCCAGACGAACGGTGCCTCGGATCTGAATTCTGCGTGCGGCATTCGATTCCTCTCGCCATTTTACGTGGGAAATGCATGTGTTCCTTTCCTGATTAAGATTCTGGGAGCCAGAATACTGGAGGATAGGTTTTGGATATAGGAGCGATTTGCAGACGAACGGTGCCTCGGATTGGAATTCTGCTTGCGGCATTCGATTCCTCTCGTCATTTTACGTCGGAAATGTGTGTGTTCTATTCCCGATTGCGACTCAGGGAGCCAGAATACTGGAGGATATGTTTTTGGATATAGGAGCGATTTCCAGACGAACGGTGCCTCGGATCTGAATTCTGCATGCGGCATTCGATTCCTCTCGTCATTTTACGTGGGAAATGCAGGTGGTCCATTCCTGATTAAGATTCTGGGAGCCAGATACTGGAGGATAGGTTTTGGATATAGGAGCGATTTTCAGACGAACGGTGCCTCGGATCTGAATTCTGCATGCGGCATTCGATTCATCTCGTCATTTTACGTGGGAAATGCATGTTTTACTTTCCTGATTAAGATTCTGGGAGCCAGAATACTGGAGGATAGGTTCTGGATATAGGGGCGATTTGCAGACGAACGGTGCCTCGGGTCTGATTTCTGCTTGCGGCATTCGATTCCTCTCGTCATTTTACGTCGGAAATGTATGTGTTCTATTCCCGATTGCGACTCAGGGAGCCAGAATACTGGAGGATAGGTTTTTGGATATAGGAGCGATTTCCAGACGAACGGTGCCTCGGATCTGAATTCTGCATGCGGCATTCGATTCCTCTCGTCATTTTACGTGGGAAATGCATGTGTTCCTTTCCTGATTAAGATTCTGGGAGCCAGAATACTGGAGGATAGGTTCTGGATATAGGGGCGATTTGCAGACGAACGGTGCCTCGGATCTGATTTCTGCTTGCGGCATTCGATTCCTCTCGTCATTTTACGTGGGAAATACATGTGTTCCTTTCCTGATTAAGATTCTGGGAGCCAGAATACTGGAGGATAGGTTTTGGATATAGGAGCGATTTGCAGACGAACGGTGCCTCGGATCTGAAAACTGCTTGCGGCATTCGATTCCTCTCGTCATTTTACGTGGGAAATGCAGGTGGTCCATTCCCGATTGCGACTCAGGGAGCCAGAATACTGGAGGATAGGTTTTTGGATATAGGAGCGATTTCCAGACGAACGGTGCCTCGGATCTGAATTCTGCTTGCGGCATTCGATTCCTCTCGTCATTTTACGTCGGAAATGTATGTGTTCCATTCCCGATTGCGACTCAGGGAGCCAGAATACTGGAGGATAGGTTTTTGGATATAGGAGCGATTTCCAGACGAACGGTGCCTCGGATCTGAAGTCTGCATGCGGCATTCGATTCATCTCGTCATTTTACGTGGGAAATGCATGTTTTACTTTCCTGATTAAGATTCTGGGAGCCAGAATACTGGAGGATAGGTTCTGGATATAGGGGCGATTTGCAGACGAACGGTGCCTCGGATCTGATTTCTGCTTGCGGCATTCGATTCCTCTCGTCATTTTACGTCGGAAATGTATGTGTTCTATTCCCGATTGCGACTCAGGGAGCCAGAATACTGGAGGATAGGTTTTTGGATATAGGAGCGATTTCCAGACGAACGGTGCCTCGGATCTGAATTCTGCATGCGGCATACGATTCCTCTCGTCATTTTACGTGGGAAATGCATGTGTTCCTTTCCTGATTAAGATTCTGGGAGCCAGAATACTGGAGGATAGGTTCTGGATATAGGGGCGATTTGCAGACGAACGGTGCCTCGGATCTGATTTCTGCTTGCGGCATTCGATTCCTCTCGTCATTTTACGTCGGAAATGCCTGTGTTCCTTTCCTGATTAAGATTCTGGGAGCCAGAATACTGGAGGATAGATTCTGGATATAGGGGCGATTTGCAGATGAACGGTGCCTCGGATCTGAATTCTGCATGCGGCATTCGATTCCTCTCGTCATTTTACGTCGGAAATGTATGTGTTCTATTCCCGATTGCGACTCAGGGAGCCAGAATACTGGAGGATACGTTTTTGGATATAGGAGCGATTTTCAGACGAACGGTGCCTCGGATCCGAATGCTGCTCGCGGCATTCGATTCCTCTCGTCATTTTACGTGGGAATTGCAGGTGGTCCATTCCTGATTAAGATTCTGGGAGCCAGATACTGGAGGATAGGTTTTGGATATAGGAGCGATTTGCAGACGAACGGTGCCTCGGATCTGAATTCTGCATGCGGCATTCGATTCATCTCGTCATTTTACGTGGGAAATGCATGTTTTACTTTCCTGATTAAGATTCTGGGAGCCAGAATACTGGAGGATAGGTTTTGGATATAGGAGCGATTTGCAGACGAACGGTGCCTCGGATCTGAAAACTGCTTGCGGCATTCGATTCCTCTCGTCATTTTACGTGGGAAATGCAGGTGGTCCATTCCCGATTGCGACTCAGGGAGCCAGAATACTGGAGGATAGGTTTTTGGATATAGGAGCGATTTCCAGACGAACGGTGCCTCGGATCTGAATTCTGCTTGCGGCATTCGATTCCTCTCGTCATTTTACGTCGGAAATGTATGTGTTCCATTCCCGATTGCGACTCAGGGAGCCAGAATACTGGAGGATAGGTTTTTGGATATAAGAGCGATTTCCAGACGAACGGTGCCTCGGATCTGAATTCTGCATGCGGCATTTGATTCCTCTCGTCATTTTACGTGGGAAATGCATGTGTTCCTTTCCTGATTAAGATTCTGGGAGCCAGAATACTAGAGGATAGGTTTTGGATATAGGAGCGATTTGCAGACGAACGGTGCCTCGGATTTGAATTCTGCTTGCGGCATTCGATTCCTCTCGTCATTTTACGTCGGAAATGTATGTGGTCCATTCCCGATTGCGACTCAGGGAGCCAGAATACTGGAGGATAGGTTTTTGGATATAGGAGCGATTTCCAGACGAACGGTGCCTCGGATCTGAATTCTGCATGCGGCATTCGATTCCTCTCGCCATTTTACGTGGGAAATGCATGTGTTCCTTTCCTGATTAAGATTCTGGGAGCCAGAATACTGGAGGATAGGTTTTGGATATAGGAGCGATTTGCAGACGAACGGTGCCTCGGATTGGAATTCTGCTTGCGGCATTCGATTCCTCTCGTCATTTTACGTCGGAAATGTGTGTGTTCTATTCCCGATTGCGACTCAGGGAGCCAGAATACTGGAGGATATGTTTTTGGATATAGGAGCGATTTCCAGACGAACGGTGCCTCGGATCTGAATTCTGCATGCGGCATTCGATTCCTCTCGTCATTTTACGTGGGAAATGCAGGTGGTCCATTCCTGATTAAGATTCTGGGAGCCAGATACAGGAGGATAGGTTTTGGATATAGGAGCGATTTTCAGACGAACGGTGCCTCGGATCTGAATTCTGCATGCGGCATTCGATTCATCTCGTCATTTTACGTGGGAAATGCATGTTTTACTTTCCTGATTAAGATTCTGGGAGCCAGAATACTGGAGGATAGGTTCTGGATATAGGGGCGATTTGCAGACGAACGGTGCCTCGGATCTGATTTCTGCTTGCGGCATTCGATTCCTCTCGCCATTTTACGTCGGAAATGTATGTGTTCCATTCCCGATTGCGACTCAGGGAGCCAGAATACTGGAGGATACGTTTTTGGATATAGGAGCGATTTTCAGACGAACGGTGCCTCGGATCCGAATGCTGCTCGCGGCATTCGATTCCTCTCGTCATTTTACGTGGGAATTGCAGGTGGTCCATTCCTGATTAAGATTCTGGGAGCCAGATACTGGAGGATAGGTTTTGGATATAGGAGCGATTTGCAGACGAACGGTGCCTCGGATCTGAATTCTGCATGCGGCATTCGATTCATCTCGTCATTTTACGTGGGAAATGCATGTTTTACTTTCCTGATTAAGATTCTGGGAGCCAGAATACTGGAGGATAGGTTTTGGATATAGGAGCGATTTGCAGACGAACGGTGCCTCGGATCTGAAAACTGCTTGCGGCATTCGATTCCTCTCGTCATTTTACGTGGGAAATGCAGGTGGTCCATTCCCGATTGCGACTCAGGGAGCCAGAATACTGGAGGATAGGTTTTTGGATATAGGAGCGATTTCCAGACGAACGGTGCCTCGGATCTGAATTCTGCTTGCGGCATTCGATTCCTCTCGTCATTTTACGTCGGAAATGTATGTGTTCCATTCCCGATTGCGACTCAGGGAGCCAGAATACTGGAGGATAGGTTTTTGGATATAAGAGCGATTTCCAGACGAACGGTGCCTCGGATCTGAATTCTGCATGCGGCATTTGATTCCTCTCGTCATTTTACGTGGGAAATGCATGTGTTCCTTTCCTGATTAAGATTCTGGGAGCCAGAATACTAGAGGATAGGTTTTGGATATAGGAGCGATTTGCAGACGAACGGTGCCTCGGATTTGAATTCTGCTTGCGGCATTCGATTCCTCTCATCATTTTACGTCGGAAATGTATGTGGTCCATTCCCGATTGCGACTCAGGGAGCCAGAATACTGGAGGATAGGTTTTTGGATATAGGAGCGATTTCCAGACGAACGGTGCCTCGGATCTGAATTCTGCGTGCGGCATTCGATTCCTCTCGCCATTTTACGTGGGAAATGCATGTGTTCCTTTCCTGATTAAGATTCTGGGAGCCAGAATACTGGAGGATAGGTTTTGGATATAGGAGCGATTTGCAGACGAACGGTGCCTCGGATTGGAATTCTGCTTGCGGCATTCGATTCCTCTCGTCATTTTACGTCGGAAATGTGTGTGTTCTATTCCCGATTGCGACTCAGGGAGCCAGAATACTGGAGGATAGGTTTTTGGATATAGGAGCGATTTCCAGACGAACGGTGCCTCGGATCTGAATTCTGCATGCGGCATTCGATTCCTCTCGTCATTTTACGTGGGAAATGCAGGTGGTCCATTCCTGATTAAGATTCTGGGAGCCAGATACAGGAGGATAGGTTTTGGATATAGGAGCGATTTTCAGACGAACGGTGCCTCGGATCTGAATTCTGCATGCGGCATTCGATTCATCTCGTCATTTTACGTGGGAAATGCATGTTTTACTTTCCTGATTAAGATTCTGGGAGCCAGAATACTGGAGGATAGGTTCTGGATATAGGGGCGATTTGCAGACGAACGGTGCCTCGGATCTGATTTCTGCTTGCGGCATTCGATTCCTCTCGCCATTTTACGTCGGAAATGTATGTGTTCCATTCCCGATTGCGACTCAGGGAGCCAGAATACTGGAGGATAGGTTTTTGGATATAAGAGCGATTTCCAGACGAACGGTGCCTCGGATCTGAATTCTGCATGCGGCATTTGATTCCTCTCGTCATTTTACGTGGGAAATGCATGTGTTCCTTTCCTGATTAAGATTCTGGGAGCCAGAATACTGGAGGATAGGTTTTGAATATAGGAGCGATTTGCAGACGAACGGTGCCTCGGATTTGAATTCTGCTTGCGGCATTCGATTCCTCTCATCATTTTACGTCGGAAATGTATGTGTTCCATTCCCGATTGCGACTCAGGGTGCCAGAATACTGGAGGATAGGTTTTTGGATATAGGAGCGATTTCCAGACGAACGGTGCCTCGGATCTGAATTCTCCATGCGGCATTCGATTCATCTCGTCATTTTACGTGGGAAATGCATGTTTTACTTTCCTGATTAAGATTCTGGGAGCCAGAATACTGGAGGATAGGTTTTGGATATAGGAGCGATTTGCAGACGAACGGTGCCTCGGATTTGAATTCTGCTTGCGGCATTCGATTCCTCTCGTCATTTTACGTCGGAAATGTATGTGTTCCATTCCCGATTGCGACTCAGGGAGCCAGAATACTGGAGGATAGGTTCTGGATATAGGAGCGATTTCCAGACGAACGGTGCCTCGGATCTGAATTCTGCTTGCGGCATTCGATTCCTCTCGTCATTTTACGTCGGAAATGTATGTGTTCTATTCCCGATTGCGACTCAGGGAGCCAGAATACTGGAGGATAGGTTTTTGGATATAGGAGCGATTTCCAGACGAACGGTGCCTCGGATCTGAATTCTGCGTGCGGCATTCGATTCCTCTCGCCATTTTACGTGGGAAATGCATGTGTTCCTTTCCTGATTAAGATTCTGGGAGCCAGAATACTGGAGGATAGGTTTTGGATATAGGAGCGATTTGCAGACGAACGGTGCCTCGGATTGGAATTCTGCTTGCGGCATTCGATTCCTCTCGTCATTTTACGTCGGAAATGTATGTGTTCTATTCCCGATTGCGACTCAGGGAGCCAGAATACTGGAGGATATGTTTTTGGATATAGGAGCGATTTGCAGACGAACGGTGCCTCGGATTTGAATTCTGCTTGCGGCATTCGATTCCTCTCGTCATTTTACGTCGGAAATGTATGTGTTCCATTCCCGATTGCGACTCAGGGAGCCAGAATACTGGAGGATAGGTTCTGGATATAGGAGCGATTTCCGGACGAACGGTGCCTCGGATCTGAATTCTGCTTGCGGCATTCGATTCCTCTCGTCATTTTACGTCGGAAATGTATGTGTTCTATTCCCGATTGCGACTCAGGGAGCCAGAATACTGGAGGATAGGTTTTTGGATATAGGAGCGATTTCCAGACGAACGGTGCCTCGGATCTGAATTCTGCGTGCGGCATTCGATTCCTCTCGCCATTTTACGTGGGAAATGCATGTGTTCCTTTCCTGATTAAGATTCTGGGAGCCAGAATACTGGAGGATAGGTTTTGGATATAGGAGCGATTTGCAGACGAACGGTGCCTCGGATTGGAATTCTGCTTGCGGCATTCGATTCCTCTCGTCATTTTACGTCGGAAATGTGTGTGTTCTATTCCCGATTGCGACTCAGGGAGCCAGAATACTGGAGGATATGTTTTTGGATATAGGAGCGATTTCCAGACGAACGGTGCCTCGGATCTGAATTCTGCATGCGGCATTCGATTCCTCTCGTCATTTTACGTGGGAAATGCAGGTGGTCCATTCCTGATTAAGATTCTGGGAGCCAGATACTGGAGGATAGGTTTTGGATATAGGAGCGATTTTCAGACGAACGGTGCCTCGGATCTGAATTCTGCATGCGGCATTCGATTCATCTCGTCATTTTACGTGGGAAATGCATGTTTTACTTTCCTGATTAAGATTCTGGGAGCCAGAATACTGGAGGATAGGTTCTGGATATAGGGGCGATTTGCAGGCGAACGGTGCCTCGGATCTGATTTCTGCTTGCGGCATTCGATTCCTCTCGTCATTTTACGTCGGAAATGTATGTGTTCCATTCCCGATTGCGACTCAGGGAGCCAGAATACTGGAGGATAGGTTTTTGGATATAAGAGCGATTTCCAGACGAACGGTGCCTCGGATCTGAATTCTGCATGCGGCATTTGATTCCTCTCGTCATTTTACGTCGGAAATGTATGTGTTCTATTCCCGATTGCGACTCAGGGAGCCAGAATACTGGAGGATAGGTTTTTGGATATAGGAGCGATTTCCAGACGAACGGTGCCTCGGATCTGAATTCTGCGTGCGGCATTCGATTCCTCTCGCCATTTTACGTGGGAAATGCATGTGTTCCTTTCCTGATTAAGATTCTGGGAGCCAGAATACTGGAGGATAGGTTTTGGATATAGGAGCGATTTGCAGACGAACGGTGCCTCGGATTGGAATTCTGCTTGCGGCATTCGATTCCTCTCGTCATTTTACGTCGGAAATGTATGTGTTCTATTCCCGATTGCGACTCAGGGAGCCAGAATACTGGAGGATATGTTTTTGGATATAGGAGCGATTTGCAGACGAACGGTGCCTCGGATTTGAATTCTGCTTGCGGCATTCGATTCCTCTCGTCATTTTACGTCGGAAATGTATGTGTTCCATTCCCGATTGCGACTCAGGGAGCCAGAATACTGGAGGATAGGTTTTTGGATATAGGAGCGATTTCCAGACGAACGGTGCCTCGGATCTGAATTCTGCGTGCGGCATTCGATTCCTCTCGCCATTTTACGTGGGAAATGCATGTGTTCCTTTCCTGATTAAGATTCTGGGAGCCAGAATACTGGAGGATAGGTTTTGGATATAGGAGCGATTTGCAGACGAACGGTGCCTCGGATTGGAATTCTGCTTGCGGCATTCGATTCCTCTCGTCATTTTACGTCGGAAATGTGTGTGTTCTATTCCCGATTGCGACTCAGGGAGCCAGAATACTGGAGGATATGTTTTTGGATATAGGAGCGATTTCCAGACGAACGGTGCCTCGGATCTGAATTCTGCATGCGGCATTCGATTCCTCTCGTCATTTTACGTGGGAAATGCAGGTGGTCCATTCCTGATTAAGATTCTGGGAGCCAGATACTGGAGGATAGGTTTTGGATATAGGAGCGATTTTCAGACGAACGGTGCCTCGGATCTGAATTCTGCATGCGGCATTCGATTCATCTCGTCATTTTACGTGGGAAATGCATGTTTTACTTTCCTGATTAAGATTCTGGGAGCCAGAATACTGGAGGATAGGTTCTGGATATAGGGGCGATTTGCAGACGAACGGTGCCTCGGATCTGATTTCTGCTTGCGGCATTCGATTCCTCTCGTCATTTTACGTCGGAAATGTATGTGTTCCATTCCCGATTGCGACTCAGGGAGCCAGAATACTGGAGGATAGGTTCTGGATATAGGAGCGATTTCCAGACGAACGGTGCGTCGGATCTGAATTCTGCATGCGGCATTCGATTCCTCTCGTCATTTTACGTGGGAAATGCATGTGTTCCTTTCCTGATTAAGATTCTGGGAGCCAGAATACTGGAGGATAGGTTCTGGATATAGGGGCGATTTGCAGACGAACGGTGCCTCGGATCTGATTTCTGCTTGCGGCATTCGATTCCTCTCGTCATTTTACGTCGGAAATGTATGTGTTCCATTCCCGATTGCGACTCAGGGAGCCAGAATACTGGAGGATAGGTTCTGGATATAGGAGCGATTTCCAGAAGAACGGTGCCTCGGATCTGAATTCTGCTTGCGGCATTCGATTCCTCTCGTCATTTTACGTCGGAAATATATGTGTTCTATTCCCGATTGCGACTCAGGGAGCCAGAATACTGGAGGATAGGTTTTTGGATATAGGAGCGATTTCCAGACGAACGGTGCCTCGGATCTGAATTCTGCATGCGGCATTCGATTCCTCTCGTCATTTTACGTGGGAAATGCATGTGTTCCTTTCCTGATTAAGATTCTGGGAGCCAGAATACTGGAGGATAGGTTTTGGATATAGGAGCGATTTGCAGACGAACGGTGCCTCGGATTTGAATTCTGCTTGCGGCATTCGATTCCTCTCGTCATTTTACGTCGGAAATGTATGTGTTCTATTCCCGATTGCGACTCAGGGAGCCAGAATACTGGAGGATAGGTTTTTGGATATAGGAGCGATTTTCAGACGAACGGTGCGTCGGATCTGAATTCTGCATGCGGCATTCGATTCATCTCGTCATTTTACGTGGGAAATGCAGGTGGTCCATTCCTGATTAAGATTCTGGGAGCCAGATACTGGAGGATAGGTTTTGGATATAGGAGCGATTTTCAGACGAACGGTGCCTCGGATCTGAATTCTGCATGCGGCATTCGATTCATCTCGTCATTTTACGTGGGAAATGCATGTTTTACTTTCCTGATTAAGATTCTGGGAGCTGAATACTGGAGGATAGGTTTTGGATATAGGAGCGATTTGCAGACGAACGGTGCCTCGGATTTGAATTCTGCTTGCGGCATTCGATTCCTCTCGTCATTTTACGTGGGAAATGCATGTTTTACTTTCCTGATTAAGATTCTGGGAGCCAGAATACTGGAGGATAGGTTCTGGATATAGGGGCGATTTGCAGACGAACGGTGCCTCGGATCTGATTTCTGCTTGCGGCATTCGATTCCTCTCGTCATTTTACGTGGGAAATGCATGTGTTCCTTTCCTGATTAAGATTCTGGGAGCCAGAATACTGGAGGATAGGTTTTGGATATAGGAGCGATTTTCAGACGAACGGTGCGTCGGATCTGAATTCTGCATGCGGCATTCGATTCATCTCGTCATTTTACGTGGGAAATGCAGGTGGTCCATTCCTGATTAAGATTCTGGGAGCCAGATACTGGAGGATAGGTTTTGGATATAGGAGCGATTTTCAGACGAACGGTGCCTCGGATCTGAATTCTGCATGCGGCATTCGATTCATCTCGTCATTTTACGTGGGAAATGCATGTTTTACTTTCCTGATTAAGATTCTGGGAGCTGAATACTGGAGGATAGGTTTTGGATATAGGAGCGATTTGCAGACGAACGGTGCCTCGGATTTGAATTCTGCTTGCGGCATTCGATTCCTCTCGTCATTTTACGTGGGAAATGCATGTTTTACTTTCCTGATTAAGATTCTGGGAGCTGAATACTGGAGGATAGGTTTTGGATATAGGAGCGATTTGCAGACGAACGGTGCCTCGGATTTGAATTCTGCTTGCGGCATTCGATTCCTCTCGTCATTTTACGTCGGAAATGTATGTGTTCTATTCCCGATTGCGACTCAGGGAGCCAGAATACTGGAGGATAGGTTTTGGATATAGGAGCGATTTTCAGACGAACGGTGCCTCGGATCTGAATTCTGCATGCGGCATTCGATTCATCTCGTCATTTTACGTGGGAAATGCAGGTGGTCCATTCCTGATTAAGATTCTGGGAGCCAGATACTGGAGGATAGGTTTTTGATATAGGAGCGATTTTCAGACGAACGGTGCCTCGGATCTGAATTCTGCATGCGGCATTCGATTCATCTCGTCATTTTACGTGGGAAATGCATGTTTTACTTTCCTGATTAAGATTCTGGGAGCTGAATACTGGAGGATAGGTTTTGGATATAGGAGCGATTTGCAGACGAACGGTGCCTCGGATTTGAATTCTGCTTGCGGCATTCGATTCCTCTCGTCATTTTACGTCGGAAATGTATGTGTTCTATTCCCGATTGCGACTCAGGGAGCCAGAATACTGGAGGATAGGTTTTTGGATATAGGAGCGATTTCCAGACGAACGGTGCCTCGGATCTGAAGTCTGCATGCGGCATTCGATTCCTCTCGTCATTTTACGTGGGAAATGCATGTGTTCCTTTCCTGATTAAGATTCTGGGAGCCAGAATACTGGAGGATAGGTTTTGGATATAGGAGCGATTTTCAGACGAACGGTGCGTCGGATCTGAATTCTGCATGCGGCATTCGATTCCTCTCGTCATTTTACGTCGGAAATGTATGTGTACCATTCCCGATTGCGACTCAGGGAGCAAGAATACTGGAGGATAGGTTTTTGGATATAGGAGCGATTTCCAGACGAACGGTGCCTCGGATCTGAATTCTGCATGCGGCATTCGATTCCTCTCGTCATTTTAAGTGGGAAATGCATGTGTTCCTTTCCTGATTAAGATTCTGGGAGCCAGAATACTGGAGGATAGGTTTTGGATATAGGAGCGATTTTCAGACGAACGGTGCCTCGGATCTGAATTCTGCATGCGGCATTCGATTCATCTCGTCATTTTACGTGGGAAATGCAGGTGGTCCATTCCTGATTAAGATTCTGGGAGCCAGATACTGGAGGATAGGTTTTGGATATAGGAGCGATTTTCAGACGAACGGTGCCTCGGATCTGAATTCTGCATGCGGCATTCGATTCCTCTCGTCATTTTACGTGGGAAATGCATGTTTTACTTTCCTGATTAAGATTCTGGGAGCTGAATACTGGAGGATAGGTTTTGGATATAGGAGCGATTTGCAGACGAACGGTGCCTCGGATCTGAATTCTGCTTGCGGCATTCGATTCCTCTCGTCATTTTACGTGGGAAATGCATGTTTTACTTTCCTGATTAAGATTCTGGGAGCTGAATACTGGAGGATAGGTTTTGGATATAGGAGCGATTTGCAGACGAACGGTGCCTCGGATTTGAATTCTGCTTGCGGCATTCGATTCCTCTCGTCATTTTACGTCGGAAATGTATGTGTTCTATTCCCGATTGCGACTCAGGGAGCCAGAATACTGGAGGATAGGTTTTTGGATATAGGAGCGATTTCCAGACGAACGGTGCCTCGGATCTGAATTCTGCGTGCGGCATTCGATTCCTCTCGCCATTTTACGTGGGAAATGCATGTGTTCCTTTCCTGATTAAGATTCTGGGAGCCAGAATACTGGAGGATAGGTTTTGGATATAGGAGCGATTTGCAGACGAACGGTGCCTCGGATTGGAATTCTGCTTGCGGCATTCGATTCCTCTCGTCATTTTACGTCGGAAATGTATGTGTTCTATTCCCGATTGCGACTCAGGGAGCCAGAATACTGGAGGATATGTTTTTGGATATAGGAGCGATTTCCAGACGAACGGTGCCTCGGATCTGAAGTCTGCATGCGGCATTCGATTCCTCTCGTCATTTTACGTGGGAAATGCATGTGTTCCTTTCCTGATTAAGATTCTGGGAGCCAGAATACTGGAGGATAGGTTTTGGATATAGGAGCGATTTTCAGACGAACGGTGCGTCGGATCTGAATTCTGCATGCGGCATTCGATTCCTCTCGTCATTTTACGTCGGAAATGTATGTGTACCATTCCCGATTGCGACTCAGGGAGCAAGAATACTGGAGGATAGGTTTTTGGATATAGGAGCGATTTCCAGACGAACGGTGCCTCGGATCTGAATTCTGCATGCGGCATTCGATTCCTCTCGTCATTTTACGTGGGAAATGCATGTGTTCCTTTCCTGATTAAGATTCTGGGAGCCAGAATACTGGAGGATAGGTTTTGGATATAGGAGCGATTTTCAGACGAACGGTGCCTCGGATCTGAATTCTGCATGCGGCATTCGATTCATCTCGTCATTTTACGTGGGAAATGCAGGTGGTCCATTCCTGATTAAGATTCTGGGAGCCAGAATACTGGAGGATAGGTTCTGGATATAGGGGCGATTTGCAGACGAACGGTGCCTCGGATCTGATTTCTGCTTGCGGCATTCGATTCCTCTCGTCATTTTACGTCGGAAATGTATGTGTTCCATTCCCGATTGCGACTCAGGGAGCCAGAATACTGGAGGATAGGTTCTGGATATAGGAGCGATTTCCAGACGAACGGTGCCTCGGATCTGAATTCTGCTTGCGGCATTCGATTCCTCTCGTCATTTTACGTCGGAAATGTATGTGTTCCATTCCCGATTGCGACTCAGGGAGCCAGAATACTGGAGGATAGGTTCTGGATATAGGAGCGATTTCCAGACGAACGGTGCGTCGGATCTGAATTCTGCATGCGGCATTCGATTCCTCTCGTCATTTTACGTGGGAAATGCATGTGTTCCTTTCCTGATTAAGATTCTGGGAGCCAGAATACTGGAGGATAGGTTCTGGATATAGGGGCGATTTGCAGACGAACGGTGCCTCGGATCTGATTTCTGCTTGCGGCATTCGATTCCTCTCGTCATTTTACGTCGGAAATGTATGTGTTCCATTCCCGATTGCGACTCAGGGAGCCAGAATACTGGAGGATAGGTTCTGGATATAGGAGCGATTTCCAGAAGAACGGTGCCTCGGATCTGAATTCTGCTTGCGGCATTCGATTCCTCTCGTCATTTTACGTCGGAAATATATGTGTTCTATTCCCGATTGCGACTCAGGGAGCCAGAATACTGGAGGATAGGTTTTTGGATATAGGAGCGATTTCCAGACGAACGGTGCCTCGGATCTGAAGTCTGCATGCGGCATTCGATTCCTCTCGTCATTTTACGTGGGAAATGCATGTGTTCCTTTCCTGATTAAGATTCTGGGAGCCAGAATACTGGAGGATAGGTTTTGGATATAGGAGCGATTTGCAGACGAACGGTGCCTCGGATTTGAATTCTGCTTGCGGCATTCGATTCCTCTCGTCATTTTACGTCGGAAATGTATGTGTTCTATTCCCGATTGCGACTCAGGGAGCCAGAATACTGGAGGATATGTTTTTGGATATAGGAGCGATTTCCAGACGAACGGTGCCTCGGATCTGAAGTCTGCATGCGGCATTCGATTCCTCTCGTCATTTTACGTGGGAAATGCATGTGTTCCTTTCCTGATTAAGATTCTGGGAGCCAGAATACTGGAGGATAGGTTTTGGATATAGGAGCGATTTTCAGACGAACGGTGCGTCGGATCTGAATTCTGCATGCGGCATTCGATTCCTCTCGTCATTTTACGTCGGAAATGTATGTGTACCATTCCCGATTGCGACTCAGGGAGCAAGAATACTGGAGGATAGGTTTTTGGATATAGGAGCGATTTCCAGACGAACGGTGCCTCGGATCTGAATTCTGCATGCGGCATTCGATTCCTCTCGTCATTTTACGTGGGAAATGCATGTGTTCCTTTCCTGATTAAGATTCTGGGAGCCAGAATACTGGAGGATAGGTTTTGGATATAGGAGCGATTTTCAGACGAACGGTGCCTCGGATCTGAATTCTGCATGCGGCATTCGATTCATCTCGTCATTTTACGTGGGAAATGCAGGTGGTCCATTCCTGATTAAGATTCTGGGAGCCAGAATACTGGAGGATAGGTTCTGGATATAGGGGCGATTTGCAGACGAACGGTGCCTCGGATCTGATTTCTGCTTGCGGCATTCGATTCCTCTCGTCATTTTACGTCGGAAATGTATGTGTTCCATTCCCGATTGCGACTCAGGGAGCCAGAATACTGGAGGATAGGTTCTGGATATAGGAGCGATTTCCAGACGAACGGTGCCTCGGATCTGAATTCTGCTTGCGGCATTCGATTCCTCTCGTCATTTTACGTCGGAAATGTATGTGTTCCATTCCCGATTGCGACTCAGGGAGCCAGAATACTGGAGGATAGGTTCTGGATATAGGAGCGATTTCCAGACGAACGGTGCGTCGGATCTGAATTCTGCATGCGGCATTCGATTCCTCTCGTCATTTTACGTGGGAAATGCATGTGTTCCTTTCCTGATTAAGATTCTGGGAGCCAGAATACTGGAGGATAGGTTCTGGATATAGGGGCGATTTGCAGACGAACGGTGCCTCGGATCTGATTTCTGCTTGCGGCATTCGATTCCTCTCGTCATTTTACGTCGGAAATGTATGTGTTCCATTCCCGATTGCGACTCAGGGAGCCAGAATACTGGAGGATAGGTTCTGGATATAGGAGCGATTTCCAGAAGAACGGTGCCTCGGATCTGAATTCTGCTTGCGGCATTCGATTCCTCTCGTCATTTTACGTCGGAAATATATGTGTTCTATTCCCGATTGCGACTCAGGGAGCCAGAATACTGGAGGATAGGTTTTTGGATATAGGAGCGATTTCCAGACGAACGGTGCCTCGGATCTGAATTCTGCATGCGGCATTCGATTCCTCTCGTCATTTTACGTGGGAAATGCATGTGTTCCTTTCCTGATTAAGATTCTGGGAGCCAGAATACTGGAGGATAGGTTTTGGATATAGGAGCGATTTGCAGACGAACGGTGCCTCGGATTTGAATTCTGCTTGCGGCATTCGATTCCTCTCGTCATTTTACGTCGGAAATGTATGTGTTCTATTCCCGATTGCGACTCAGGGAGCCAGAATACTGGAGGATAGGTTTTTGGATATAGGAGCGATTTTCAGACGAACGGTGCGTCGGATCTGAATTCTGCATGCGGCATTCGATTCCTCTCGTCATTTTACGTGGGAAATGCATGTGTTCCTTTCCTGATTAAGATTCTGGGAGCCAGAATACTGGAGGATAGGTTTTGGATATAGGAGCGATTTTCAGACGAACGGTGCGTCGGATCTGAATTCTGCATGCGGCATTCGATTCCTCTCGTCATTTTACGTGGGAAATGCATGTGTTCCTTTCCTGATTAAGATTCTGGGAGCCAGAATACTGGAGGATAGGTTCTGGATATAGGGGCGATTTGCAGACGAACGGTGCCTCGGATCTGATTTCTGCTTGCGGCATTCGATTCCTCTCGTCATTTTACGTCGGAAATGTATGTGTTCCATTCCCGATTGCGACTCAGGGAGCCAGAATACTGGAGGATAGGTTCTGGATATAGGAGCGATTTCCAGAAGAACGGTGCCTCGGATCTGAATTCTGCTTGCGGCATTCGATTCATCTCGTCATTTTACGTGGGAAATGCAGGTGGTCCATTCCTGATTAAGATTCTGGGAGCCAGATACTGGAGGATAGGTTTTGGATATAGGAGCGATTTTCAGACGAACGGTGCCTCGGATCTGAATTCTGCATGCGGCATTCGATTCATCTCGTCATTTTACGTGGGAAATGCATGTGTTCCTTTCCTGATTAAGATTCTGGGAGCCAGAATACTGGAGGATAGGTTTTGGATATAGGAGCGATTTTCAGACGAACGGTGCCTCGGATCTGAATTCTGCATGCGGCATTCGATTCATCTCGTCATTTTACGTGGGAAATGCAGGTGGTCCATTCCTGATTAAGATTCTGGGAGCCAGATACTGGAGGATAGGTTTTGGATATAGGAGCGATTTTCAGACGAACGGTGCCTCGGATCTGAATTCTGCATGCGGCATTCGATTCATCTCGTCATTTTACGTGGGAAATGCATGTTTTACTTTCCTGATTAAGATTCTGGGAGCTGAATACTGGAGGATAGGTTTTGGATATAGGAGCGATTTGCAGACGAACGGTGCCTCGGATTTGAATTCTGCTTGCGGCATTCGATTCCTCTCGTCATTTTACGTGGGAAATGCAGGTGGTCCATTCCTGATTAAGATTCTGGGAGCAAGAATACTGGAGGATAGGTTTTTGGATATAGGAGCGATTTCCAGACGAACGGTGCCTCGGATCTGAATTCTGCATGCGGCATTCGATTCCTCTCGTCATTTTAAGTGGGAAATGCATGTGTTCCTTTCCTGATTAAGATTCTGGGAGCCAGAATACTGGAGGATAGGTTTTGGATATAGGAGCGATTTTCAGACGAACGGTGCCTCGGATCTGAATTCTGCATGCGGCATTCGATTCATCTCGTCATTTTACGTGGGAAATGCAGGTGGTCCATTCCTGATTAAGATTCTGGGAGCCAGATACTGGAGGATAGGTTTTGGATATAGGAGCGATTTTCAGACGAACGGTGCCTCGGATCTGAATTCTGCATGCGGCATTCGATTCATCTCGTCATTTTACGTGGGAAATGCATGTTTTACTTTCCTGATTAAGATTCTGGGAGCTGAATACTGGAGGATAGGTTTTGGATATAGGAGCGATTTGCAGACGAACGGTGCCTCGGATCTGAATTCTGCTTGCGGCATTCGATTCCTCTCGTCATTTTACGTGGGAAATGCATGTTTTACTTTCCTGATTAAGATTCTGGGAGCTGAATACTGGAGGATAGGTTTTGGATATAGGAGCGATTTGCAGACGAACGGTGCCTCGGATTTGAATTCTGCTTGCGGCATTCGATTCCTCTCGTCATTTTACGTCGGAAATGTATGTGTTCTATTCCCGATTGCGACTCAGGGAGCCAGAATACTGGAGGATAGGTTTTGGATATAGGAGCGATTTTCAGACGAACGGTGCCTCGGATCTGAATTCTGCATGCGGCATTCGATTCATCTCGTCATTTTACGTGGGAAATGCAGGTGGTCCATTCCTGATTAAGATTCTGGGAGCCAGATACTGGAGGATAGGTTTTGGATATAGGAGCGATTTTCAGACGAACGGTGCCTCGGATCTGAATTCTGCATGCGGCATTCGATTCCTCTCGTCATTTTACGTGGGAAATGCATGTTTTACTTTCCTGATTAAGATTCTGGGAGCTGAATACTGGAGGATAGGTTTTGGATATAGGAGCGATTTGCAGACGAACGGTGCCTCGGATTTGAATTCTGCTTGCGGCATTCGATTCCTCTCGTCATTTTACGTCGGAAATGTATGTGTTCTATTCCCGATTGCGACTCAGGGAGCCAGAATACTGGAGGATAGCTTTTTGGATATAGGAGCGATTTTCAGACGAACGGTGCGTCGGATCTGAATTCTGCATGCGGCATTCGATTCCTCTCGTCATTTTACGTGGGAAATGCATGTGTTCCTTTCCTGATTAAGATTCTGGGAGCCAGAATACTGGAGGATAGGTTCTGGATATAGGGGCGATTTGCAGACGAACGGTGCCTCGGATCTGATTTCTGCTTGCGGCATTCGATTCCTCTCGTCATTTTACGTCGGAAATGTATGTGTTCCATTCCCGATTGCGACTCAGGGAGCCAGAATACTGGAGGATAGGTTCTGGATATAGGAGCGATTTCCAGAAGAACGGTGCCTCGGATCTGAATTCTGCTTGCGGCATTCGATTCCTCTCGTCATTTTACGTCGGAAATATATGTGTTCTATTCCCGATTGCGACTCAGGGAGCCAGAATACTGGAGGATAGGTTTTTGGATATAGGAGCGATTTCCAGACGAACGGTGCGTCGGATCTGAATTCTGCATGCGGCATTCGATTCCTCTCGTCATTTTACGTGGGAAATGCATGTGTTCCTTTCCTGATTAAGATTCTGGGAGCCAGAATACTGGAGGATAGGTTCTGGATATAGGGGCGATTTGCAGACGAACGGTGCCTCGGATCTGATTTCTGCTTGCGGCATTCGATTCCTCTCGTCATTTTACGTCGGAAATGTATGTGTTCCATTCCCGATTGCGACTCAGGGAGCCAGAATACTGGAGGATAGGTTCTGGATATAGGAGCGATTTCCAGAAGAACGGTGCCTCGGATCTGAATTCTGCTTGCGGCATTCGATTCATCTCGTCATTTTACGTGGGAAATGCAGGTGGTCCATTCCTGATTAAGATTCTGGGAGCCAGATACTGGAGGATAGGTTTTGGATATAGGAGCGATTTTCAGACGAACGGTGCCTCGGATCTGAATTCTGCATGCGGCATTCGATTCATCTCGTCATTTTACGTGGGAAATGCATGTGTTCCTTTCCTGATTAAGATTCTGGGAGCCAGAATACTGGAGGATAGGTTTTGGATATAGGAGCGATTTTCAGACGAACGGTGCCTCGGATCTGAATTCTGCATGCGGCATTCGATTCATCTCGTCATTTTACGTGGGAAATGCAGGTGGTCCATTCCTGATTAAGATTCTGGGAGCCAGATACTGGAGGATAGGTTTTGGATATAGGAGCGATTTTCAGACGAACGGTGCCTCGGATCTGAATTCTGCATGCGGCATTCGATTCATCTCGTCATTTTACGTGGGAAATGCATGTTTTACTTTCCTGATTAAGATTCTGGGAGCTGAATACTGGAGGATAGGTTTTGGATATAGGAGCGATTTGCAGACGAACGGTGCCTCGGATTTGAATTCTGCTTGCGGCATTCGATTCCTCTCGTCATTTTACGTGGGAAATGCAGGTGGTCCATTCCTGATTAAGATTCTGGGAGCAAGAATACTGGAGGATAGGTTTTTGGATATAGGAGCGATTTCCAGACGAACGGTGCCTCGGATCTGAATTCTGCATGCGGCATTCGATTCCTCTCGTCATTTTAAGTGGGAAATGCATGTGTTCCTTTCCTGATTAAGATTCTGGGAGCCAGAATACTGGAGGATAGGTTTTGGATATAGGAGCGATTTTCAGACGAACGGTGCCTCGGATCTGAATTCTGCATGCGGCATTCGATTCATCTCGTCATTTTACGTGGGAAATGCAGGTGGTCCATTCCTGATTAAGATTCTGGGAGCCAGATACTGGAGGATAGGTTTTGGATATAGGAGCGATTTTCAGACGAACGGTGCCTCGGATCTGAATTCTGCATGCGGCATTCGATTCATCTCGTCATTTTACGTGGGAAATGCATGTTTTACTTTCCTGATTAAGATTCTGGGAGCTGAATACTGGAGGATAGGTTTTGGATATAGGAGCGATTTGCAGACGAACGGTGCCTCGGATTTGAATTCTGCTTGCGGCATTCGATTCCTCTCGTCATTTTACGTGGGAAATGCATGTTTTACTTTCCTGATTAAGATTCTGGGAGCTGAATACTGGAGGATAGGTTTTGGATATAGGAGCGATTTGCAGACGAACGGTGCCTCGGATTTGAATTCTGCTTGCGGCATTCGATTCCTCTCGTCATTTTACGTCGGAAATGTATGTGTTCTATTCCCGATTGCGACTCAGGGAGCCAGAATACTGGAGGATAGGTTTTGGATATAGGAGCGATTTTCAGACGAACGGTGCCTCGGATCTGAATTCTGCATGCGGCATTCGATTCATCTCGTCATTTTACGTGGGAAATGCAGGTGGTCCATTCCTGATTAAGATTCTGGGAGCCAGATACTGGAGGATAGGTTTTGGATATAGGAGCGATTTTCAGACGAACGGTGCCTCGGATCTGAATTCTGCATGCGGCATTCGATTCATCTCGTCATTTTACGTGGGAAATGCATGTTTTACTTTCCTGATTAAGATTCTGGGAGCTGAATACTGGAGGATAGGTTTTGGATATAGGAGCGATTTGCAGACGAACGGTGCCTCGGATTTGAATTCTGCTTGCGGCATTCGATTCCTCTCGTCATTTTACGTCGGAAATGTATGTGTTCTATTCCCGATTGCGACTCAGGGAGCCAGAATACTGGAGGATAGCTTTTTGGATATAGGAGCGATTTTCAGACGAACGGTGCGTCGGATCTGAATTCTGCATGCGGCATTCGATTCCTCTCGTCATTTTACGTGGGAAATGCATGTGTTCCTTTCCTGATTAAGATTCTGGGAGCCAGAATACTGGAGGATAGGTTCTGGATATAGGGGCGATTTGCAGACGAACGGTGCCTCGGATCTGATTTCTGCTTGCGGCATTCGATTCCTCTCGTCATTTTACGTCGGAAATGTATGTGTTCCATTCCCGATTGCGACTCAGGGAGCCAGAATACTGGAGGATAGGTTCTGGATATAGGAGCGATTTCCAGAAGAACGGTGCCTCGGATCTGAATTCTGCTTGCGGCATTCGATTCCTCTCGTCATTTTACGTCGGAAATATATGTGTTCTATTCCCGATTGCGACTCAGGGAGCCAGAATACTGGAGGATAGGTTTTTGGATATAGGAGCGATTTCCAGACGAACGGTGCCTCGGATCTGAAGTCTGCATGCGGCATTCGATTCCTCTCGTCATTTTACGTGGGAAATGCATGTGTTCCTTTCCTGATTAAGATTCTGGGAGCCAGAATACTGGAGGATAGGTTTTGGATATAGGAGCGATTTTCAGACGAACGGTGCGTCGGATCTGAATTCTGCATGCGGCATTCGATTCCTCTCGTCATTTTACGTCGGAAATGTATGTGTACCATTCCCGATTGCGACTCAGGGAGCAAGAATACTGGAGGATAGGTTTTTGGATATAGGAGCGATTTCCAGACGAACGGTGCCTCGGATCTGAATTCTGCATGCGGCATTCGATTCCTCTCGTCATTTTAAGTGGGAAATGCATGTGTTCCTTTCCTGATTAAGATTCTGGGAGCCAGAATACTGGAGGATAGGTTTTGGATATAGGAGCGATTTTCAGACGAACGGTGCCTCGGATCTGAATTCTGCATGCGGCATTCGATTCATCTCGTCATTTTACGTGGGAAATGCAGGTGGTCCATTCCTGATTAAGATTCTGGGAGCCAGATACTGGAGGATAGGTTTTGGATATAGGAGCGATTTTCAGACGAACGGTGCCTCGGATCTGAATTCTGCATGCGGCATTCGATTCATCTCGTCATTTTACGTGGGAAATGCATGTTTTACTTTCCTGATTAAGATTCTGGGAGCTGAATACTGGAGGATAGGTTTTGGATATAGGAGCGATTTGCAGACGAACGGTGCCTCGGATTTGAATTCTGCTTGCGGCATTCGATTCCTCTCGTCATTTTACGTGGGAAATGCATGTTTTACTTTCCTGATTAAGATTCTGGGAGCTGAATACTGGAGGATAGGTTTTGGATATAGGAGCGATTTGCAGACGAACGGTGCCTCGGATTTGAATTCTGCTTGCGGCATTCGATTCCTCTCGTCATTTTACGTCGGAAATGTATGTGTTCTATTCCCGATTGCGACTCAGGGAGCCAGAATACTGGAGGATAGGTTTTGGATATAGGAGCGATTTTCAGACGAACGGTGCCTCGGATCTGAATTCTGCATGCGGCATTCGATTCATCTCGTCATTTTACGTGGGAAATGCAGGTGGTCCATTCCTGATTAAGATTCTGGGAGCCAGATACTGGAGGATAGGTTTTGGATATAGGAGCGATTTTCAGACGAACGGTGCCTCGGATCTGAATTCTGCATGCGGCATTCGATTCATCTCGTCATTTTACGTGGGAAATGCATGTTTTACTTTCCTGATTAAGATTCTGGGAGCTGAATACTGGAGGATAGGTTTTGGATATAGGAGCGATTTGCAGACGAACGGTGCCTCGGATTTGAATTCTGCTTGCGGCATTCGATTCCTCTCGTCATTTTACGTCGGAAATGTATGTGTTCTATTCCCGATTGCGACTCAGGGAGCCAGAATACTGGAGGATAGGTTTTGGATATAGGAGCGATTTTCAGACGAACGGTGCGTCGGATCTGAATTCTGCATGCGGCATTCGATTCCTCTCGTCATTTTACGTGGGAAATGCATGTGTTCCTTTCCTGATTAAGATTCTGGGAGCCAGAATACTGGAGGATAGGTTCTGGATATAGGGGCGATTTGCAGACGAACGGTGCCTCGGATCTGATTTCTGCTTGCGGCATTCGATTCCTCTCGTCATTTTACGTCGGAAATGTATGTGTTCCATTCCCGATTGCGACTCAGGGAGCCAGAATACTGGAGGGTAGGTTCTGGATATAGGAGCGATTTCCAGAATAACGGTGCCTCGGATCTGAATTCTGCTTGCGGCATTCGATTCCTCTCGTCATTTTACGTCGGAAATATATGTGTTCTATTCCCGATTGCGACTCAGGGAGCCAGAATACTGGAGGATAGGTTTTTGGATATAGGAGCGATTTCCAGACGAACGGTGCTTCGGATCTGAAGTCTGCATGCGGCATTCGATTCCTCTCGTCATTTTACGTGGGAAATGCATGTGTTCCATTCCTGATTAAGATTCTGGGAGCCAGAATACTGGAGGATAGGTTTTGGATATAGGAGCGATTTTCAGACGAACGGAGCCTCGGATTTGAATTCTGCGTGCGGCATTCGATTCCTCTCGTCATTTTACGTCGGAAATGTATGTGTTCCATTCCCGATTGCGACTCAGGGAGCCAGAATACTGGAGGATAGGTTTTTGGATATAGGAGCGATTTTCAGACGAACGGTGCGTCGGATCTGAATTCTGCATGCGGCATTCGATTCCTCTCGTCATTTTACGTGGGAAATGCATGTGTTCCTTTCCTGATTAAGATTCTGGGAGCCAGAATACTGGAGGATAGGTTTTGGATATAGGAGCGATTTTCAGACGAACGGTGCCTCGGATCTGAATTCTGCATGCGGCATTCGATTCCTCTCGTCATTTTACGTGGGAAATGCATGTGTTCCTTTCCTGATTAAGATTCTGGGAGCCAGAATACTGGAGGATAGGTTTTGGATATAGGAGCGATTTTCAGACGAACGGTGCGTCGGATCTGAATTCTGCATGCGGCATTCGATTCCTCTCGTCATTTTACGTGGGAAATGCATGTGTTCCTTTCCTGATTAAGATTCTGGGAGCCAGAATACTGGAGGATAGGTTCTGGATATAGGGGCGATTTGCAGACGAACGGTGCCTCGGATCTGATTTCTGCTTGCGGCATTCGATTCCTCTCGTCATTTTACGTCGGAAATGTATGTGTTCCATTCCCGATTGCGACTCAGGGAGCCAGAATACTGGAGGATAGGTTCTGGATATAGGAGCGATTTCCAGAAGAACGGTGCCTCGGATCTGAATTCTGCTTGCGGCATTCGATTCCTCTCGTCATTTTACGTCGGAAATGTATGTGTTCTATTCCCGATTGCGACTCAGGGAGCCAGAATACTGGAGGATAGGTTTTTGGATATAGGAGCGATTTCCAGACGAACGGTGCCTCGGATCTGAAGTCTGCATGCGGCATTCGATTCCTCTCGTCATTTTACGTGGGAAATGCATGTGTTCCTTTCCTGATTAAGATTCTGGGAGCCAGAATACTGGAGGATAGGTTTTGGATATAGGAGCGATTTTCAGACGAACGGTGCGTCGGATCTGAATTCTGCATGCGGCATTCGATTCCTCTCGTCATTTTACGTCGGAAATGTATGTGTACCATTCCCGATTGCGACTCAGGGAGCCAGAATACTGGAGGATAGGTTTTTGGATATAGGAGCGATTTCCAGACGAACGGTGCCTCGGATCTGAATTCTGCATGCGGCATTCGATTCCTCTCGTCATTTTACGTGGGAAATGCATGTGTTCCTTTCCTGATTAAGATTCTGGGAGCCAGAATACTGGAGGATAGGTTTTGGATATAGGAGCGATTTTCAGACGAACGGTGCCTCGGATCTGAATTCTGCATGCGGCATTCGATTCCTCTCGTCATTTTACGTGGGAAATGCATGTGTTCCTTTCCTGATTAAGATTCTGGGAGCCAGAATACTGGAGGATAGGTTTTGGATATAGGAGCGATTTTCAGACGAACGGTGCGTCGGATCTGAATTCTGCATGCGGCATTCGATTCCTCTCGTCATTTTACGTGGGAAATGCATGTGTTCCTTTCCTGATTAAGATTCTGGGAGCCAGAATACTGGAGGATAGGTTCTGGATATAGGGGCGATTTGCAGACGAACGGTGCCTCGGATCTGATTTCTGCTTGCGGCATTCGATTCCTCTCGTCATTTTACGTCGGAAATATATGTGTTCTATTCCCGATTGCGACTCAGGGAGCCAGAATACTGGAGGATAGGTTTTTGGATATAGGAGCGATTTCCAGACGAACGGTGCCTCGGATCTGAATTCTGCATGCGGCATTCGATTCCTCTCGTCATTTTACGTGGGAAATGCATGTGTTCCTTTCCTGATTAAGATTCTGGGAGCCAGAATACTGGAGGATAGGTTTTGGATATAGGAGCGATTTTCAGACGAACGGTGCGTCGGATCTGAATTCTGCATGCGGCATTCGATTCCTCTCGTCATTTTACGTCGGAAATGTATGTGTACCATTCCCGATTGCGACTCAGGGAGCAAGAATACTGGAGGATAGGTTTTTGGATATAGGAGCGATTTCCAGACGAACGGTGCCTCGGATCTGAATTCTGCATGCGGCAGTCGATTCCTCTCGTCATTTTAAGTGGGAAATGCATGTGTTCCTTTCCTGATTAAGATTCTGGGAGCCAGAATACTGGAGGATAGGTTTTGGATATAGGAGCGATTTTCAGACGAACGGTGCCTCGGATCTGAATTCTGCATGCGGCATTCGATTCATCTCGTCATTTTACGTGGGAAATGCAGGTGGTCCATTCCTGATTAAGATTCTGGGAGCCAGATACTGGAGGATAGGTTTTGGATATAGGAGCGATTTTCAGACGAACGGTGCCTCGGATCTGAATTCTGCATGCGGCATTCGATTCATCTCGTCATTTTACGTGGGAAATGCATGTTTTACTTTCCTGATTAAGATTCTGGGAGCTGAATACTGGAGGATAGGTTTTGGATATAGGAGCGATTTGCAGACGAACGGTGCCTCGGATTTGAATTCTGCTTGCGGCATTCGATTCCTCTCGTCATTTTACGTCGGAAATGTATGTGTTCTATTCCCGATTGCGACTCAGGGAGCCAGAATACTGGAGGATAGGTTTTTGGATATAGGAGCGATTTTCAGACGAACGGTGCGTCGGATCTGAATTCTGCATGCGGCATTCGATTCCTCTCGTCATTTTACGTGGGAAATGCATGTGTTCCTTTCCTGATTAAGATTCTGGGAGCCAGAATACTGGAGGATAGGTTCTGGATATAGAGGCGATTTGCAGACGAACGGTGCCTCGGATCTGAATTCTTCATGCGGCATTCGATTCATCTCGTCATTTTACGTGGGAAATGCAGGTGGTCCATTCCTGATTAAGATTCTGGGAGCCAGATACTGGAGGATAGGTTTTGGATATAGGAGCGATTTTCAGACGAACGGTGCCTCGGATCTGAAATCTGCATGCGGCATTCGATTCCTCTCGTCATTTTACGTGGGAAATGCATGTGTTCCTTTCCTGATTAAGATTCTGGGAGCCAGAATACTGGAGGATAGGTTTTGGATATAGGAGCGATTTTCAGACGAACGGTGCGTCGGATCTGAATTCTGCATGCGGCATTCGATTCCTCTCGTCATTTTACGTGGGAAATGCATGTGTTCCTTTCCTGATTAAGATTCTGGGAGCCAGAATACTGGAGGATAGGTTTTGGATATAGGAGCGATTTTCAGACGAACGGTGCGTCGGATCTGAATTCTGCATGCGGCATTCGATTCCTCTCGTCATTTTACCACGGAAATGTATGTGTTCCTTTCCTGATTAAGATTCTGGGAGCCAGAATACTGGAGGATAGGTTCTGGATATAGGGCCGATTTGCAGACGAACGGTGCCTCGGATCTGAATTCTGCTTGCGGCATTCGATTCCTCTCGTCATTTTACGTCGGAAATGTGTGTGTTCTATTCCCGATTGCGACTCAGGGAGCCAGTATACTGGAGGATAGGTTTTTGGATATAGGAGCGATTTCCAGACGAACGGTGCCTCGGATCTGAATTCTGCATGCGGCATTCGATTCCTCTCGTCATTTTACGTGGGAAATGCAGGTGGTCCATTCCTGATTAAGATTCTGGGTGCCAGAATACTGAAGGATAGGTTTTGGATATAGGAGCGATTTCCAGACGAACGGTGCCTCGGATCTGAATTCTGCTTGCGGCATTCGATTCCTCTCGTCATTTTACGTCGGAAATGTATGTGTTCCATTCCCGATTGCGACTCAGGGAGCCAGAATACTGGAGGATAGGTTCTGGATATAGGGGCGATTTGCAGACGAACGGTGCCTCGGATCTGAATTCTGCTTGCGGCATTCGATTCCTCTCGTCATTTTACGTCGGAAATGTGTGTGTTCTATTCCCGATTGCGACTCAGGGAGCCAGTATACTGGAGGATAGGTTTTTGGATATAGGAGCGATTTCCAGACGAACGGTGCCTCGGATCTGAATTCTGCATGCGGCATTCGATTCCTCTCGTCATTTTACGTGGGAAATGCATGTGTTCCTTTCCTGATTAAGATTCTGGGAGCCAGAATACTGGAGGATAGGTTTTGGATATAGGAGCGATTTGCAGACGAACGGTGCCTCGGATTTGAATTCTGCTTGCGGCATTCGATTCCTCTCGTCATTTTACGTCGGAAATGTATGTGTTCCATTCCCGATTGCGACTCAGGGAGCCAGAATACTGGAGGATAGGTTCTGGATATAGGAGCGATTTCCAGACGAACGGTGCCTCGGATCTGAATTCTGCTTGCGGCATTCGATTCCTCTCGTCATTTTACGTCGGAAATATATGTGTTCTATTCCCGATTGCGACTCAGGGAGCCAGAATACTGGAGGATAGGTTTTTGGATATAGGAGCGATTTCCAGACGAACGGTGCCTCGGATCTGAATTCTGCGTGCGGCATTCGATTCCTCTCGTCATTTTTCCTCGGAAATGTATGTGTTCCTTTCCTGATTAAGATTCTGGGAGCCAGAATACTGGAGGATAGGTTCTGGATATAGGGGCGATTTGCAGACGAACGGTGCCTCGGATCTGAATTCTGCTTGCGGCATTCGATTCCTCTCGTCATTTTACGTCGGAAATGTATGTGTTCTATTCCCGATTGCGACTCAGGGAGCCAGTATACTGGAGGATAGGTTTTTGGATATAGGAGCGATTTCCAGACGAACGGTGCCTCGGATCTGAATTCTGCATGCGGCATTCGATTCCTCTCGTCATTTTACGTCGGAAATGTATGTGTTCCATTCCCGATTGCGACTCAGGGAGCCAGAATACTGGAGGATAGGTTCTGGATATAGGAGCGATTTCCAGACGAACGGTGCCTCGGATCTGAATTCTGCTTGCGGCATTCGATTCCTCTCGTCATTTTACGTCGGAAATGTATGTGTTCCTTTCCTGATTAAGATTCTGGGAGCCAGAATACTGGAGGATAGGTTCTGGATATAGGGGCGATTTGCAGACGAACGGTGCCTCGGATCTGAATTCTGCTTGCGGCATTCGATTCCTCTCGTCATTTTACGTCGGAAATGTGTGTGTTCTATTCCCGATTGCGACTCAGGGAGCCAGTATACTGGAGGATAGGTTTTTGGCTATAGGAGCGATTTTCAGACGAACGGTGCCTCGGATCTGAATTCTGCATGCGGCATTCGATTCCTCTCGTCATTTTACGTGGGAAATGCAGGTGGTCCATTCCTGATTAAGATTCTGGGTGCCAGAATACTGAAGGATAGGTTTTGGATATAGGAGCGATTTCCAGACGAACGGTGCCTCGGATCTGAATTCTGCTTGCGGCATTCGATTCCTCTCGTCATTTTACGTCGGAAATGTATGTGTTCCATTCCCGATTGCGACTCAGGGAGCCAGAATACTGGAGGATAGGTTCTGGATATAGGAGCGATTTCCAGACGAACGGTGCCTCGGATCTGAATTCTGCTTGCGGCATTCGATTCCTCTCGTCATTTTACGTCGGAAATATATGTATTCTATTCCCGATTGCGACTCAGGGAGCCAGAATACTGGAGGATAGGTTTTTGGATATAGGAGCGATTTCCAGACGAACGGTGCCTCGGATCTGAATTCTGCATGCGGCATTCGATTCCTCTCGTCATTTTACGTGGGAAATGCATGTGTTCCTTTCCTGATTAAGATTCTGGGAGCCAGAATACTGGAGGATAGGTTTTGGATATAGGAGCGATTTGCAGACGAACGGTGCCTCGGATTTGAATTCTGCTTGCGGCATTCGATTCCTCTCGTCATTTTACGTCGGAAATGTATGTGTTCCATTCCCGATTGCGACTCAGGGAGCCAGAATACTGGAGGATATGTTCTGGATATAGGAGCGATTTCCAGACGAACGGTGCCTCGGATCTGAATTCTGCTTGCGGCATTCGATTCCTCTCGTCATTTTACGTCGGAAATATATGTGTTCTATTCCCGATTGCGACTCAGGGAGCCAGAATACTGGAGGATAGGTTTTTGGATATAGGAGCGATTTCCAGACGAACGGTGCCTCGGATCTGAATTCTGCGTGCGGCATTCGATTCCTCTCGTCATTTTACCACGGAAATGTATGTGTTCCTTTCCTGATTAAGATTCTGGGAGCCAGAATACTGGAGGATAGGTTCTGGATATAGGGCCGATTTGCAGACGAACGGTGCCTCGGATCTGAATTCTGCTTGCGGCATTCGATTCCTCTCGTCATTTTACGTCGGAAATGTATGTGTTCTATTCCCGATTGCGACTCAGGGAGCCAGAATACTGGAGGATAGGTTTTTGGATATAGGAGCGATTTTCAGACGAACGGTGCGTCGGATCTGAATTCTGCATGCGGCATTCGATTCCTCTCGTCATTTTACGTGGGAAATGCATGTGTTCCTTTCCTGATTAAGATTCTGGGAGCCAGAATACTGGAGGATAGGTTCTGGATATAGGGGCGATTTGCAGACGAACGGTGCCTCGGATCTGAATTCTTCATGCGGCATTCGATTCATCTCGTCATTTTACGTGGGAAATGCAGGTGGTCCATTCCTGATTAAGATTCTGGGAGCCAGATACTGGAGGATAGGTTTTGGATATAGGAGCGATTTTCAGACGAACGGTGCCTCGGATCTGAAATCTGCATGCGGCATTCGATTCCTCTCGTCATTTTACGTGGGAAATGCATGTGTTCCTTTCCTGATTAAGATTCTGGGAGCCAGAATACTGGAGGATAGGTTTTGGATATAGGAGCGATTTTCAGACGAACGGTGCGTCGGATCTGAATTCTGCATGCGGCATTCGATTCCTCTCGTCATTTTACGTGGGAAATGCATGTGTTCCTTTCCTGATTAAGATTCTGGGAGCCAGAATACTGGAGGATAGGTTTTGGATATAGGAGCGATTTTCAGACGAACGGTGCGTCGGATCTGAATTCTGCATGCGGCATTCGATTCCTCTCGTCATTTTACCACGGAAATGTATGTGTTCCTTTCCTGATTAAGATTCTGGGAGCCAGAATACTGGAGGATAGGTTCTGGATATAGGGCCGATTTGCAGACGAACGGTGCCTCGGATCTGAATTCTGCTTGCGGCATTCGATTCCTCTCGTCATTTTACGTCGGAAATATATGTATTCTATTCCCGATTGCGACTCAGGGAGCCAGAATACTGGAGGATAGGTTTTTGGATATAGGAGCGATTTCCAGACGAACGGTGCCTCGGATCTGAATTCTGCATGCGGCATTCGATTCCTCTCGTCATTTTACGTGGGAAATGCATGTGTTCCTTTCCTGATTAAGATTCTGGGAGCCAGAATACTGGAGGATAGGTTTTGGATATAGGAGCGATTTGCAGACGAACGGTGCCTCGGATTTGAATTCTGCTTGCGGCATTCGATTCCTCTCGTCATTTTACGTCGGAAATGTATGTGTTCCATTCCCGATTGCGACTCAGGGAGCCAGAATACTGGAGGATATGTTCTGGATATAGGAGCGATTTCCAGACGAACGGTGCCTCGGATCTGAATTCTGCTTGCGGCATTCGATTCCTCTCGTCATTTTACGTCGGAAATATATGTGTTCTATTCCCGATTGCGACTCAGGGAGCCAGAATACTGGAGGATAGGTTTTTGGATATAGGAGCGATTTCCAGACGAACGGTGCCTCGGATCTGAATTCTGCGTGCGGCATTCGATTCCTCTCGTCATTTTACCACGGAAATGTATGTGTTCCTTTCCTGATTAAGATTCTGGGAGCCAGAATACTGGAGGATAGGTTCTGGATATAGGGCCGATTTGCAGACGAACGGTGCCTCGGATCTGAATTCTGCTTGCGGCATTCGATTCCTCTCGTCATTTTACGTCGGAAATGTATGTGTTCTATTCCCGATTGCGACTCAGGGAGCCAGAATACTGGAGGATAGGTTTTTGGATATAGGAGCGATTTTCAGACGAACGGTGCGTCGGATCTGAATTCTGCATGCGGCATTCGATTCCTCTCGTCATTTTACGTGGGAAATGCATGTGTTCCTTTCCTGATTAAGATTCTGGGAGCCAGAATACTGGAGGATAGGTTCTGGATATAGAGGCGATTTGCAGACGAACGGTGCCTCGGATCTGAATTCTTCATGCGGCATTCGATTCATCTCGTCATTTTACGTGGGAAATGCAGGTGGTCCATTCCTGATTAAGATTCTGGGAGCCAGATACTGGAGGATAGGTTTTGGATATAGGAGCGATTTTCAGACGAACGGTGCCTCGGATCTGAAATCTGCATGCGGCATTCGATTCCTCTCGTCATTTTACGTGGGAAATGCATGTGTTCCTTTCCTGATTAAGATTCTGGGAGCCAGAATACTGGAGGATAGGTTTTGGATATAGGAGCGATTTTCAGACGAACGGTGCGTCGGATCTGAATTCTGCATGCGGCATTCGATTCCTCTCGTCATTTTACGTGGGAAATGCATGTGTTCCTTTCCTGATTAAGATTCTGGGAGCCAGAATACTGGAGGATAGGTTTTGGATATAGGAGCGATTTTCAGACGAACGGTGCGTCGGATCTGAATTCTGCATGCGGCATTCGATTCCTCTCGTCATTTTACCACGGAAATGTATGTGTTCCTTTCCTGATTAAGATTCTGGGAGCCAGAATACTGGAGGATAGGTTCTGGATATAGGGCCGATTTGCAGACGAACGGTGCCTCGGATCTGAATTCTGCTTGCGGCATTCGATTCCTCTCGTCATTTTACGTCGGAAATGTGTGTGTTCTATTCCCGATTGCGACTCAGGGAGCCAGAATACTGGAGGATAGGTTTTTGGATATAGGAGCGATTTCCAGACGAACGGTGCCTCGGATCTGAATTCTGCATGCGGCATTCGATTCCTCTCGTCATTTTACGTGGGAAATGCAGGTGGTCCATTCCTGATTAAGATTCTGGGTGCCAGAATACTGAAGGATAGGTTTTGGATATAGGAGCGATTTCCAGACGAACGGTGCCTCGGATCTGAATTCTGCTTGCGGCATTCGATTCCTCTCGTCATTTTACGTCGGAAATGTATGTGTTCCATTCCCGATTGCGACTCAGGGAGCCAGAATACTGGAGGATAGGTTCTGGATATAGGGGCGATTTGCAGACGAACGGTGCCTCGGATCTGAATTCTGCTTGCGGCATTCGATTCCTCTCGTCATTTTACGTCGGAAATGTGTGTGTTCTATTCCCGATTGCGACTCAGGGAGCCAGTATACTGGAGGATAGGTTTTTGGATATAGGAGCGATTTCCAGACGAACGGTGCCTCGGATCTGAATTCTGCATGCGGCATTCGATTCCTCTCGTCATTTTACGTGGGAAATGCATGTGTTCCTTTCCTGATTAAGATTCTGGGAGCCAGAATACTGGAGGATAGGTTTTGGATATAGGAGCGATTTGCAGACGAACGGTGCCTCGGATTTGAATTCTGCTTGCGGCATTCGATTCCTCTCGTCATTTTACGTCGGAAATGTATGTGTTCCATTCCCGATTGCGACTCAGGGAGCCAGAATACTGGAGGATAGGTTCTGGATATAGGAGCGATTTCCAGACGAACGGTGCCTCGGATCTGAATTCTGCTTGCGGCATTCGATTCCTCTCGTCATTTTACGTCGGAAATATATGTGTTCTATTCCCGATTGCGACTCAGGGAGCCAGAATACTGGAGGATAGGTTTTTGGATATAGGAGCGATTTCCAGACGAACGGTGCCTCGGATCTGAATTCTGCGTGCGGCATTCGATTCCTCTCGTCATTTTACCACGGAAATGTATGTGTTCCTTTCCTGATTAAGATTCTGGGAGCCAGAATACTGGAGGATAGGTTCTGGATATAGGGGCGATTTGCAGACGAACGGTGCCTCGGATCTGAATTCTGCTTGCGGCATTCGATTCCTCTCGTCATTTTACGTCGGAAATGTATGTGTTCTATTCCCGATTGCGACTCAGGGAGCCAGTATACTGGAGGATAGGTTTTTGGATATAGGAGCGATTTCCAGACGAACGGTGCCTCGGATCTGAATTCTGCATGCGGCATTCGATTCCTCTCGTCATTTTACGTCGGAAATGTATGTGTTCCATTCCCGATTGCGACTCAGGGAGCCAGAATACTGGAGGATAGGTTCTGGATATAGGAGCGATTTTCAGACGAACGGTGCCTCGGATCTGAATTCTGCTTGCGGCATTCGATTCCTCTCGTCATTTTACGTCGGAAATGTATGTGTTCTTTTCCTGATTAAGATTCTGGGAGCCAGAATACTGGAGGATAGGTTCTGGATATAGGGCCGATTTGCAGACGAACGGTGCCTCGGATCTGAATTCTGCTTGCGGCATTCGATTCCTCTCGTCATTTTACGTCGGAAATGTGTGTGTTCTATTCCCGATTGCGACTCAGGGAGCCAGTATACTGGAGGATAGGTTTTTGGCTATAGGAGCGATTTCCAGACGAACGGTGCCTCGGATCTGAATTCTGCATGCGGCATTCGATTCCTCTCGTCATTTTACGTGGGAAATGCAGGTGGTCCATTCCTGATTAAGATTCTGGGTGCCAGAATACTGAAGGATAGGTTTTGGATATAGGAGCGATTTCCAGACGAACGGTGCCTCGGATCTGAATTCTGCTTGCGGCATTCGATTCCTCTCGTCATTTTACGTCGGAAATGTATGTGTTCCATTCCCGATTGCGACTCAGGGAGCCAGAATACTGGAGGATAGGTTCTGGATATAGGAGCGATTTCCAGACGAACGGTGCCTCGGATCTGAATTCTGCTTGCGGCATTCGATTCCTCTCGTCATTTTACGTCGGAAATATATGTATTCTATTCCCGATTGCGACTCAGGGAGCCAGAATACTGGAGGATAGGTTTTTGGATATAGGAGCGATTTCCAGACGAACGGTGCCTCGGATCTGAATTCTGCATGCGGCATTCGATTCCTCTCGTCATTTTACGTGGGAAATGCATGTGTTCCTTTCCTGATTAAGATTCTGGGAGCCAGAATACTGGAGGATAGGTTTTGGATATAGGAGCGATTTGCAGACGAACGGTGCCTCGGATTTGAATTCTGCTTGCGGCATTCGATTCCTCTCGTCATTTTACGTCGGAAATGTATGTGTTCCATTCCCGATTGCGACTCAGGGAGCCAGAATACTGGAGGATATGTTCTGGATATAGGAGCGATTTCCAGACGAACGGTGCCTCGGATCTGAATTCTGCTTGCGGCATTCGATTCCTCTCGTCATTTTACGTCGGAAATATATGTGTTCTATTCCCGATTGCGACTCAGGGAGCCAGAATACTGGAGGATAGGTTTTTGGATATAGGAGCGATTTCCAGACGAACGGTGCCTCGGATCTGAATTCTGCGTGCGGCATTCGATTCCTCTCGTCATTTTACCACGGAAATGTATGTGTTCCTTTCCTGATTAAGATTCTGGGAGCCAGAATACTGGAGGATAGGTTCTGGATATAGGGCCGATTTGCAGACGAACGGTGCCTCGGATCTGAATTCTGCTTGCGGCATTCGATTCCTCTCGTCATTTTACGTCGGAAATGTATGTGTTCTATTCCCGATTGCGACTCAGGGAGCCAGTATACTGGAGGATAGGTTTTTGGATATAGGAGCGATTTCCAGACGAACGGTGCCTCGGATTTGAATTCTGCTTGCGGCATTCGATTCCTCTCGTCATTTTACGTCGGAAATGTATGTGTTCCATTCCCGATTGCGACTCAGGGAGCCAGAATACTGGAGGATAGGTTCTGGATATAGGAGCGATTTCCAGACGAACGGTGCCTCGGATCTGAATTCTGCTTGCGGCATTCGATTCCTCTCGTCATTTTACGTCGGAAATATATGTGTTCTATTCCCGATTGCGACTCAGGGAGCCAGAATACTGGAGGATAGGTTTTTGGATATAGGAGCGATTTCCAGACGAACGGTGCCTCGGATCTGAATTCTGCGTGCGGCATTCGATTCCTCTCGTCATTTTACCACGGAAATGTATGTGTTCCTTTCCTGATTAAGATTCTGGGAGCCAGAATACTGGAGGATAGGTTCTGGATATAGGGCCGATTTGCAGACGAACGGTGCCTCGGATCTGAATTCTGCTTGCGGCATTCGATTCCTCTCGTCATTTTACGTCGGAAATGTATGTGTTCTATTCCCGATTGCGACTCAGGGAGCCAGTATACTGGAGGATAGGTTTTTGGATATAGGAGCGATTTCCAGACGAACGGTGCCTCGGATCTGAATTCTGCATGCGGCATTCGATTCCTCTCGTCATTTTACGTCGGAAATGTATGTGTTCCATTCCCGATTGCGACTCAGGGAGCCAGAATACTGGAGGATAGGTTCTGGATATAGGAGCGATTTCCAGACGAACGGTGCCTCGGATCTGAATTCTGCTTGCGGCATTCGATTCCTCTCGTCATTTTACCACGGAAATGTATGTGTTCCTTTCCTGATTAAGATTCTGGGAGCCAGAATACTGGAGGATAGGTTCTGGATATAGGGCCGATTTGCAGACGAACGGTGCCTCGGATCTGAATTCTGCTTGCGGCATTCGATTCCTCTCGTCATTTTACGTCGGAAATGTGTGTGTTCTATTCCCGATTGCGACTCAGGGAGCCAGTATACTGGAGGATAGGTTTTTGGATATAGGAGCGATTTCCAGACGAACGGTGCCTCGGATCTGAATTCTGCATGCGGCATTCGATTCCTCTCGTCATTTTACGTGGGAAATGCAGGTGGTCCATTCCTGATTAAGATTCTGGGTGCCAGAATACTGAAGGATAGGTTTTGGATATAGGAGCGATTTCCAGACGAACGGTGCCTCGGATCTGAATTCTGCTTGCGGCATTCGATTCCTCTCGTCATTTTACGTCGGAAATGTATGTGTTCCATTCCCGATTGCGACTCAGGGAGCCAGAATACTGGAGGATAGGTTCTGGATATAGGAGCGATTTCCAGACGAACGGTGCCTCGGATCTGAATTCTGCTTGCGGCATTCGATTCCTCTCGTCATTTTACGTCGGAAATATATGTATTCTATTCCCGATTGCGACTCAGGGAGCCAGAATACTGGAGGATAGGTTTTTGGATATAGGAGCGATTTCCAGACGAACGGTGCCTCGGATCTGAATTCTGCATGCGGCATTCGATTCCTCTCGTCATTTTACGTGGGAAATGCATGTGTTCCTTTCCTGATTAAGATTCTGGGAGCCAGAATACTGGAGGATAGGTTTTGGATATAGGAGCGATTTGCAGACGAACGGTGCCTCGGATTTGAATTCTGCTTGCGGCATTCGATTCCTCTCGTCATTTTACGTCGGAAATGTATGTGTTCCATTCCCGATTGCGACTCAGGGAGCCAGAATACTGGAGGATATGTTCTGGATATAGGAGCGATTTCCAGACGAACGGTGCCTCGGATCTGAATTCTGCTTGCGGCATTCGATTCCTCTCGTCATTTTACGTCGGAAATATATGTGTTCTATTCCCGATTGCGACTCAGGGAGCCAGAATACTGGAGGATAGGTTTTTGGATATAGGAGCGATTTCCAGACGAACGGTGCCTCGGATCTGAATTCTGCGTGCGGCATTCGATTCCTCTCGTCATTTTACCTCGGAAATGTATGTGTTCCTTTCCTGATTAAGATTCTGGGAGCCAGAATACTGGAGGATAGGTTCTGGATATAGGGCCGATTTGCAGACGAACGGTGCCTCGGATCTGAATTCTGCTTGCGGCATTCGATTCCTCTCGTCATTTTACGTCGGAAATGTATGTGTTCTATTCCCGATTGCGACTCAGGGAGCCAGAATACTGGAGGATAGGTTTTTGGATATAGGAGCGATTTCCAGACGAACGGTGCCTCGGATCTGAATTCTGCATGCGGCATTCGATTCCTCTCGTCATTTTACGTGGGAAATGCAGGTGGTCCATTCCTGATTAAGATTCTGGGAGCCAGAATACTGGAGGATAGGTCTTGGATATAGGAGCGATTTGCAGACGAACGGTGCCTCGGATTTGAATTCTGCTTGCGGCATTCGATTCCTCTCGTCATTTTACGTCGGAAATGTATGTGTTCCATTCCCGATTGCGACTCAGGGAGCCAGAATACTGGAGGATAGGTTCTGGATATAGGAGCGATTTCCAGACGAACGGTGCCTCGGATCTGAATTCTGCTTGCGGCATTCGATTCCTCTCGTCATTTTACGTCGGAAATATATGTATTCTATTCCCGATTGCGACTCAGGGAGCCAGAATACTGGAGGATAGGTTTTTGGATATAGGAGCGATTTCCAGACGAACGGTGCCTCGGATCTGAATTCTGCATGCGGCATTCGATTCCTCTCGTCATTTTACGTGGGAAATGCATGTGTTCCTTTCCTGATTAAGATTCTGGGAGCCAGAATACTGGAGGATAGGTTTTGGATATAGGAGCGATTTGCAGACGAACGGTGCCTCGGATTTGAATTCTGCTTGCGGCATTCGATTCCTCTCGTCATTTTACGTCGGAAATGTATGTGTTCCATTCCCGATTGCGACTCAGGGAGCCAGAATACTGGAGGATAGGTTCTGGATATAGGAGCGATTTCCAGACGAACGGTGCCTCGGATCTGAATTCTGCTTGCGGCATTCGATTCCTCTCGTCATTTTACGTCGGAAATATATCTGTTCTATTCCCGATTGCGACTCAGGGAACCAGAATACTGGAGGATAGGTTTTTGGATATAGGAGCGATTTCCAGACGAACGGTGCCTCGGATCTGAATTCTGCGTGCGGCATTCGATTCCTCTCGTCATTTTACCACGGAAATGTATGTGTTCCTTTCCTGATTAAGATTCTGGGAGCCAGAATACTGGAGGATAGGTTCTGGATATAGGGCCGATTTGCAGACGAACGGTGCCTCGGATCTGAATTCTGCTTGCGGCATTCGATTCCTCTCGTCATTTTACGTCGGAAATGTATGTGTTCTATTCCCGATTGCGACTCAGGGAGCCAGTATACTGGAGGATAGGTTTTTGGATATAGGAGCGATTTCCAGACGAACGGTGCCTCGGATCTGAATTCTGCATGCGGCATTCGATTCCTCTCGTCATTTTACGTGGGAAATGCAGGTGGTCCATTCCTGATTAAGATTCTGGGAGCCAGAATACTGGAGGATAGATTTTGGATATAGGAGCGATTTCCAGACGAACGGTGCCTCGGATCTGAATTCTGCTTGCGGCATTCGATTCCTCTCGTCATTTTACGTCGGAAATGTATGTGTACCATTCCCGATTGCGACTCAGGGAGCCAGAATACTGGAGGATATGTTTTTGGATATAGGAGCGATTTCCAGATGAACGGTGCCTCGGATCTGAATTCTGCATGCGGCATTCGATTCCTCTCGTCATTTTACGTGGGAAATACATGTGTTCCTTTCCTGATTAAGATTCTGGGAGCCAGAATACTGGAGGATAGGTTTTGTATATAGGAGCGATTTGCAGACGAACGGTGCCTCGGATTTGAATTCTGCTTGCGGCATTCGATTCCTCTCGTCATTTTACGTCGGAAATGTATGTGTTCCATTCCCGATTGCGACTCAGGGAGCCAGAATACTGGAGGATAGGTTCTGGATATAGGAGCGATTTCCAGACGAACGGTGCCTCGGATCTGAATTCTGCTTGCGGCATTCGATTCCTCTCGTCATTTTACGTCGGAAATATATGTATTCTATTCCCGATTGCGACTCAGGGAGCCAGAATACTGGAGGATAGGTTTTTGGATATAGGAGCGATTTCCAGACGAACGGTGCCTCGGATCTGAATTCTGCATGCGGCATTCGATTCCTCTCGTCATTTCACGTGGGAAATGTATGTGTTCCTTTCCTGATTAAGATTCTGGGAGACAGAATACTGGAGGATAGGTTTTGGATATAGGAGCGATTTTCAGACGAACGGTGCGTCGGATCTGAATTCTGCATGCGGCATTCGATTCCTCTCGTCATTTTACGTCGGAAATGTATGTGTTCCATTCCCGATTGCGACTCAGGGAGCCAGAATACTGGAGGATAGGTTCTGGATATAGGAGCGATTTCCAGACGAACGGTGCCTCCGATCTGAATTCTGCTTGCGGCATTCGATTCCTCTCGTCATTTTACGACGGAAATATATGTGTTCTATTCCCGATTGCGACTCAGAGAGCCAGTATACTGGAGGATAGGTTTTTGGATATAGGAGCGATTTCCAGACGAACGGTGCCTCGGATCTGAATTCTGCATGCGGCATTCGATTCCTCTCGTCATTTTACGTGGGAAATGCAGGTGGTCCATTCCTGATTAAGATTCTGGGAGCCAGAATACTGGAGGATAGATTTTGGATATAGGAGCGATTTCCAGACGAACGGTGCCTCGGATCTGAATTCTGCTTGCGGCATTCGATTCCTCTCGTCATTTTACGTCGGAAATGTATGTGTTCCATTCCCGATTGCGACTCAGGGAGCCAGAATACTGGAGGATATGTTTTTGGATATAGGAGCGATTTCCAGATGAACGGTGCCTCGGATCTGAATTCTGCATGCGGCATTCGATTCCTCTCGTCATTTTACGTGGGAAATACATGTGTTCCTTTCCTGATTAAGATTCTGGGAGCCAGAATACTGGAGGATAGGTTTTGTATATAGGAGCGATTATCAGACGAACGGAGCCTCGGATTTGAATTCTGCTTGCGGCATTCGATTCCTCTCGTCATTTTACGTCGGAAATGTATGTGTTCCATTCCCGATTGCGACTCAGGGAGCCAGAATACTGGAGGATAGGTTCTGGATATAGGAGCGATTTCCAGACGAACGGTGCCTCGGATCTGAATTCTGCTTGCGGCATTCGATTCCTCTCGTCATTTTACGTCGGAAATATATGTATTCTATTCCCGATTGCGACTCAGGGAGCCAGAATACTGGAGGATAGGTTTTTGGATATAGGAGCGATTTCCAGACGAACGGTGCCTCGGATCTGAATTCTGCATGCGGCATTCGATTCCTCTCGTCATTTCACGTGGGAAATGTATGTGTTCCTTTCCTGATTAAGATTCTGGGAGACAGAATACTGGAGGATAGGTTTTGGATATAGGAGCGATTTTCAGACGAACGGTGCGTCGGATCTGAATTCTGCATGCGGCATTCGATTCCTCTCGTCATTTTACGTCGGAAATGTATGTGTTCCATTCCCGATTGCGACTCAGGGAGCCAGAATACTGGAGGATAGGTTCTGGATATAGGAGCGATTTCCAGACGAACGGTGCCTCCGATCTGAATTCTGCTTGCGGCATTCGATTCCTCTCGTCATTTTACGACGGAAATATATGTGTTCTATTCCCGATTGCGACTCAGAGAGCCAGTATACTGGAGGATAGGTTTTTGGATATAGGAGCGATTTCCAGACGAACGGTGCCTCGGATCTGAATTCTGCATGCGGCATTCGATTCCTCTCGTCATTTTACGTGGGAAATGCAGGTGGTCCATTCCTGATTAAGATTCTGGGAGCCAGAATACTGGAGGATAGATTTTGGATATAGGAGCGATTTCCAGACGAACGGTGCCTCGGATCTGAATTCTGCTTGCGGCATTCGATTCCTCTCGTCATTTTACGTCGGAAATGTATGTGTACCATTCCCGATTGCGACTCAGGGAGCCAGAATACTGGAGGATATGTTTTTGGATATAGGAGCGATTTCCAGATGAACGGTGCCTCGGATCTGAATTCTGCATGCGGCATTCGATTCCTCTCGTCATTTTACGTGGGAAATACATGTGTTCCTTTCCTGATTAAGATTCTGGGAGCCAGAATACTGGAGGATAGGTTTTGTATATAGGAGCGATTTGCAGACGAACGGTGCCTCGGATTTGAATTCTGCTTGCGGCATTCGATTCCTCTCGTCATTTTACGTCGGAAATGTATGTGTTCCATTCCCGATTGCGACTCAGGGAGCCAGAATACTGGAGGATAGGTTCTGGATATAGGAGCGATTTCCAGACGAACGGTGCCTCGGATCTGAATTCTGCTTGCGGCATTCGATTCCTCTCGTCATTTTACGTCGGAAATATATGTATTCTATTCCCGATTGCGACTCAGGGAGCCAGAATACTGGAGGATAGGTTTTTGGATATAGGAGCGATTTCCAGACGAACGGTGCCTCGGATCTGAATTCTGCATGCGGCATTCGATTCCTCTCGTCATTTCACGTGGGAAATGTATGTGTTCCTTTCCTGATTAAGATTCTGGGAGACAGAATACTGGAGGATAGGTTTTGGATATAGGAGCGATTTTCAGACGAACGGTGCGTCGGATCTGAATTCTGCATGCGGCATTCGATTCCTCTCGTCATTTTACGTCGGAAATGTATGTGTTCCATTCCCGATTGCGACTCAGGGAGCCAGAATACTGGAGGATAGGTTCTGGATATAGGAGCGATTTCCAGACGAACGGTGCCTCCGATCTGAATTCTGCTTGCGGCATTCGATTCCTCTCGTCATTTTACGACGGAAATATATGTGTTCTATTCCCGATTGCGACTCAGAGAGCCAGTATACTGGAGGATAGGTTTTTGGATATAGGAGCGATTTCCAGACGAACGATGCCTCGGATCTGAATTCTGCTTGCGGCATTCGATTCCTCTCGTCATTTTACGTCGGAAATGTATGTGTTCTATTCCCGATTGCGACTCAGGGAGCCAGTATACTGGAGGATAGGTTTTTGGATATAGGAGCGATTTCCAGACGAACGGTGCCTCGGATCTGAATTCTGCATGCGGCATTCGATTCCTCTCGTCATTTTACGTGGGAAATGCAGGTGGTCCATTCCTGATTAAGATTCTGGGAGCCAGAATACTGGAGGATAGGTTTTGGATATAAGAGCGATTTCTAGACGAACGGTGCCTCGGATCTGAATTCTGCGTGCGGCATTCGATTCCTCTCGCCATTTTACGTGGGAAATGCATGTGTTCCTTTCCTGATTAAGATTCTGGGAGCCAGAATACTGGAGGATAGGTTCTGGATATAGGAGCGATTTGCAGACGAACGGTGCCTCGGATTTGAATTCTGCTTGCGGCATTCGATTCCTCTCGTCATTTTACGTCGGAAATGTATGTGTTCCTTTCCTGATTAAGATTCTGGGAGCCAGAATACTGGAGGATAGGTTCTGGATATAGGGCCGATTTGCAGACGAACGGTGCCTCGGATCTGAATTCTGCTTGCGGCATTCGATTCCTCTCGTCATTTTACGTCGGAAATGTATGTGTTCTATTCCCGATTGCGACTCAGGGAGCCAGAATACTGGAGGATAGGTATTTGGATATAGGAGCGATTTCCAGACGAACGGTGCCTCGGATCTGAATTCTGCATGCGGCATTCGATTCCTCTCGTCATTTTACGTGGGAAATGCAGGTGGTCCATTCCTGATTAAGATTCTGGGAGCCAGAATACTGGAGGATAGGTTTTGGATATAAGAGCGATTTTCAGACGAACGGTGCCTCGGATCTGAATTCTGCATGCGGCATTCGATTCATCTCGTCATTTTACGTGGGAAATTCAGGTGGTCCATTCCTGATTAAGATTCTGGGAGCCAGATACTGGAGGATAGGTTTTGGATATAGGAGCGATTTTCAGACGAACGGTGCCTCGGATCTGAATTCTGCATGCGGCATTCGATTCATCTCGTCATTTTACGTGGGAAATGCATGTTTTACTTTCCTGATTAAGATTCTGGGAGCTGAATACTGGAGGATAGGTTTTGGATATAGGAGCGATTTTCAGACGAACGGTGCCTCGGATTTGAATTCTGCTTGCGGCATTCGATTCCTCTCGTTATTTTACGTCGGAAATGTATGTGTTCTATTCCCGATTGCGACTCAGGGAGCCAGAATACTGGAGGATAGGTTTTTGGATATAGGAGCGATTTTCAGACGAACGGTGCGTCGGATCTGAATTCTGCATGCGGCATTCGATTCCTCTCGTCATTTTACGTGGGAAATGCATGTGTTCCTTTCCTGATTAAGATTCTGGGAGCCAGAATACTGGAGGATAGGTTCTGGATATAGAGGCGATTTGCAGACGAACGGTGCCTCGGATCTGAATTCTGCATGCGGCATTCGATTCATCTCGTCATTTTACGTGGGAAATGCAGGTGGTCCATTCCTGATTAAGATTCTGGGAGCCAGATACTGGAGGATAGGTTTTGGATATAGGAGCGATTTGCAGACGAACGGTGCCTCGGATTTGAATTCTGCTTGCGGCATTCGATTCCTCTCGTCATTTTACGTCGGAAATGTATGTGTACCATTCCCGATTGCGACTCAGGGAGCCAGAATACTGGAGGATAGGTTTTTGGATATAGGAGCGATTTCCAGACGAACGGTGCCTCGGATCTGAATTCTGCATGCGGCATTCGATTCCTCTCGTCATTTTACGTGGGAAATGCATGTGTTCCTTTCCTGATTAAGATTCTGGGAGCCAGAATACTGGAGGATAGGTTTTGGATATAGGAGCGATTTTCAGACGAACGGTGCCTCGGATCTGAAATCTGCATGCGGCATTCGATTCCTCTCGTCATTTTACGTGGGAAATGCATGTGTTCCTTTCCTGATTAAGATTCTGGGAGCCAGAATACTGGAGGATAGGTTTTGGATATAGGAGCGATTTTCAGACGAACGGTGCGTCGGATCTGAATTCTGCATGCGGCATTCGATTCCTCTCGTCATTTTACGTGGGAAATGCATGTGTTCCTTTCCTGATTAAGATTCTGGGAGCCAGAATACTGGAGGATAGGTTTTGGATATAGGAGCGATTTTCAGACGAACGGTGCGTCGGATCTGAATTCTGCATGCGGCATTCGATTCCTCTCGTCATTTTACGTGGGAAATGCATGTGTTCCTTTCCTGATTATGATTCTGGGAGCCAGAATACTGGAGGATAGGTTCTGGATATAGAGGCGATTTGCAGACGAACGGTGCCTCGGATCTGAATTCTGCATGCGGCATTCGATTCATCTCGTCATTTTACGTGGGAAATGCAGGTGGTCCATTCCTGATTAAGATTCTGGGAGCCAGATACTGGAGGATAGGTTTTGGATATAGGAGCGATTTGCAGACGAACGGTGCCTCGGATTTGAATTCTGCTTGCGGCATTCGATTCCTCTCGTCATTTTACGTCGGAAATGTATGTGTACCATTCCCGATTGCGACTCAGGGAGCCAGAATACTGGAGGATAGGTTTTTGGATATAGGAGCGATTTCCAGACGAACGGTGCCTCGGATCTGAATTCTGCATGCGGCATTCGATTCCTCTCGTCATTTTACGTGGGAAATGCATGTGTTCCTTTCCTGATTAAGATTCTGGGAGCCAGAATACTGGAGGATAGGTTTTGGATATAGGAGCGATTTTCAGACGAACGGTACCTCGGATCTGAAATCTGCATGCGGCATTCGATTCCTCTCGTCATTTTACGTGGGAAATGCATGTGTTCCTTTCCTGATTAAGATTCTGGGAGCCAGAATACTGGAGGATAGGTTTTGGATATAGGAGCGATTTTCAGACGAACGGTGCGTCGGATCTGAATTCTGCATGCGGCATTCGATTCCTCTCGTCATTTTACGTGGGAAATGCATGTGTTCCTTTCCTGATTAAGATTCTGGGAGCCAGAATACTGGAGGATAGGTTTTGGATATAGGAGCGATTTTCAGACGAACGGTGCGTCGGATCTGAATTCTGCATGCGGCATTCGATTCCTCTCGTCATTTTACGTCGGAAATGTATGTGTTCCATTCCCGATTGCGACTCAGGGAGCCAGAATACTGGAGGATAGGTTTTGGATATAGGAGCGATTTCCAGACGAACGGTGCCTCGGATCTGAATTCTGCTTGCGGCATTCGATTCCTCTCGTCATTTTACCACGGAAATGTATGTGTTCCTTTCCTGATTAAGATTCTGGGAGCCAGAATACTGGAGGATAGGTTCTGGATATAGGGCCGATTTGCAGACGAACGGTGCCTCGGATCTGAATTCTGCTTGCGGCATTCGATTCCTCTCGTCATTTTACGTCGGAAATGTGTGTGTTCTATTCCCGATTGCGACTCAGGGAGCCAGTATACTGGAGGATAGGTTTTTGGATATAGGAGCGATTTCCAGACGAACGGTGCCTCGGATCTGAATTCTGCATGCGGCATTCGATTCCTCTCGTCATTTTACGTGGGAAATGCAGGTGGTCCATTCCTGATTAAGATTCTGGGTGCCAGAATACTGAAGGATAGGTTTTGGATATAGGAGCGATTTCCAGACGAACGGTGCCTCGGATCTGAATTCTGCTTGCGGCATTCGATTCCTCTCGTCATTTTACGTCGGAAATGTATGTGTACCATTCCCGATTGCGACTCAGGGAGCCAGAATACTGGAGGATATGTTTTTGGATATAGGAGCGATTTCCAGATGAACGGTGCCTCGGATCTGAATTCTGCATGCGGCATTCGATTCCTCTCGTCATTTTACGTGGGAAATACATGTGTTCCTTTCCTGATTAAGATTCTGGGAGCCAGAATACTGGAGGATAGGTTTTGTATATAGGAGCGATTTGCAGACGAACGGTGCCTCGGATTTGAATTCTGCTTGCGGCATTCGATTCCTCTCGTCATTTTACGTCGGAAATGTATGTGTTCCATTCCCGATTGCGACTCAGGGAGCCAGAATACTGGAGGATAGGTTCTGGATATAGGAGCGATTTCCAGACGAACGGTGCCTCGGATCTGAATTCTGCTTGCGGCATTCGATTCCTCTCGTCATTTTACCACGGAAATATATGTGTTCCTTTCCTGATTAAGATTCTGGGAGCCAGAATACTGGAGGATAGGTTCTGGATATAGGGCCGATTTGCAGACGAACGGTGCCTCGGATCTGAATTCTGCTTGCGGCATTCGATTCCTCTCGTCATTTTACGTCGGAAATGTGTGTGTTCTATTCCCGATTGCGACTCAGGGAGCCAGTATACTGGAGGATAGGTTTTTGGATATAGGAGCGATTTCCAGACGAACGGTGCCTCGGATCTGAATTCTGCATGCGGCATTCGATTCCTCTCGTCATTTTACGTGGGAAATGCAGGTGGTCCATTCCTGATTAAGATTCTGGGTGCCAGAATACTGGAGGATAGGTTTTGGATATAGGAGCGATTTCCAGACGAACGGTGCCTCGGATCTGAATTCTGCTTGCGGCATTCGATTCCTCTCGTCATTTTACGTCGGAAATGTATGTGTACCATTCCCGATTGCGACTCAGGGAGCCAGAATACTGGAGGATATGTTTTTGGATATAGGAGCGATTTCCAGATGAACGGTGCCTCGGATCTGAATTCTGCATGCGGCATTCGATTCCTCTCGTCATTTTACGTGGGAAATACATGTGTTCCTTTCCTGATTAAGATTCTGGGAGCCAGAATACTGGAGGATAGGTTTTGTATATAGGAGCGATTTGCAGACGAACGGTGCCTCGGATTTGAATTCTGCTTGCGGCATTCGATTCCTCTCGTCATTTTACGTCGGAAATGTATGTGTTCCATTCCCGATTGCGACTCAGGGAGCCAGAATACTGGAGGATAGGTTCTGGATATAGGAGCGATTTCCAGACGAACGGTGCCTCGGATCTGAATTCTGCTTGCGGCATTCGATTCCTCTCGTCATTTTACCACGGAAATGTATGTGTTCCTTTCCTGATTAAGATTCTGGGAGCCAGAATACTGGAGGATAGGTTCTGGATATAGGGCCGATTTGCAGACGAACGGTGCCTCGGATCTGAATTCTGCTTGCGGCATTCGATTCCTCTCGTCATTTTACGTCGGAAATATATGTGTTCTATTCCCGATTGCGACTCAGGGAGCCAGAATACTGGAGGATAGGTTTTTGGATATAGGAGCGATTTCCAGACGAACGGTGCCTCGGATCTGAAGTCTGCATGCGGCATTCGATTCCTCTCGTCATTTTACGTGGGAAATGCATGTGTTCCTTTCCTGATTAAGATTCTGGGAGCCAGAATACTGGAGGATAGGTTTTGGATATAGGAGCGATTTCCAGACGAACGGTGCCTCGGATCTGAATTCTGCTTGCGGCATTCGATTCCTCTCGTCATTTTACGTCGGAAATGTATGTGTACCATTCCCGATTGCGACTCAGGGAGCCAGAATACTGGAGGATATGTTTTTGGATATAGGAGCGATTTCCAGATGAACGGTGCCTCGGATCTGAATTCTGCATGCGGCATTCGATTCCTCTCGTCATTTTACGTGGGAAATACATGTGTTCCTTTCCTGATTAAGATTCTGGGAGCCAGAATACTGGAGGATAGGTTTTGTATATAGGAGCGATTTGCAGACGAACGGTGCCTCGGATTTGAATTCTGCTTGCGGCATTCGATTCCTCTCGTCATTTTACGTCGGAAATGTATGTGTTCCATTCCCGATTGCGACTCAGGGAGCCAGAATACTGGAGGATAGGTTCTGGATATAGGAGCGATTTCCAGACGAACGGTGCCTCGGATTTGAATTCTGCTTGCGGCATTCGATTCCTCTCGTCATTTTACCACGGAAATGTATGTGTTCCTTTCCTGATTAAGATTCTGGGAGCCAGAATACTGGAGGATAGGTTCTGGATATAGGGGCGATTTGCAGACGAACGGTGCCTCGGATCTGAATTCTGCTGCGGCATTCGATTCCTCTCGTCATTTTACGTCGGAAATATATGTGTTCTATTCCCGATTGCGACTCAGGGAGCCAGAATACTGGAGGATAGGTTTTTGGATATAGGAGCGATTTCCAGACGAACGGTGCCTCGGATCTGAAGTCTGCATGCGGCATTCGATTCCTCTCGTCATTTTACGTGGGAAATGCATGTGTTCCTTTCCTGATTAAGATTCTGGGAGCCAGAATACTGGAGGATAGGTTTTGGATATAGGAGCGATTTCCAGACGAACGGTGCCTCGGATCTGAATTCTGCTTGCGGCATTCGATTCCTCTCGTCATTTTACGTCGGAAATGTATGTGTACCATTCCCGATTGCGACTCAGGGAGCCAGAATACTGGAGGATATGTTTTTGGATATAGGAGCGATTTCCAGATGAACGGTGCCTCGGATCTGAATTCTGCATGCGGCATTCGATTCCTCTCGTCATTTTACGTGGGAAATACATGTGTTCCTTTCCTGATTAAGATTCTGGGAGCCAGAATACTGGAGGATAGGTTTTGTATATAGGAGCGATTTGCAGACGAACGGTGCCTCGGATTTGAATTCTGCTTGCGGCATTCGATTCCTCTCGTCATTTTACGTCGGAAATGTATGTGTTCCATTCCCGATTGCGACTCAGGGAGCCAGAATACTGGAGGATAGGTTCTGGATATAGGAGCGATTTCCAGACGAACGGTGCCTCGGATCTGAATTCTGCTTGCGGCATTCGATTCCTCTCGTCATTTTACCACGGAAATGTATGTGTTCCTTTCCTGATTAAGATTCTGGGAGCCAGAATACTGGAGGATAGGTTCTGGATATAGGGCCGATTTGCAGACGAACGGTGCCTCGGATCTGAATTCTGCTTGCGGCATTCGATTCCTCTCGTCATTTTACGTCGGAAATGTGTGTGTTCTATTCCCGATTGCGACTCAGGGAGCCAGTATACTGGAGGATAGGTTTTTGGATATAGGAGCGATTTCCAGACGAACGGTGCCTCGGATCTGAATTCTGCATGCGGCATTCGATTCCTCTCGTCATTTTACGTGGGAAATGCAGGTGGTCCATTCCTGATTAAGATTCTGGGTGCCAGAATACTGAAGGATAGGTTTTGGATATAGGAGCGATTTCCAGACGAACGGTGCCTCGGATCTGAATTCTGCTTGCGGCATTCGATTCCTCTCGTCATTTTACGTCGGAAATGTATGTGTACCATTCCCGATTGCGACTCAGGGAGCCAGAATACTGGAGGATATGTTTTTGGATATAGGAGCGATTTCCAGATGAACGGTGCCTCGGATCTGAATTCTGCATGCGGCATTCGATTCCTCTCGTCATTTTACCACGGAAATGTATGTGTTCCTTTCCTGATTAAGATTCTGGGAGCCAGAATACTGGAGGATAGGTTCTGGATATAGGGCCGATTTGCAGACGAACGGTGCCTCGGATCTGAATTCTGCTTGCGGCATTCGATTCCTCTCGTCATTTTACGTCGGAAATGTGTGTGTTCTATTCCCGATTGCGACTCAGGGAGCCAGTATACTGGAGGATAGGTTTTTGGATATAGGAGCGATTTCCAGACGAACGGTGCCTCGGATCTGAATTCTGCATGCGGCATTCGATTCCTCTCGTCATTTTACGTGGGAAATGCAGGTGGTCCATTCCTGATTAAGATTCTGGGTGCCAGAATACTGAAGGATAGGTTTTGGATATAGGAGCGATTTCCAGACGAACGGTGCCTCGGATCTGAATTCTGCTTGCGGCATTCGATTCCTCTCGTCATTTTACGTCGGAAATGTATGTGTACCATTCCCGATTGCGACTCAGGGAGCCAGAATACTGGAGGATATGTTTTTGGATATAGGAGCGATTTCCAGATGAACGGTGCCTCGGATCTGAATTCTGCATGCGGCATTCGATTCCTCTCGTCATTTTACGTGGGAAATACATGTGTTCCTTTCCTGATTAAGATTCTGGGAGCCAGAATACTGGAGGATAGGTTTTGTATATAGGAGCGATTTGCAGACGAACGGTGCCTCGGATTTGAATTCTGCTTGCGGCATTCGATTCCTCTCGTCATTTTACGTCGGAAATGTATGTGTTCCATTCCCGATTGCGACTCAGGGAGCCAGAATACTGGAGGATAGGTTCTGGATATAGGAGCGATTTCCAGACGAACGGTGCCTCGGATCTGAATTCTGCTTGCGGCATTCGATTCCTCTCGTCATTTTACCACGGAAATGTATGTGTTCCTTTCCTGATTAAGATTCTGGGAGCCAGAATACTGGAGGATAGGTTCTGGATATAGGGCCGATTTGCAGACGAACGGTGCCTCGGATCTGAATTCTGCATGCGGCATTCGATTCCTCTCGTCATTTTACGTGGGAAATGCATGTGTTCCTTTCCTGATTAAGATTCTGGGAGCCAGAATACTGGAGGATAGGTTTTGGATATAGGAGCGATTTGCAGACGAACGGTGCCTCGGATTTGAATTCTGCTTGCGGCATTCGATTCCTCTCGTCATTTTACGTCGGTAATGTATGTGTACCATTCCCGATTGCGACTCAGGCAGCCAGAATACTGGAGGATAGGTTCTGGATATAGGGGCGATTTGCAGACGAACGGTGCGTCGGATCTGAATTCTGCATGCGGCATTCGATTCCTCTCGTCATTTTACGTCGGAAATGTGTGTGTTCTATTCCCGATTGCGACTCAGGGAGCCAGTATACTGGAGGATAGGTTTTTGGATATAGGAGCGATTTCCAGACGAACGGTGCCTCGGATCTGAATTCTGCATGCGGCATTCGATTCCTCTCGTCATTTTACGTGGGAAATGCAGGTGGTCCATTCCTGATTAAGATTCTGGGTGCCAGAATACTGAAGGATAGGTTTTGGATATAGGAGCGATTTCCAGACGAACGGTGCCTCGGATCTGAATTCTGCTTGCGGCATTCGATTCCTCTCGTCATTTTACGTCGGAAATGTATGTGTACCATTCCCGATTGCGACTCAGGGAGCCAGAATACTGGAGGATATGTTTTTGGATATAGGAGCGATTTCCAGATGAACGGTGCCTCGGATCTGAATTCTGCATGCGGCATTCGATTCCTCTCGTCATTTTACGTGGGAAATACATGTGTTCCTTTCCTGATTAAGATTCTGGGAGCCAGAATACTGGAGGATAGGTTTTGTATATAGGAGCGATTTGCAGACGAACGGTGCCTCGGATTTGAATTCTGCTTGCGGCATTCGATTCCTCTCGTCATTTTACGTCGGAAATGTATGTGTTCCATTCCCGATTGCGACTCAGGGAGCCAGAATACTGGAGGATAGGTTCTGGATATAGGAGCGATTTCCAGACGAACGGTGCCTCGGATCTGAATTCTGCTTGTGGCATTCGATTCCTCTCGTCATTTTACGTCGGAAATATATGTATTCTATTCCCGATTGCGACTCAGGGAGCCAGAATACTGGAGGATAGGTTTTTGGATATAGGAGCGATTTCCAGACGAACGGTGCCTCGGATCTGAATTCTGCATGCGGCATTCGATTCCTCTCGTCATTTTACGTGGGAAATGCATGTGTTCCTTTCCTGATTAAGATTCTGGGAGCCAGAATACTGGAGGATAGGTTTTGGATATAGGAGCGATTTGCAGACGAACGGTGCCTCGGATTTGAATTCTGCTTGCGGCATTCGATTCCTCTCGTCATTTTACGTCGGAAATGTATGTGTTCCATTCCCGATTGCGACTCAGGGAGCCAGAATACTGGAGGATAGGTTCTGGATATAGGAGCGATTTCCAGAGGAACGGTGCCTCGGATCTGAATTCTGCTTGCGGCATTCGATTCCTCTCGTCATTTTACGTCGGAAATGTATGTGTTCCATTCCCGATTGCGACTCAGGGAGCCAGAATACTGGAGGATAGGTTCTGGATATAGGAGCGATTTCCAGACGAACGGTGCCTCGGATCTGAATTCTGCTTGCGGCATTCGATTCCTCTCGTCATTTTACCACGGAAATGTATGTGTTCCTTTCCTGATTAAGATTCTGGGAGCCAGAATACTGGAGGATAGGTTCTGGATATAGGGCCGATTTGCAGACGAACGGTGCCTCGGATCTGAATTCTGCTTGCGGCATTCGATTCCTCTCGTCATTTTACGTCGGAAATATATGTGTTCTATTCCCGATTGCGACTCAGGGAGCCAGAATACTGGAGGATAGGTTTTTGGATATAGGAGCGATTTCCAGACGAACGGTGCCTCGGATCTGAAGTCTGCATGCGGCATTCGATTCCTCTCGTCATTTTACGTGGGAAATGCATGTGTTCCTTTCCTGATTAAGATTCTGGGAGCCAGAATACTGGAGGATAGGTTTTGGATATAGGAGCGATTTCCAGACGAACGGTGCCTCGGATCTGAATTCTGCTTGCGGCATTCGATTCCTCTCGTCATTTTACGTCGGAAATGTATGTGTACCATTCCCGATTGCGACTCAGGGAGCCAGAATACTGGAGGATATGTTTTTGGATATAGGAGCGATTTCCAGATGAACGGTGCCTCGGATCTGAATTCTGCATGCGGCATTCGATTCCTCTCGTCATTTTACGTGGGAAATACATGTGTTCCTTTCCTGATTAAGATTCTGGGAGCCAGAATACTGGAGGATAGGTTTTGTATATAGGAGCGATTTGCAGACGAACGGTGCCTCGGATTTGAATTCTGCTTGCGGCATTCGATTCCTCTCGTCATTTTACGTCGGAAATGTATGTGTTCCATTCCCGATTGCGACTCAGGGAGCCAGAATACTGGAGGATAGGTTCTGGATATAGGAGCGATTTCCAGACGGACGGTGCCTCGGATCTGAATTCTGCTTGCGGCATTCGATTCCTCTCGTCATTTTACCACGGAAATGTATGTGTTCCTTTCCTGATTAAGATTCTGGGAGCCAGAATACTGGAGGATAGGTTCTGGATATAGGGCCGATTTGCAGACGAACGGTGCCTCGGATCTGAATTCTGCTTGCGGCATTCGATTCCTCTCGTCATTTTACGTCGGAAATATATGTGTTCTATTCCCGATTGCGACTCAGGGAGCCAGAATACTGGAGGATAGGTTTTTGGATATAGGAGCGATTTCCAGACGAACGGTGCCTCGGATCTGAAGTCTGCATGCGGCATTCGATTCCTCTCGTCATTTTACGTGGGAAATGCATGTGTTCCTTTCCTGATTAAGATTCTGGGAGCCAGAATACTGGAGGATAGGTTTTGGATATAGGAGCGATTTCCAGACGAACGGTGCCTCGGATCTGAATTCTGCTTGCGGCATTCGATTCCTCTCGTCATTTTACGTCGGAAATGTATGTGTACCATTCCCGATTGCGACTCAGGGAGCCAGAATACTGGAGGATATGTTTTTGGATATAGGAGCGATTTCCAGATGAACGGTGCCTCGGATCTGAATTCTGCATGCGGCATTCGATTCCTCTCGTCATTTTACGTGGGAAATGCATGTGTTCCTTTCCTGATTAAGATTCTGGGAGCCAGAATACTGGAGGATAGGTTTTGTATATAGGAGCGATTTGCAGACGAACGGTGCCTCGGATTTGAATTCTGCTTGCGGCATTCGATTCCTCTCGTCATTTTACGTCGGAAATGTATGTGTTCCATTCCCGATTGCGACTCAGGGAGCCAGAATACTGGAGGATAGGTTCTGGATATAGGAGCGATTTCCAGACGAACGGTGCCTCGGATCTGAATTCTGCTTGCGGCATTCGATTCCTCTCGTCATTTTACCACGGAAATGTATGTGTTCCTTTCCTGATTAAGATTCTGGGAGCCAGAATACTGGAGGATAGGTTCTGGATATAGGGCCGATTTGCAGACGAACGGTGCCTCGGATCTGAATTCTGCTTGCGGCATTCGATTCCTCTCGTCATTTTACGTCGGAAATGTGTGTGTTCTATTCCCGATTGCGACTCAGGGAGCCAGTATACTGGAGGATAGGTTTTTGCCTATAGGAGCGATTTCCAGACGAACGGTGCCTCGGATCTGAATTCTGCATGCGGCATTCGATTCCTCTCGTCATTTTACGTGGGAAATGCAGGTGGTCCATTCCTGATTAAGATTCTGGGTGCCAGAATACTGAAGGATAGGTTTTGGATATAGGAGCGATTTCCAGACGAACGGTGCCTCGGATCTGAATTCTGCTTGCGGCATTCGATTCCTCTCGTCATTTTACGTCGGAAATGTATGTGTACCATTCCCGATTGCGACTCAGGGAGCCAGAATACTGGAGGATATGTTTTTGGATATAGGAGCGATTTCCAGATGAACGGTGCCTCGGATCTGAATTCTGCATGCGGCATTCGATTCCTCTCGTCATTTTACGTGGGAAATACATGTGTTCCTTTCCTGATTAAGATTCTGGGAGCCAGAATACTGGAGGATAGGTTTTGTATATAGGAGCGATTTGCAGACGAACGGTGCCTCGGATTTGAATTCTGCTTGCGGCATTCGATTCCTCTCGTCATTTTACGTCGGAAATGTATGTGTTCCATTCCCGATTGCGACTCAGGGAGCCAGAATACTGGAGGATAGGTTCTGGATATAGGAGCGATTTCCAGAGGAACGGTGCCTCGGATCTGAATTCTGCTTGCGGCATTCGATTCCTCTCGTCATTTTACGTCGGAAATGTATGTGTTCCATTCCCGATTGCGACTCAGGGAGCCAGAATACTGGAGGATAGGTTCTGGATATAGGAGCGATTTCCAGACGAACGGTGCCTCGGATCTGAATTCTGCTTGCGGCATTCGATTCCTCTCGTCATTTTACCACGGAAATGTATGTGTTCCTTTCCTGATTAAGATTCTGGGAGCCAGAATACTGGAGGATAGGTTCTGGATATAGGGGCGATTTGCAGACGAACGGTGCCTCGGATCTGAATTCTGCTTGCGGCATTCGATTCCTCTCGTCATTTTACGTCGGAAATATATGTGTTCTATTCCCGATTGCGACTCAGGGAGCCAGAATACTGGAGGATAGGTTTTTGGATATAGGAGCGATTTCCAGACGAACGGTGCCTCGGATCTGAAGTCTGCATGCGGCATTCGATTCCTCTCGTCATTTTACGTGGGAAATGCATGTGTTCCTTTCCTGATTAAGATTCTGGGAGCCAGAATACTGGAGGATAGGTTTTGGATATAGGAGCGATTTCCAGACGAACGGTGCCTCGGATCTGAATTCTGCTTGCGGCATTCGATTCCTCTCGTCATTTTACGTCGGAAATGTATGTGTACCATTCCCGATTGCGACTCAGGGAGCCAGAATACTGGAGGATATGTTTTTGGATATAGGAGCGATTTCCAGACGAACGGTGCCTCGGATCTGAATTCTGCATGCGGCATTCGATTCCTCTCGTCATTTTACGTGGGAAATACATGTGTTCCTTTCCTGATTAAGATTCTGGGAGCCAGAATACTGGAGGATAGGTTTTGTATATAGGAGCGATTTGCAGACGAACGGTGCCTCGGATTTGAATTCTGCTTGCGGCATTCGATTCCTCTCGTCATTTTACGTCGGAAATGTATGTGTTCCATTCCCGATTGCGACTCAGGGAGCCAGAATACTGGAGGATAGGTTCTGGATATAGGAGCGATTTCCAGACGAACGGTGCCTCGGATCTGAATTCTGCTTGCGGCATTCGATTCCTCTCGTCATTTTACCACGGAAATGTATGTGTTCCTTTCCTGATTAAGATTCTGGGAGCCAGAATACTGGAGGATAGGTTCTGGATATAGGGCCGATTTGCAGACGAACGGTGCCTCGGATCTGAATTCTGCTTGCGGCATTCGATTCCTCTCGTCATTTTACGTCGGAAATGTATGTGTTCTATTCCCGATTGCGACTCAGGGAGCCAGAATACTGGAGGATAGGTTTTTGGATATAGGAGCGATTTCCAGACGAACGGTGCCTCGGATCTGAAGTCTGCATGCGGCATTCGATTCCTCTCGTCATTTTACGTGGGAAATGCATGTGTTCCTTTCCTGATTAAGATTCTGGGAGCCAGAATACTGGAGGATAGGTTTTGGATATAGGAGCGATTTCCAGACGAACGGTGCCTCGGATCTGAATTCTGCTTGCGGCATTCGATTCCTCTCGTCATTTTACGTCGGAAATGTATGTGTTCCATTCCCGATTGCGACTCAGGGAGCCAGAATACTGGAGGATATGTTTTTGGATATAGGAGCGATTTCCAGATGAACGGTGCCTCGGATCTGAATTCTGCATGCGGCATTCGATTCCTCTCGTCATTTTACGTGGGAAATACATGTGTTCCTTTCCTGATTAAGATTCTGGGAGCCAGAATACTGGAGGATAGGTTTTGTATATAGGAGCGATTTGCAGACGAACGGTGCCTCGGATTTGAATTCTGCTTGCGGCATTCGATTCCTCTCGTCATTTTACGTCGGAAATGTATGTGTTCCATTCCCGATTGCGACTCAGGGAGCCAGAATACTGGAGGATAGGTTCTGGATATAGGAGCGATTTCCAGACGAACGGTGCCTCGGATCTGAATTCTGCTTGCGGCATTCGATTCCTCTCGTCATTTTACCACGGAAATGTATGTGTTCCTTTCCTGATTAAGATTCTGGGAGCCAGAATACTGGAGGATAGGTTCTGGATATAGGGCCGATTTGCAGACGAACGGTGCCTCGGATCTGAATTCTGCTTGCGGCATTCGATTCCTCTCGTCATTTTACGTCGGAAATGTGTGTGTTCTATTCCCGATTGCGACTCAGGGAGCCAGTATACTGGAGGATAGGTTTTTGGATATAGGAGCGATTTCCAGACGAACGGTGCCTCGGATCTGAATTCTGCATGCGGCATTCGATTCCTCTCGTCATTTTACGTGGGAAATGCAGGTGGTCCATTCCTGATTAAGATTCTGGGTGCCAGAATACTGAAGGATAGGTTTTGGATATAGGAGCGATTTCCAGACGAACGGTGCCTCGGATCTGAATTCTGCTTGCGGCATTCGATTCCTCTCGTCATTTTACGTCGGAAATGTATGTGTACCATTCCCGATTGCGACTCAGGGAGCCAGAATACTGGAGGATATGTTTTTGGATATAGGAGCGATTTCCAGATGAACGGTGCCTCGGATCTGAATTCTGCATGCGGCATTCGATTCCTCTCGTCATTTTACGTGGGAAATACATGTGTTCCTTTCCTGATTAAGATTCTGGGAGCCAGAATACTGGAGGATAGGTTTTGTATATAGGAGCGATTTGCAGACGAACGGTGCCTCGGATTTGAATTCTGCTTGCGGCATTCGATTCCTCTCGTCATTTTACGTCGGAAATGTATGTGTTCCATTCCCGATTGCGACTCAGGGAGCCAGAATACTGGAGGATAGGTTCTGGATATAGGAGCGATTTCCAGACGAACGGTGCCTCGGATCTGAATTCTGCTTGCGGCATTCGATTCCTCTCGTCATTTTACCACGGAAATGTATGTGTTCCTTTCCTGATTAAGATTCTGGGAGCCAGAATACTGGAGGATAGGTTCTGGATATAGGGCCGATTTGCAGACGAACGGTGCCTCGGATCTGAATTCTGCTTGCGGCATTCGATTCCTCTCGTCATTTTACGTCGGAAATGTGTGTGTTCTATTAACGATTGCGACTCAGGGAGCCAGTATACTGGAGGATAGGTTTTTGGATATAGGAGCGATTTCCAGACGAACGGTGCCTCGGATCTGAATTCTGCATGCGGCATTCGATTCCTCTCGTCATTTTACGTGGGAAATGCAGGTGGTCCATTCCTGATTAAGATTCTGGGAGCCAGAATACTGGAGGATAGGTTCTGGATATAGGAGCGATTTCCAGACGAACGGTGCCTCGGATCTGAATTCTGCTTGCGGCATTCGATTCCTCTCGTCATTTTACCACGGAAATGTATGTGTTCCTTTCCTGATTAAGATTCTGGGAGCCAGAATACTGGAGGATAGGTTCTGGATATAGGGCCGATTTGCAGACGAACGGTGCCTCGGATCTGAATTCTGCTTGCGGCATTCGATTCCTCTCGTCATTTTACGTCGGAAATGTGTGTGTTCTATTAACGATTGCGACTCAGGGAGCCAGTATACTGGAGGATAGGTTTTTGGATATAGGAGCGATTTCCAGACGAACGGTGCCTCGGATCTGAATTCTGCTTGCGGCATTCGATTCCTCTCGTCATTTTACGTCGGAAATGTATGTGTACCATTCCCGATTGCGACTCAGGGAGCCAGAATACTGGAGGATATGTTTTTGGATATAGGAGCGATTTCCAGATGAACGGTGCCTCGGATCTGAATTCTGCATGCGGCATTCGATTCCTCTCGTCATTTTACGTGGGAAATACATGTGTTCCTTTCCTGATTAAGATTCTGGGAGCCAGAATACTGGAGGATAGGTTTTGTATATAGGAGCGATTTGCAGACGAACGGTGCCTCGGATTTGAATTCTGCTTGCGGCATTCGATTCCTCTCGTCATTTTACGTCGGAAATGTATGTGTTCCATTCCCGATTGCGACTCAGGGAGCCAGAATACTGGAGGATAGGTTCTGGATATAGGAGCGATTTCCAGACGAACGGTGCCTCGGATCTGAATTCTGCTTGCGGCATTCGATTCCTCTCGTCATTTTACCACGGAAATGTATGTGTTCCTTTCCTGATTAAGATTCTGGGAGCCAGAATACTGGAGGATAGGTTCTGGATATAGGGCCGATTTGCAGACGAACGGTGCCTCGGATCTGAATTCTGCTTGCGGCATTCGATTCCTCTCGTCATTTTACGTCGGAAATGTGTGTGTTCTATTCCCGATTGCGACTCAGGGAGCCAGTATACTGGAGGATAGGTTTTTGGATATAGGAGCGATTTCCAGACGAACGGTGCCTCGGATCTGAATTCTGCATGCGGCATTCGATTCCTCTCGTCATTTTACGTGGGAAATGCAGGTGGTCCATTCCTGATTAAGATTCTGGGTGCCAGAATACTGAAGGATAGGTTTTGGATATAGGAGCGATTTCCAGACGAACGGTGCCTCGGATCTGAATTCTGCTTGCGGCATTCGATTCCTCTCGTCATTTTACGTCGGAAATGTATGTGTACCATTCCCGATTGCGAATCAGGGAGCCAGAATACTGGAGGATATGTTTTTGGATATAGGAGCGATTTCCAGATGAACGGTGCCTCGGATCTGAATTCTGCATGCGGCATTCGATTCCTCTCGTCATTTTACGTGGGAAATACATGTGTTCCTTTCCTGATTAAGATTCTGGGAGCCAGAATACTGGAGGATAGGTTTTGTATATAGGAGCGATTTGCAGACGAACGGTGCCTCGGATTTGAATTCTGCTTGCGGCATTCGATTCCTCTCGTCATTTTACGTCGGAAATGTATGTGTTCCATTCCCGATTGCGACTCAGGGAGCCAGAATACTGGAGGATAGGTTCTGGATATAGGAGCGATTTCCAGACGAACGGTGCCTCGGATCTGAATTCTGCTTGTGGCATTCGATTCCTCTCGTCATTTTACGTCGGAAATATATGTATTCTATTCCCGATTGCGACTCAGGGAGCCAGAATACTGGAGGATAGGTTTTTGGATATAGGAGAGATTTCCAGACGAACGGTGCCTCGGATCTGAATTCTGCATGCGGCATTCGATTCCTCTCGTCATTTTACGTGGGAAATGCATGTGTTCCTTTCCTGATTAAGATTCTGGGAGCCAGAATACTGGAGGATAGGTTTTGGATATAGGAGCGATTTGCAGACGAACGGTGCCTCGGATTTGAATTCTGCTTGCGGCATTCGATTCCTCTCGTCATTTTACGTCGGAAATGTATGTGTTCCATTCCCGATTGCGACTCAGGGAGCCAGAATACTGGAGGATAGGTTCTGGATATAGGAGCGATTTCCAGACGAACGGTGCCTCGGATCTGAATTCTGCTTGCGGCATTCGATTCCTCTCATCATTTTACGTCGGAAATATATGTGTTCTATTCCCGATTGCGACTCAGGGAGCCAGAATACTGGAGGATAGGTTTTTGGATATAGGAGCGATTTCCAGACGAACGGTGCCTCGGATCTGAATTCTGCGTGCGGCATTCGATTCCTCTCGTCATTTTACCACGGAAATGTATGTGTTCCTTTCCTGATTAAGATTCTGGGAGCCAGAATACTGGAGGATAGGTTCTGGATATAGGGCCGATTTGCAGACGAACGGTGCCTCGGATCTGAATTCTGCTTGCGGCATTCGATTCCTCTCGTCATTTTACGTCGGAAATGTATGTGTTCTATTCCCGATTGCGACTCAGGGAGCCAGTATACTGGAGGATAGGTTTTTGGATATAGGAGCGATTTCCAGACGAACGGTGCCTCGGATCTGAATTCTGCATGCGGCATTCGATTCCTCTCGTCATTTTACGTGGGAAATGCAGGTGGTCCATTCCTGATTAAGATTCTGGGAGCCAGAATACTGGAGGATAGGTTTTGGATATAGGAGCGATTTCCAGACGAACGGTGCCTCGGATCTGAATTCTGCTTGTGGCATTCGATTCCTCTCGTCATTTTACGTCGGAAATATATGTATTCTATTCCCGATTGCGACTCAGGGAGCCAGAATACTGGAGGATAGGTTTTTGGATATAGGAGCGATTTCCAGACGAACGGTGCCTCGGATCTGAATTCTGCATGCGGCATTCGATTCCTCTCGTCATTTTACGTGGGAAATGCATGTGTTCCTTTCCTGATTAAGATTCTGGGAGCCAGAATACTGGAGGATAGGTTTTGGATATAGGAGCGATTTGCAGACGAACGGTGCCTCGGATTTGAATTCTGCTTGCGGCATTCGATTCCTCTCGTCATTTTACGTCGGAAATGTATGTGTTCCATTCCCGATTGCGACTCAGGGAGCCAGAATACTGGAGGATAGGTTCTGGATATAGGAGCGATTTCCAGACGAACGGTGCCTCGGATCTGAATTCTGCTTGCGGCATTCGATTCCTCTCATCATTTTACGTCGGAAATATATGTGTTCTATTCCCGATTGCGACTCAGGGAGCCAGAATACTGGAGGATAGGTTTTTGGATATAGGAGCGATTTCCAGACGAACGGTGCCTCGGATCTGAATTCTGCGTGCGGCATTCGATTCCTCTCGTCATTTTACCTCGGAAATATATGTGTTCCTTTCCTGATTAAGATTCTGGGAGCCAGAATACTGGAGGATAGGTTCTGGATATAGGGGCGATTTGCAGACGAACGGTGCCTCGGATCTGAATTCTGCTTGCGGCATTCGATTCCTCTCGTCATTTTACGTCGGAAATGTATGTGTTCTATTCCCGATTGCGACTCAGGGAGCCAGAATACTGGAGGATAGGTTTTTGGATATAGGAGCGATTTCCAGACGAACGGTGCCTCGGATCTGAATTCTGCATGCGGCATTCGATTCCTCTCGTCATTTTACGTGGGAAATGCAGGTGGTCCATTCCTGATTAAGATTCTGGGAGCCAGAATACTGGAGGATAGGTTTTGGATATAGGAGCGATTTCCAGACGAACGGTGCCTCGGATCTGAATTCTGCTTGCGGCATTCGATTCCTCTCGTCATTTTACGTCGGAAATGTATGTGTTCCATTCCCGATTGCGACTCAGGGAGCCAGAATACTGGAGGATATGTTTTTGGATATAGGAGCGATTTCCAGACGAACGGTGCCTCGGATCTGAATTCTGCATGCGGCATTCGATTCCTCTCGTCATTTCACGTGGGAAATGCATGTGTTCCTTTCCTGATTAAGATTCTGGGAGCCAGAATACTGGAGGATAGGTTTTGGATATAGGAGCGATTTTCAGACGAACGGTGCGTCGGATCTGAATTCTGCATGCGGCATTCGATTCCTCTCGTCATTTTACGTCGGAAATGTATGTGTTCCATTCCCGATTGCGACTCAGGGAGCCAGAATACTGGAGGATAGGTTCTGGATATAGGAGCGATTTGCAGACGAACGGTGCCTCGGATCTGAATTCTGCTTGCGGCATTCGATTCCTCTCGTCATTTTACGACGGAAATATATGTGTTCTATTCCCGATTGCGACTCAGAGAGCCAGTATACTGGAGGATAGGTTTTTGGATATAGGAGCGATTTCCAGACGAACGATGCCTCGGATCTGAATTCTGCTTGCGGCATTCGATTCCTCTCGTCATTTTACGTCGGAAATGTATGTGTTCTATTCCCGATTGCGACTCAGGGAGCCAGTATACTGGATGATAGGTTTTTGGATATAGGAGCGATTTCCAGACGAACGGTGCCTCGGATCTGAATTCTGCATGCGGCATTCGATTCCTCTCGTCATTTTACGTGGGAAATGCAGGTGGTCCATTCCTGATTAAGATTCTGGGAGCCAGAATACTGGAGGATAGGTTTTGGATATAGGAGCGATTTCTAGACGAACGGTGCCTCGGATCTGAATTCTGCTTGCGGCATTCGATTCCTCTCGTCATTTTACGTCGGAAATATATGTGTTCTATTCCCGATTGCGACTCAGGGAGCCAGAATACTGGAGGATAGGTTTTTGGATATAGGAGCGATTTCCAGACGAACGGTGCCTCGGATCTGAAGTCTGCATGCGGCATTCGATTCCTCTCGTCATTTTACGTGGGAAATGCATGTGTTCCTTTCCTGATTAAGATTCTGGGAGCCAGAATACTGGAGGATAGGTTTTGGATATAGGAGCGATTTTCAGACGAACGGTGCGTCGGATCTGAATTCTGCATGCGGCATTCGATTCCTCTCGTCATTTTACGTCGGAAATGTATGTGTACCATTCCCGATTGCGACTCAGGGAGCAAGAATACTGGAGGATAGGTTTTTGGATATAGGAGCGATTTCCAGACGAACGGTGCCTCGGATCTGAATTCTGCATGCGGCATTCGATTCCTCTCGTCATTTTAAGTGGGAAATGCATGTGTTCCTTTCCTGATTAAGATTCTGGGAGCCAGAATACTGGAGGATAGGTTTTGGATATAGGAGCGATTTTCAGACGAACGGTGCCTCGGATCTGAATTCTGCATGCGGCATTCGATTCATCTCGTCATTTTACGTGGGAAATGCAGGTGGTCCATTCCTGATTAAGATTCTGGGAGCCAGATACTGGAGGATAGGTTTTGGATATAGGAGCGATTTTCAGACGAACGGTGCCTCGGATCTGAATTCTGCATGCGGCATTCGATTCATCTCGTCATTTTACGTGGGAAATGCATGTTTTACTTTCCTGATTAAGATTCTGGGAGCTGAATACTGGAGGATAGGTTTTGGATATAGGAGCGATTTGCAGACGAACGGTGCCTCGGATTTGAATTCTGCTTGCGGCATTCGATTCCTCTCGTCATTTTACGTCGGAAATGTATGTGTTCTATTCCCGATTGCGACTCAGGGAGCCAGAATACTGGAGGATAGGTTTTTGGATATAGGAGCGATTTTCAGACGAACGGTGCGTCGGATCTGAATTCTGCATGCGGCATTCGATTCCTCTCGTCATTTTACGTGGGAAATGCATGTGTTCCTTTCCTGATTAAGATTCTGGGAGCCAGAATACTGGAGGATAGGTTTTGGATATAGGAGCGATTTTCAGACGAACGGTGCCTCGGATCTGAATTCTGCATGCGGCATTCGATTCCTCTCGTCATTTCACGTGGGAAATGCATGTGTTCCTTTCCTGATTAAGATTCTGGGAGCCAGAATACTGGAGGATAGGTTTTGGATATAGGAGCGATTTTCAGACGAACGGTGCCTCGGATCTGAATTCTGCATGCGGCATTCGATTCATCTCGTCATTTTACGTGGGAAATGCAGGTGGTCCATTCCTGATTAAGATTCTGGGAGCCAGATACTGGAGGATAGGTTTTGGATATAGGAGCGATTTTCAGACGAACGGTGCCTCGGATCTGAATTCTGCATGCGGCATTCGATTCATCTCGTCATTTTACGTGGGAAATGCATGTTTTACTTTCCTGATTAAGATTCTGGGAGCTGAATACTGGAGGATAGGTTTTGGATATAGGAGCGATTTGCAGACGAACGGTGCCTCGGATTTGAATTCTGCTTGCGGCATTCGATTCCTCTCGTCATTTTACGTCGGAAATGTATGTGTTCTATTCCCGATTGCGACTCAGGGAGCCAGAATACTGGAGGATAGGTTTTTGGATATAGGAGCGATTTTCAGACGAACGGTGCGTCGGATCTGAATTCTGCATGCGGCATTCGATTCCTCTCGTCATTTTACGTGGGAAATGCATGTGTTCCTTTCCTGATTAAGATTCTGGGAGCCAGAATACTGGAGGATAGGTTTTGGATATAGGAGCGATTTTCAGACGAACGGTGCCTCGGATCTGAATTCTGCATGCGGCATTCGATTCCTCTCGTCATTTTACGTCGGAAATGTATGTGTTCCATTCCCGATTGCGACTCAGGGAGCCAGAATACTGGAGGATAGGTTCTGGATATAGGAGCGATTTCCAGAAGAACGGTGCCTCGGATCTGAATTCTGCTTGCGGCATTCGATTCCTCTCGTCATTTTACGTCGGAAATATATGTGTTCTATTCCCGATTGCGACTCAGGGAGCCAGAATACTGGAGGATAGGTTTTTGGATATAGGAGCGATTTCCAGACGAACGGTGCCTCGGATCTGAAGTCTGCATGCGGCATTCGATTCCTCTCGTCATTTTACGTGGGAAATGCATGTGTTCCTTTCCTGATTAAGATTCTGGGAGCCAGAATACTGGAGGATAGGTTTTGGATATAGGAGCGATTTTCAGACGAACGGTGCGTCGGATCTGAATTCTGCATGCGGCATTCGATTCCTCTCGTCATTTTACGTCGGAAATGTATGTGTACCATTCCCGATTGCGACTCAGGGAGCAAGAATACTGGAGGATAGGTTTTTGGATATAGGAGCGATTTCCAGACGAACGGTGCCTCGGATCTGAATTCTGCATGCGGCATTCGATTCCTCTCGTCATTTTAAGTGGGAAATGCATGTGTTCCTTTCCTGATTAAGATTCTGGGAGCCAGAATACTGGAGGATAGGTTTTGGATATAGGAGCGATTTTCAGACAAACGGTGCCTCGGATCTGAATTCTGCATGCGGCATTCGATTCATCTCGTCATTTTACGTGGGAAATGCAGGTGGTCCATTCCTGATTAAGATTCTGGGAGCCAGATACTGGAGGATAGGTTTTGGATATAGGAGCGATTTTCAGACGAACGGTGCCTCGGATCTGAATTCTGCATGCGGCATTCGATTCATCTCGTCATTTTACGTGGGAAATGCATGTGTTCCTTTCCTGATTAAGATTCTGGGAGCCAGAATACTGGAGGATAGGTTTTGGATATAGGAGCGATTTTCAGACGAACGGTGCGTCGGATCTGAATTCTGCATGCGGCATTCGATTCCTCTCGTCATTTTACGTCGGAAATGTATGTGTTCCATTCCCGATTGCGACTCAGGGAGCCAGAATACTGGAGGATAGGTTCTGGATATAGGAGCGATTTCCAGACGAACGGTGCCTCGGATCTGAATTCTGCTTGCGGCATTCGATTCCTCTCGTCATTTTACCACGGAAATGTATGTGTTCCTTTCCTGATTAAGATTCTGGGAGCCAGAATACTGGAGGATAGGTTCTGGATATAGGGCCGATTTGCAGACGAACGGTGCCTCGGATCTGAATTCTGCTTGCGGCATTCGATTCCTCTCGTCATTTTACGTCGGAAATGTGTGTGTTCTATTCCCGATTGCGACTCAGGGAGCCAGTATACTGGAGGATAGATTTTTGGATATATGAGCGATTTCCAGACGAACGGTGCCTCGGATCTGAATTCTGCTTGTGGCATTCGATTCCTCTCGTCATTTTACGTCGGAAATGTATGTGTACCATTCCCGATTGCGACTCAGGGAGCCAGAATACTGGAGGATATGTTTTTGGATATAGGAGCGATTTCCAGACGAACGGTGCCTCGGATCTGAATTCTGCATGCGGCATTCGATTCCTCTCGTCATTTCACGTGGGAAATGCATGTGTTCCTTTCCTGATTAAGATTCTGGGAGCCAGAATACTGGAGGATAGGTTTTGGATATAGGAGCGATTTTCAGACGAACGGTGCCTCGGATCTGAATTCTGCATGCGGCATTCGATTCATCTCGTCATTTTACGTGGGAAATGCAGGTGGTCCATTCCTGATTAAGATTCTGGGAGCCAGATACTGGAGGATAGGTTTTGGATATAGGAGCGATTTTCAGACGAACGGTGCCTCGGATCTGAATTCTGCATGCGGCATTCGATTCATCTCGTCATTTTACGTGGGAAATGCATGTTTTACTTTCCTGATTAAGATTCTGGGAGCTGAATACTGGAGGATAGGTTTTGGATATAGGAGCGATTTGCAGACGAACGGTGCCTCGGATTTGAATTCTGCTTGCGGCATTCGATTCCTCTCGTCATTTTACGTCGGAAATGTATGTGTTCTATTCCCGATTGCGACTCAGGGAGCCAGAATACTGGAGGATAGGTTTTTGGATATAGGAGCGATTTTCAGACGAACGGTGCGTCGGATCTGAATTCTGCATGCGGCATTCGATTCCTCTCGTCATTTTACGTGGGAAATGCATGTGTTCCTTTCCTGATTAAGATTCTGGGAGCCAGAATACTGGAGGATAGGTTTTGGATATAGGAGCGATTTTCAGACGAACGGTGCCTCGGATCTGAATTCTGCATGCGGCATTCGATTCCTCTCTTCATTTTACGTGGGAAATGCATGTGTTCCTTTCCTGATTAAGATTCTGGGAGCCAGAATACTGGAGGATAGGTTTTGGATATAGGAGCGATTTTCAGACGAACGGTGCGTCGGATCTGAATTCTGCATGCGGCATTCGATTCCTCTCGTCATTTTACGTGGGAAATGCATGTGTTCCTTTCCTGATTAAGATTCTGGGAGCCAGAATACTGGAGGATAGGTTCTGGATATAGGGGCGATTTGCAGACGAACGGTGCCTCGGATCTGATTTCTGCTTGCGGCATTCGATTCCTCTCGTCATTTTACGTCGGAAATGTATGTGTTCCATTCCCGATTGCGACTCAGGGAGCCAGAATACTGGAGGATAGGTTCTGGATATAGGAGCGATTTCCAGAAGAACGGTGCCTCGGATCTGAATTCTGCTTGCGGCATTCGGTTCCTCTCGTCATTTTACGTCGGAAATATATGTGTTCTATTCCCGATTGCGACTCAGGGAGCCAGAATACTGGAGGATAGGTTTTTGGATATAGGAGCGATTTCCAGACGAACGGTGCCTCGGATCTGAAGTCTGCATGCGGCATTCGATTCCTCTCGTCATTTTACGTGGGAAATGCATGTGTTCCTTTCCTGATTAAGATTCTGGGAGCCAGAATACTGGAGGATAGGTTTTGGATATAGGAGCGATTTTCAGACGAACGGTGCGTCGGATCTGAATTCTGCATGCGGCATTCGATTCCTCTCGTCATTTTACGTCGGAAATGTATGTGTACCATTCCCGATTGCGACTCAGGGAGCAAGAATACTGGAGGATAGGTTTTTGGATATAGGAGCGATTTCCAGACGAACGGTGCCTCGGATCTGAATTCTGCATGCGGCATTCGATTCCTCTCGTCATTTTAAGTGGGAAATGCATGTGTTCCTTTCCTGATTAAGATTCTGGGAGCCAGAATACTGGAGGATAGGTTTTGGATATAGGAGCGATTTTCAGACAAACGGTGCCTCGGATCTGAATTCTGCATGCGGCATTCGATTCATCTCGTCATTTTACGTGGGAAATGCAGGTGGTCCATTCCTGATTAAGATTCTGGGAGCCAGATACTGGAGGATAGGTTTTGGATACAGGAGCGATTTTCAGACGAACGGTGCCTCGGATCTGAATTCTGCATGCGGCATTCGATTCATCTCGTCATTTTACGTGGGAAATGCATGTTTTACTTTCCTGATTAAGATTCTGGGAGCTGAATACTGGAGGATAGGTTTTGGATATAGGAGCGATTTGCAGACGAACGGTGCCTCGGATTTGAATTCTGCTTGCGGCATTCGATTCCTCTCGTCATTTTACGTCGGAAATGTATGTGTTCTATTCCCGATTGCGACTCAGGGAGCCAGAATACTGGAGGATAGGTGTTTGGATATAGGAGCGATTTTCAGACGAACGGTGCGTCGGATCTGAATTCTGCATGCGGCATTCGATTCCTCTCGTCATTTTACGTGGGAAATGCATGTGTTCCTTTCCTGATTAAGATTCTGGGAGCCAGAATACTGGAGGATAGGTTCTGGATATAGAGGCGATTTGCAGACGAACGGTGCCTCGGATCTGAATTCTGCATGCGGCATTCGATTCATCTCGTCATTTTACGTGGGAAATGCAGGTGGTCCATTCCTGATTAAGATTCTGGGAGCCAGATACTGGAGGATAGGTTTTGGATATAGGAGCGATTTGCAGACGAACGGTGCCTCGGATTTGAATTATGCTTGCGGCATTCGATTCCTCTCGTCATTTTACGTCGGAAATGTATGTGTACCATTCCCGATTGCGACTCAGGGAGCCAGAATACTGGAGGATAGGTTTTTGGATATAGGAGCGATTTCCAGACGAACGGTGCCTCGGATCTGAATTCTGCATGCGGCATTCGATTCCTCTCGTCATTTTACGTGGGAAATGCATGTGTTCCTTTCCTGATTAAGATTCTGGGAGCCAGAATACTGGAGGATAGGTTTTGGATATAGGAGCGATTTTCAGACGAACGGTGCCTCGGATCTGAAATCTGAATGCGGCATTCGATTCCTCTCGTCATTTTACGTGGGAAATGCATGTGTTCCTTTCCTGATTAAGATTCTGGGAGCCAGAATACTGGAGGATAGGTTTTGGATATAGGAGCGATTTTCAGACGAACGGTGCGTCGGATCTGAATTCTGCATGCGGCATTCGATTCCTCTCGTCATTTTACCACGGAAATGCATGTGTTCCTTTCCTGATTAAGATTCTGGGAGCCAGAATACTGGAGGATAGATTCTGGATATAGGAGCGATTTGCAGACGAACGGTGCCTCGGATCTGAATTCTGCTTGCGGCATTCGATTCCTCTCGTCATTTTACGTCGGAAATGTATGTGTTCTATTCCCGATTGCGACTCAGGGAGCCAGTATACTGGATGATAGGTTTTTGGATATAGGAGCGATTTCCAGACGAACGGTGCCTCGGATCTGAATTCTGCGTGCGGCATTCGATTCCTCTCGCCATTTTACGTGGGAAATGCATGTGTTCCTTTCCTGATTAAGATTCTGGGAGCCAGAATACTGGAGGATAGGTTCTGGATATAGGAGCGATTTGCAGACGAACGGTGCCTCGGATTTGAATTCTGCTTGCGGCATTCGATTCCTCTCGTCATTTTACGTGGGAAATGCATGTGTTCCTTTCCTGATTAAGATTCTGGGAGCCAGAATACTGGAGGATAGGTTCTGGATATAGAGGCGATTTGCAGACGAACGGTGCCTCGGATCTGAATTCTGCATGCGGCATTCGATTCATCTCGTCATTTTACGTGGGAAATGCAGGTGGTCCATTCCTGATTAAGATTCTGGGAGCCAGATACTGGAGGATAGGTTTTGGATATAGGAGCGATTTGCAGACGAACGGTGCCTCGGATTTGAATTCTGCTTGCGGCATTCGATTCCTCTCGTCATTTTACGTCGGAAATGTTTGTGTACCATTCCCGATTGCGACTCAGGGAGCCAGAATACTGGAGGATAGGTTTTTGGATATAGGAGCGATTTCCAGACGAACGGTGCCTCGGATCTGAATTCTGCATGCGGCATTCGATTCCTCTCGTCATTTTACGTGGGAAATGCATGTGTTCCTTTCCTGATTAAGATTCTGGGAGCCAGAATACTGGAGGATAGGTTTTGGATATAGGAGCGATTTTCAGACGAACGGTGCCTCGGATCTGAAATCTGCATGCGGCATTCGATTCCTCTCGTCATTTTACGTGGGAAATGCATGTGTTCCTTTCCTGATTAAGATTCTGGGAGCCAGAATACTGGAGGATAGGTTTTGGATATAGGAGCGATTTTCAGACGAACGGTGCGTCGGATCTGAATTCTGCATGCGGCATTCGATTCCTCTCGTCATTTTACGTGGGAAATGCATGTGTTCCTTTCCTGATTAAGATTCTGGGAGCCAGAATACTGGAGGATAGGTTTTGGATATAGGAGCGATTTTCAGACGAACGGTGCGTCGGATCTGAATTCTGCATGCGGCATTCGATTCCTCTCGTCATTTTACGTCGGAAATGTATGTGTTCCATTCCCGATTGCGACTCAGGGAGCCAGAATACTGGAGGATAGGTTCTGGATATAGGAGCGATTTCCAGACGAACGGTGCCTCGGATCTGAATTCTGCTTGCGGCATTCGATTCCTCTCGTCATTTTACCACGGAAATGTATGTGTTCCTTTCCTGATTAAGATTCTGGGAGCCAGAATACTGGAGGATAGGTTTTGGATATAGGAGCGATTTTCAGACGAACGGTGCCTCGGATCTGAAATCTGCATGCGGCATTCGATTCCTCTCGTCATTTTACGTGGGAAATGCATGTGTTCCTTTCCTGATTAAGATTCTGGGAGCCAGAATACTGGAGGATAGGTTTTGGATATAGGAGCGATTTTCAGACGAACGGTGCGTCGGATCTGAATTCTGCATGCGGCATTCGATTCCTCTCGTCATTTTACGTGGGAAATGCATGTGTTCCTTTCCTGATTAAGATTCTGGGAGCCAGAATACTGGAGGATAGGTTTTGGATATAGGAGCGATTTTCAGACGAACGGTGCGTCGGATCTGAATTCTGCATGCGGCATTCGATTCCTCTCGTCATTTTACGTCGGAAATGTATGTGTTCCATTCCCGATTGCGACTCAGGGAGCCAGAATACTGGAGGATAGGTTCTGGATATAGGAGCGATTTCCAGACGAACGGTGCCTCGGATCTGAATTCTGCTTGCGGCATTCGATTCCTCTCGTCATTTTACCACGGAAATGTATGTGTTCCTTTCCTGATTAAGATTCTGGGAGCCAGAATACTGGAGGATAGGTTCTGGATATAGGGGCGATTTGCAGACGAACGGTGCCTCGGATCTGAATTCTGCTTGCGGCATTCGATTCCTCTCGTCATTTTACGTCGGAAATGTGTGTGTTCTATTCCCGATTGCGACTCAGGGAGCCAGTATACTGGAGGATAGATTTTTGGATATAGGAGCGATTTCCAGACGAACGGTGCCTCGGATCTGAATTCTGCATGCGGCATTCGATTCCTCTCGTCATTTTACGTGGGAAATGCAGGTGGTCCATTCCTGATTAAGATTCTGGGTGCCAGAATACTGAAGGATAGGTTTTGGATATAGGAGCGATTTCCAGACGAACGGTGCCTCGGATCTGAATTCTGCTTGCGGCATTCGATTCCTCTCGTCATTTTACGTCGGAAATGTATGTGTACCATTCCCGATTCCGACTCAGGGAGCCAGAATACTGGAGGATAGATTTTTGGATATAGGAGCGATTTCCAGACGAACGGTGCCTCGGATCTGAATTCTGCATGCGGCATTCGATTCCTCTCGTCATTTTACGTGGGAAATGCAGGTGGTCCATTCCTGATTAAGATTCTGGGTGCCAGAATACTGAAGGATAGGTTTTGGATATAGGAGCGATTTCCAGACGAACGGTGCCTCGGATCTGAATTCTGCATGCGGCATTCGATTCCTCTCGTCATTTTACGTGGGAAATACATGTGTTCCTTTCCTGATTAAGATTCTGGGAGCCAGAATACTGGAGGATAGGTTTTGTATATAGGAGCGATTTGCAGACGAACGGTGCCTCGGATTTGAATTCTGCTTGCGGCATTCGATTCCTCTCGTCATTTTACGTCGGAAATGTATGTGTTCCATTCCCGATTGCGACTCAGGGAGCCAGAATACTGGAGGATAGGTTCTGGATATAGGAGCGATTTCCAGACGAACGGTGCCTCGGATCTGAATTCTGCTTGCGGCATTCGATTCCTCTCGTCATTTTACGTCGGAAATATATGTATTCTATTCCCGATTGCGACTCAGGGAGCCAGAATACTGGAGGATAGGTTTTTGGATATAGGAGCGATTTCCAGACGAACGGTGCCTCGGATCTGAATTCTGCTTGCGGCATTCGATTCCTCTCGTCATTTTACGTCGGAAATGTTTGTGTACCTTTCCTGATTAAGATTCTGGGAGCCAGAATACTGGAGGATAGGTTCTGGATATAGGGCCGATTTGCAGACGAACGGTGCCTCGGATCTGAATTCTGCTTGCGGCATTCGATTCCTCTCGTCATTTTACGTGGGAAATGCATGTGTTCCTTTCCTGATTAAGATTCTGGGAGCCAGAATACTGGAGGATAGGTTTTGGATATAGGAGCGATTTTCAGACGAACGGTGCCTCGGATCTGAAATCTGCATGCGGCATTCGATTCCTCTCGTCATTTTACGTGGGAAATGCATGTGTTCCTTTCCTGATTAAGATTCTGGGAGCCAGAATACTGGAGGATAGGTTTTGGATATAGGAGCGATTTTCAGACGAACGGTGCGTCGGATCTGAATTCTGCATGCGGCATTCGATTCCTCTCGTCATTTTACGTGGGAAATGCATGTGTTCCTTTCCTGATTAAGATTCTGGGAGCCAGAATACTGGAGGATAGGTTTTGGATATAGGAGCGATTTTCAGACGAACGGTGCGTCGGATCTGAATTCTGCATGCGGCATTCGATTCCTCTCGTCATTTTACGTCGGAAATGTATGTGTTCCATTCCCGATTGCGACTCAGGGAGCCAGAATACTGGAGGATAGGTTCTGGATATAGGAGCGATTTCCAGACGAACGGTGCCTCGGATCTGAATTCTGCTTGCGGCATTCGATTCCTCTCGTCATTTTACGTCGGAAATGTATGTGTTCCTTTCCTGATTAAGATTCTGGGAGCCAGAATACTGGAGGATAGGTTCTGGATATAGGGCCGATTTGCAGACGAACGGTGCCTCGGATCTGAATTCTGCTTGCGGCATTCGATTCCTCTCGTCATTTTACGTCGGAAATGTGTGTGTTCTATTCCCGATTGCGACTCAGGGAGCCAGTATACTGGAGGATAGATTTTTGGATATAGGAGCGATTTCCAGACGAACGGTGCCTCGGATCTGAATTCTGCATGCGGCATTCGATTCCTCTCGTCATTTTACGTGGGAAATGCAGGTGGTCCATTCCTGATTAAGATTCTGGGTGCCAGAATACTGAAGGATAGGTTTTGGATATAGGAGCGATTTCCAGACGAACGGTGCCTCGGATCTGAATTCTGCTTGCGGCATTCGATTCCTCTCGTCATTTTACGTCGGAAATGTATGTGTACCATTCCCGATTCCGACTCAGGGAGCCAGAATACTGGAGGATAGATTTTTGGATATAGGAGCGATTTCCAGACGAACGGTGCCTCGGATCTGAATTCTGCATGCGGCATTCGATTCCTCTCGTCATTTTACGTGGGAAATGCAGGTGGTCCATTCCTGATTAAGATTCTGGGTGCCAGAATACTGAAGGATAGGTTTTGGATATAGGAGCGATTTCCAGACGAACGGTGCCTCGGATCTGAATTCTGCATGCGGCATTCGATTCCTCTCGTCATTTTACGTGGGAAATACATGTGTTCCTTTCCTGATTAAGATTCTGGGAGCCAGAATACTGGAGGATAGGTTTTGTATATAGGAGCGATTTGCAGACGAACGGTGCCTCGGATTTGAATTCTGCTTGCGGCATTCGATTCCTCTCGTCATTTTACGTCGGAAATGTATGTGTTCCATTCCCGATTGCGACTCAGGGAGCCAGAATACTGGAGGATAGGTTCTGGATATAGGAGCGATTTCCAGACGAACGGTGCCTCGGATCTGAATTCTGCTTGCGGCATTCGATTCCTCTCGTCATTTTACGTCGGAAATATATGTATTCTATTCCCGATTGCGACTCAGGGAGCCAGAATACTGGAGGATAGGTTTTTGGATATAGGAGCGATTTCCAGACGAACGGTGCCTCGGATCTGAATTCTGCTTGCGGCATTCGATTCCTCTCGTCATTTTACCACGGAAATGTATGTGTTCCTTTCCTGATTAAGATTCTGGGAGCCAGAATACTGGAGGATAGGTTCTGGATATAGGGCCGATTTGCAGACGAACGGTGCCTCGGATCTGAATTCTGCTTGCGGCATTCGATTCCACTCGTCATTTTACGTCGGAAATGTGTGTGTTCTATTCCCGATTGCGACTCAGGGAGCCAGTATACTGGAGGATAGGTTCTGGATATAGGAGCGATTTCCAGACGAACGGTGCCTCGGATCTGAATTCTGCTTGCGGCATTCGATTCCTCTCGTCATTTTACGTCGGAAATATATGTATTCTATTCCCGATTGCGACTCAGGGAGCCAGAATACTGGAGGATAGGTTTTTGGATATAGGAGCGATTTCCAGACGAACGGTGCCTCGGATCTGAATTCTGCTTGCGGCATTCGATTCCTCTCGTCATTTTACGTCGGAAATGTATGTGTTCTATTCCCGATTGCGACTCAGGGAGCCAGTATACTGGATGATAGGTTTTTGGATATAGGAGCGATTTCCAGACGAACGGTGCCTCGGATCTGAATTCTGCATGCGGCATTCGATTCCTCTCGTCATTTTACGTGGGAAATGCAGGTGGTCCATTCCTGATTAAGATTCTGGGAGCCAGAATACTGGAGGATAGGTTTTGGATATAGGAGCGATTTCTAGACGAACGGTGCCTCGGATCTGAATTCTGCGTGCGGCATTCGATTCCTCTCGCCATTTTACGTGGGAAATGCATGTGTTCCTTTCCTGATTAAGATTCTGGGAGCCAGAATACTGGAGGATAGGTTTTGGATATAGGAGCGATTTGCAGACGAACGGTGCCTCGGATCTGAATTCTGCTTGCGGCATTCGATTCCTCTCGTCATTTTACGTCGGAAATGTATGTGTTCCATTCCCCATTGCGGTTCAGAGAGCCAGTATACTGGAGGATAGGTTTTTGGATATAGGAGCGATTTCCAGACGAACGGTGCCTCGGATCTGAATTCTGCGTGCGGCATTCGATTCCTCTCGTCATTTTACGTGGGAAATGCATGTGTTCCTTTCCTGATTAAGATTCTGGGAGCCAGAATACTGGAGGATAGGTTCTGGATATAGGAGCGATTTGCAGACGAACGGTGCCTCGGATTTGAATTCTGCTTGCGGCATTCGATTCCTCTCGTCATTTTACGTCGGAAATGTATGTGTTCCTTTCCTGATTAAGATTCTGGGAGCCAGAATACTGGAGGATAGGTTCTGGATATAGGGCCGATTTGCAGACGAACGGTGCCTCGGATCTGAATTCTGCTTGCGGCATTCGATTCCTCCCGTCATTTTACGTCGGAAATGTATGTGTTCTATTCCCGATTGCGACTCAGGGAGCCAGAATACTGGAGGATATGTTTTTGGATATAGGAGCGATTTCCAGACGAACGGTGCCTCGGATCTGAATTCTGCATGCGGCATTCGATTCCTCTCGTCATTTTACGTGGGAAATGCAGGTGGTCCATTCCTGATTAAGATTCTGGGAGCCAGAATACTGGAGGATAGGTTTTGGATATAGGAGCGATTTCCAGACGAACGGTGCCTCGGATCTGAATTCTGCTTGCAGTATTCGATTCATCTCGTCATTTTACGTGGGAAATGCATGTTTTCCTTTCCTGATTAAGATTCTGGGAGCCAGAATACTGGAGGATAGGTTCTGGATATAGGGCCGATTTGCAGACGAACGGTGCCTCGGATCTTAATTCTGCTTGCGGCATTCGATTCCTCTCGTCATTTTACGTCGGAAATGTATGTGTACCATTCCCGATTGCGACTCAGGGAGCCAGAATACTGCAGGATAGGTTTTTGGATATAGGAGCGATTTCCAGACGAACGGTGCCTCGGATCTGAATTCTGCATGCGGCATTCGATTCCTCTCGTCATTTTACGTGGGAAATGCATGTGTTCCTTTCCTGATTAAGATTCTGGGAGCCAGAATACTGGAGGATAGGTTTTGGATATAGGAGCGATTTTCAGACGAACGGTGCGTCGGATCTGAATTCTGCATGCGGCATTCGATTCCTCTCGTCATTTTACGTGGGAAATGCATGTGTTCCTTTCCTGATTAAGATTCTGGGAGCCAGAATACTGGAGGATAGGTTCTGGATATAGGGGCGATTTGCAGACGAACGGTGCCTCGGATCTGAATTCTGCATGCGGCATTCGATTCCTCTCGTCATTTTACGTTGGAAATGCATGTGTTCCTTTCCTGATTAATATTCGGGGAGCCAGAATACTGGAGGATAGGTTCTGGATATAGGGGCGATTTGCAGACGAACGGTGCCTCGGATCTGAATTCTGCTTACGGCATTCGATTCCTCTCGTCATTTTACGTGGGAAATGCAGGTGGTCCATTCCTGATTAAGATTCTGGGAGCCAGAATACTGGAGGATAGGTTTTGGATATAGGAGCGATTTCCAGACGAAAGGTGCCTCGGATCTGATTTCTGCTTGCGGCATTCGATTCCTCTCGTCATTTTACGTCGGAAATGTATGTGTTCCATTCCCGATTGCGACTCAGGGAGCCAGAATACTGGAGGATAGGTTCTGGATATAGGAGCAATTTGCAGACGAACGGTGCCTCGGATCTGAAGTCTGCATGCGGCATTCGATTCCTCTCGTCATTTTACGTGGGAAATGCATGTGTTCCTTTCCTGATTAAGATTCTGGGAGCCAGAATACTGGAGGATAGGTTTTGGATATAGGAGCGATTTTCAGACGAACGGTGCGTCGGATCTGAATTCTGCATGCGGCATTCGATTCCTCTCGTCATTTTACGTCGGAAATGTATGTGTACCATTCCCGATTGCGACTCAGGGAGCAAGAATACTGGAGGATAGGTTTTTGGATATAGGAGCGATTTCCAGACGAACGGTGCCTCGGATCTGAATTCTGCATGCGGCATTCGATTCCTCTCGTCATTTTAAGTGGGAAATGCATGTGTTCCTTTCCTGATTAAGATTCTGGGAGCCAGAATACTGGAGGATAGGTTTTGGATATAGGAGCGATTTTCAGACAAACGGTGCCTCGGATCTGAATTCTGCATGCGGCATTCGATTCATCTCGTCATTTTACGTGGGAAATGCAGGTGGTCCATTCCTGATTAAGATTCTGGGAGCCAGATACTGGAGGATAGGTTTTGGATATAGGAGCGATTTTCAGACGAACGGTGCCTCGGATCTGAATTCTGCATGCGGCATTCGATTCATCTCGTCATTTTACGTGGGAAATGCATGTTTTACTTTCCTGATTAAGATTCTGGGAGCTGAATACTGGAGGATAGGTTTTGGATATAGGAGCGATTTGCAGACGAACGGTGCCTCGGATTTGAATTCTGCTTGCGGCATTCGATTCCTCTCGTCATTTTACGTCGGAAATGTATGTGTTCTATTCCCGATTGCGACTCAGGGAGCCAGAATACTGGAGGATAGGTGTTTGGATATAGGAGCGATTTTCAGACGAACGGTGCGTCGGATCTGAATTCTGCATGCGGCATTCGATTCCTCTCGTCATTTTACGTGGGAAATGCATGTGTTCCTTTCCTGATTAAGATTCTGGGAGCCAGAATACTGGAGGATAGGTTCTGGATATAGAGGCGATTTGCAGACGAACGGTGCCTCGGATCTGAATTCTGCATGCGGCATTCGATTCATCTCGTCATTTTACGTGGGAAATGCAGGTGGTCCATTCCTGATTAAGATTCTGGGAGCCAGATACTGGAGGATAGGTTTTGGATATAGGAGCGATTTGCAGACGAACGGTGCCTCGGATTTGAATTCTGCTTGCGGCATTCGATTCCTCTCGTCATTTTACGTCGGAAATGTATGTGTACCATTCCCGATTGCGACTCAGGGAGCCAGAATACTGGAGGATAGGTTTTTGGATATAGGAGCGATTTCCAGACGAACGGTGCCTCGGATCTGAATTCTGCATGCGGCATTCGATTCCTCTCGTCATTTTACGTGGGAAATGCATGTGTTCCTTTCCTGATTAAGATTCTGGGAGCCAGAATACTGGAGGATAGGTTCTGGATATAGAGGCGATTTGCAGACGAACGGTGCCTCGGATCTGAATTCTGCATGCGGCATTCGATTCATCTCGTCATTTTACGTGGGAAATGCAGGTGGTCCATTCCTGATTAAGATTCTGGGAGCCAGATACTGGAGGATAGGTTTTGGATATAGGAGCGATTTGCAGACGAACGGTGCCTCGGATTTGAATTCTGCTTGCGGCATTCGATTCCTCTCGTCATTTTACGTCGGAAATGTATGTGTACCATTCCCGATTGCGACTCAGGGAGCCAGAATACTGGAGGATAGGTTTTTGGATATAGGAGCGATTTCCAGACGAACGGTGCCTCGGATCTGAATTCTGCATGCGGCATTCGATTCCTCTCGTCATTTTACGTGGGAAATGCATGTGTTCCTTTCCTGATTAAGATTCTGGGAGCCAGAATACTGGAGGATAGGTTTTGGATATAGGAGCGATTTTCAGACGAACGGTGCCTCGGATCTGAAATCTGCATGCGGCATTCGATTCCTCTCGTCATTTTACGTGGGAAATGCATGTGTTCCTTTCCTGATTAAGATTCTGGGAGCCAGAATACTGGAGGATAGGTTTTGGATATAGGAGCGATTTTCAGACGAACGGTGCGTCGGATCTGAATTCTGCATGCGGCATTCGATTCCTCTCGTCATTTTACCACGGAAATGCATGTGTTCCTTTCCTGATTAAGATTCTGGGAGCCAGAATACTGGAGGATAGGTTTTGTATATAGGAGCGATTTGCAGACGAACGGTGCCTCGGATTTGAATTCTGCTTGCGGCATTCGATTCCTCTCGTCATTTTACGTCGGAAATGTATGTGTTCCATTCCCGATTGCGACTCAGGGAGCCAGAATACTGGAGGATAGGTTCTGGATATAGGAGCGATTTCCAGACGAACGGTGCCTCGGATCTGAATTCTGCTTGCGGCATTCGATTCCTCTCGTCATTTTACGTCGGAAATATATGTATTCTATTCCCGATTGCGACTCAGGGAGCCAGAATACTGGAGGATAGGTTTTTGGATATAGGAGCGATTTCCAGACGAACGGTGCCTCGGATCTGAATTCTGCTTGCGGCATTCGATTCCTCTCGTCATTTTACGTCGGAAATGTATGTGTTCTATTCCCGATTGCGACTCAGGGAGCCAGTATACTGGATGATAGGTTTTTGGATATAGGAGCGATTTCCAGACGAACGGTGCCTCGGATCTGAATTCTGCATGCGGCATTCGATTCCTCTCGTCATTTTACGTGGGAAATGCAGGTGGTCCATTCCTGATTAAGATTCTGGGAGCCAGAATACTGGAGGATAGGTTTTGGATATAGGAGCGATTTCCAGACGAACGGTGCCTCGGATCTGAATTCTGCGTGCGGCATTCGATTCCTCTCGCCATTTTACGTGGGAAATGCATGTGTTCCTTTCCTGATTAAGATTCTGGGAGCCAGAATACTGGAGGATAGGTTCTGGATATAGGAGCGATTTGCAGACGAACGGTGCCTCGGATCTGAATTCTGCTTGCGGCATTCGATTCCTCTCGTCATTTTACGTCGGAAATGTATGTGTTCCATTCCCCATTGCGGTTCAGAGAGCCAGTATACTGGAGGATAGGTTTTTGGATATAGGAGCGATTTCCAGACGAACGGTGCCTCGGATCTGAATTCTGCGTGCGGCATTCGATTCCTCTCGCCATTTTACGTGGGAAATGCATGTGTTCCTTTCCTGATTAAGATTCTGGGAGCCAGAATACTGAAGGATAGGTTCTGGATATAGGAGCGATTTGCAGACGAACGGTGCCTCGGATTTGAATTCTGCTTGCGGCATTCGATTCCTCTCGTCATTTTACGTGGGAAATGCATGTGTTCCTTTCCTGATTAAGATTCTGGGAGCCAGAATACTGGAGGATAGGTTCTGGATATAGGGGCGATTTGCAGACGAACGGTGCCTCGGATCTGAATTCTGCATGCGGCATTCGATTCATCTCGTCATTTTACGTGGGAAATGCAGGTGGTCCATTCCTGATTAAGATTCTGGGAGCCAGATACTGGAGGATAGGTTTTGGATATAGGAGCGATTTGCAGACGAACGGTGCCTCGGATTTGAATTCTGCTTGCGGCATTCGATTCCTCTCGTCATTTTACGTCGGAAATGTATGTGTACCATTCCCGATTGCGACTCAGGGAGCCAGAATACTGGAGGATAGGTTTTTGGATATAGGAGCGATTTCCAGACGAACGGTGCCTCGGATCTGAATTCTGCATGCGGCATTCGATTCCTCTCGTCATTTTACGTGGGAAATGCATGTGTTCCTTTCCTGATTAAGATTCTGGGAGCCAGAATACTGGAGGATAGGTTTTGGATATAGGAGCGATTTTCAGACGAACGGTGCCTCGGATCTGAAATCTGCATGCGGCATTCGATTCCTCTCGTCATTTTACGTGGGAAATGCATGTGTTCCTTTCCTGATTAAGATTCTGGGAGCCAGAATACTGGAGGATAGGTTTTGGATATAGGAGCGATTTTCAGACGAACGGTGCGTCGGATCTGAATTCTGCATGCGGCATTCGATTCCTCTCGTCATTTTACGTGGGAAATGCATGTGTTCCTTTCCTGATTAAGATTCTGGGAGCCAGAATACTGGAGGATAGGTTTTGGATATAGGAGCGATTTTCAGACGAACGGTGCGTCGGATCTGAATTCTGCATGCGGCATTCGATTCCTCTCGTCATTTTACGTCGGAAATGTATGTGTTCCATTCCCGATTGCGACTCAGGGAGCCAGAATACTGGAGGATAGGTTCTGGATATAGGAGCGATTTCCAGACGAACGGTGCCTCGGATCTGAATTCTGCATGCGGCATTCGATTCCTCTCGTCATTTTACGTGGGAAATGCAGGTGGTCCATTCCTGATTAAGATTCTGGGTGCCAGAATACTGAAGGATAGGTTTTGGATATAGGAGCGATTTCCAGACGAACGGTGCCTCGGATCTGAATTCTGCTTGCGGCATTCGATTCCTCTCGTCATTTTACGTCGGAAATGTATGTGTACCATTCCCGATTGCGACTCAGGGAGCCAGAATACTGGAGGATATGTTTTTGGATATAGGAGCGATTTCCAGATGAACGGTGCCTCGGATCTGAATTCTGCATGCGGCATTCGATTCCTCTCGTCATTTTACGTGGGAAATACATGTGATCCTTTCCTGATTAAGATTCTGGGAGCCAGAATACTGGAGGATAGGTTTTGTATATAGGAGCGATTTGCAGACGAACGGTGCCTCGGATTTGAATTCTGCTTGCGGCATTCGATTCCTCTCGTCATTTTACGTCGGAAATGTATGTGTTCCATTCCCGATTGCGACTCAGGGAGCCAGAATACTGGAGGATAGGTTCTGGATATAGGAGCGATTTCCAGACGAACGGTGCCTCGGATCTGAATTCTGCTTGCGGCATTCGATTCCTCTCGTCATTTTACGTCGGAAATATATGTATTCTATTCCCGATTGCGACTCAGGGAGCCAGAATACTGGAGGATAGGTTTTTGGATATAGGAGCGATTTCCAGACGAACGGTGCCTCGGATCTGAATTCTGCTTGCGGCATTCGATTCCTCTCGTCATTTTACGTCGGAAATGTATGTGTTCTATTCCCGATTGCGACTCAGGGAGCCAGTATACTGGATGATAGGTTTTTGGATATAGGAGCGATTTCCAGACGAACGGTGCCTCGGATCTGAATTCTGCATGCGGCATTCGATTCCTCTCGTCATTTTACGTGGGAAATGCAGGTGGTCCATTCCTGATTAAGATTCTGGGAGCCAGAATACTGGAGGATAGGTTTTGGATATAGGAGCGATTTCTAGACGAACGGTGCCTCGGATCTGAATTCTGCTTGCGGCATTCGATTCCTCTCGTCATTTTACGTCGGAAATGTATGTGTTCCATTCCCCATTGCGGTTCAGAGAGCCAGTATACTGGAGGATAGGTTTTTGGATATAGGAGCGATTTCCAGACGAACGGTGCCTCGGATCTGAATTCTGCGTGCGGCATTCGATTCCTCTCGCCATTTTACGTGGGAAATGCATGTGTTCCTTTCCTGAATAAGATTCTGGGAGCCAGAATACTGGAGGATAGGTTCTGGATATAGGAGCGATTTGCAGACGAACGGTGCCTCGGATTTGAATTCTGCTTGCGGCATTCGATTCCTCTCGTCATTTTACGACGGAAATGTATGTGTTCCTTTCCTGATTAAGATTCTGGGAGCCAGAATACTGGAGGATAGGTTCTGGATATAGGGCCGATTTGCAGACGAACGGTGCCTCGGATCTGAATTCTGCTTGCGGCATTCGATTCCTCTCGTCATTTTACGTCGGAAATGTATGTGTTCTATTCCCGATTGCGACTCAGGGAGCCAGAATACTGGAGGATATGTTTTTGGATATAGGAGCGATTTCCAGACGAACGGTGCCTCGGATCTGAATTCTGCATGCGGCATTCGATTCCTCTCGTCATTTTACGTGGGAAATGCAGGTGGTCCATTCCTGATTAAGATTCTGGGAGCCAGAATACTGGAGGATAGGTTTTGGATATAGGAGCGATTTCCAGACGAACGGTGCCTCGGATCTGAATTCTGCTTGCAGTATTCGATTCATCTCGTCATTTTACGTGGGAAATGCATGTTTTCCTTTCCTGATTAAGATTCTGGGAGCCAGAATACTGGAGGATAGGTTCTGGATATAGGGCCGATTTGCAGACGAACGGTGCCTCGGATCTTAATTCTGCTTGCGGCATTCGATTCCTCTCGTCATTTTACGTCGGAAATGTATGTGTACCATTCCCGATTGCGACTCAGGGAGCCAGAATACTGCAGGATAGGTTTTTGGATATAGGAGCGATTTCCAGACGAACGGTGCCTCGGATCTGAATTCTGCATGCGGCATTCGATTCCTCTCGTCATTTTACGTGGGAAATGCATGTGTTCCTTTCCTGATTAAGATTCTGGGAGCCAGAATACTGGAGGATAGGTTTTGGATATAGGAGCGATTTTCAGACGAACGGTGCGTCGGATCTGAATTCTGCATGCGGCATTCGATTCCTCTCGTCATTTTACGTGGGAAATGCATGTGTTCCTTTCCTGATTAAGATTCTGGGAGCCAGAATACTGGAGGATAGGTTCTGGATATAGGGGCGATTTGCAGACGAACGGTGCCTCGGATCTGAATTCTGCATGCGGCATTCGATTCCTCTCGTCATTTTACGTTGGAAATGCATGTGTTCCTTTCCTGATTAATATTCGGGGAGCCAGAATACTGGAGGATAGGTTCTGGATATAGGGGCGATTTGCAGACGAACGGTGCCTCGGATCTGAATTCTGCTTACGGCATTCGATTCCTCTCGTCATTTTACGTGGGAAATGCAGGTGGTCCATTCCTGATTAAGATTCTGGGAGCCAGAATACTGGAGGATAGGTTTTGGATATAGGAGCGATTTCCAGACGAAAGGTGCCTCGGATCTGATTTCTGCTTGCGGCATTCGATTCCTCTCGTCATTTTACGTCGGAAATGTATGTGTTCCATTCCCGATTGCGACTCAGGGAGCCAGAATACTGGAGGATAGGTTCTGGATATAGGAGCAATTTGCAGACGAACGGTGCCTCGGATCTGAAGTCTGCATGCGGCATTCGATTCCTCTCGTCATTTTACGTGGGAAATGCATGTGTTCCTTTCCTGATTAAGATTCTGGGAGCCAGAATACTGGAGGATAGGTTTTGGATATAGGAGCGATTTTCAGACGAACGGTGCGTCGGATCTGAATTCTGCATGCGGCATTCGATTCCTCTCGTCATTTTACGTCGGAAATGTATGTGTACCATTCCCGATTGCGACTCAGGGAGCAAGAATACTGGAGGATAGGTTTTTGGATATAGGAGCGATTTCCAGACGAACGGTGCCTCGGATCTGAATTCTGCATGCGGCATTCGATTCCTCTCGTCATTTTAAGTGGGAAAGGCATGTGTTCCGTTCCTGATTAAGATTCTGGGAGCCAGAATACTGGAGGATAGGTTTTGGATATAGGAGCGATTTTCAGACAAACGGTGCCTCGGATCTGAATTCTGCATGCGGCATTCGATTCATCTCGTCATTTTACGTGGGAAATGCAGGTGGTCCATTCCTGATTAAGATTCTGGGAGCCAGATACTGGAGGATAGGTTTTGGATATAGGAGCGATTTTCAGACGAACGGTGCCTCGGATCTGAATTCTGCATGCGGCATTCGATTCATCTCGTCATTTTACGTGGGAAATGCATGTTTTACTTTCCTGATTAAGATTCTGGGAGCTGAATACTGGAGGATAGGTTTTGGATATAGGAGCGATTTGCAGACGAACGGTGCCTCGGATTTGAATTCTGCTTGCGGCATTCGATTCCTCTCGTCATTTTACGTCGGAAATGTATGTGTTCTATTCCCGATTGCGACTCAGGGAGCCAGAATACTGGAGGATAGGTGTTTGGATATAGGAGCGATTTTCAGACGAACGGTGCGTCGGATCTGAATTCTGCATGCGGCATTCGATTCCTCTCGTCATTTTACGTGGGAAATGCATGTGTTCCTTTCCTGATTAAGATTCTGGGAGCCAGAATACTGGAGGATAGGTTCTGGATATAGAGGCGATTTGCAGACGAACGGTGCCTCGGATCTGAATTCTGCATGCGGCATTCGATTCATCTCGTCATTTTACGTGGGAAATGCAGGTGGTCCATTCCTGATTAAGATTCTGGGAGCCAGATACTGGAGGATAGGTTTTGGATATAGGAGCGATTTGCAGACGAACGGTGCCTCGGATTTGAATTCTGCTTGCGGCATTCGATTCCTCTCGTCATTTTACGTCGGAAATGTATGTGTACCATTCCCGATTGCGACTCAGGGAGCCAGAATACTGGAGGATAGGTTTTTGGATATAGGAGCGATTTCCAGACGAACGGTGCCTCGGATCTGAATTCTGCATGCGGCATTCGATTCCTCTCGTCATTTTACGTGGGAAATGCATGTGTTCCTTTCCTGATTAAGATTCTGGGAGCCAGAATACTGGAGGATAGGTTTTGGATATAGGAGCGATTTTCAGACGAACGGTGCCTCGGATCTGAAATCTGCATGCGGCATTCGATTCCTCTCGTCATTTTACGTGGGAAATGCATGTGTTCCTTTCCTGATTAAGATTCTGGGAGCCAGAATACTGGAGGATAGGTTTTGGATATAGGAGCGATTTTCAGACGAACGGTGCGTCGGATCTGAATTCTGCATGCGGCATTCGATTCCTCTCGTCATTTTACCACGGAAATGCATGTGTTCCTTTCCTGATTAAGATTCTGGGAGCCAGAATACTGGAGGATAGGTTTTGTATATAGGAGCGATTTGCAGACGAACGGTGCCTCGGATTTGAATTCTGCTTGCGGCATTCGATTCCTCTCGTCATTTTACGTCGGAAATGTATGTGTTCCATTCCCGATTGCGACTCAGGGATCCAGAATACTGGAGGATAGGTTCTGGATATAGGAGCGATTTCCAGACGAACGGTGCCTCGGATCTGAATTCTGCTTGCGGCATTCGATTCCTCTCGTCATTTTACGTCGGAAATATATGTATTCTATTCCCGATTGCGACTCAGGGAGCCAGAATACTGGAGGATAGGTTTTTGGATATAGGAGCGATTTCCAGACGAACGGTGCCTCGGATCTGAATTCTGCTTGCGGCATTCGATTCCTCTCGTCATTTTACGTCGGAAATGTATGTGTTCTATTCCCGATTGCGACTCAGGGAGCCAGAATACTGGAGGATAGGTTCTGGATATAGGGCCGATTTGCAGACGAACGGTGCCTCGGATCTTAATTCTGCTTGCGGCATTCGATTCCTCTCGTCATTTTACGTCGGAAATGTATGTGTACCATTCCCGATTGCGACTCAGGGAGCCAGAATACTGCAGGATAGGTTTTTGGATATAGGAGCGATTTCCAGACGAACGGTGCCTCGGATCTGAATTCTGCATGCGGCATTCGATTCCTCTCGTCATTTTACGTGGGAAATGCATGTGTTCCTTTCCTGATTAAGATTCTGGGAGCCAGAATACTGGAGGATAGGTTTTGGATATAGGAGCGATTTTCAGACGAACGGTGCGTCGGATCTGAATTCTGCATGCGGCATTCGATTCCTCTCGTCATTTTACGTGGGAAATGCATGTGTTCCTTTCCTGATTAAGATTCTGGGAGCCAGAATACTGGAGGATAGGTTCTGGATATAGGGGCGATTTGCAGACGAACGGTGCCTCGGATCTGAATTCTGCATGCGGCATTCGATTCCTCTCGTCATTTTACGTTGGAAATGCATGTGTTCCTTTCCTGATTAATATTCGGGGAGCCAGAATACTGGAGGATAGGTTCTGGATATAGGGGCGATTTGCAGACGAACGGTGCCTCGGATCTGAATTCTGCTTACGGCATTCGATTCCTCTCGTCATTTTACGTGGGAAATGCAGGTGGTCCATTCCTGATTAAGATTCTGGGAGCCAGAATACTGGAGGATAGGTTTTGGATATAGGAGCGATTTCCAGACGAAAGGTGCCTCGGATCTGATTTCTGCTTGCGGCATTCGATTCCTCTCGTCATTTTACGTCGGAAATGTATGTGTTCCATTCCCGATTGCGACTCAGGGAGCCAGAATACTGGAGGATAGGTTCTGGATATAGGAGCAATTTGCAGACGAACGGTGCCTCGGATCTGAAGTCTGCATGCGGCATTCGATTCCTCTCGTCATTTTACGTGGGAAATGCATGTGTTCCTTTCCTGATTAAGATTCTGGGAGCCAGAATACTGGAGGATAGGTTTTGGATATAGGAGCGATTTTCAGACGAACGGTGCGTCGGATCTGAATTCTGCATGCGGCATTCGATTCCTCTCGTCATTTTACGTCGGAAATGTATGTGTACCATTCCCGATTGCGACTCAGGGAGCAAGAATACTGGAGGATAGGTTTTTGGATATAGGAGCGATTTCCAGACGAACGGTGCCTCGGATCTGAATTCTGCATGCGGCATTCGATTCCTCTCGTCATTTTAAGTGGGAAATGCATGTGTTCCTTTCCTGATTAAGATTCTGGGAGCCAGAATACTGGAGGATAGGTTCTGGATATAGTAGCGATTTTCAGACAAACGGTGCCTCGGATCTGAATTCTGCATGCGGCATTCGATTCATCTCGTCATTTTACGTGGGAAATGCAGGTGGTCCATTCCTGATTAAGATTCTGGGAGCCAGATACTGGAGGATAGGTTTTGGATATAGGAGCGATTTTCAGACGAACGGTGCCTCGGATCTGAATTCTGCTTGCGGCATTCGATTCCTCTCGTCATTTTACGTGGGAAATGCATGTTTTACTTTCCTGATTAAGATTCTGGGAGCTGAATACTGGAGGATAGGTTTTGGATATAGGAGCGATTTGCAGACGAACGGTGCCTCGGATTTGAATTCTGCTTGCGGCATTCGATTCCTCTCGTCATTTTACGTCGGAAATGTATGTGTTCTATTCCCGATTGCGACTCAGGGAGCCAGAATACTGGAGGATAGGTGTTTGGATATAGGAGCGATTTTCAGACGAACGGTGCGTCGGATCTGAATTCTGCATGCGGCATTCGATTCCTCTCGTCATTTTACGTGGGAAATGCATGTGTTCCTTTCCTGATTAAGATTCTGGGAGCCAGAATACTGGAGGATAGGTTCTGGATATAGAGGCGATTTGCAGACGAACGGTGCCTCGGATCTGAATTCTGCATGCGGCATTCGATTCATCTCGTCATTTTACGTGGGAAATGCAGGTGGTCCATTCCTGATTAAGATTCTGGGAGCCAGATACTGGAGGATAGGTTTTGGATATAGGAGCGATTTGCAGACGAACGGTGCCTCGGATTTGAATTCTGCTTGCGGCATTCGATTCCTCTCGTCATTTTACGTCGGAAATGTATGTGTACCATTCCCGATTGCGACTCAGGGAGCCAGAATACTGGAGGATAGGTTTTTGGATATAGGAGCGATTTCCAGACGAACGGTGCCTCGGATCTGAATTCTGCATGCGGCATTCGATTCCTCTCGTCATTTTACGTGGGAAATGCATGTGTTCCTTTCCTGATTAAGATTCTGGGAGCCAGAATACTGGAGGATAGGTTTTGGATATAGGAGCGATTTTCAGACGAACGGTGCCTCGGATCTGAAATCTGCATGCGGCATTCGATTCCTCTCGTCATTTTACGTGGGAAATGCATGTGTTCCTTTCCTGATTAAGATTCTGGGAGCCAGAATACTGGAGGATAGGTTTTGGATATAGGAGCGATTTTCAGACGAACGGTGCGTCGGATCTGAATTCTGCATGCGGCATTCGATTCCTCTCGTCATTTTGCATCGGAAATGCATGTGTTCCTTTCCTGATTAAGATTCTGGGAGCCAGAATACTGGAGGATAGGTTTTGTATATAGGAGCGATTTGCAGACGAACGGTGCCTCGGATTTGAATTCTGCTTGCGGCATTCGATTCCTCTCGTCATTTTACGTCGGAAATGTATGTGTTCCATTCCCGATTGCGACTCAGGGATCCAGAATACTGGAGGATAGGTTTTGGATATAGGAGCGATTTCCAGACGAACGGTGCCTCGGATCTGAATTCTGCTTGCGGCATTCGATTCCTCTCGTCATTTTACGTCGGAAATATATGTATTCTATTCCCGATTGCGACTCAGGGAGCCAGAATACTGGAGGATAGGTTTTTGGATATAGGAGCGATTTCCAGACGAACGGTGCCTCGGATCTGAATTCTGCTTGCGGCATTCGATTCCTCTCGTCATTTTACGTCGGAAATGTATGTGTTCTATTCCCGATTGCGACTCAGGGAGCCAGTATACTGGAGGATAGGTTTTTGGATATAGGAGCGATTTCCAGACGAACGGTGCCTCGGATCTGAATTCTGCATGCGGCATTCGATTCCTCTCGTCATTTTACGTGGGAAATGCAGGTGGTCCATTCCTGATTAAGATTCTGGGAGCCAGAATACTGGAGGATAGGTTTTGGATATAGGAGCGATTTCTAGACGAACGGTGCCTCGGATCTGAATTCTGCGTGCGGCATTCGATTCCTCTCGCCATTTTACGTGGGAAATGCATGTGTTCCTTTCCTGATTAAGATTCTGGGAGCCAGAATACTGGAGGATAGATTCTGGATATAGGAGCGATTTGCAGACGAACGGTGCCTCGGATCTGAATTCTGCTTGCGGCATTCGATTCCTCTCGTCATTTTACGTCGGAAATGTATGTGTTCCATTCCCCATTGCGGTTCAGAGAGCCAGTATACTGGAGGATAGGTTTTTGGATATAGGAGCGATTTCCAGACGAACGGTGCCTCGGATCTGAATTCTGCGTGCGGCATTCGATTCCTCTCGCCATTTTACGTGGGAAATGCATGTGTTCCTTTCCTGAATAAGATTCTGGGAGCCAGAATACTGGAGGATAGGTTCTGGATATAGGAGCGATTTGCAGACGAACGGTGCCTCGGATTTGAATTCTGCTTGCGGCATTCGATTCCTCTCGTCATTTTACGTGGGAAATGCATGTGTTCCTTTCCTGATTAAGATTCTGGGAGCCAGAATACTGGAGGATAGGTTCTGGATATAGAGGCGATTTGCAGACGAACGGTGCCTCGGATCTGAATTCTGCATGCGGCATTCGATTCATCTCGTCATTTTACGTGGGAAATGCATGTTTTACTTTCCTGATTAAGATTCTGGGAGCTGAATACTGGAGGATAGGTTTTGGATATAGGAGCGATTTGCAGACGAACGGTGCCTCGGATTTGAATTCTGCTTGCGGCATTCGATTCCTCTCGTCATTTTACGTCGGAAATGTATGTGTTCTATTCCCGATTGCGACTCAGGGAGCCAGAATACTGGAGGATAGGTGTTTGGATATAGGAGCGATTTTCAGACGAACGGTGCGTCGGATCTGAATTCTGCATGCGGCATTCGATTCCTCTCGTCATTTTACGTGGGAAATGCATGTGTTCCTTTCCTGATTAAGATTCTGGGAGCCAGAATACTGGAGGATAGGTTCTGGATATAGAGGCGATTTGCAGACGAACGGTGCCTCGGATCTGAATTCTGCATGCGGCATTCGATTCATCTCGTCATTTTACGTGGGAAATGCAGGTGGTCCATTCCTGATTAAGATTCTGGGAGCCAGATACTGGAGGATAGGTTTTGGATATAGGAGCGATTTGCAGACGAACGGTGCCTCGGATTTGAATTCTGCTTGCGGCATTCGATTCCTCTCGTCATTTTACGTCGGAAATGTATGTGTACCATTCCCGATTGCGACTCAGGGAGCCAGAATACTGGAGGATAGGTTTTTGGATATAGGAGCGATTTCCAGACGAACGGTGCCTCGGATCTGAATTCTGCATGCGGCATTCGATTCCTCTCGTCATTTTACGTGGGAAATGCATGTGTTCCTTTCCTGATTAAGATTCTGGGAGCCAGAATACTGGAGGATAGGTTTTGGATATAGGAGCGATTTTCAGACGAACGGTGCCTCGGATCTGAAATCTGCATGCGGCATTCGATTCCTCTCGTCATTTTACGTGGGAAATGCATGTGTTCCTTTCCTGATTAAGATTCTGGGAGCCAGAATACTGGAGGATAGGTTTTGGATATAGGAGCGATTTTCAGACGAACGGTGCGTCGGATCTGAATTCTGCATGCGGCATTCGATTCCTCTCGTCATTTTACCACGGAAATGCATGTGTTCCTTTCCTGATTAAGATTCTGGGAGCCAGAATACTGGAGGATAGGTTTTGTATATAGGAGCGATTATCAGACGAACGGAGCCTCGGATTTGAATTCTGCTTGCGGCATTCGATTCCTCTCGTCATTTTACGTCGGAAATGTATGTGTTCCATTCCCGATTGCGACTCAGGGATCCAGAATACTGGAGGATAGGTTCTGGATATAGGAGCGATTTCCAGACGAACGGTGCCTCGGATCTGAATTCTGCTTGCGGCATTCGATTCCTCTCGTCATTTTACGTCGGAAATATATGTATTCTATTCCCGATTGCGACTCAGGGAGCCAGAATACTGGAGGATAGGTTTTTGGATATAGGAGCGATTTCCAGACGAACGGTGCCTCGGATCTGAATTCTGCTTGCGGCATTCGATTCCTCTCGTCATTTTACGTCGGAAATGTATGTGTTCTATTCCCGATTGCGACTCAGGGAGCCAGTATACTGGATGATAGGTTTTTGGATATAGGAGCGATTTTCAGACGAACGGTGCCTCGGATCTGAATTCTGCATGCGGCATTCGATTCCTCTCGTCATTTTACGTGGGAAATGCAGGTGGTCCATTCCTGATTAAGATTCTGGGAGCCAGAATACTGGAGGATAGGTTTTGGATATAGGAGCGATTTCTAGACGAACGGTGCCTCGGATCTGAATTCTGCGTGCGGCATTCGATTCCTCTCGCCATTTTACGTGGGAAATGCATGTGTTCCTTTCCTGATTAAGATTCTGGGAGCCAGAATACTGGAGGATAGATTCTGGATATAGGAGCGATTTGCAGACGAACGGTGCCTCGGATCTGAATTCTGCTTGCGGCATTCGATTCCTCTCGTCATTTTACGTCGGAAATGTATGTGTTCCATTCCCCATTGCGGTTCAGAGAGCCAGTATACTGGAGGATAGGTTTTTGGATATAGGAGCGATTTCCAGACGAACGGTGCCTCGGATCTGAATTCTGCGTGCGGCATTCGATTCCTCTCGCCATTTTACGTGGGAAATGCATGTGTTCCTTTCCTGAATAAGATTCTGGGAGCCAGAATACTGGAGGATAGGTTCTGGATATAGGAGCGATTTGCAGACGAACGGTGCCTCGGATTTGAATTCTGCTTGCGGCATTCGATTCCTCTCGTCATTTTACGTGGGAAATGCATGTGTTCCTTTCCTGATTAAGATTCTGGGAGCCAGAATACTGGAGGATAGGTTCTGGATATAGAGGCGATTTGCAGACGAACGGTGCCTCGGATCTGAATTCTGCATGCGGCATTCGATTCATCTCGTCATTTTACGTGGGAAATGCAGGTGGTCCATTCCTGATTAAGATTCTGGGAGCCAGATACTGGAGGATAGGTTTTGGATATAGGAGCGATTTGCAGACGAACGGTGCCTCGGATTTGAATTCTGCTTGCGGCATTCGATTCCTCTCGTCATTTTACGTCGGAAATGTATGTGTACCATTCCCGATTGCGACTCAGGGAGCCAGAATACTGGAGGATAGGTTTTTGGATATAGGAGCGATTTCCAGACGAACGGTGCCTCGGATCTGAATTCTGCATGCGGCATTCGAGTCCTCTCGTCATTTTACGTGGGAAATGCATGTGTTCCTTTCCTGATTAAGATTCTGGGAGCCAGAATACTGGAGGATAGGTTTTGGATATAGGAGCGATTTTCAGACGAACGGTGCCTCGGATCTGAAATCTGCATGCGGCATTCGATTCCTCTCGTCATTTTACGTGGGAAATGCATGTGTTCCTTTCCTGATTAAGATTCTGGGAGCCAGAATACTGGAGGATAGGTTTTGGATATAGGAGCGATTTTCAGACGAACGGTGCGTCGGATCTGAATTCTGCATGCGGCATTCGATTCCTCTCGTCATTTTACGTGGGAAATGCATGTGTTCCTTTCCTGATTAAGATTCTGGGAGCCAGAATACTGGAGGATAGGTTTTGGATATAGGAGCGATTTTCAGACGAACGGTGCGTCGGATCTGAATTCTGCATGCGGCATTCGATTCCTCTCGTCATTTTACGTCGGAAATGTATGTGTTCCATTCCCGATTGCGACTCAGGGAGCCAGAATACTGGAGGATAGGTTTTGGATATAGGAGCGATTTCCAGACGAACGGTGCCTCGGATCTGAATTCTGCTTGCGGCATTCGATTCCTCTCGTCATTTTACCACGGAAATGTATGTGTTCCTTTCCTGATTAAGATTCTGGGAGCCAGAATACTGGAGGATAGGTTCTGGATATAGGGCCGATTTGCAGACGAACGGTGCCTCGGATCTGAATTCTGCTTGCGGCATTCGATTCCTCTCGTCATTTTACGTCGGAAATGTGTGTGTTCTATTCCCGATTGCGACTCAGGGAGCCAGTATACTGGAGGATAGATTTTTGGATATAGGAGCGATTTCCAGACGAACGGTGCCTCGGATCTGAATTCTGCATGCGGCATTCGATTCCTCTCGTCATTTTACGTGGGAAATGCAGGTGGTCCATTCCTGATTAAGATTCTGGGTGCCAGAATACTGAAGGATAGGTTTTGGATATAGGAGCGATTTCCAGACGAACGGTGCCTCGGATCTGAATTCTGCTTGCGGCATTCGATTCCTCTCGTCATTTTACGTCGGAAATGTATGTGTACCATTCCCGATTGCGACTCAGGGAGCCAGAATACTGGAGGATATGTTTTTGGATATAGGAGCGATTTCCAGATGAACGGTGCCTCGGATCTGAATTCTGCATGCGGCATTCGATTCCTCTCGTCATTTTACGTGGGAAATACATGTGTTCCTTTCCTGATTAAGATTCTGGGAGCCAGAATACTGGAGGATAGGTTTTGTATATAGGAGCGATTTGCAGACGAACGGTGCCTCGGATTTGAATTCTGCTTGCGGCATTCGATTCCTCTCGTCATTTTACGTCGGAAATGTATGTGTACCATTCCCGATTGCGACTCAGGGAGCCAGAATACTGGAGGATAGGTTCTGGATATAGGGGCGATTTGCAGACGAACGGTGCGTCGGATCTGAATTCTGCATGCGGCATTCGATTCCTCTCGTCATTTTACGTTGGAAATGCATGTGTTCCTTTCCTGATTAATATTCGGGGAGCCAGAATACTGGAGGATAGGTTCTGGATATAGGGGCGATTTGCAGACGAACGGTGCGTCGGATCTGAATTCTGCATGCGGCATTCGATTCCTCTCGTCATTTTACGTTGGAAATGCATGTGTTCCTTTCCTGATTAATATTCGGGGAGCCAGAATACTGGAGGATAGGTTCTGGATATAGGGGCGATTTGCAGACGAACGGTGCGTCGGATCTGAATTCTGCATGCGGCATTCGATTCCTCTCGTCATTTTACGTGGGAAATGCATGTTTTCCTTTCCTGATTAAGATTCTGGGAGCCAGAATACTGGAGGATAGGTTCTGGATATAGGGGCGATTTGCAGACGAACGGTGCCTCGGATCTGAATTCTGCTTACGGCATTCGATTCCTCTCGTCATTTTACGTGGGAAATGCATGTTTTCCTTTCCTGATTAAGATTCTGGGAGCCAGAATACTGGAGGATAGGTTCTGGACATAGGGGCGATTTGCAGACGAACGGTGCCTCGGATCTGAATTCTGCTTGCGGCATTCGATTCCTCTCGTCATTTTACGTGGGAAATGTATGTGTTCAGTTCCCGATTGCGCCTCAGGGAGCCAGAATACTGGAGGATAGGTTTTTGGATATAGGAGCGATTTCCAGACGAACGGTGCCTTGGATTTGAATTCTGCTTGCGGCATTCGATTCCTCTCGTCATTTTACGTCGGAAATGTATGTTTACCATTCCCGATTGCGACTCAGGCAGCCAGAATACTGGAGGATAGGTTCTGGATATAGGGGCGATTTGCAGACGAACGGTGCCTCGGATCTGAATTCTGCTTGCGGCATTCGATTCCTCTCGTCATTTTACGTCGGAAATGTATGTGTTCCATTCCTGATTAAGATTCTGGGAGCCAGAATACTGGAGGATAGGTTTTGGATATAGGAGCGATTTTCAGACTAACGGTGCCTCGGATCTGAATTCTGCATGCGGCATTCGATTCATCTCGTCATTTTACGTGGGAAGTGCATGTTTTCCTTTCCTGAGTAAGATTCTGGGAGCCAGAATACTGCAGGATAGGTTCTGGATATAGGGGCGATTTGCAGACGAACGGTGCGTCGGATCTGAATTCTGCATGCGGCATTCGATTCTTCTCGTCATTTTACGTGGGAAATGCATGTGTTCCTTTCCTGATTAAGATTCTGGGAGCCAGAATACTGGAGGATAGGTTTTGGATATAGGAGCGATTTGCAGACGAACGGTGCCTCGGATTTGAATTCTGCTTGCGGCATTCGATTCCTCTCGTCATTTTACGTCGGAAATGTATGTGTACCATTCCCGATTGCGACTCAGGCAGCCAGAATACTGGAGGATAGGTTCTGGATATAGGGGCGATTTGCAGACGAACGGTGCCTCGGATCTGAATTCTGCTTGCGGCATTCGATTCCTCTCGTCATTTTACGTCGGAAATATATGTGTTCCATTCCTGATTAAGATTCTGGGAGCCAGAATACTGGAGGATAGGTTTTGGATATAGGAGCGATTTTCAGACTAACGGTGCCTCGGATCTGAATTCTGCATGCGGCATTCGAATCATCTCGTCATTTTACGTGGGAAGTGCATGTTTTGCTTTCCTGAGTAAGATTCTGGGAGCCAGAATACTGCAGGATAGGTTCTGGATATAGGGGCGATTTGCAGACGAACGGTGCGTCGGATCTGAATTCTGCATGCGGCATTCGATTCCTCTCGTCATTTTACGTGGGAAATGCATGTGTTCCTTTCCTGATTAAGATTCTGGGAGCCAGAATACTGGAGGATAGGTTTTGGATATAGGAGCGATTTGCAGACGAACGGTGCCTCGGATTTGAATTCTGCTTGCGGCATTCGATTCCTCTCGTCATTTTACGTCGGAAATGTATGTGTACCATTCCCGATTGCGACTCAGGGAGCCAGAATACTGGAGGATAGGTTTTGGATATAGGAGCGATTTGCAGACGAACGGTGCCTCGGATTTGAATTCTGCTTGCGGCATTCGATTCCTCTCGTCATTTTACGTCGGAAATGTATGTGTACCATTCCCGATTGCGACTCAGGCAGCCAGAATACTGGAGGATAGGTTCTGGATATAGGGGCGATTTGCAGACGAACGGTGCCTCGGATCTGAATTCTGCTTGCGGCATTCGATTCCTCTCGTCATTTTACGTCGGAAATGAATGTGTTCCATTCCTGATTAAGATTCTGGGAGCCAGAATACTGGAGGATAGGTTTTGGATATAGGAGCGATTTTCAGACTAACGGTGCCTCGGATCTGAATTCTGCATGCGGCATTCGATTTATCTCGTCATTTTACGTGGGAAGTGCATGTTTTCCTTTCCTGAGTAAGATTCGGGGAGCCAGAATACTGGAGGATAGGTTCTGGATATAGGGGCGATTTGCAGACGAACGGTGCGTCGGATCTGAATTCTGCATGCGGCATTCGATTCCTCTCGTCATTTTACGTGGGAAATGCATGTGTTCCTTTCCTGATTAAGATTCTGGGAGCCAGAATACTGGAGGATAGGTTTTGGATATAGGAGCGATTTTCAGACGAACGGTGCCTCGGATCTGAAATCTGCATGCGGCATTCGATTCCTCTCGTCATTTTACGTGGGAAATGCATGTGTTCCTTTCCTGAGTAAGATTCGGGGAGCCAGAATACTGGAGGATAGGTTCTGGATATAGGGGCGATTTGCAGACGAACGGTGCGTCGGATCTGAATTCTGCATGCGGCATTCGATTCCTCTCGTCATTTTACGTGGGAAATGCATGTGTTCCTTTCCTGATTAAGATTCTGGGAGCCAGAATACTGGAGGATAGGTTCTGGATATAGGGCCGATTTGCAGACGAACGGTGCCTCGGATCTGAATTCTGCTTGCGGCATTCGATTCCTCTCGTCATTTTACGTCGGAAATGTGTGTGTTCTATTCCCGATTGCGACTCAGGGAGCCAGTATACTGGAGGATAGGTTTTTGGATATAGGAGCGATTTCCAGACGAACGGTGCCTCGGATCTGAATTCTGCATGCGGCATTCGATTCCTCTCGTCATTTTACGTGGGAAATGCAGGTGGTCCATTCCTGATTAAGATTCTGGGTGCCAGAATACTGAAGGATAGGTGTTGGATATACGAGCGATTTCCAGACGAACGGTGCCTCGGATCTGAATTCTGCTTGCGGCATTCGATTCCTCTCGTCATTTTACGTCGGAAATGTATGTGTACCATTCCCGATTGCGACTCAGGGAGCCAGAATACTGGAGGATATGTTTTTGGATATAGGAGCGATTTCCAGATGAACGGTGCCTCGGATCTGAATTCTGCATGCGGCATTCGATTCCTCTCGTCATTTTACGTGGGAAATACATGTGTTCCTTTCCTTATTAAGATTCTGGGAGCCAGAATACTGGAGGATAGGTTCTGGATATAGGGCCGATTTGCAGACGAACGGTGCCTCGGATCTGAATTCTGCTTGCGGCATTCGATTCCTCTCGTCATTTTACGTCGGAAATGTGTGTGTTCTATTCCCGATTGCGACTCAGGGAGCCAGTATACTGGAGGATAGATTTTTGGATATAGGAGCGATTTCCAGACGAACGGTGCCTCGGATCTGAATTCTGCATGCGGCATTCGATTCCTCTCGTCATTTTACGTGGGAAATGCAGGTGGTCCATTCCTGATTAAGATTCTGGGTGCCAGAATACTGAAGGATAGGTTTTGGATATAGGAGCGATTTCCAGACGAACGGTGCCTCGGATCTGAATTCTGCTTGCGGCATTCGATTCCTCTCGTCATTTTACGTCGGAAATGTATGTGTACCATTCCCGATTGCGACTCAGGGAGCCAGAATACTGGAGGATATGTTTTTGGATATAGGAGCGATTTCCAGATGAACGGTGCCTCGGATCTGAATTCTGCATGCGGCATTCGATTCCTCTCGTCATTTTACGTGGGAAACACATGTGTTCCTTTCCTGATTAAGATTCTGGGAGCCAGAATACTGGAGGATAGGTTTTGTATATAGGAGCGATTTGCAGACGAACGGTGCCTCGGATTTGAATTCTGCTTGCGGCATTCGATTCCTCTCGTCATTTTACGTCGGAAATGTATGTGTTCCATTCCCGATTGCGACTCAGGGAGCCAGAATACTGGAGGATAGGTTCTGGATATAGGAGCGATTTCCAGACGAACGGTGCCTCGGATCTGAATTCTGCTTGCGGCATTCGATTCCTCTCGTCATTTTACGTCGGAAATATATGTATTCTATTCCCGATTGCGACTCAGGGAGCCAGAATACTGGAGGATAGGTTTTGGATATAGGAGCGATTCGCAGACGAACGGTGCCTCGGATTTGAATTCTGCTTGCGGCATTCGATTCCTCTCGTCATTTTACGTCGGAAATGTATGTGTACCATTCCCGATTGCGACTCAGGCAGCCAGAATACTGGAGGATAGGTTTTGGATATAGGAGCGATTTGCAGACGAACGGTGCCTCGGATCTGAATTCTGCGTGCGGCATTCGATTCCTCTCGCCATTTTACGTGGGAAATGCATGTGTTCCTTTCCTGATTAAGATTCTGGGAGCCAGAATACTGGAGGATAGATTCTGGATATAGGAGCGATTTGCAGACGAACGGTGCCTCGGATCTGAACTCTGCTTGCGGCATTCGATTCCTCTCGTCATTTTACGTCGGAAATGTATGTGTTCCATTCCCCATTGCGGTTCAGAGAGCCAGTATACTGGAGGATAGGTTTTTGGATATAGGAGCGATTTCCAGACGAACGGTGCCTCGGATCTGAATTCTGCGTGCGGCATTCGATTCCTCTCGCCATTTTACGTGGGAAATGCATGTGTTCCTTTCCTGAATAAGATTCTGGGAGCCAGAATACTGGAGGATAGGTTCTGGATATAGGAGCGATTTGCAGACGAACGGTGCCTCGGATTTGAATTCTGCTTGCGGCATTCGATTCCTCTCGTCATTTTACGTGGGAAATGCAGGTGGTCCATTCCTGATTAAGATTCTGGGAGCCAGAATACTGGAGGATAGGTTTTTGGATATAGGAGCGATTTCCAGACGAACGGTGCCTCGGATCTGAATTCTGCATGCGGCATTCGATTCCTCTCGTCATTTTACGTGGGAAATGCAGGTGGTCCATTCCTGATTAAGATTCTGGGAGCCAGAATACTGGAGGATAGGTTTTGGATATAGGAGCGATTTCTAGACGAACGGTGCCTCGGATCTGAATTCTGCGTGCGGCATTCGATTCCTCTCGCCATTTTACGTGGGAAATGCATGTGTTCCTTTCCTGATTAAGATTCTGGGAGCCAGAATACTGGAGGATAGATTCTGGATATAGGAGCGATTTGCAGACGAACGGTGCCTCGGATCTGAATTCTGCTTGCGGCATTCGATTCCTCTCGTCATTTTACGTCGGAAATGTATGTGTTCCATTCCCCATTGCGGTTCAGAGAGCCAGTATACTGGAGGATAGGTTTTTGGATATAGGAGCGATTTCCAGACGAACGGTGCCTCGGATCTGAATTCTGCGTGCGGCATTCGATTCCTCTCGCCATTTTACGTGGGAAATGCATGTGTTCCTTTCCTGAATAAGATTCTGGGAGCCAGAATACTGGAGGATAGGTTCTGGATATAGGAGCGATTTGCAGACGAACGGTGCCTCGGATTTGAATTCTGCTTGCGGCATTCGATTCCTCTCGTCATTTTACGACGGAAATGTATGTGTTCTATTCCCGATTGCGACTCAGGGAGCCAGAATACTGGAGGATATGTTTTTGGATATAGGAGCGATTTCCAGACGAACGGTGCCTCGGATCTGAATTCTGCATGCGGCATTCGATTCCTCTCGTCATTTTACGTGGGAAATGCAGGTGGTCCATTCCTGATTAAGATTCTGGGAGCCAGAATACTGGAGGATAGGTTTTGGATATAGGAGCGATTTCCAGACGAACGGTGCCTCGGATCTGAATTCTGCTTGCAGTATTCGATTCATCTCGTCATTTTACGTGGGAAGTGCAAGTTTTCCTTTCCTGAGTAAGATTCTGGGAGCCAGAATACTGCAGGATAGGTTCTGGATATAGGGCCGATTTGCAGACGAACGGTGCCTCGGATCTTAATTCTGCTTGCGGCATTCGATTCCTCTCGTCATTTTACGTCGGAAATGTATGTGTACCATTCCCGATTGCGACTCAGGGAGCCAGAATACTGCAGGATAGGTTTTTGGATATAGGAGCGATTTCCAGACGAACGGTGCCTCGGATCTGAATTCTGCATGCGGCATTCGATTCCTCTCGTCATTTTACGTGGGAAATGCATGTGTTCCTTTCCTGATTAAGATTCTGGGAGCCAGAATACTGGAGGATAGGTTTTGGATATAGGAGCGATTTTCAGACGAACGGTGCGTCGGATCTGAATTCTGCATGCGGCATTCGATTCCTCTCGTCATTTTACGTGGGAAATGCATGTGTTCCTTTCCTGATTAAGATTCTGGGAGCCAGAATACTGGAGGATAGGTTCTGGATATAGGGGCGATTTGCAGACGAACGGTGCCTCGGATCTGAATTCTGCATGCGGCATTCGATTCCTCTCGTCATTTTACGTTGGAAATGCATGTGTTCCTTTCCTGATTAAGATTCGGGGAGCCAGAATACTGGAGGATAGGTTCTGGATATAGGGGCGATTTGCAGACGAACGGTGCCTCGGATTTGAATTCTGCTTGCGGCATTCGATTCCTCTCGTCATTTTACGTCGGAAATGTATGTGTACCATTCCCGATTGCGACTCAGGGAGCCAGAATACTGCAGGATAGGTTTTTGGATATAGGAGCGATTTCCAGACGAACGGTGCCTCGGATCTGAATTCTGCTTGCGGCATTCGATTCCTCTCGTCATTTTACGTCGGAAATGTATGTGTTCTATTCCCGATTGCGACTCAGGGAGCCAGAATACTGGAGGATATGTTTTTGTATATAGGAGCGATTTCCAGACGAACGGTGCCTCGGATCTGAATTCTGCTTGCGGCATTCGATTCCTCTCGTCATTTTACGTCGGAAATGTATGTGTTCCATTCCCCATTGCGGTTCAGGGAGCCAGAATACTGGAGGATAGGTTTTTGGCTATAGGAGCGATTTTCAGACGAACGGTGCCTCGGATCTGAATTCTGCATGCGGCATTCGATTCCTCTCGTCATTTTACGTTGGAAATGCATGTGTTCCTTTCCTGATTAAGATTCGGGGAGCCAGAATACTGGAGGATAGGTTCTGGAGATAGGGGCGATTTGCAGACGAACGGTGCCTCGGATCTGAATTCTGCTTACGGCATTCGATTCCTCTCGTCATTTTACGTGGGAAATGCAGGTGGTCCATTCCTGATTAAGATTCTGGGAGCCAGAATACTGGAGGATAGGTTTTGGATATAGGAGCGATTTTCAGACTAACGGTGCCTCGGATCTGAATTCTGCATGCGGCATTCGATTCATCTCGTCATTTTACGTGGGAAATGCATGTTTTCCTTTCCTGATTAAGATTCTGGGAGCCAGAATACTGGAGGATAGGTTCTGGATATAGGGGCGATTTTCAGACGAACGGTGCCTCGGATCTGAATTCTGCATGCGGCATTCGATTCATCTCGTCATTTTATGTGGGAAATGCATGTTTTCCTTTCCTGATTAAGATTCTGGGAGCCAGAATACTGGAGGATAGGTTCTGGATATAGGGGCGATTTGCAGACGAACGGTGCCTCGGATCTGAATTCTGCTTGCGGCATTCGATTCCTCTCGTCATTTTACGTCGGAAATGTATGTGTTCCATTCCCGATTGCGCCTCAGGGAGCCAGAATACTGGAGGATAGGTTTTTGGATATAGGAGCGATTTCCAGACGAACGGTGCCTCGGATCTGAATTCTGCTTACGGCATTCGATTCCTCTCGTCATTTTACGTCGGAAATATATGTGTTCCATTCCCCATTGCGGTTCAGGGAGCCAGAATACTGGAGGATAGGTTTTTGGCTATAGGAGCGATTTTCAGACGAACGGTGCCTCGGATCTGAATTCTGCATGCGGCATTCGATTCCTCTCGTCATTTTACGTTGGAAATGCATGTGTTCCTTTCCTGATTAAGATTCGGGGAGCCAGAATACTGGAGGATAGGTTCTGGATATAGGGGCGATTTGCAGACGAACGGTGCCTCGGATCTGAATTCTGCTTACGGCATTCGATTCCTCTCGTCATTTTACGTGGGAAATGCAGGTGGTCCATTCCTGATTAAGATTCTGGGAGCCAGAATACTGGAGGATAGGTTTTGGATATAGGAGCGATTTCCAGACGAAAGGTGCCTCGGATCTGATTTCTGCTTGCGGCATTCGATTCCTCTCGTCATTTTACGTCGGAAATGTATGTGTTCCATTCCCGATTGCGACTCAGGGAGCCAGAATACTGGAGGATAGGTTCTGGATATAGGAGCAATTTGCAGACGAACGGTGCCTCGGATCTGAATTCTGCTTGCGGCATTCGATTCCTCTCGTCATTTTACGTCGGAAATGAATGTGTTCCATTCCTGATTAAGATTCTGGGAGCCAGAATACTGGAGGATAGGTTTTGGATATAGGAGCGATTTGCAGACGAACGGTGCGTCGGATCTGAATTCTGCATGCGGCATTCGATTCCTCTCGTCATTTTACGTTGGAAATGCATGTGTTCCTTTCCTGATTAAGATTCGGGGAGCCAGAATACTGGAGGATAGGTTCTGGATATAGGGGCGATTTGCAGACGAACGGTGCCTCGGATTTGAATTCTGCTTGCGGCATTCGATTCCTCTCGTCATTTTACGTCGGAAATGTATGTGTACCATTCCCGATTGCGACTCAGGCAGCCAGAATACTGGAGGATAGGTGCTGGATATAGGGGCGATTTGCAGACGAACGGTGCGTCGGATCTGAATTCTGCATGCGGCATTCGATTCCTCTCGTCATTTTACGTTGGAAATGCATGTGTTCCTTTCCTGATTAATATTCGGGGAGCCAGAATACTGGAGGATAGGTTCTGGATATAGGGGCGATTTGCAGACGAACGGTGCCTCGGATTTGAATTCTGCTTGCGGCATTCGATTCCTCTCGTCATTTTACGTCGGAAATGTATGTGTACCATTCCCGATTGCGACTCAGGGAGCCAGAATACTGGAGGATAGGTTCTGGATATAGGGGCGATTTGCAGACGAACGGTGCGTCGGATCTGAATTCTGCATGCGGCATTCGATTCCTCTCGTCATTTTACGTTGGAAATGCATGTGTTCCTTTCCTGATTAATATTCGGGGAGCCAGAATACTGGAGGATAGGTTCTGGATATAGGGGCGATTTGCAGACGAACGGTGCCTCGGATTTGAATTCTGCTTGCGGCATTCGATTCCTCTCGTCATTTTACGTCGGAAATGAATGTGTTCCATTCCTGATTAAGATTCTGGGAGCCAGAATACTGGAGGATAGGTTTTGGATATAGGAGCGATTTGCAGACGAACGGTGCGTCGGATCTGAATTCTGCATGCGGCATTCGATTCCTCTCGTCATTTTACGTTGGAAATGCATGTGTTCCTTTCCTGAATAAGATTCTGGGAGCCAGAATACTGGAGGATAGGTTCTGGATATAGGAGCGATTTGCAGACGAACGGTGCCTCGGATTTGAATTCTGCTTGCGGCATTCGATTCCTCTCGTCATTTTACGTGGGAAATGCAGGTGGTCCATTCCTGATTAAGATTCTGGGAGCCAGAATACTGGAGGATAGGTTTTTGGATATAGGAGCGATTTCCAGACGAACGGTGCCTCGGATCTGAATTCTGCATGCGGCATTCGATTCCTCTCGTCATTTTACGTGGGAAATGCAGGTGGTCCATTCCTGATTAAGATTCTGGGAGCCAGAATACTGGAGGATAGGTTTTGGATATAGGAGCGATTTCTAGACGAACGGTGCCTCGGATCTGAATTCTGCGTGCGGCATTCGATTCCTCTCGCCATTTTACGTGGGAAATGCATGTGTTCCTTTCCTGATTAAGATTCTGGGAGCCAGAATACTGGAGGATAGATTCTGGATATAGGAGCGATTTGCAGACGAACGGTGCCTCGGATCTGAATTCTGCTTGCGGCATTCGATTCCTCTCGTCATTTTACGTCGGAAATGTATGTGTTCCATTCCCCATTGCGGTTCAGAGAGCCAGTATACTGGAGGATAGGTTTTTGGATATAGGAGCGATTTCCAGACGAACGGTGCCTCGGATCTGAATTCTGCGTGCGGCATTCGATTCCTCTCGCCATTTTACGTGGGAAATGCATGTGTTCCTTTCCTGAATAAGATTCTGGGAGCCAGAATACTGGAGGATAGGTTCTGGATATAGGAGCGATTTGCAGACGAACGGTGCCTCGGATTTGAATTCTGCTTGCGGCATTCGATTCCTCTCGTCATTTTACGACGGAAATGTATGTGTTCCTTTCCTGATTAAGATTCTGGGAGCCAGAATACTGGAGGATAGGTTCTGGATATAGGGCCGATTTGCAGACGAACGGTGCCTCGGATCTGAATTCTGCTTGCGGCATTCGATTCCTCTCGTCATTTTACGTCGGAAATGTATGTGTTCTATTCCCGATTGCGACTCAGGGAGCCAGAATACTGGAGGATATGTTTTTGGATATAGGAGCGATTTCCAGACGAACGGTGCCTCGGATCTGAATTCTGCATGCGGCATTCGATTCCTCTCGTCATTTTACGTGGGAAATGCAGGTGGTCCATTCCTGATTAAGATTCTGGGAGCCAGAATACTGGAGGATAGGTTTTGGATATAGGAGCGATTTCCAGACGAACGGTGCCTCGGATCTGAATTCTGCTTGCAGTATTCGATTCATCTCGTCATTTTACGTGGGAAGTGCAAGTTTTCCTTTCCTGAGTAAGATTCTGGGAGCCAGAATACTGCAGGATAGGTTCTGGATATAGGGCCGATTTGCAGACGAACGGTGCCTCGGATCTTAATTCTGCTTGCGGCATTCGATTCCTCTCGTCATTTTACGTCGGAAATGTATGTGTACCATTCCCGATTGCGACTCAGGGAGCCAGAATACTGCAGGATAGGTTTTTGGATATAGGAGCGATTTCCAGACGAACGGTGCCTCGGATCTGAATTCTGCATGCGGCATTCGATTCCTCTCGTCATTTTACGTGGGAAATGCATGTGTTCCTTTCCTGATTAAGATTCTGGGAGCCAGAATACTGGAGGATAGGTTTTGGATATAGGAGCGATTTTCAGACGAACGGTGCGTCGGATCTGAATTCTGCATGCGGCATTCGATTCCTCTCGTCATTTTACGTGGGAAATGCATGTGTTCCTTTCCTGATTAAGATTCTGGGAGCCAGAATACTGGAGGATAGGTTCTGGATATAGGGGCGATTTGCAGACGAACGGTGCCTCGGATCTGAATTCTGCATGCGGCATTCGATTCCTCTCGTCATTTTACGTTGGAAATGCATGTGTTCCTTTCCTGATTAATATTCGGGGAGCCAGAATACTGGAGGATAGGTTCTGGATATAGGGGCGATTTGCAGACGAACGGTGCCTCGGATTTGAATTCTGCTTGCGGCATTCGATTCCTCTCGTCATTTTACGTCGGAAATGTATGTGTACCATTCCCGATTGCGACTCAGGGAGCCAGAATACTGCAGGATAGGTTTTTGGATATAGGAGCGATTTCCAGACGAACGGTGCCTCGGATCTGAATTCTGCTTGCGGCATTCGATTCCTCTCGTCATTTTACGTCGGAAATGTATGTGTTCTATTCCCGATTGCGACTCAGGGAGCCAGAATACTGGAGGATATGTTTTTGTATATAGGAGCGATTTCCAGACGAACGGTGCCTCGGATCTGAATTCTGCTTGCGGCATTCGATTCCTCTCGTCATTTTACGTCGGAAATGTATGTGTTCCATTCCCCATTGCGGTTCAGAGAGCCAGTATACTGGAGGATAGGTTTTTGGATATAGGAGCGATTTCCAGACGAACGGTGCCTCGGATCTGAATTCTGCGTGCGGCATTCGATTCCTCTCGCCATTTTACGTGGGAAATGCATGTGTTCCTTTCCTGAATAAGATTCTGGGAGCCAGAATACTGGAGGATAGGTTCTGGATATAGGAGCGATTTGCAGACGAACGGTGCCTCGGATTTGAATTCTGCTTGCGGCATTCGATTCCTCTCGTCATTTTACGTGGGAAATGCAGGTGGTCCATTCCTGATTAAGATTCTGGGAGCCAGAATACTGGAGGATAGGTTTTTGGATATAGGAGCGATTTCCAGACGAACGGTGCCTCGGATCTGAATTCTGCATGCGGCATTCGATTCCTCTCGTCATTTTACGTGGGAAATGCAGGTGGTCCATTCCTGATTAAGATTCTGGGAGCCAGAATACTGGAGGATAGGTTTTGGATATAGGAGCGATTTCTAGACGAACGGTGCCTCGGATCTGAATTCTGCGTGCGGCATTCGATTCCTCTCGCCATTTTACGTGGGAAATGCATGTGTTCCTTTCCTGATTAAGATTCTGGGAGCCAGAATACTGGAGGATAGATTTTGGATATAGGAGCGATTTGCAGACGAACGGTGCCTCGGATCTGAATTCTGCTTGCGGCATTCGATTCCTCTCGTCATTTTACGTCGGAAATGTATGTGTTCCATTCCCCATTGCGGTTCAGAGAGCCAGTATACTGGAGGATAGGTTTTTGGATATAGGAGCGATTTCCAGACGAACGGTGCCTCGGATCTGAATTCTGCGTGCGGCATTCGATTCCTCTCGCCATTTTACGTGGGAAATGCATGTGTTCCTTTCCTGAATAAGATTCTGGGAGCCAGAATACTGGAGGATAGGTTCTGGATATAGGAGCGATTTGCAGACGAACGGTGCCTCGGATTTGAATTCTGCTTGCGGCATTCGATTCCTCTCGTCATTTTACGACGGAAATGTATGTGTTCCTTTCCTGATTAAGATTCTGGGAGCCAGAATACTGGAGGATAGGTTCTGGATATAGGGCCGATTTGCAGACGAACGGTGCCTCGGATCTGAATTCTGCTTGCGGCATTCGATTCCTCTCGTCATTTTACGTCGGAAATGTATGTGTTCTATTCCCGATTGCGACTCAGGGAGCCAGAATACTGGAGGATATGTTTTTGGATATAGGAGCGATTTCCAGACGAACGGTGCCTCGGATCTGAATTCTGCATGCGGCATTCGATTCCTCTCGTCATTTTACGTGGGAAATGCAGGTGGTCCATTCCTGATTAAGATTCTGGGAGCCAGAATACTGGAGGATAGGTTTTGGATATAGGAGCGATTTCCAGACGAACGGTGCCTCGGATCTGAATTCTGCTTGCAGTATTCGATTCATCTCGTCATTTTACGTGGGAAGTGCAAGTTTTCCTTTCCTGAGTAAGATTCTGGGAGCCAGAATACTGCAGGATAGGTTCTGGATATAGGGGCGATTTGCAGACGAACGGTGCCTCGGATCTGAATTCTGCTTGCGGCATTCGATTCCTCTCGTCATTTTACGTCGGAAATGTATGTGTTCCATTCCTGATTAAGATTCTGGGAGCCAGAATACTGGAGGATAGGTTCTGGATATAGGGGCGATTTGCAGACGAACGGTGCGTCGGATCTGAATTCTGCATGCGGCATTCGATTCCTCTCGTCATTTTACGTTGGAAATGCATGTGTTCCTTTCCTGATTAATATTCGGGGAGCCAGAATACTGGAGGATAGGTTTTGGATATAGGAGCGATTTCCAGACGAACGGTGCCTCGGATCTGAATTCTGCTTGCAGTATTCGATTCATCTCGTCATTTTACGTGGGAAGTGCAAGTTTTCCTTTCCTGAGTAAGATTCTGGGAGCCAGAATACTGCAGGATAGGTTCTGGATATAGGGGCGATTTGCAGACGAACGGTGCCTCGGATCTGAATTCTGCTTGCGGCATTCGATTCCTCTCGTCATTTTACGTCGGAAATGTATGTGTTCTATTCCCGATTGCGCCTCAGGGAGCCAGAATACTGGAGGATAGGTTTTTGGATATAGGAGCGATTTCCAGACGAACGGTGCCTTGGATTTGAATTCTGCTTGCGGCATTCGATTCCTCTCGTCATTTTACGTCGGAAATGTATGTTTACCATTCCCGATTGCGACTCAGGCAGCCAGAATACTGGAGGATAGGTTCTGGATATAGGGGCGATTTGCAGACGAACGGTGCCTCGGATCTGAATTCTGCTTGCGGCATTCGATTCCTCTCGTCATTTTACGTCGGAAATGTATGTGTTCCATTCCTGATTAAGATTCTGGGAGCCAGAATACTGGAGGATAGGTTTTGGATATAGGAGCGATTTTCAGACTAACGGTGCCTCGGATCTGAATTCTGCATGCGGCATTCGATTCATCTCGTCATTTTACGTGGGAAGTGCATGTTTTCCTTTCCTGAGTAAGATTCTGGGAGCCAGAATACTGCAGGATAGGTTCTGGATATAGGGGCGATTTGCAGACGAACGGTGCGTCGGATCTGAATTCTGCATGCGGCATTCGATTCTTCTCGTCATTTTACGTGGGAAATGCATGTGTTCCTTTCCTGATTAAGATTCTGGGAGCCAGAATACTGGAGGATAGGTTTTGGATATAGGAGCGATTTGCAGACGAACGGTGCCTCGGATTTGAATTCTGCTTGCGGCATTCGATTCCTCTCGTCATTTTACGTCGGAAATGTATGTGTACCATTCCCGATTGCGACTCAGGGAGCCAGAATACTGGAGGATAGGTTCTGGATATAGGGGCGATTTGCAGACGAACGGTGAGTCGGATCTGAATTCTGCATGCGGCATTCGATTCCTCTCGTCATTTTACGTTGGAAATGCATGTGTTCCTTTCCTGATTAATATTCGGGGAGCCAGAATACTGGAGGATAGGTTTTGGATATAGGAGCGATTTGCAGACGAACGGTGCCTCGGATTTGAATTCTGCTTGCGGCATTCGATTCCTCTCGTCATTTTACGTCGGAAATGTATGTGTACCATTCCCGATTGCGACTCAGGCAGCCAGAATACTGGAGGATAGGTTCTGGATATAGGGGCGATTTGCAGACGAACGGTGCCTCGGATCTGAATTCTGCTTGCGGCATTCGATTCCTCTCGTCATTTTACGTCGGAAATGTATGTGTTCCATTCCTGATTAAGATTCTGGGAGCCAGAATACTGGTGGATAGGTTTTGGATATAGGAGCGATTTTCAGACTAACGGTGCCTCGGATCTGAATTCTGCATGCGGCATTCGATTCATCTCGTCATTTTACGTGGGAAGTGCATGTTTTCCTTTCCTGAGTAAGATTCGGGGAGCCAGAATACTGGAGGATAGGTTCTGGATATAGGGGCGATTTGCAGACGAACGGTGCGTCGGATCTGAATTCTGCATGCGGCATTCGATTCCTCTCGTCATTTTACGTGGGAAATGCATGTGTTCCTTTCCTGATTAAGATTCTGGGAGCCAGAATACTGGAGGATAGGTTTTGGATATAGGAGCGATTTGCAGACGAACGGTGCCTCGGATTTGAATTCTGCTTGCGGCATTCGATTCCTCTCGTCATTTTACGTCGGAAATGTATGTTTTCCTTTCCCGATTGCGACTCAGGCAGCCAGAATACTGGAGGATAGGTTCTGGATATAGGAGCGATTTGCAGACGAACGGTGCCTCGGATCTGAATTCTGCTTGCGGCATTCGATTCCTCTCGTCATTTTACGTCGGAAATATATGTGTTCCATTCCTGATTAAGATTCTGGGAGCCAGAATACTGGAGGATAGGTTTTGGATATAGGAGCGATTTTCAGACTAACGGTGCCTCGGATCTGAATTCTGCATGCGGCATTCGAATCATCTCGTCATTTTACGTGGGAAGTGCATGTTTTGCTTTCCTGAGTAAGATTCTGGGAGCCAGAATACTGCAGGATAGGTTCTGGATATAGGGGCGATTTGCAGACGAACGGTGCGTCGGATCTGAATTCTGCATGCGGCATTCGATTCCTCTCGTCATTTTACGTGGGAATTGCATGTGTTCCTTTCCTGATTAAGATTCTGGGAGCCAGAATACTGGAGGATAGGTTTTGGATATAGGAGCGATTTGCAGACGAACGGTGCCTCGGATTTGAATTCTGCTTGCGGCATTCGATTCCTCTCGTCATTTTACGTCGGAAATGTATGTTTACCATTCCCGATTGCGACTCAGGCAGCCAGAATACTGGAGGATAGGTTCTGGATATAGGGGCGATTTGCAGACGAACGGTGCCTCGGATCTGAATTCTGCTTGCGGCATTCGATTCCTCTCGTCATTTTACGTCGGAAATGTATGTGTTCCATTCCTGATTAAGATTCTGGGAGCCAGAATACTGGAGGATAGGTTTTGGATATAGGAGCGATTTTCAGACTAACGGTGCCTCGGATCTGAATTCTGCATGCGGCATTCGATTCATCTCGTCATTTTACGTGGGAAGTGCAAGTTTTCCTTTCCTGAGTAAGATTCTGGGAGCCAGAATACTGCAGGATAGGTTCTGGATATAGGGGCGATTTGCAGACGAACGGTGCGTCGGATCTGAATTCTGCATGCGGCATTCGATTCCTCTCGTCATTTTACGTGGGACATGTATGTGTACCATTCCCGATTGCGACTCAGGGAGCCAGAATACTGGAGGATAGGTTCTGGATATAGGGGCGATTTGCAGACGAACGGTGCGTCGGATCTGAATTCTGCATGCGGCATTCGATTCCTCTCGTCATTTTACGTTGGAAATGCATGTGTTCCTTTCCTGATTAATATTCGGGGAGCCAGAATACTGGAGGATAGGTTCTGGATATAGGGGCGATTTGCAGACGAACGGTGCGTCGGATCTGAATTCTGCATGCGGCATTCGATTCCTCTCGTCATTTTACGTGGGAAATGCATGTGTTCCTTTCCTGATTAAGATTCTGGGAGCCAGAATACTCGAGGATAGGTTCTGGATATAGGGGCGATTTGCAGACGAACGGTGCCTCGGATCTGAATTCTGCTTGCGGCATTCGATTCCTCTCGTCATTTTACGTCGGAAATATATGTGTTCCATTCCTGATTAAGATTCTGGGAGCCAGAATACTGGAGGATAGGTTTTGGATATAGGAGCGATTTTCAGACTAACGGTGCCTCGGATCTGAATTCTGCATGCGGCATTCGAATCATCTCGTCATTTTACGTGGGAAATGCATGTTTTGCTTTCCTGAGTAAGATTCTGGGAGCCAGAATACTGCAGGATAGGTTCTGGATATAGGGGCGATTTGCAGACGAACGGTGCGTCGGATCTGAATTCTGCATGCGGCATTCGATTCCTCTCGTCATTTTACGTGGGAATTGCATGTGTTCCTTTCCTGATTAAGATTCTGGGAGCCAGAATACTGGAGGATAGGTTTTGGATATAGGAGCGATTTGCAGACGAACGGTGCCTCGGATTTGAATTCTGCTTGCGGCATTCGATTCCTCTCGTCATTTTACGTCGGAAATGTATGTGTACCATTCCCGATTGCGACTCAGGCAGCCAGAATACTGGAGGATAGGTTTTGGATATAGGAGCGATTTGCAGACGAACGGTGCCTCGGATTTGAATTCTGCTTGCGGCATTCGATTCCTCTCGTCATTTTACGTCGGAAATGTATGTGTACCATTCCCGATTGCGACTCAGGGAGCCAGAATACTGGAGGATAGGTTCTGGATATAGGGGCGATTTGCAGACGAACGGTGCCTCGGATCTGAATTCTGCTTGCGGCATTCGATTCCTCTCGTCATTTTACGTCGGAAATGTATGTGTTCCATTCCTGATTAAGATTCTGGGAGCCAGAATACTGGAGGATAGGTTTTGGATATAGGAGCGATTTTCAGACTAACGGTGCCTCGGATCTGAATTCTGCATGCGGCATTCGATTCATCTCGTCATTTTACGTGGGAAGTGCATGTTTTCCTTTCCTGAGTAAGATTCGGGGAGCCAGAATACTGGAGGATAGGTTCTGGATATAGGGGCGATTTGCAGACGAACGGTGCGTCGGATCTGAATTCTGCATGCGGCATTCGATTCCTCTCGTCATTTTACGTGGGAAATGCATGTGTTCCTTTCCTGATTAAGATTCTGGGAGCCAGAATACTGGAGGATAGGTTTTGGATATAGGAGCGATTTGCAGACGAACGGTGCCTCGGATTTGAATTCTGCTTGCGGCATTCGATTCCTCTCGTCATTTTACGTCGGAAATGTATGTTTACCATTCCCGATTGCGACTCAGGCAGCCAGAATACTGGAGGATAGGTTCTGGATATAGGGGCGATTTGCAGACGAACGGTGCCTCGGATCTGAATTCTGCTTGCGGCATTCGATTCCTCTCGTCATTTTACGTCGGAAATGTATGTGTTCCATTCCTGATTAAGATTCTGGGAGCCAGAATACTGGTGGATAGGTTTTGGATATAGGAGCGATTTTCAGACTAACGGTGCCTCGGATCTGAATTCTGCATGCGGCATTCGATTCATCTCGTCATTTTACGTGGGAAGTGCATGTTTTCCTTTCCTGAGTAAGATTCGGGGAGCCAGAATACTGGAGGATAGGTTCTGGATATAGGGGCGATTTGCAGACGAACGGTGCGTCGGATCTGAATTCTGCATGCGGCATTCGATTCCTCTCGTCATTTTACGTGGGAAATGCATGTGTTCCTTTCCTGATTAAGATTCTGGGAGCCAGAATACTGGAGGATAGGTTTTGGATATAGGAGCGATTTGCAGACGAACGGTGCCTCGGATTTGAATTCTGCTTGCGGCATTCGATTCCTCTCGTCATTTTACGTCGGAAATGTATGTTTACCATTCCCGATTGCGACTCAGGCAGCCAGAATACTGGGGGATAGGTTCTGGATATAGGGGCGATTTGCAGACGAACGGTGCCTCGGATCTGAATTCTGCTTGCGGCATTCGATTCCTCTCGTCATTTTACGTCGGAAATATATGTGTTCCATTCCTGATTAAGATTCTGGGAGCCAGAATACTGGAGGATAGGTTTTGGATATAGGAGCGATTTTCAGACTAACGGTGCCTCGGATCTGAATTCTGCATGCGGCATTCGAATCATCTCGTCATTTTACGTGGGAAGTGCATGTTTTGCTTTCCTGAGTAAGATTCTGGGAGCCAGAATACTGCAGGATAGGTTCTGGATATAGGGGCGATTTGCAGACGAACGGTGCGTCGGATCTGAATTCTGCATGCGGCATTCGATTCCTCTCGTCATTTTACGTGGGAATTGCATGTGTTCCTTTCCTGATTAAGATTCTGGGAGCCAGAATACTGGAGGATAGGTTTTGGATATAGGAGCGATTTGCAGACGAACGGTGCCTCGGATCTGAATTCTGCTTGCGGCATTCGATTCCTCTCGTCATTTTACGTCGGAAATGTATGTTTACCATTCCCGATTGCGACTCAGGCAGCCAGAATACTGGAGGATAGGTTCTGGATATAGGGGCGATTTGCAGACGAACGGTGCCTCGGATCTGAATTCTGCTTGCGGCATTCGATTCCTCTCGTCATTTTACGTCGGAAATGAATGTGTTCCATTCCTGATTAAGATTCTGGGAGCCAGAATACTGGAGGATAGGTTTTGGATATAGGAGCGATTTTCAGACTAACGGTGCCTCGGATCTGAATTCTGCATGCGGCATTCGATTCATCTCGTCATTTTACGTGGGAAGTGCAAGTTTTCCTTTCCTGAGTAAGATTCTGGGAGCCAGAATACTGCAGGATAGGTTCTGGATATAGGGGCGATTTGCAGACGAACGGTGCGTCGGATCTGAATTCTGCATGCGGCATTCGATTCCTCTCGTCATTTTACGTGGGAAATGTATGTGTACCATTCCCGATTGCGACTCAGGGAGCCAGAATACTGGAGGATAGGTTCTGGATATAGGGGCGATTTGCAGACGAACGGTGCGTCGGATCTGAATTCTGCATGCGGCATTCGATTCCTCTCGTCATTTTACGTTGGAAATGCATGTGTTCCTTTCCTGATTAATATTCGGGGAGCCAGAATACTGGAGGATAGGTTCTGGATATAGGGGCGATTTGCAGACGAACGGTGCGTCGGATCTGAATTCTGCATGCGGCATTCGATTCCTCTCGTCATTTTACGTTGGAAATGCATGTGTTCCTTTCCTGATTAATATTCGGGGAGCCAGAATACTGGAGGATAGGTTCTGGATATAGGGGCGATTTGCAGACGAACGGTGCGTCGGATCTGAATTCTGCATGCGGCATTCGATTCCTCTCGTCATTTTACGTGGGAAATGCATGTGTTCCTTTCCTGATTAAGATTCTGGGAGCCAGAATACTGGAGGATAGGTTTTGGATATAGGAGCGATTTGCAGACGAACGGTGCCTCGGATTTGAATTCTGCTTGCGGCATTCGATTCCTCTCGTCATTTTACGTCGGAAATGTATGTTTACCATTCCCGATTGCGACTCAGGCAGCCAGAATACTGGAGGATAGGTTCTGGATATAGGGGCGATTTGCAGACGAACGGTGCCTCGGATCTGAATTCTGCTTGCGGCATTCGATTCCTCTCGTCATTTTACGTCGGAAATATATGTGTTCCATTCCTGATTAAGATTCTGGGAGCCAGAATACTGGAGGATAGGTTTTGGATATAGGAGCGATTTTCAGACTAACGGTGCCTCGGATCTGAATTCTGCATGCGGCATTCGAATCATCTCGTCATTTTACGTGGGAAATGCATGTTTTGCTTTCCTGAGTAAGATTCTGGGAGCCAGAATACTGCAGGATAGGTTCTGGATATAGGGGCGATTTGCAGACGAACGGTGCGTCGGATCTGAATTCTGCATGCGGCATTCGATTCCTCTCGTCATTTTACGTGGGAATTGCATGTGTTCCTTTCCTGATTAAGATTCTGGGAGCCAGAATACTGGAGGATAGGTTTTGGATATAGGAGCGATTTGCAGACGAACGGTGCCTCGGATTTGAATTCTGCTTGCGGCATTCGATTCCTCTCGTCATTTTACGTCGGAAATGTATGTGTACCATTCCCGATTGCGACTCAGGCAGCCAGAATACTGGAGGATAGGTTTTGGATATAGGAGCGATTTGCAGACGAACGGTGCCTCGGATTTGAATTCTGCTTGCGGCATTCGATTCCTCTCGTCATTTTACGTCGGAAATGTATGTGTACCATTCCCGATTGCGACTCAGGCAGCCAGAATACTGGAGGATAGGTTCTGGATATAGGGGCGATTTGCAGACGAACGGTGCCTCGGATCTGAATTCTGCTTGCGGCATTCGATTCCTCTCGTCATTTTACGTCGGAAATGTATGTGTTCCATTCCTGATTAAGATTCTGGGAGCCAGAATACTGGAGGATAGGTTTTGGATATAGGAGCGATTTTCAGACGAACGGTGCCTCGGATCTGAATTCTGCATGCGGCATTCGATTCATCTCGTCATTTTACGTGGGAAGTGCATGTTTTCCTTTCCTGAGTAAGATTCTGGGAGCCAGAATACTGGAGGATAGGTTCTGGATATAGGGGCGATTTGCAGACGAACGGTGCGTCGGATCTGAATTCTGCATGCGGCATTCGATTCCTCTCGTCATTTTACGTGGGAAATGCATGTGTTCCTTTCCTGATTAAGATTCTGGGAGCCAGAATACTGGAGGATAGGTTTTGGATATAGGAGCGATTTGCAGACGAACGGTGCCTCGGATTTGAATTCTGCTTGCGGCATTCGATTCCTCTCGTCATTTTACGTCGGAAATGTATGTTTACCATTCCCGATTGCGACTCAGGCAGCCAGAATACTGGAGGATAGGTTCTGGATATAGGGGCGATTTTCAGACGAACGGTGCCTCGGATTTGAATTCTGCTTGCGGCATTCGATTCCTCTCGTCATTTTACGTCGGAAATGAATGTGTTCCATTCCTGATTAAGATTCTGGGAGCCAGAATACTGGAGGATAGGTTTTGGATATAGGAGCGATTTTCAGACTAACGGTGCCTCGGATCTGAATTCTGCATGCGGCATTCGATTCATCTCGTCATTTTACGTGGGAAGTGCAAGTTTTCCTTTCCTGAGTAAGATTCTGGGAGCCAGAATACTGCAGGATAGGTTCTGGATATAGGGGCGATTTGCAGACGAACGGTGCGTCGGATCTGAATTCTGCATGCGGCATTCGATTCCTCTCGTCATTTTACGTGGGACATGTATGTGTACCATTCCCGATTGCGACTCAGGGAGCCAGAATACTGGAGGATAGGTTCTGGATATAGGGGCGATTTGCAGACGAACGGTGCGTCGGATCTGAATTCTGCATGCGGCATTCGATTCCTCTCGTCATTTTACGTTGGAAATGCATGTGTTCCTTTCCTGATTAATATTCGGGGAGCCAGAATACTGGAGGATAGGTTCTGGATATAGGGGCGATTTGCAGACGAACGGTGCGTCGGATCTGAATTCTGCATGCGGCATTCGATTCCTCTCGTCATTTTACGTGGGAAATGCATGTGTTCCTTTCCTGATTAAGATTCTGGGAGCCAGAATACTGGAGGATAGGTTTTGGATATAGGAGCGATTTGCAGACGAACGGTGCCTCGGATTTGAATTCTGCTTGCGGCATTCGATTCCTCTCGTCATTTTACGTCGGAAATGTATGTGTACCATTCCCGATTGCGACTCAGGCAGCCAGAATACTGGAGGATAGGTTCTGGATATAGGGGCGATTTGCAGACGAACGGTGCGTCGGATCTGAATTCTGCATGCGGCATTCGATTCCTCTCGTCATTTTACGTTGGAAATGCATGTGTTCCTTTCCTGATTAATATTCGGGGAGCCAGAATACTGGAGGATAGGTTCTGGATATAGGGGCGATTTGCAGACGAACGGTGCCTTGGATCTGAATTCTGCTTACGGCATTCGATTCCTCTCGTCATTTTACGTGGGAAATGCATGTTTTCCTTTCCTGAGTAAGATTCTGGGAGCCAGAATACTGCAGGATAGGTTCTGGATATAGGGGCGATTTGCAGACGAACGGTGCGTCGGATCTGAATTCTGCATGCGGCATTCGATTCCTCTCGTCATTTTACGTGGGAATTGCATGTGTTCCTTTCCTGATTAAGATTCTGGGAGCCAGAATACTGGAGGATAGGTTTTGGATATAGGAGCGATTTGCAGACGAACGGTGCCTCGGATTTGAATTCTGCTTGCGGCATTCGATTCCTCTCGTCATTTTACGTCGGAAATGTATGTTTACCATTCCCGATTGCGACTCAGGCAGCCAGAATACTGGAGGATAGGTTCTGGATATAGGGGCGATTTGCAGACGAACGGTGCCTCGGATCTGAATTCTGCTTGCGGCATTCGATTCCTCTCGTCATTTTACGTCGGAAATATATGTGTTCCATTCCTGATTAAGATTCTGGGAGCCAGAATACTGGAGGATAGGTTTTGGATATAGGAGCGATTTTCAGACTAACGGTGCCTCGGATCTGAATTCTGCATGCGGCATTCGAATCATCTCGTCATTTTACGTGGGAAATGCATGTTTTGCTTTCCTGAGTAAGATTCTGGGAGCCAGAATACTGCAGGATAGGTTCTGGATATAGGGGCGATTTGCAGACGAACGGTGCGTCGGATCTGAATTCTGCATGCGGCATTCGATTCCTCTCGTCATTTTACGTGGGAATTGCATGTGTTCCTTTCCTGATTAAGATTCTGGGAGCCAGAATACTGGAGGATAGGTTTTGGATATAGGAGCGATTTGCAGACGAACGGTGCCTCGGATTTGAATTCTGCTTGCGGCATTCGATTCCTCTCGTCATTTTACGTCGGAAATGTATGTGTACCATTCCCGATTGCGACTCAGGCAGCCAGAATACTGGAGGATAGGTTTTGGATATAGGAGCGATTTGCAGACGAACGGTGCCTCGGATTTGAATTCTGCTTGCGGCATTCGATTCCTCTCGTCATTTTACGTCGGAAATGTATGTGTACCATTCCCGATTGCGACTCAGGCAGCCAGAATACTGGAGGATAGGTTCTGGATATAGGGGCGATTTGCAGACGAACGGTGCCTCGGATCTGAATTCTGCTTGCGGCATTCGATTCCTCTCGTCATTTTACGTCGGAAATGTATGTGTTCCATTCCTGATTAAGATTCTGGGAGCCAGAATACTGGAGGATAGGTTTTGGATATAGGAGCGATTTTCAGACGAACGGTGCCTCGGATCTGAATTCTGCATGCGGCATTCGATTCATCTCGTCATTTTACGTGGGAAGTGCATGTTTTCCTTTCCTGAGTAAGATTCGGGGAGCCAGAATACTGGAGGATAGGTTCTGGATATAGGGGCGATTTGCAGACGAACGGTGCGTCGGATCTGAATTCTGCATGCGGCATTCGATTCCTCTCGTCATTTTACGTGGGAAATGCATGTGTTCCTTTCCTGATTAAGATTCTGGGAGCCAGAATACTGGAGGATAGGTTTTGGATATAGGAGCGATTTGCAGACGAACGGTGCCTCGGATTTGAATTCTGCTTGCGGCATTCGATTCCTCTCGTCATTTTACGTCGGAAATGTATGTTTACCATTCCCGATTGCGACTCAGGCAGCCAGAATACTGGAGGATAGGTTTTGGATATAGGGGCGATTTTCAGACGAACGGTGCCTCGGATCTGAATTCTGCTTGCGGCATTCGATTCCTCTCGTCATTTTACGTCGGAAATGTATGTGTTCCATTCCTGATTAAGATTCTGGGAGCCAGAATACTGGAGGATAGGTTTTGGATATAGGAGCGATTTTCAGACGAACGGTGCCTCGGATCTGAATTCTGCATGCGGCATTCGATTCATCTCGTCATTTTACGTGGGAAGTGCAAGTTTTCCTTTCCTGAGTAAGATTCTGGGAGCCAGAATACTGCAGGATAGGTTCTGGATATAGGGGCGATTTGCAGACGAACGGTGCGTCGGATCTGAATTCTGCATGCGGCATTCGATTCCTCTCGTCATTTTACGTGGGACATGTATGTGTACCATTCCCGATTGCGACTCAGGGAGCCAGAATACTGGAGGATAGGTTCTGGATATAGGGGCGATTTGCAGACGAACGGTGCGTCGGATCTGAATTCTGCATGCGGCATTCGATTCCTCTCGTCATTTTACGTTGGAAATGCATGTGTTCCTTTCCTGATTAATATTCGGGGAGCCAGAATACTGGAGGATAGGTTCTGGATATAGGGGCGATTTGCAGACGAACGGTGCGTCGGATCTGAATTCTGCATGCGGCATTCGATTCCTCTCGTCATTTTACGTTGGAAATGCATGTGTTCCTTTCCTGATTAATATTCGGGGAGCCAGAATACTGGAGGATAGGTTCTGGATATAGGGGCGATTTGCAGACGAACGGTGCGTCGGATCTGAATTCTGCATGCGGCATTCGATTCCTCTCGTCATTTTACGTGGGAAATGCATGTGTTCCTTTCCTGATTAAGATTCTGGGAGCCAGAATACTGGAGGATAGGTTTTGGATATAGGAGCGATTTGCAGACGAACGGTGCCTCGGATTTGAATTCTGCTTGCGGCATTCGATTCCTCTCGTCATTTTACGTCGGAAATGTATGTGTACCATTCCCGATTGCGACTCAGGCAGCCAGAATACTGGAGGATAGGTTCTGGATATAGGGGCGATTTGCAGACGAACGGTGCGTCGGATCTGAATTCTGCATGCGGCATTCGATTCCTCTCGTCATTTTACGTTGGAAATGCATGTGTTCCTTTCCTGATTAATATTCGGGGAGCCAGAATACTGGAGGATAGGTTCTGGATATAGGGGCGATTTGCAGACGAACGGTGCCTTGGATCTGAATTCTGCTTACGGCATTCGATTCCTCTCGTCATTTTACGTGGGAAATGCATGTTTTCCTTTCCTGATTAAGATTCTGGGAGCCAGAATACTGGAGGATAGGTTCTGGATATAGGGGCGATTTGCAGACGAACGGTGCCTCGGATCTGAATTCTGCTTGCGGCATTCGATTCCTCTCGTCATTTTACGTCGGAAATGTATGTGTACCATTCCCGATTGCGACTCAGGCAGCCAGAATACTGGAGGATAGGTTCTGGATATAGGGGCGATTTGCAGACGAACGGTGCCTCGGATCTGAATTCTGCTTGCGGCATTCGATTCCTCTCGTCATTTTACGTCGGAAATGTATGTGTTCCATTCCTGATTAAGATTCTGGGAGCCAGAATACTGGAGGATAGGTTTTGGATATAGGAGCGATTTTCAGACTAACGGTGCCTCGGATCTGAATTCTGCATGCGGCATTCGATTCATCTCGTCATTTTACGTGGGAAGTGCATGTTTTCCTTTCCTGAGTAAGATTCTGGGAGCCAGAATACTGCAGGATAGGTTCTGGATATAGGGGCGATTTGCAGACGAACGGTGCCTCGGATTTGAATTCTGCTTGCGGCATTCGATTCCTCTCGTCATTTTACGTCGGAAATGTATGTGTACCATTCCCGATTGCGACTCAGGCAGCCAGAATACTGGAGGATAGGTTCTGGATATAGGGGCGATTTGCAGACGAACGGTGCGTCGGATCTGAATTCTGCATGCGGCATTCGATTCCTCTCGTCATTTTACGTTGGAAATGCATGTGTTCCTTTCCTGATTAATATTCGGGGAGCCAGAATACTGGAGGATAGGTTCTGGATATAGGGGCGATTTGCAGACGAACGGTGCCTTGGATCTGAATTCTGCTTACGGCATTCGATTCCTCTCGTCATTTTACGTGGGAAATGCATGTTTTCCTTTCCTGATTAAGATTCTGGGAGCCAGAATACTGGAGGATAGGTTCTGGATATAGGGGCGATTTGCAGACGAACGGTGCCTCGGATCTGAATTCTGCTTGCGGCATTCGATTCCTCTCGTCATTTTACGTCGGAAATGTATGTGTACCATTCCCGATTGCGACTCAGGCAGCCAGAATACTGGAGGATAGGTTCTGGATATAGGGGCGATTTGCAGACGAACGGTGCCTCGGATCTGAATTCTGCTTGCGGCATTCGATTCCTCTCGTCATTTTACGTCGGAAATGTATGTGTTCCATTCCTGATTAAGATTCTGGGAGCCAGAATACTGGAGGATAGGTTTTGGATATAGGAGCGATTTTCAGACTAACGGTGCCTCGGATCTGAATTCTGCATGCGGCATTCGATTCATCTCGTCATTTTACGTGGGAAGTGCATGTTTTCCTTTCCTGAGTAAGATTCTGGGAGCCAGAATACTGCAGGATAGGTTCTGGATATAGGGGCGATTTGCAGACGAACGGTGCCTCGGATCTGAATTCTGCTTGCGGCATTCGATTCCTCTCGTCATTTTACGTCGGAAATGTATGTGTACCATTCCCGATTGCGACTCAGGGAGCCAGAATACTGGAGGATAGGTTCTGGATATAGGGGCGATTTGCAGACGAACGGTGCGTCGGATCTGAATTCTGCATGCGGCATTCGATTCCTCTCGTCATTTTACGTTGGAAATGCATGTGTTCCTTTCCTGATTAATATTCGGGGAGCCAGAATACTGGAGGATAGGTTCTGGATATAGGGGCGATTTGCAGACGAACGGTGCGTCGGATCTGAATTCTGCATGCGGCATTCGATTCCTCTCGTCATTTTACGTGGGAAATGCATGTGTTCCTTTCCTGATTAAGATTCTGGGAGCCAGAATACTGGAGGATAGGTTTTGGATATAGGAGCGATTTGCAGACGAACGGTGCCTCGGATTTGAATTCTGCTTGCGGCATTCGATTCCTCTCGTCATTTTACGTCGGTAATGTATGTGTACCATTCCCGATTGCGACTCAGGCAGCCAGAATACTGGAGGATAGGTTCTGGATATAGGGGCGATTTGCAGACGAACGGTGCGTCGGATCTGAATTCTGCATGCGGCATTCGATTCCTCTCGTCATTTTACGTTGGAAATGCATGTGTTCCTTTCCTGATTAATATTCGGGGAGCCAGAATACTGGAGGATAGGTTCTGGATATAGGGGCGATTTGCAGACGAACGGTGCCTCGGATCTGAATTCTGCTTACGGCATTCGATTCCTCTCGTCATTTTACGTGGGAAATGCATGTTTTCCTTTCCTGATTAAGATTCTGGGAGCCAGAATACTGGAGGATAGGTTCTGGATATAGGGGCGATTTGCAGACGAACGGTGCCTCGGATCTGATTTCTGCATGCGGCATTCGATTCCTCTCGTCATTTTACGTTGGAAATGCATGTGTTCAATTCCCGATTGCGACTCAGGGAGCCAGAATACTGGAGGATAGGTTTTTGGATATAGGAGCGATTTCCAGACGAACGGTGCCTCGGATCTGAATTCTGCTTGCGGCATTCGATTCCTCTCGTCATTTTACGTCGGAAATGTATGTGTTCCATTCCTGATTAAGATTCTGGGAGCCAGAATACTGGAGGATAGGTTTTGGATATAGGAGCGATTTTCAGACTAACGGTGCCTCGGATCTGAATTCTGCATGCGGCATTCGATTCCTCTCGTCATTTTACGTGGGAAATGCATGTGTTCCTTTCCTGATTAAGATTCTGGGAGCCAGAATACTGGAGGATAGGTTTTGGATATAGGAGCGATTTGCAGACGAACGGTGCCTCGGATTTGAATTCTGCTTGCGGCATTCGATTCCTCTCGTCATTTTACGTCGGAAATGTATGTGTACCATTCCCGATTGCGACTCAGGGAGCCAGAATACTGGAGGATAGGTTCTGGATATAGGGGCGATTTGCAGACGTACGGTGCGTCGGATCTGAATTCTGCATGCGGCATTCGATTCCTCTCGTCATTTTACGTTGGAAATGCATGTGTTCCTTTCCTGATTAATATTCGGGGAGCCAGAATACTGGAGGATAGGTTCTGGATATAGGGGCGATTTGCAGACGAACGGTGCCTCGGATCTGAATTCTGCTTACGGCATTCGATTCCTCTCGTCATTTTACGTGGGAAATGCATGTTTTCCTTTCCTGATTAAGATTCTGGGAGCCAGAATACTGGAGGATAGGTTCTGGATATAGGGGCGATTTGCAGACGAACGGTGCCTCGGATCTGAATTCTGCTTGCGGCATTCGATTCCTCTCGTCATTTTACGTCGGAAATGTATGTTTACCATTCCCGATTGCGACTCAGGCAGCCAGAATACTGGAGGATAGGTTCTGGATATAGGGGCGATTTGCAGACGAACGGTGCCTCGGATCTGAATTCTGCTTGCGGCATTCGATTCCTCTCGTCATTTTACGTCGGAAATGTATGTGTTCCATTCCTGATTAAGATTCTGGGAGCCAGAATACTGGAGGATAGGTTTTGGATATAGGAGCGATTTTCAGACTAACGGTGCCTCGGATCTGAATTCTGCATGCGGCATTCGATTCATCTCGTCATTTTACGTGGGAAGTGCATGTTTTCCTTTCCTGAGTAAGATTCTGGGAGCCAGAATACTGCAGGATAGGTTCTGGATATAGGGGCGATTTGCAGACGAACGGTGCGTCGGATCTGAATTCTGCATGCGGCATTCGATTCTTCTCGTCATTTTACGTGGGAAATGCATGTGTTCCTTTCCTGATTAAGATTCTGGGAGCCAGAATACTGGAGGATAGGTTTTGGATATAGGAGCGATTTGCAGACGAACGGTGCCTCGGATTTGAATTCTGCTTGCGGCATTCGATTCCTCTCGTCATTTTACGTCGGAAATGTATGTGTACCATTCCCGATTGCGACTCAGGGAGCCAGAATACTGGAGGATAGGTTCTGGATATAGGGGCGATTTGCAGACGAACGGTGCGTCGGATCTGAATTCTGCATGCGGCATTCGATTCCTCTCGTCATTTTACGTTGGAAATGCATGTGTTCCTTTCCTGATTAATATTCGGGGAGCCAGAATACTGGAGGATAGGTTCTGGATATAGGGGCGATTTGCAGACGAACGGTGCCTCGGATCTGAATTCTGCTTACGGCATTCGATTCCTCTCGTCATTTTACGTGGGAAATGCATGTTTTCCTTTCCTGATTAAGATTCTGGGAGCCAGAATACTGGAGGATAGGTTCTGGATATAGGGGCGATTTGCAGACGAACGGTGCCTCGGATCTGATTTCTGCATGCGGCATTCGATTCCTCTCGTCATTTTACGTCGGTAATGTATGTGTACCATTCCCGATTGCGACTCAGGCAGCCAGAATACTGGAGGATAGGTTCTGGATATAGGGGCGATTTGCAGACGAACGGTGCGTCGGATCTGAATTCTGCATGCGGCATTCGATTCCTCTCGTCATTTTACGTGGGAAATGCATGTGTTCCTTTCCTGATTAAGATTCTGGGAGCCAGAATACTGGAGGATAGGTTTTGGATATAGGAGCGATTTGCAGACGAACGGTGCCTCGGATTTGAATTCTTCTTGCGGCATTCGATTCCTCTCGTCATTTTACGTCGGTAATGTATGTGTACCATTCCCGATTGCGACTCAGGCAGCCAGAATACTGGAGGATAGGTTCTGGATATAGGGGCGATTTGCAGACGAACGGTGCGTCGGATCTGAATTCTGCATGCGGCATTCGATTCCTCTCGTCATTTTACGTTGGAAATGCATGTGTTCCTTTCCTGATTAATATTCGGGGAGCCAGAATACTGGAGGATAGGTTCTGGATATAGGGGCGATTTGCAGACGAACGGTGCCTCGGATCTGAATTCTGCTTACGGCATTCGATTCCTCTCGTCATTTTACGTGGGAAATGCATGTTTTCCTTTCCTGATTAAGATTCTGGGAGCCAGAATACTGGAAGATAGGTTCTGGATATAGGGGCGATTTGCAGACGAACGGTGCCTCGGATCTGAATTCTGCATGCGGCATTCGATTCCTCTCGTCATTTTACGTTGGAAATGCATGTGTTCAATTCCCGATTGCGACTCAGGGAGCCAGAATACTGGAGGATAGGTTTTTGGATATAGGAGCGATTTCCAGACGAACGGTGCCTCGGATCTGAATTCTGCTTGCGGCATTCGATTCCTCTCGTCATTTTACGTCGGAAATGCATGTTTTCCTTTCCTGATTAAGATTCTGGGAGCCAGAATACTGGAGGATAGGTTTTGGATATAGGAGCGATTTTCAGACTAACGGTGCCTCGGATCTGAATTCTGCATGCGGCATTCGATTCCTCTCGTCATTTTACGTGGGAAATGCATGTGTTCCTTTCCTGATTAAGATTCTGGGAGCCAGAATACTGGAGGATAGGTTTTGGATATAGGAGCGATTTGCAGACGAACGGTGCCTCGGATTTGAATTCTGCTTGCGGCATTCGATTCCTCTCGTCATTTTACGTCGGAAATGTATGTGTACCATTCCCGATTGCGACTCAGGGAGCCAGAATACTGGAGGATAGGTTCTGGATATAGGGGCGATTTGCAGACGTACGGTGCGTCGGATCTGAATTCTGCATGCGGCATTCGATTGCTCTCGTCATTTTACGTTGGAAATGCATGTGTTCCTTTCCTGATTAATATTCGGGGAGCCAGAATACTGGAGGATAGGTTCTGGATATAGGGGCGATTTGCAGACGAACGGTGCCTCGGATCTGAATTCTGCTTACGGCATTCGATTCCTCTCGTCATTTTACGTGGGAAATGCATGTTTTCCTTTCCTGATTAAGATTCTGGGAGCCAGAATACTGGAGGATAGGTTCTGGATATAGGGGCGATTTGCAGACGAACGGTGCCTCGGATCTGAATTCTGCTTGCGGCATTCGATTCCTCTCGTCATTTTACGTCGGAAATGTATGTTTACCATTCCCGATTGCGACTCAGGCAGCCAGAATACTGGAGGATAGGTTCTGGATATAGGGGCGATTTGCAGACGAACGGTGCCTCGGATCTGAATTCTGCTTGCGGCATTCGATTCCTCTCGTCATTTTACGTCGGAAATGTATGTGTTCCATTCCTGATTAAGATTCTGGGAGCCAGAATACTGGAGGATAGGTTTTGGATATAGGAGCGATTTTCAGACGAACGGTGCCTCGGATCTGAATTCTGCATGCGGCATTCGATTCATCTCGTCATTTTACGTGGGAAGTGCATGTTTTCCTTTCCTGAGTAAGATTCTGGGAGCCAGAATACTGCAGGATAGGTTCTGGATATAGGGGCGATTTGCAGACGAACGGTGCGTCGGATCTGAATTCTGCATGCGGCATTCGATTCTTCTCGTCATTTTACGTGGGAAATGCATGTGTTCCTTTCCTGATTAAGATTCTGGGAGCCAGAATACTGGAGGATAGGTTTTGGATATAGGAGCGATTTGCAGACGAACGGTGCCTCGGATTTGAATTCTGCTTGCGGCATTCGATTCCTCTCGTCATTTTACGTCGGAAATGTATGTGTACCATTCCCGATTGCGACTCAGGGAGCCAGAATACTGGAGGATAGGTTCTGGATATAGGGGCGATTTGCAGACGAACGGTGCGTCGGATCTGAATTCTGCATGCGGCATTCGATTCCTCTCGTCATTTTACGTTGGAAATGCATGTGTTCCTTTCCTGATTAAGATTCGGGGAGCCAGAATACTGGAGGATAGGTTCTGGATATAGGGGCGATTTGCAGACGAACGGTGCGTCGGATCTGAATTCTGCATGCGGCATTCGATTCCTCTCGTCATTTTACGTGGGAAATGCATGTGTTCCTTTCCTGATTAAGATTCTGGGAGCCAGAATACTGGAGGATAGGTTTTGGATATAGGAGCGATTTGCAGACGAACGGTGCCTCGGATTTGAATTCTGCTTGCGGCATTCGATTCCTCTCGTCATTTTACGTCGGTAATGTATGTGTACCATTCCCGATTGCGACTCAGGCAGCCAGAATACTGGAGGATAGGTTCTGGATATAGGGGCGATTTGCAGACGAACGGTGCGTCGGATCTGAATTCTGCATGCGGCATTCGATTCCTCTCGTCATTTTACGTGGGAAATGCATGTGTTCCTTTCCTGATTAAGATTCTGGGAGCCAGAATACTGGAGGATAGGTTTTGGATATAGGAGCGATTTGCAGACGAACGGTGCCTCGGATTTGAATTCTTCTTGCGGCATTCGATTCCTCTCGTCATTTTACGTCGGTAATGTATGTGTACCATTCCCGATTGCGACTCAGGCAGCCAGAATACTGGAGGATAGGTTCTGGATATAGGGGCGATTTGCAGACGAACGGTGCGTCGGATCTGAATTCTGCATGCGGCATTCGATTCCTCTCGTCATTTTACGTTGGAAATGCATGTGTTCCTTTCCTGATTAATATTCGGGGAGCCAGAATACTGGAGGATAGGTTCTGGATATAGGGGCGATTTGCAGACGAACGGTGCCTCGGATCTGAATTCTGCTTACGGCATTCGATTCCTCTCGTCATTTTACGTGGGAAATGCATGTTTTCCTTTCCTGATTAAGATTCTGGGAGCCAGAATACTGGAAGATAGGTTCTGGATATAGGGGCGATTTGCAGACGAACGGTGCCTCGGATCTGAATTCTGCATGCGGCATTCGATTCCTCTCGTCATTTTACGTTGGAAATGCATGTGTTCAATTCCCGATTGCGACTCAGGGAGCCAGAATACTGGAGGATAGGTTTTTGGATATAGGAGCGATTTCCAGACGAACGGTGCCTCGGATCTGAATTCTGCTTGCGGCATTCGATTCCTCTCGTCATTTTACGTCGGAAATGCATGTTTTCCTTTCCTGATTAAGATTCTGGGAGCCAGAATACTGTAGGATAGGTTCTGGATATAGGGGCGATTTGCAGACGAACGGTGCCTCGGATCTGAATTCTGCTTGCGGCATTCGATTCCTCTCGTCATTTTACGTCGGAAATGTATGTGTACCATTCCCGATTGCGACTCAGGGAGCCAGAATACTGGAGGATAGGTTCTGGATATAGGGGCGATTTGCAGACGTACGGTGCGTCGGATCTGAATTCTGCATGCGGCATTCGATTGCTCTCGTCATTTTACGTTGGAAATGCATGTGTTCCTTTCCTGATTAATATTCGGGGAGCCAGAATACTGGAGGATAGGTTCTGGATATAGGGGCGATTTGCAGACGAACGGTGCCTCGGATCTGAATTCTGCTTACGGCATTCGATTCCTCTCGTCATTTTACGTGGGAAATGCATGTTTTCCTTTCCTGATTAAGATTCTGGGAGCCAGAATACTGTAGGATAGGTTCTGGATATAGGGGCGATTTGCAGACGAACGGTGCCTCGGATCTGAATTCTGCTTGCGGCATTCGATTCCTCTCGTCATTTTACGTCGGAAATGTATGTGTTCAATTCCCGATTGCGCCTCAGGGAGCCAGAATACTGGAGGATAGGTTTTTGGATATAGGAGCGATTTCCGGACGAACGGTGCCTCGGATTTGAATTCTGCTTGCGGCATTCGATTCCTCTCGTCATTTTACGTCGGAAATGTATGTGTTCAATTCCCGATTGCGACTCAGGGAGCCAGAATACTGGAGGATAGGTTTTTGGCTATAGGAGCGATTTTCAGACGAACGGTGCCTCGGATCTGAATTCTGCATGCGGCATTCGATTCCTCTCGTCATTTTACGTTGGAAATGCATGTGTTCCTATCCTGATTAAGATTCGGGGAGCCAGAATACTGGAGGATAGGTTCTGGATATAGGGGCGATTTGCAGACGAACGGTGCGTCGGATCTGAATTCTGCATGCGGCATTCGATTCCTCTCGTCATTTTACGTGGGAAATGCATGTTTTCCTTTCCTGATTAAGATTCTGGGAGCCAGAATACTGGAGGATAGGTTCTGGATATAGGGGCGATTTGCAGACGAACGGTGCCTCGGATCTGAATTCTGCATGCGGCATTCGATTCCTCTCGTCATTTTACGTTGGAAATGCATGTGTTCAATTCCCGATTGCGACTCAGGGAGCCAGAATACTGGAGGATAGGTTTTTGGATATAGGAGCGATTTCCAGACGAACGGTGCCTCGGATCTGAATTCTGCTTGCGGCATTCGATTCCTCTCGTCATTTTACGTCGGAAATGTATGTGTTCCATTCCTGATTAAGATTCTGGGAGCCAGAATACTGGAGGATAGGTTTTGGATATAGGAGCGATTTTCAGACTAACGGTGCCTCGGATCTGAATTCTGCATGCGGCATTCGATTCCTCTCGTCATTTTACGTGGGAAATGCATGTGTTCCTTTCCTGATTAAGATTCTGGGAGCCAGAATACTGGAGGATAGGTTTTGGATATAGGAGCGATTTGCAGACGAACGGTGCCTCGGATTTGAATTCTGCTTGCGGCATTCGATTCCTCTCGTCATTTTACGTCGGAAATGTATGTGTACCATTCCCGATTGCGACTCAGGGAGCCAGAATACTGGAGGATAGGTTCTGGATATAGGGGCGATTTGCAGACGAACGGTGCCTCGGATCTGAATTCTGCTTACGGCATTCGATTCCTCTCGTCATTTTACGTGGGAAATGCATGTTTTCCTTTCCTGATTAAGATTCTGGGAGCCAGAATACTGTAGGATAGGTTCTGGATATAGGGGCGATTTGCAGACGAACGGTGCCTCGGATCTGAATTCTGCTTGCGGCATTCGATTCCTCTCGTCATTTTACGTCGGAAATGTATGTGTTCAATTCCCGATTGCGCCTCAGGGAGCCAGAATACTGGAGGATAGGTTTTTGGATATAGGAGCGATTTCCAGACGAACGGTGCCTCGGATTTGAATTCTGCTTGCGGCATTCGATTCCTCTCGTCATTTTACGTCGGAAATGTATGTGTTCCATTCCCGATTGCGACTCAGGGAGCCAGAATACTGGAGGATAGGTTTTTGGCTATAGGAGCGATTTTCAGACGAACGGTGCCTCGGATCTGAATTCTGCATGCGGCATTCGATTCCTCTCGTCATTTTACGTTGGAAATGCATGTGTTCCTATCCTGATTAAGATTCGGGGAGCCAGAATACTGGAGGATAGGTTCTGGATATAGGGGCGATTTGCAGACGAACGGTGCGTCGGATCTGAATTCTGCATGCGGCATTCGATTCCTCTCGTCATTTTACGTTGGAAATGCATGTGTTCCTTTCCTGATTAATATTCGGGGAGCCAGAATACTGGAGGATAGGTTCTGGATATAGGGGCGATTTGCAGACGAACGGTGCCTCGGATCTGAATTCTGCTTGCGGCATTCGATTCCTCTCGTCATTTTACGTCGGAAATGTATGTGTTCCATTCCCCATTGCGGTTCAGGGAGCCAGAATACTGGAGGATAGGTTTTTGGCTATAGGAGCGATTTTCAGACGAACGGTGCCTCGGATCTGAATTCTGCATGCGGCATTCGATTCCTCTCGTCATTTTACGTTGGAAATACATGTGTTCAATTCCCGATTGCGACTCAGGGAGCCAGAATACTGGAGGATAGGTTTTTGGATATAGGAGCGATTTCCAGACGAACGGTGCCTCGGATCTGAATTCTGCATGCGGCATTCGATTCCTCTCGTCATTTTACGTTGGAAATGCATGTGTTCAATTCCCGATTGCGACTCAGGGAGCCAGAATACTGGAGGATAGGTTTTTGGATATAGGAGCGATTTCCAGACGAACGGTGCCTCGGATCTGAATTCTGCTTGCGGCATTCGATTCCTCTCGTCATTTTACGTCGGAAATGCATGTGTTCCATTCCTGATTAAGATTCTGGGAGCCAGAATACTGCAGGATAGGTTCTGGATATAGGGGCGATTTGCAGACGAACGGTGCGTCGGATCTGAATTCTGCATGCGGCATTCGATTCCTCTCGTCATTTTACGTTGGAAATGCATGTGTTCCTTTCCTGATTAAGATTCGGGGAGCCAGAATACTGGAGGATAGGTTCTGGATATAGGGGCGATTTGCAGACGAACGGTGCCTCGGATCTGAATTCTGCTTGCGGCATTCGATTCCTCTCGTCATTTTACGTCGGAAATGTATGTGTTCTATTCCCGATTGCGACTCAGTGAGCCAGAATACTGGAGGATAGGTTTTTGGATATAGGAGCGATTTCCAGACGAACGGTGCCTCGGATCTGAATTCTGCTTGCGGCATTCGATTCCTCTCGTCATTTTACGTCGGAAATGTATGTGTTCCATTCCCCATTGCGGTTCAGGGAGCCAGAATACTGGAGGATAGGTTTTTGGCTATAGGAGCGATTTTCAGACGAACGGTGCCTCGGATCTGAATTCTGCATGCGGCATTCGATTCCTCTCGTCATATTACTTTGGAAATGCATGTGTTCAATTCCCGATTGCGACTCAGGGAGCCAGAATACTGGAGGATAGGTTTTTGGATATAGGAGCGATTTCCAGACGAACGGTGCCTCGGATCTGAATTCTGCTTGCGGCATTCGATTCCTCTCGCCATTTTACGTCGGAAATGTATGTGTTCCATTCCCCATTGCGGTTCAGGGAGCCAGAATACTGGAGGATAGGTTTTTGGCTATAGGAGCGATTTTCAGACGAACGGTGCCTCGAATCTGAATTCTGCATGCGGCATTCGACTCCTCTCGTCATTTTACGTTGGAAATGCATGTGTTCCTATCCTGATTAAGATTCGGGGAGCCAGAATACTGGAGGATAGGTTTTGGATATAGGAGCGATTTGCAGACGAACGGTGCCTCGGATTTGAATTCTGCTTGCGGCATTCGATTCCTCTCGTCATTTTACGTCGGTAATGTATGTGTACCATTCCCGATTGCGACTCAGGCAGCCAGAATACTGGAGGATAGGTTCTGGATATAGGGGCGATTTGCAGACGAACGGTGCGTCGGATCTGAATTCTGCATGCGGCATTCGATTCCTCTCGTCATTTTACGTTGGAAATGCATGTGTTCCTTTCCTGATTAATATTCGGGGAGCCAGAATACTGGAGGATAGGTTCTGGATATAGGGGCGATTTGCAGACGAACGGTGCGTCGGATCTGAATTCTGCATGCGGCATTCGATTCCTCTCGTCATTTTACGTGGGAAATGCATGTGTTCCTTTCCTGATTAAGATTCTGGGAGCCAGAATACTGGAGGATAGGTTTTGGATATAGGAGCGATTTGCAGACGAACGGTGCCTCGGATTTGAATTCTGCTTGCGGCATTCGATTCCTCTCGTCATTTTACGTCGGTAATGTATGTGTACCATTCCCGATTGCGACTCAGGCAGCCAGAATACTGGAGGATAGGTTCTGGATATAGGGGCGATTTGCAGACGAACGGTGCGTCGGATCTGAATTCTGCATGCGGCATTCGATTCCTCTCGTCATTTTACGTTGGAAATGCATGTGTTCCTTTCCTGATTAATATTCGGGGAGCCAGAATACTGGAGGATAGGTTCTGGATATAGGGGCGATTTGCAGACGAACGGTGCGTCGGATCTGAATTCTGCATGCGGCATTCGATTCCTCTCGTCATTTTACGTGGGAAATGCATGTGTTCCTTTCCTGATTAAGATTCTGGGAGCCAGAATACTGGAGGATAGGTTTTGGATATAGGAGCGATTTGCAGACGAACGGTGCCTCGGATTTGAATTCTGCTTGCGGCATTCGATTCCTCTCGTCATTTTACGTCGGTAATGTATGTGTACCTTTCCCGATTGCGACTCAGGCAGCCAGAATACTGGAGGATAGGTTCTGGATATAGGGGCGATTTGCAGACGAACGGTGCGTCGGATCTGAATTCTGCATGCGGCATTCGATTCCTCTCGTCATTTTACGTTGGAAATGCATGTGTTCCTTTCCTGATTAATATTCGGGGAGCCAGAATACTGGAGGATAGGTTCTGGATATAGGGGCGATTTGCAGACGAACGGTGCCTCGGATCTGAATTCTGCTTACGGCATTCGATTCCTCTCGTCATTTTACGTGGGAAATGCATGTTTTCCTTTCCTGATTAAGATTCTGGGAGCCAGAATACTGGAGGATAGGTTCTGGATATAGGGGCGATTTGCAGACGAACGGTGCCTCGGATCTGAATTCTGCATGCGGCATTCGATTCCTCTCGTCATTTTACGTTGGAAATGCATGTGTTCAATTCCCGATTGCGACTCAGGGAGCCAGAATACTGGAGGATAGGTTTTTGGATATAGGAGCGATTTCCAGACGAACGGTGCCTCGGATCTGAATTCTGCTTGCGGCATTCGATTCCTCTCGTCATTTTACGTCGGAAATGTATGTGTTCCATTCCTGATTAAGATTCTGGGACCCAGAATACTGGAGGATAGGTTTTGGATATAGGAGCGATTTTCAGACTAACGGTGCCTCGGATCTGAATTCTGCATGCGGCATTCGATTCCTCTCGTCATTTTACGTGGGAAATGCATGTGTTCCTTTCCTGATTAAGATTCTGGGAGCCAGAATACTGGAGGATAGGTTTTGGATATAGGAGCGATTTGCAGACGAACGGTGCCTCGGATTTGAATTCTGCTTGCGGCATTCGATTCCTCTCGTCATTTTACGTCGGAAATGTATGTGTACCATTCCCGATTGCGACTCAGGGAGCCAGAATACTGGAGGATAGGTTCTGGATATAGGGGCGATTTGCAGACGTACGGTGCGTCGGATCTGAATTCTGCATGCGGCATTCGATTGCTCTCGTCATTTTACGTTGGAAATGCATGTGTTCCTTTCCTGATTAAGATTCGGGGAGCCAGAATACTGGAGGATAGGTTCTGGATATAGGGGCGATTTGCAGACGAACGGTGCCTCGGATCTGAATTCTGCTTACGGCATTCGATTCCTCTCGTCATTTTACGTGGGAAATGCATGTTTTCCTTTCCTGATTAAGATTCTGGGAGCCAGAATACTGTAGGATAGGTTCTGGATATAGGGGCGATTTGCAGACGAACGGTGCCTCGGATCTGAATTCTGCTTGCGGCATTCGATTCCTCTCGTCATTTTACGTCGGAAATGTATGTGTTCAATTCCCGATTGCGCCTCAGGGAGCCAGAATACTGGAGGATAGGTTTTTGGATATAGGAGCGATTTCCAGACGAACGGTGCCTCGGATTTGAATTCTGCTTGCGGCATTCGATTCCTCTCGTCATTTTACGTCGGAAATGTATGTGTTCCATTCCCGATTGCGACTCAGGGAGCCAGAATACTGGAGGATAGGTTTTTGGCTATAGGAGCGATTTTCAGACGAACGGTGCCTCGGATCTGAATTCTGCATGCGGCATTCGATTCCTCTCGTCATTTTACGTTGGAAATGCATGTGTTCCTTTCCTGATTAAGATTCGGGGAGCCAGAATACTGGAGGATAGGTTCTGGATATAGGGGCGATTTGCAGACGAACGGTGCGTCGGATCTGAATTCTGCATGCGGCATTCGATTCCTCTCGTCATTTTACGTTGGAAATGCATGTGTTCCTTTCCTGATTAAGATTCGGGGAGCCAGAATACTGGAGGATAGGTTTTGGATATAGGGGCGATTTGCAGACGAACGGTGCCTCGGATCTGAATTCTGCTTGCGGCATTCGATTCCTCTCGTCATTTTACGTCGGAAATGTATGTGTTCCATTCCCCATTGCGGTTCAGGGAGCCAGAATACTGGAGGATAGGTTTTTGGGTATAGGAGCGATTTTCAGACGAACGGTGCCTCGGATCTGAATTCTGCATGCGGCATTCGATTCCTCTCGTCATTTTACGTTGGAAATGCATGTGTTCAATTCCCGATTGCGACTCAGGGAGCCAGAATACTGGAGGATAGGTTTTTGGATATAGGAGCGATTTCCAGACGAACGGTGCCTCGGATCTGAATTCTGCATGCGGCATTAGATTCCTCTCGTCATTTTACGTTGGAAATGCATGTGTTCAATTCCCGATTGCGACTCAGGGAGCCAGAATACTGGAGGATAGGTTTTTGGATATAGGAGCGATTTCCAGACGAACGGTGCCTCGGATCTGAATTCTGCTTGCGGCATTCGATTCCTCTCGTCATTTTACGTCGGAAATGTATGTGTTCCATTCCTGATTAAGATTCTGGGAGCCAGAATACTGCAGGATAGGTTCTGGATATAGGGGCGATTTGCAGACGAACGGTGCGTCGGATCTGAATTCTGCATGCGGCATTCGATTCCTCTCGTCATTTTACGTGGGAAATGCATGTGTTCCTTTCCTGATTAAGATTCTGGGAGCCAGAATACTGGAGGATAGGTTTTGGATATAGGAGCGATTTGCAAACGAACGGTGCCTCGGATTTGAATTCTGCTTGCGGCATTCGATTCCTCTCGTCATTTTACGTCGGAAATGTATGTGTACCATTCCCGATTGCGACTCAGGGAGCCAGAATACTGGAGGATAGGTTCTGGATATAGGGGCGATTTGCAGACGAACGGTGCGTCGGATCTGAATTCTGCATGCGGCATTCGATTCCTCTCGTCATTTTACGTTGGAAATGCATGTGTTCCTTTCCTGATTAATATTCGGGGAGCCAGAATACTGGAGGATAGGTTCTGGATATAGGGGCGATTTGCAGACGAACGGTGCCTCGGATCTGAATTCTGCTTGCGGCATTCGATTCCTCTCGTCATTTTACGTCGGAAATATATGTGTTCTATTCCCGATTGCGACTCAGTGAGCCAGAATACTGGAGGATAGGTTTTTGGATATAGGAGCGATTTCCAGACGAACGGTGCCTCGGATCTGAATTCTGCTTGCGGCATTCGATTCCTCTCGTCATTTTACGTCGGAAATGTATGTGTTCCATTCCCCATTGCGGTTCAGGGAGCCAGAATACTGGAGGATAGGTTTTTGGCTATAGGAGCGATTTTCAGACGAACGGTGCCTCGGATCTGAATTCTGCATGCGGCATTCGATTCCTCTCGTCATATTACTTTGGAAATGCATGTGTTCAATTCCCGATTGCGACTCAGGGAGCCAGAATACTGGAGGATAGGTTTTTGGATATAGGAGCGATTTCCAGACGAACGGTGCCTCGGATCTGAATTCTGCTTGCGGCATTCGATTCCTCTCGTCATTTTACGTCGGAAATGTATGTGTTCCATTCCCCATTGCGGTTCAGGGAGCCAGAATACTGGAGGATAGGTTTTTGGCTATAGGAGCGATTTTCAGACGAACGGTGCCTCGAATCTGAATTCTGCATGCGGCATTCGACTCCTCTCGTCATTTTACGTTGGAAATGCATGTGTTCCTATCCTGATTAAGATTCGGGGAGCCAGAATACTGGAGGATAGGTTTTGGATATAGGAGCGATTTGCAGACGAACGGTGCCTCGGATTTGAATTCTGCTTGCGGCATTCGATTCCTCTCGTCATTTTACGTCGGTAATGTATGTGTACCATTCCCGATTGCGACTCAGGCAGCCAGAATACTGGAGGATAGGTTCTGGATATAGGGGCGATTTGCAGACGAACGGTGCGTCGGATCTGAATTCTGCATGCGGCATTCGATTCCTCTCGTCATTTTACGTTGGAAATGCATGTGTTCCTTTCCTGATTAAGATTCGGGGAGCCAGAATACTGGAGGATAGGTTCTGGATATAGGGGCGATTTGCAGACGAACGGTGCGTCGGATCTGAATTCTGCATGCGGCATTCGATTCCTCTCGTCATTTTACGTGGGAAATGCATGTGTTCCTTTCCTGATTAAGATTCTGGGAGCCAGAATACTGGAGGATAGGTTTTGGATATAGGAGCGATTTGCAGACGAACGGTGCCTCGGATTTGAATTCTGCTTGCGGCATTCGATTCCTCTCGTCATTTTACGTCGGTAATGTATGTGTACCATTCCCGATTGCGACTCAGGCAGCCAGAATACTGGAGGATAGGTTCTGGATATAGGGGCGATTTGCAGACGAACGGTGCGTCGGATCTGAATTCTGCATGCGGCATTCGATTCCTCTCGTCATTTTACGTTGGAAATGCATGTGTTCCTTTCCTGATTAAGATTCGGGGAGCCAGAATACTGGAGGATAGGTTCTGGATATAGGGGCGATTTGCAGACGAACGGTGCCTCGGATCTGAATTCTGCTTACGGCATTCGATTCCTCTCGTCATTTTACGTGGGAAATGCATGTTTTCCTTTCCTGATTAAGATTCTGGGAGCCAGAATACTGGAGGATAGGTTCTGGATATAGGGGCGATTTGCAGACGAACGGTGCCTCGGATCTGAATTCTGCATGCGGCATTCGATTCCTCTCGTCATTTTACGTTGGAAATGCATGTGTTCAATTCCCGATTGCGACTCAGGGAGCCAGAATACTGGAGGATAGGTTTTTGGATATAGGAGCGATTTCCAGACGAACGGTGCCTCGGATCTGAATTCTGCTTGCGGCATTCGATTCCTCTCGTCATTTTACGTCGGAAATGTATGTGTTCCATTCCTGATTAAGATTCTGGGACCCAGAATACTGGAGGATAGGTTTTGGATATAGGAGCGATTTTCAGACTAACGGTGCCTCGGATCTGAATTCTGCATGCGGCATTCGATTCCTCTCGTCATTTTACGTGGGAAATGCATGTGTTCCTTTCCTGATTAAGATTCTGGGAGCCAGAATACTGGAGGATAGGTTTTGGATATAGGGGCGATTTGCAGACGAACGGTGCCTCGGATCTGAATTCTGCTTGCGGCATTCGATTCCTCTCGTCATTTTACGTCGGAAATGTATGTGTACCATTCCCGATTGCGACTCAGGGAGCCAGAATACTGGAGGATAGGTTCTGGATATAGGGGCGATTTGCAGACGTACGGTGCGTCGGATCTGAATTCTGCATGCGGCATTCGATTGCTCTCGTCATTTTACGTTGGAAATGCATGTGTTCCTTTCCTGATTAATATTCGGGGAGCCAGAATACTGGAGGATAGGTTCTGGATATAGGGGCGATTTGCAGACGAACGGTGCCTCGGATCTGAATTCTGCTTACGGCATTCGATTCCTCTCGTCATTTTACGTGGGAAATGCATGTTTTCCTTTCCTGATTAAGATTCTGGGAGCCAGAATACTGTAGGATAGGTTCTGGATATAGGGGCGATTTGCAGACGAACGGTGCCTCGGATCTGAATTCTGCTTGCGGCATTCGATTCCTCTCGTCATTTTACGTCGGAAATGTATGTGTTCCATTCCCGATTGCGCCTCAGGGAGCCAGAATACTGGAGGATAGGTTTTTGGATATAGGAGCGATTTCCAGACGAACGGTGCCTCGGATTTGAATTCTGCTTGCGGCATTCGATTCCTCTCGTCATTTTACGTCGGAAATGTATGTGTTCAATTCCCGATTGCGACTCAGGGAGCCAGAATACTGGAGGATAGGTTTTTGGCTATAGGAGCGATTTTCAGACGAACGGTGCCTCGGATCTGAATTCTGCATGCGGCATTCGATTCCTCTCGTCATTTTACGTTGGAAATGCATGTGTTCCTATCCTGATTAAGATTCGGGGAGCCAGAATACTGGAGGATAGGTTCTGGATATAGGGGCGATTTGCAGACGAACGGTGCGTCGGATCTGAATTCTGCATGCGGCATTCGATTCCTCTCGTCATTTTACGTTGGAAATGCATGTGTTCCTTTCCTGATTAATATTCGGGGAGCCAGAATACTGGAGGATAGGTTCTGGATATAGGGGCGATTTGCAGACGAACGGTGCCTCGGATCTGAATTCTGCTTGCGGCATTCGATTCCTCTCGTCATTTTACGTCGGAAATGTATGTGTTCCATTCCCCATTGCGGTTCAGGGAGCCAGAATACTGGAGGATAGGTTTTTGGCTATAGGAGCGATTTTCAGACGAACGGTGCCTCGGATCTGAATTCTGCATGCGGCATTCGATTCCTCTCGTCATTTTACGTTGGAAATGCATGTGTTCAATTCCCGATTGCGACTCAGGGAGCCAGAATACTGGAGGATAGGTTTTTGGATATAGGAGCGATTTCCAGACGAACGGTGCCTCGGATCTGAATTCTGGATGCGGCATTAGATTCCTCTCGTCATTTTACGTTGGAAATGCATGTGTTCAATTCCCGATTGCGACTCAGGGAGCCAGAATACTGGAGGATAGGTTTTTGGATATAGGAGCGATTTCCAGACGAACGGTGCCTCGGATCTGAATTCTGCATGCGGCATTCGATTCCTCTCGTCATTTTACGTGGGAAATGCATGTGTTCCTTTCCTGATTAATATTCGGGGAGCCAGAATACTGGAGGATAGGTTCTGGATATAGGGGCGATTTGCAGACGAACGGTGCGTCGGATCTGAATTCTGCATGCGGCATTCGATTCCTCTCGTCATTTTACGTGGGAAATGCATGTGTTCCTTTCCTGATTAAGATTCTGGGAGCCAGAATACTGGAGGATAGGTTTTGGATATAGGAGCGATTTGCAAACGAACGGTGCCTCGGATTTGAATTCTGCTTGCGGCATTCGATTCCTCTCGTCATTTTACGTCGGAAATGTATGTGTACCATTCCCGATTGCGACTCAGGGAGCCAGAATACTGGAGGATAGGTTCTGGATATAGGGGCGATTTGCAGACGAACGGTGCGTCGGATCTGAATTCTGCATGCGGCATTCGATTCCTCTCGTCATTTTACGTTGGAAATATATGTGTTCTATTCCCGATTGCGACTCAGTGAGCCAGAATACTGGAGGATAGGTTTTTGGATATAGGAGCGATTTCCAGACGAACGGTGCCTCGGATCTGAATTCTGCTTGCGGCATTCGATTCCTCTCGTCATTTTACGTCGGAAATGTATGTGTTCCATTCCCCATTGCGGTTCAGGGAGCCAGAATACTGGAGGATAGGTTTTTGGCTATAGGAGCGATTTTCAGACGAACGGTGCCTCGGATCTGAATTCTGCATGCGGCATTTGATTCCTCTCGTCATATTACTTTGGAAATGCATGTGTTCAATTCCCGATTGCGACTCAGGGAGCCAGAATACTGGAGGATAGGTTTTTGGATATAGGAGCGATTTCGAGACGAACGGTGCCTCGGATCTGAATTCTGCTTGCGGCATTCGATTCCTCTCGTCATTTTACGTCGGAAATGTATGTGTTCCATTCCCCATTGCGGTTCAGGGAGCCAGAATACTGGAGGATAGGTTTTTGGCTATAGGAGCGATTTTCAGACGAACGGTGCCTCGGATCTGAATTCTGCATGCGGCATTCGACTCCTCTCGTCATTTTACGTTGGAAATGCATGTGTTCCTATCCTGATTAAGATTCGGGGAGCCAGAATACTGGAGGATAGGTTTTGGATATAGGAGCGATTTCCAGACGAACGGTGCCTCGGATCTGAATTCTGCATGCGGCATTCGATTCCTCTCGTCATTTTACGGGGGAAATGCATGTGTTCCTTTCCTGATTAAGATTCTGGGAGCCAGAATACTGGAGGATAGGTTCTGGATATAGGGGCGATTTGCAGACGAACGGTGCGTCGGATCTGAATTCTGCATGCGGCATTCGATTCCTCTCGTCATTTTACGTGGGAAATGCATGTGTTCCTTTCGTGATTAAGATTCTGGGAGCCAGAATACTGGAGGATAGGTTCTGGATATAGGGGCGATTTGCAGACGAACGGTGCGTCGGATCTGAATTCTGCATGCGGCATTCGATTCCTCTCGTCATTTTACGTGGGAAATGCATGTGTTCCTTTCCTGATTAAGATTCTGGGAGCCAGAATACTGGAGGATAGGTTTTGGATATAGGAGCGATTTGCAGACGAACGGTGCCTCGGATTTGAATTCTGCTTGCGGCATTCGATTCCTCTCGTCATTTTACGTCGGTAATGTATGTGTACCATTCCCGATTGCGACTCAGGCAGCCAGAATACTGGAGGATAGGTTCTGGATATAGGGGCGATTTGCAGACGAACGGTGCGTCGGATCTGAATTCTGCATGCGGCATTCGATTCCTCTCGTCATTTTACGTTGGAAATGCATGTGTTCCTTTCCTGATTAATATTCGGGGAGCCAGAATACTGGAGGATAGGTTCTGGATATAGGGGCGATTTGCAGACGAACGGTGCCTCGGATCTGAATTCTGCTTACGGCATTCGATTCCTCTCGTCATTTTACGTGGGAAATGCATGTTTTCCTTTCCTGATTAAGATTCTGGGAGCCAGAATACTGGAGGATAGGTTCTGGATATAGGGGCGATTTGCAGACGAACGGTGCCTCGGATCTGAATTCTGCATGCGGCATTCGATTCCTCTCGTCATTTTACGTTGGAAATGCATGTGTTCAATTCCCGATTGCGACTCAGGGAGCCAGAATACTGGAGGATAGGTTTTTGGATATAGGAGCGATTTCCAGACGAACGGTGCCTCGGATGTGAATTCTGCTTGCGGCATTCGATTCCTCTCGTCATTTTACGTCGGAAATGAATGTGTTCCATTCCTGATTAAGATTCTGGGAGCCAGAATACTGGAGGATAGGTTTTGGATATAGGAGCGATTTTCAGACTAACGGTGCCTCGGATCTGAATTCTGCGTGCGGCATTCGATTCATCTCGTCATTTTACGTGGGAAGTGCATGTTTTCCTTTCCTGAGTAAGATTCTGGGAGCCAGAATACTGCAGGATAGGTTCTGGATATAGGGGCGGTTTGCAGACGAACGGTGCGTCGGATCTGAATTCTGCATGCGGCATTCGATTCCTCTCGTCATTTTACGTGGGAAATGCATGTGTTCCTTTCCTGATTAAGATTCTGGGAGCCAGAATACTGGAGGATAGGTTTTGGATATAGGAGCGATTTGCAGACGAACGGTGCCTCGGATTTGAATTCTGCTTGCGGCATTCGATTCCTCTCGTCATTTTACGTCGGAAATGTATGTGTACCATTCCCGATTGCGACTCAGGGAGCCAGAATACTGGAGGATAGGTTCTGGATATAGGGGCGATTTGCAGACGTACGGTGCGTCGGATCTGAATTCTGCATGCGGCATTCGATTGCTCTCGTCATTTTACGTTGGAAATGCATGTGTTCCTTTCCTGATTAATATTCGGGGAGCCAGAATACTGGAGGATAGGTTCTGGATATAGGGGCGATTTGCAGACGAACGGTGCCTCGGATCTGAATTCTGCTTACGGCATTCGATTCCTCTCGTCATTTTACGTGGGAAATGCATGTTTTCCTTTCCTGATTAAGATTCTGGGAGCCAGAATACTGGAGGATAGGTTCTGGATATAGGGGCGATTTGCAGACGAACGGTGCCTCGGATCTGAATTCTGCTTGCGGCATTCGATTCCTCTCGTCATTTTACGTCGGAAATGTATGTGTTCAATTCCCGATTGCGACTCAGGGAGCCAGAATACTGGACGATAGGTTTTTGGATATAGGAGCGATTTCCAGACGAACGGTGCCTCGGATTTGAATTCTGCTTGCGGCATTCGATTCCTCTCGTCATTTTACGTCGGAAATGTATGTGTTCAATTCCCGATTGCGACTCAGGGAGCCAGAATACTGGACGATAGGTTTTTGGATATAGGAGCGATTTCCAGACGAACGGTGCCTCGGATCTGAATTCTGCATGCGGCATTAGATTCCTCTCGTCATTTTACGTTGGAAATGCATGTGTTCAATTCCCGATTGCGACTCAGGGAGCCAGAATACTGGAGGATAGGTTTTTGGATATAGGAGCGATTTCCAGACGAACGGTGCCTCGGATCTGAATTCTGCTTGCGGCATTCGATTCCTCTCGTCATTTTACGTCGGAAATGTATGTGTTCCATTCCTGATTAAGATTCTGGGAGCCAGAATACTGCAGGATAGGTTCTGGATATAGGGGCGATTTGCAGACGAACGGTGCGTCGGATCTGAATTCTGCATGCGGCATTCGATTCCTCTCGTCATTTTACGTGGGAAATGCATGTGTTCCTTTCCTGATTAAGATTCTGGGAGCCAGAATACTGGAGGATAGGTTTTGGATATAGGAGCGATTTGCAGACGAACGGTGCCTCGGATTTGAATTCTGCTTGCGGCATTCGATTCCTCTCGTCATTTTACGTCGGAAATGCATGTGTTCCATTCCTGATTAAGATTCTGGGAGCCAGAATACTGGAGGATAGGTTCTGGATATAGGGGCGATTTGCAGACGAACGGTGCGTCGGATCTGAATTCTGCATGCGGCATTCGATTCCTCTCGTCATTTTACGTGGGAAATGCATGTGTTCCTTTCCTGATTAATATTCGGGGAGCCAGAATACTGGAGGATAGGTTCTGGATATAGGGGCGATTTGCAGACGAACGGTGCCTCGGATCTGAATTCTGCTTACGGCATTCGATTCCTCTCGTCATTTTACGTGGGAAATGCATGTTTTCCTTTCCTGATTAAGATTCTGGGAGCCAGAATACTGGAGGATAGGTTCTGGATATAGGGGCGATTTGCAGACGAACGGTGCCTCGGATCTGAATTCTGCATGCGGCATTCGATTCCTCTCGTCATTTTACGTTGGAAATGCATGTGTTCAATTCCCGATTGCGACTCAGGGAGCCAGAATACTGGAGGATAGGTTTTTGGATATAGGAGCGATTTCCAGACGAACGGTGCCTCGGATCTGAATTCTGCTTGCGGCATTCGATTCCTCTCGTCATTTTACGTCGGAAATGTATGTGTTCCATTCCTGATTAAGATTCTGGGAGCCAGAATACTGGAGGATAGGTTTTGGATATAGGAGCGATTTTCAGACTAACGGTGCCTCGGATCTGAATTCTGCATGCGGCATTCGATTCATCTCGTCATTTTACGTGGGAAGTGCATGTTTTCCTTTCCTGAGTAAGATTCTGGGAGCCAGAATACTGCAGGATAGGTTCTGGATATAGGGGCGGTTTGCAGACGAACGGTGCGTCGGATCTGAATTCTGCATGCGGCATTCGATTCCTCTCGTCATTTTACGTGGGAAATGCATGTGTTCCTTTCCTGATTAAGATTCTGGGAGCCAGAATACTGGAGGATAGGTTCTGGATATAGGAGCGATTTGCAGACGAACGGTGCCTCGGATTTGAATTCTGCTTGCGGCATTCGATTCCTCTCGTCATTTTACGTCGGAAATGTATGTGTACCATTCCCGATTGCGACTCAGGGAGCCAGAATACTGGAGGATAGGTTCTGGATATAGGGGCGATTTGCAGACGTACGGTGCGTCGGATCTGAATTCTGCATGCGGCATTCGATTGCTCTCGTCATTTTACGTTGGAAATGCATGTGTTCCTTTCCTGATTAATATTCGGGGAGCCAGAATACTGGAGGATAGGTTCTGGATATAGGGGCGATTTGCAGACGAACGGTGCCTCGGATCTGAATTCTGCTTACGGCATTCGATTCCTCTCGTCATTTTACGTGGGAAATGCATGTTTTCCTTTCCTGATTAAGATTCTGGGAGCCAGAATACTGGAGGATAGGTTCTGGATATAGGGGCGATTTGCAGACGAACGGTGCCTCGGATCTGAATTCTGCTTGCGGCATTCGATTCCTCTCGTCATTTTACGTCGGAAATGTATGTGTTCAATTCCCGATTGCGCCTCAGGGAGCCAGAATACTGGAGGATAGGTTTTTGGATATAGGAGCGATTTCCAGACGAACGGTGCCTCGGATTTGAATTCTGCTTGCGGCATTCGATTCCTCTCGTCATTTTACGTCGGAAATGTATGTTTACCATTCCCGATTGCGACTCAGGCAGCCAGAATACTGGAGGATAGGTTCTGGATATAGGGGCGATTTGCAGACGAACGGTGCGTCGGATCTGAATTCTGCATGCGGCATTCGATTCCTCTCGTCATTTTACGTGGGAAATGCATGTGTTCCTTTCCTGATTAAGATTCTGGGAGCCAGAATACTGGAGGATAGGTTCTGGATATAGGGGCGATTTGCAGACGAACGGTGCGTCGGATCTGAATTCTGCATGCGGCATTCGATTCCTCTCGTCATTTTACGTTGGAAATGCATGTGTTCAATTCCCGATTGCGACTCAGGGAGCCAGAATACTGGAGGATAGGTTTTTGGATATAGGAGCGATTTCCAGACGAACGGTGCCTCGGATCTGAATTCTGCATGCGGCATTAGATTCCTCTCGTCATTTTACGTTGGAAATGCATGTGTTCAATTCCCGATTGCGACTCAGGGAGCCAGAATACTGGAGGATAGGTTCTGGATATAGGGGCGATTTGCAGACGTACGGTGCGTCGGATCTGAATTCTGCATGCGGCATTCGATTGCTCTCGTCATTTTACGTTGGAAATGCATGTGTTCCTTTCCTGATTAATATTCGGGGAGCCAGAATACTGGAGGATAGGTTCTGGATATAGGGGCGATTTGCAGACGAACGGTGCCTCGGATCTGAATTCTGCTTACGGCATTCGATTCCTCTCGTCATTTTACGTGGGAAATGCATGTTTTCCTTTCCTGATTAAGATTCTGGGAGCCAGAATACTGGAGGATAGGTTCTGGATATAGGGGCGATTTGCAGACGAACGGTGCCTCGGATCTGAATTCTGCTTGCGGCATTCGATTCCTCTCGTCATTTTACGTCGGAAATGTATGTGTTCAATTCCCGATTGCGCCTCAGGGAGCCAGAATACTGGAGGATAGGTTTTTGGATATAGGAGCGATTTCCAGACGAACGGTGCCTCGGATTTGAATTCTGCTTGCGGCATTCGATTCCTCTCGTCATTTTACGTCGGAAATGTATGTTTACCATTCCCGATTGCGACTCAGGCAGCCAGAATACTGGAGGATAGGTTCTGGATATAGGGGCGATTTGCAGACGAACGGTGCGTCGGATCTGAATTCTGCATGCGGCATTCGATTCCTCTCGTCATTTTACGTGGGAAATGCATGTGTTCCTTTCCTGATTAAGATTCTGGGAGCCAGAATACTGGAGGATAGGTTCTGGATATAGGGGCGATTTGCAGACGAACGGTGCGTCGGATCTGAATTCTGCATGCGGCATTCGATTCCTCTCGTCATTTTACGTTGGAAATGCATGTGTTCAATTCCCGATTGCGACTCAGGGAGCCAGAATACTGGAGGATAGGTTTTTGGATATAGGAGCGATTTCCAGACGAACGGTGCCTCGGATCTGAATTCTGCATGCGGCATTAGATTCCTCTCGTCATTTTACGTTGGAAATGCATGTGTTCAATTCCCGATTGCGACTCAGGGAGCCAGAATACTGGAGGATAGGTTTTTGGATATAGGAGCGATTTCCAGACGAACGGTGCCTCGGATCTGAATTCTGCTTGCGGCATTCGATTCCTCTCGTCATTTTACGTCGGAAATGTATGTGTTCCATTCCTGATTAAGATTCTGGGAGCCAGAATACTGCAGGATAGGTTCTGGATATAGGGGCGATTTGCAGACGAACGGTGCGTCGGATCTGAATTCTGCATGCGGTATTCGATTCCTCTCGTCATTTTACGTGGGAAATGCATGTGTTCCTTTCCTGATTAAGATTCTGGGAGCCAGAATACTCGAGGATAGGTTTTGGATATAGGAGCGATTTGCAGACGAACGGTGCCTCGGATTTGAATTCTGCTTGCGGCATTCGATTCCTCTCGTCATTTTACGTCGGAAATGTATGTGTACCATTCCCGATTGCGACTCAGGGAGCCAGAATACTGGAGGATAGGTTCTGGATATAGGGGCGATTTGCAGACGAACGGTGCGTCGGATCTGAATTCTGCATGCGGCATTCGATTCCTCTCGTCATTTTACGTTGGAAATGCATGTGTTCCTTTCCTGATTAAGATTCGGGGAGCCAGAATACTGGAGGATAGGTTCTGGATATAGGGGCGATTTGCAGACGAACGGTGCCTCGGATCTGAATTCTGCTTGCGGCATTCGATTCCTCTCGTCATTTTACGTCGGAAATATATGTGTTCTATTCCCGATTGCGACTCAGGGAGCCAGAATACTGGAGGATAGGTTTTTGGATATAGGAGCGATTTCCAGACGAACGGTGCCTCGGATCTGAATTCTGCTTGCGGCATTCGATTCCTCTCGTCATTTTACGTCGGAAATGTATGTGTTCCATTCCCCATTGCGGTTCAGGGAGCCAGAATACTGGAGGATAGGTTTTTGGCTATAGGAGCGATTTTCAGACGAACGGTGCCTCGGATCTGAATTCTGCATGCGGCATTCGATTCCTCTCGTCATTTTACTTTGGAAATGCATGTGTTCAATTCCCGATTGCGACTCAGGGAGCCAGAATACTGGAGGATAGGTTTTTGGATATAGGAGCGATTTCCAGACGAACGGTGCCTCGGATCTGAATTCTGCTTGCGGCATTCGATTCCTCTCGTCATTTTACGTCGGAAATGTATGTGTTCCATTCCCCATTGCGGTTCAGGGAGCCAGAATACTGGAGGATAGGTTTTTGGGTATAGGAGCGATTTTCAGACGAACGGTGCCTCGGATCTGAATTCTGCATGCGGCATTCGATTCCTCTCGTCATTTTACGTTGGAAATGCATGTTTACCTATCCTGATTAAGATTCGGGGAGCCAGAATACTGGAGGATAGGTTTTGGATATAGGAGCGATTTTCAGACGAACCGTGCGTCGGATCTGAATTCTGCATGCGGCATTCGATTCCTCTCGTCATTTTACGTGGGAAATGCATGTGTTCCTTTCCTGATTAAGATTCTGGGAGCCAGAATACTGGAGGATAGGTTCTGGATATAGGGGCGATTTGCAGACGAACGGTGCGTCGGATCTGAATTCTGCATGCGGCATTCGATTCCTCTCGTCATTTTACGTGGGAAATGCATGTGTTCCTTTCGTGATTAAGATTCTGGGAGCCAGAATACTGGAGGATAGGTTCTGGATATAGGGGCGATTTGCAGACGAACGGTGCGTCGGATCTGAATTCTGCATGCGGCATTCGATTCCTCTCGTCATTTTACGTGGGAAATGCATGTGTTCCTTTCCTGATTAATATTCGGGGAGCCAGAATACTGGAGGATAGGTTCTGGATATAGGGGCGATTTGCAGACGAACGGTGCCTCGGATCTGAATTCTGCTTGCGGCATTCGATTCCTCTCGTCATTTTACTTTGGAAATGCATGTGTTCAATTCCCGATTGCGACTCAGGGAGCCAGAATACTGGAGGATAGGTTTTTGGCTATAGGAGCGATTTTCAGACGAACGGTGCCTCGGATCTGAATTCTGCATGCGGCATTCGATTCCTCTCGTCATTTTACTTTGGAAATGCATGTGTTCAATTCCCGATTGCGACTCAGGGAGCCAGAATACTGGAGGATAGGTTTTTGGATATAGGAGCGATTTCCAGACGAACGGTGCCTCGGATCTGAATTCTGCTTGCGGCATTCGATTCCTCTCGTCATTTTACGTCGGAAATGTATGTGTTCCATTCCCCATTGCGGTTCAGGGAGCCAGAATACTGGAGGATAGGTTTTTGGATATAGGAGCGATTTTCAGACGAACGGTGCCTCGGATCTGAATTCTGCATGCGGCATTCGACTCCTCTCGTCATTTTACGTTGGAAATGCATGTGTTCCTATCCTGATTAAGATTCGGGGAGCCAGAATACTGGAGGATAGGTTTTGGATATAGGAGCGATTTTCAGACGAACGGTGCGTCGGATCTGAATTCTGCATGCGGCATTCGATTCCTCTCGTCATTTTACGGGGGAAATGCATGTGTTCCTTTCCTGATTAAGATTCTGGGAGCCAGAATACTGGAGGATAGGTTCTGGATATAGGGGCGATTTGCAGACGAACGGTGCGTCGGATCTGAATTCTGCATGCGGCATTCGATTCCTCTCGTCATTTTACGTGGGAAATGCATGTGTTCCTTTCGTGATTAAGATTCTGGGAGCCAGAATACTGGAGGATAGGTTCTGGATATAGGGGCGATTTGCAGACGAACGGTGCGTCGGATCTGAATTCTGCATGCGGCATTCGATTCCTCTCGTCATTTTACGTGGGAAATGCATGTGTTCCTTTCCTGATTAATATTCGGGGAGCCAGAATACTGGAGGATAGGTTCTGGATATAGGGGCGATTTGCAGACGAACGGTGCCTCGGATCTGAATTCTGCTTGCGGCATTCGATTCCTCTCGTCATTTTACGTCGGAAATGTATGTGTTCAATTCCCGATTGCGACTCAGGGAGCCAGAATACTGGAGGATCGGTTTTTGGCTATAGGAGCGATTTTCAGACGAACGGTGCCTCGGATCTGAATTCTGCATGCGGCATTCGATTCCTCTCGTCATTTTACGTTGGAAATGCATGTGTTCAATTCCCGATTGCGACTCAGGGAGCCAGAATACTGGAGGATAGGTTTTTGGATATAGGAGCGATTTGCAGACGAACGGTGCCTCGGATCTGAATTCTGCTTGCGGCATTCGATTCCTCTCGTCATTTTACGTCGGAAATATATGTGTTCTATTCCCGATTGCGACTCAGGGAGCCAGAATACTGGAGGATAGGTTTTTGGATATAGGAGCGATTTCCAGACGAACGGTGCCTCGGATCTGAATTCTCCATGCGGCATTCGATTCATCTCGTCATTTTACGTCGGAAATGTATGTGTACCATTCCCGATTGCGACTCAGGGAGCCAGAATACTGGAGGATAGGTTTTTGGATATAGGAGCGATTTTCAGACGAACGGTGCCTCGGATCCGAATGCTGCTTGCGGCATTCGATTCCTCTCGTCATTTTACATGGGAAATGCATGTGTTCCTTTCCTGATTAAGATTCGGGGAGCCAGAATACTGGAGGATAGGTTCTGGATATAGGAGCGATTTTCAGACGAACGGTGCCTCGGATCTGAATTCTGCATGCGGCATTCGATTCCTCTCGTCATTTAACGTTGGAAATGCATGTGTTCCTTTCCTGATTAAGATTCGGGGAGCCAGAATACTGGAGGATAGGTTCTGGCTATAGGGGCGATTTGCAGACGAACGGTGCCTCGGATCTGAATTCTGCTTGCGGCATTCGATTCCTCTCGTCATTTTACGTCGGAAATGTATGTATTCAATTCCCGATTGCGACTCAGGGAGCCAGAATACTGGAGGATAGGTTTTTGGATATAGGAGCGATTTCCAGACGAACAGTGCTTCGGATCTGAATTCTGCATGCGGCATTCGATTCCTCTCGTCATTTTACGTCGGAAATGTATGTGTTCCATTCCCCATTGCGGTTCAGGGAGCCAGAATACTGGAGGATCGGTTTTTGGCTATAGGAGCGATTTTCAGACGAACGGTGCCTCGGATCTGAATTCTGCATGCGGCATTCGATTCCTCTCGTCATTTTACGTTGGAAATGCATGTGTTCAATTCCCGATTGCGACTCAGGGAGCCAGAATACTGGAGGATAGGTTTTTGGATATAGGAGCGATTTCCAGACGAACGGTGCCTCGGATTTGAATTCTGCTTGCGGCATTCGATTCCTCTCGTCATTTTACGTCGGAAATGTATGTGTACCATTCCCGATTGCGACTCAGGGAGCCAGAATACTGGAGGATAGGTTCTGGATATAGGGGCGATTTGCAGACGAACGGTGCGTCGGATCTGAATTCTGCATGCGGCATTCGATTCCTCTCGTCATTTTACGTGGGAAATGCATGTGTTCCTTTCCTGATTAAGATTCGGGGAGCCAGAATACTCGAGGATAGGTTTTTGGATATAGGAGCGATTTCCAGACGAACGGTGCCTCGGATCTGAATTCTGCATGCGGCATTCGATTCATCTCGTCATTTTACGTGGGAAGTGCATGTTTTCCTTTCCTGATTAAGATTCTGGGAGCCAGAATACTGGAGGATAGGTTCTGGATATAGGGGCGATTTGCAGACGAACGGTGCCTCGGATCTGAATTCTGCATGCGGCATTCGATTCATCTCGTCATTTTACGTGGGAAGTGCATGTTTTCCTTTCCTGATTAAGATTCTGGGAGCCAGAATACTGGAGGATAGGTTCTGGATATAGGAGCGATTTTCAGACGAACGGTGCCTCGGATCTGAATTCTGCATGCGGCATTCGATTCCTCTCGTCATTTTACGTTGGAAATGCATGTGTTCCTTTCCTGATTAAGATTCGGGGAGCCAGAATACTGGAGGATAGGTTCTGGCTATAGGGGCGATTTGCAGACGAACGGTGCCTCGGATCTGAATTCTGCTTGCGGCATTCGATTCCTCTCGTCATTTTACGTCGGAAATGTATGTGTTCTATTCCCGAATGCGACTCAGGGAGCCAGAATACTGGAGGATAGGTTTTTGGATATAGGAGCGATTTTCAGACGAACGGTGCCTCGGATCCGAATGCTGCTTGCGGCATTCGATTCCTCTCGTCATTTTACGTGGGAAATGCAGGTGGTCCATTCCTGATTAAGATTCTGGGAGCCAGAATACTGGAGGATAGGTTTTGGATATAGGAGCGATTTCCAGACGAACGGTGCCTCGGATCTGAATTCTGCATGTGGCATTCGATTCATCTCGTCATTTTACGTGGGAAATGCATGTGTTCCTTTCCTGATTAAGATTCGGGGAGCCAGAATACTGGAGGATAGGTTCTGGCTATAGGGGCGATTTGCAGACGAACGGTGCCTCGGATCTGAATTCTGCTTTCGGCATTCGATTCCTCTCGTCATTTTACGTCGGAAATGTATGTATTCTATTCCCGATTGCGACTCAGGGAGCCAGAATACTGGAGGATAGGTTTTTGGATATAGGAGCGATTTCCAGACGAACGGAGCCTCGGATCTGAATTCTGCATGCGGCATTCGATTCCTCTCGTCATTTTACGTGGGAAATGCATGTGTTCCTTTCCTGATTAAGATTCTGGGAGCCAGAATACTGTAGGATAGGTTTTGGATATAGGAGCGATTTCCAGACGAACGGTGCCTCGGATCTGAATTCTGCTTGCGGTATTCGATTCATCTCGTCATTTTACGTCGGAAATGTATGTGTTCCGTTCCCGATTGCGACTCAGGGAGCCAGAATACTGGAGGATAGGTTTTTGGATATAGGAGCGATTTCCAGAAGAACGGTGCCTCGGATCTGAATTCTCCATGCGGCATTCGATTCATCTCGTCATTTTACGTGGGAAATGCATGTTTTCCTTTCCTGATTAAGATTCTGGGAGCCAGAATACTGGAGGATAGGTTTTTGGATATAGGAGCGATTTTCAGACGAACGGTGCGTCGGACCTGAATTCTGCTTGCGGCATTCGATTCCTCTCGTCATTTTACGTCGGAAATGTATGTATTCAATTCCCGATTGCGACTCAGGGAGCCAGAATACTGGAGGATAGGTTTTTGGATATAGGAGCGATTTCCAGACGAACGGTGCTTCGGATCTGAATTCTGCATGCGTCATTCGATTCCTCTCGTCATTTTACGTCGGAAATGTATGTATTCAATTCCCGATTGCGACTCAGGGAGCCAGAATACTGGAGGATAGGTTCTGGCTATAGGGGCGATTTCCAGACGAACGGTGCTTCGGATCTGAATTCTGCATGCGGCATTCGATTCCTCTCGTCATTTTACGTCGGAAATGTATGTGTTCCATTCCCGATTGCGACTCAGGGAGCCAGAATACTGGAGGATAGGTTTTTGGATATAGGAGCGATTTTCAGACGAACGGTGCCTCGGATCCGAATGCTGCTTGCGGCATTCGATTCCTCTCGTCATTTTACGTGGGAAATGCATGTGTTCCTTTCCTGATTAAGATTCGGGGAGCCAGAATACTGGAGGATAGGTTCTGGATATAGGGGCGATTTGCAGATGAACGGTGCCTCGGATCTGAATTCTGCATGCGGCATTCGATTCATCTCGTCATTTTACGTGGGAAGTGCATGTTTTCCTTTCCTGATTAAGATTCTGGGAGCCAGAATACTGGAGGATAGGTTCTGGATATAGGAGCGATTTTCAGACGAACGGTGCCTCGGATCTGAATTCTGCATTCGGCATTCGATTCCTCTCGTCATTTTACGTTGGAAATGCATGTGTTCCTTTCCTGATTAAGATTCGGGGAGCCAGAATACTGGAGGATAGGTTCTGGCTATAGGGGCGATTTGCAGACGAACGGTGCCTCGGATCTGAATTCTGCTTGCGGCATTCGATTCCTCTCGTCATTTTACGTCGGAAATGTATGTGTTCTATTCCCGAATGCGACTCAGGGAGCCAGAATACTGGAGGATAGGTTTTTGGATATAGGAGCGATTTTCAGACGAACGGTGCCTCGGATCCGAATGCTGCTTGCGGCATTCGATTCCTCTCGTCATTTTACGTGGGAAATGCATGTGTTCCTTTCCTGATTAAGATTCGGGGAGCCAGAATACTGTAGGATAGGTTTTGGATATAGGAGCGATTTCCAGACGAACGGTGCCTCGGATCTGTATTCTGCTTGCGGTATTCGATTCATCTCGTCATTTTACGTCGGAAATGTATGTGTTCCGTTCCCGATTGCGACTCAGGGAGCCAGAATACTGGAGGATAGGTTTTTGGATATAGGAGCGATTTCCAGACGAACGGTGCCTCGGATTTGAATTCTGCTTGCGGCATTCGATTCCTCTCGTCATTTTACGTCGGAAATGTATGTGTACCATTCCCGATTGCGACTCAGGGAGCCAGAATACTGGAGGATAGGTTTTTGGATATAGGAGCGATTTCCAGACGAACGGTGCCTCGGATCTGAATTCTCCATGCGGCATTCGATTCATCTCGTCATTTTACGTGGGAAATGCATGTTTTCCTTTCCTGATTAAGATTCTGGGAGCCAGAATACTGGAGGATAGGTTTTTGGATATAGGAGCCATTTCCAGACGAACGGTGCCTCGGATTTGAATTCTGCTTGCGGCATTCGATTCCTCTCGTCATTTTACGTCGGAAATGTATGTGTACCATTCCCGATTGCGACTCAGGGAGCCAGAATACTGGAGGATAGGTTTTTGGCTATAGGAGCGATTTTCAGACGAACGGTGCCTCGGATCTGAATTCTGCATGCGGCATTCGATTCCTCTCGTCATTTTACGTTGGAAATGCATGTGTTCCTATCCTGATTAAGATTCGGGGAGCCAGAATACTGGAGGATAGGTTCTGGATATAGGGGCGATTTGCAGACGAACGGTGCGTCGGATCTGAATTCTGCATGCGGCATTCGATTCCTCTCGTCATTTTACGTTGGAAATGCATGTGTTCCTTTCCTGATTAATATTCTGGGAGCCAGAATACTGGAGGATAGGTTCTGGATATAGGGGCGATTTGCAGACGAACGGTGCGTCGGATCTGAATTCTGCATGCGGCATTCGATTCATCTCGTCATTTTACGTCGGAAATGTATGTGTTCCATTCCCCATTGCGGTTCAGGGAGCCAGAATACTGGAGGATAGGTTTTTGGCTATAGGAGCGATTTTCAGACGAACGGTGCCTCGGATCTGAATTCTGCATGCGGCATTCGATTCCTCTCGTCATTTTACGTGGGAAATGCATGTGTTCCTTTCCTGATTAAGATTCTGGGAGCCAGAATACTGGAGGATAGGTTCTGGATATAGGGGCGATTTGCAGACGAACGGTGCGTCGGATCTGAATTCTGCATGCGGCATTCGATTCCTCTCGTCATTTTACGTGGGAAATGCATGTGTTCCTTTCCTGATTAAGATTCTGGGAGCCAGAATACTGGAGGATAGGTTCTGGATATAGGGGCGATTTGCAGACGAACGGTGCGTCGGATCTGAATTCTGCATGCGGCATTCGATTCCTCTCGTCATTTTACGTTGGAAATGCATGTGTTCAATTCCCGATTGCGACTCAGGGAGCCAGAATACTGGAGGATAGGTTTTTGGATATAGGAGCGATTTCCAGACGAACGGTGCCTCGGATCTGAATTCTGCATGCGGCATTAGATTCCTCTCGTCATTTTACGTTGGAAATGCATGTGTTCAATTCCCGATTGCGACTCAGGGAGCCAGAATACTGGAGGATAGGTTTTTGGATATAGGAGCGATTTCCAGACGAACGGTGCCTCGGATCTGAATTCTGCTTGCGGCATTCGATTCCTCTCGTCATTTTACGTCGGAAATGAATGTGTTCCATTCCTGATTAAGATTCTGGGAGCCAGAATACTGCAGGATAGGTTCTGGATATAGGGGCGATTTGCAGACGAACGGTGCGTCGGATCTGAATTCTGCTTGCGGCATTCGATTCCTCTCGTCATTTTACGTGGGAAATGCATGTGTTCCTTTCCTGATTAAGATTCTGGGAGCCAGAATACTCGAGGATAGGTTTTGGATATAGGAGCGATTTGCAGACGAACGGTGCGTCGGATTTGAATTCTGCTTGCGGCATTCGATTCCTCTCGTCATTTTACGTCGGAAATTCATGTGTACCATTCCCGATTGCGACTCAGGGAGCCAGAATACTGGAGGATAGGTTCTGGATATAGGGGCGATTTGCAGACGAACGGTGCGTCGGATCTGAATTCTGCATGCGGCATTCGATTCCTCTCGTCATTTTACGTTGGAAATGCATGTGTTCCTTTCCTGATTAAGATTCGGGGAGCCAGAATACTGGAGGATAGGTTCTGGATATAGGGGCGATTTGCAGACGAACGGTGCCTCGGATCTGAATTCTGCTTGCGGCATTCGATTCCTCTCGTCATTTTACGTCGGAAATGTATGTGTTCTATTCCCGATTGCGACTCAGGGAGCCAGAATACTGGAGGATAGGTTTTTGGATATAGGAGCGATTTCCAGACGAACGGTGCCTCGGATCTGAATTCTGCTTGCGGCATTCGATTCCTCTCGTCATTTTACGTCGGAAATGTATGTGTTCCATTCCCCATTGCGGTTCAGGGAGCCAGAATACTGGAGGATAGGTTTTTGGCTATAGGAGCGATTTTCAGACGAACGGTGCCTCGGATCTGAATTCTGCATGCGGCATTCGATTCATCTCGTCATTTTACGTGGGAAGTGCATGTTTTCCTTTCCTGATTAAGATTCTGGGAGCCAGAATACTGGAGGATAGGTTCTGGATATAGGGGCGATTTGCAGATGAACGGTGCCTCGGATCTGAATTCTGCATGCGGCATTCGATTCATCTCGTCATTTTACGTGGGAAGTGCATGTTTTCCTTTCCTGATTAAGATTCTGGGAGCCAGAATACTGGAGGATAGGTTCTGGATATAGGAGCGATTTTCAGACGAACGGTGCCTCGGATCTGAATTCTGCATGCGGCATTCGATTCCTCTCGTCATTTTACGTTGGAAATGCATGTGTTCCTTTCCTGATTAAGATTCGGGGAGCCAGAATACTGGAGGATAGGTTCTGGCTATAGGGGCGATTTGCAGACGAACGGTGCCTCGGATCTGAATTCTGCTTGCGGCATTCGATTCCTCTCGTCATTTTACGTCGGAAATGTATGTGTTCTATTCCCGAATGCGACTCAGGGAGCCAGAATACTGGAGGATAGGTTTTTGGATATAGGAGCGATTTTCAGACGAACGGTGCCTCGGATCCGAATGCTGCTTGCGGCATTCGATTCCTCTCGTCATTTTACGTGGGAAATGCAGGTGGTCCATTCCTGATTAAGATTCTGGGAGCCAGAATACTGGAGGATAGGTTTTGGATATAGGAGCGATTTCCAGACGAACGGTGCCTCGGATCTGAATTCTGCATGTGGCATTCGATTCATCTCGTCATTTTACGTGGGAAATGCATTTTTTCCTTTCCTGATTAAGATTCGGGGAGCCAGAATACTGGAGGATAGGTTCTGGCTATAGGGGCGATTTGCAGACGAACGGTGCCTCGGATCTGAATTCTGCTTTCGGCATTCGATTCCTCTCGTCATTTTACGTCGGAAATGTATGTATTCTATTCCCGATTGCGACTCAGGGAGCCAGAATACTGGAGGATAGGTTTTTGGATATAGGAGCGATTTCCAGACGAACGGTGCCTCGGATCTGAATTCTGCATGCGGCATTCGATTCCTCTCGTCATTTGACGTGGGAAATGCATGTGTTCCTTTCCTGATTAAGATTCTGGGAGCCAGAATACTGTAGGATAGGTTTTGGATATAGGAGCGATTTCCAGACGAACGGTGCCTCGGATCTGAATTCTGCTTGCGGTATTCGATTCATCTCGTCATTTTACGTCGGAAATGTATGTGTTCCGTTCCCGATTGCGACTCAGGGAGCCAGAATACTGGAGGATAGGTTTTTGGATATAGGAGCGATTTCCAGAAGAACGGTGCCTCGGATCTGAATTCTCCATGCGGCATTCGATTCATCTCGTCATTTTACGTGGGAAATGCATGTTTTCCTTTCCTGATTAAGATTCTGGGAGCCAGAATACTGGAGGATAGGTTTTTGGATATAGGAGCGATTTTCAGACGAACGGTGCGTCGGACCTGAATTCTGCATGCGGCATTCGATTCCTCTCGTCATTTTACGTGGGAAATGTATGTGTTCTATTCCCGATTGCGACTCAGGGAGCCAGAATACTGGAGGATAGGTTTTTGGATATAGGAGCGATTTCCAGACGAACGGTGCCTCGGATGTGAATTCTGCATGCGGCATTCAATTCCTCTCGTCATTTTACGTGGGAAATGCATGTGTTCCTTTCCTGATTAAGATTCGGGGAGCCAGAATACTGGAGGATAGGTTCTGGCTATAGGGGCGATTTGCAGACGAACGGTGCCTCGGATCTGAATTCTGCTTGCGGCATTCGATTCCTCTCGTCATTTTACGTCGGAAATGTATGTATTCAATTCCCGATTGCGACTCAGGGAGCCAGAATACTGGAGGATAGGTTTTTGGATATAGGAGCGATTTCCAGACGAACGGTGCTTCGGATCTGAATTCTGCATGCGTCATTCGATTCCTCTCGTCATTTTACGTCGGAAATGTATGTATTCAATTCCCGATTGCGACTCAGGGAGCCAGAATACTGGAGGATAGGTTCTGGCTATAGGGGCGATTTCCAGACGAACGGTGCTTCGGATCTGAATTCTGCATGCGGCATTCGATTCCTCTCGTCATTTTACGTCGGAAATGTATGTGTTCCATTCCCGATTGCGACTCAGGGAGCCAGAATACTGGAGGATAGGTTTTTGGATATAGGAGCGATTTTCAGACGAACGGTGCCTCGGATCCGAATGCTGCTTGCGGCATTCGATTCCTCTCGTCATTTTACGTGGGAAATGCATGTGTTCCTTTCCTGATTAAGATTCGGGGAGCCAGAATACTGGAGGATAGGTTCTGGATATAGGGGCGATTTGCAGATGAACGGTGCCTCGGATCTGAATTCTGCATGCGGCATTCGATTCATCTCGTCATTTTACGTGGGAAGTGCATGTTTTCCTTTCCTGATTAAGATTCTGGGAGCCAGAATACTGGAGGATAGGTTCTGGATATAGGAGCGATTTTCAGACGAACGGTGCCTCGGATCTGAATTCTGCATGCGGCATTCGATTCCTCTCGTCATTTTACGTTGGAAATGCATGTGTTCCTTTCCTGATTAAGATTCGGGGAGCCAGAATACTGGAGGATAGGTTCTGGCTATAGGGGCGATTTGCAGACGAACGGTGCCTCGGATCTGAATTCTGCTTGCGGCATTCGATTCCTCTCGTCATTTTACGTCGGAAATGTATGTGTTCTATTCCCGAATGCGACTCAGGGAGCCAGAATACTGGAGGATAGGTTTTTGGATATAGGAGCGATTTTCAGACGAACGGTGCCTCGGATCCGAATGCTGCTTGCGGCATTCGATTCCTCTCGTCATTTTACGTGGGAAATGCATGTGTTCCTTTCCTGATTAAGATTCGGGGAGCCAGAATACTGTAGGATAGGTTTTGGATATAGGAGCGATTTCCAGACGAACGGTGCCTCGGATCTGAATTCTGCTTGCGGTATTCGATTCATCTCGTCATTTTACGTCGGAAATGTATGTGTTCCGTTCCCGATTGCGACTCAGGGAGCCAGAATACTGGAGGATAGGTTTTTGGATATAGGAGCGATTTCCAGACGAACGGTGCCTCGGATTTGAATTCTGCTTGCGGCATTCGATTCCTCTCGTCATTTTACGTCGGAAATGTATGTGTACCATTCCCGATTGCGACTCAGGGAGCCAGAATACTGGAGGATAGGTTTTTGGATATAGGAGCGATTTCCAGACGAACGGTGCCTCGGATCTGAATTCTCCATGCGGCATTCGATTCATCTCGTCATTTTACGTGGGAAATGCATGTTTTCCTTTCCTGATTAAGATTCTGGGAGCCAGAATACTGGAGGATAGGTTTTTGGATATAGGAGCCATTTCCAGACGAACGGAGACTCGGATTTGAATTCTGCTTGCGGCATTCGATTCCTCTCGTCATTTTACGTCGGAAATGTATGTGTTCCATTCCCGATTGCGACTCAGGGAGCCAGAATACTGGAGGATAGGTTTTTGGCTATAGGAGCGATTTTCAGACGAACGGTGCCTCGGATCTGAATTCTGCATGCGGCATTCGATTCCTCTCGTCATTTTACGTTGGAAATGCATGTGTTCCTATCCTGATTAAGATTCGGGGAGCCAGAATACTGGAGGATAGGTTCTGGATATAGGGGCGATTTGCAGACGAACGGTGCGTCGGATCTGAATTCTGCATGCGGCATTCAATTCCTCTCGTCATTTTACGTTGGAAATGCATGTGTTCCTTTCCTGATTAATATTCGGGGAGCCAGAATACTGGAGGATAGGTTCTGGATATAGGGGCGATTTGCAGACGAACGGTGCCTCGGATCTGAATTCTGCTTGCGGCATTCGATTCCTCTCGTCATTTTACGTTGGAAATGCATGTGTTCAATTCCCGATTGCGACTCAGGGAGCCAGAATACTGGAGGATAGGTTTTTGGATATAGGAGCGATTTTCAGACGAACGGTGCCTCGGATCTGAATTCTGCATGCGGCATTCGATTCCTCTCGTCATTTTACGTGGGAAATGCATGTGTTCCTTTCCTGATTAAGATTCTGGGAGCCAGAATACTGGAGGATAGGTTCTGGATATAGGGGCGATTTGCAGACGAACGGTGCGTCGGATCTGAATTCTGCATGCGGCATTCGATTCCTCTCGTCATTTTACGTTGGAAATGCATGTGTTCAATTCCCGATTGCGACTCAGGGAGCCAGAATACTGGAGGATAGGTTTTTGGATATAGGAGCGATTTCCAGACGAACGGTGCCTCGGATCTGAATTCTGCATGCGGCATTAGATTCCTCTCGTCATTTTACGTTGGAAATGCATGTGTTCAATTCCCGATTGCGACTCAGGGAGCCAGAATACTGGAGGATAGGTTTTTGGATATAGGAGCGATTTCCAGACGAACGGTGCCTCGGATCTGAATTCTGCTTGCGGCATTCGATTCCTCTCGTCATTTTACGTCGGAAATGTATGTGTTCCATTCCTGATTAAGATTCTGGGAGCCAGAATACTGCAGGATAGGTTCTGGATATAGGGGCGATTTGCAGACGAACGGTGCGTCGGATCTGAATTCTGCATGCGGCATTCGATTCCTCTCGTCATTTTACGTGGGAAATGCATGTGTTCCTTTCCTGATTAAGATTCTGGGAGCCAGAATACTCGAGGATAGGTTTTGGATATAGGAGCGATTTGCAGACGAACGGTGCCTCGGATTTGAATTCTGCTTGCGGCATTCGATTCCTCTCGTCATTTTACGTCGGAAATGTATGTGTACCATTCCCGATTGCGACTCAGGGAGCCAGAATACTGGAGGATAGGTTCTGGATATAGGGGCGATTTGCAGACGAACGGTGCGTCGGATCTGAATTCTGCATGCGGCATTCGATTCCTCTCGTCATTTTACGTTGGAAATGCATGTGTTCCTTTCCTGATTAAGATTCGGGGAGCCAGAATACTGGAGGATAGGTTCTGGATATAGGGGCGATTTGCAGACGAACGGTGCCTCGGATCTGAATTCTGCTTGCGGCATTCGATTCCTCTCGTCATTTTACGTCGGAAATGTATGTGTTCTATTCCCGATTGCGACTCAGGGAGCCAGAATACTGGAGGATAGGTTTTTGGATATAGGAGCGATTTCCAGACGAACGGTGCCTCGGATCTGAATTCTGCTTGCGGCATTCGATTCCTCTCGTCATTTTACGTCGGAAATGTATGTGTTCCATTCCCCATTGCGGTTCAGGGAGCCAGAATACTGGAGGATAGGTTTTTGGCTATAGGAGCGATTTTCAGACGAACGGTGCCTCGGATCTGAATTCTGCATGCGGCATTCGATTCCTCTCGTCATTTTACTTTGGAAATGCATGTGTTCAATTCCCGATTGCGACTCAGGGAGCCAGAATACTGGAGGATAGGTTTTTGGATATAGGAGCGATTTCCAGACGAACGGTGCCTCGGATCTGAATTCTGCTTGCGGCATTCGATTCCTCTCGTCATTTTACGTCGGAAATGTATGTGTTCCATTCCCCATTGCGGTTCAGGGAGCCAGAATACTGGAGGATAGGTTTTTGGCTATAGGAGCGATTTTCAGACGAACGGTGCCTCGGATCTGAATTCTGCATGCGGCATTCGACTCCTCTCGTCATTTTACGTTGGAAATGCATGTGTTCCTATCCTGATTAAGATTCGGGGAGCCAGAATACTGGAGGATAGGTTTTTGGCTATAGGAGCGATTTGCAGACGAACGGTGCGTCGGATCTGAATTCTGCATGCGGCATTCGATTCCTCTCGTCATTTTACGTGGGAAATGCATGTGTTCCTTTCGAGATTAAGATTCTGGGAGCCAGAATACTGGAGGATAGGTTCTGGATATAGGGGCGATTTGCAGACGAACGGTGCGTCGGATCTGAATTCTGCATGCGGCATTCGATTCCTCTCGTCATTTTACGTGGGAAATGCATGTGTTCCTTTCCTGATTAATATTCGGGGAGCCAGAATACTGGAGGATAGGTTCTGGATATAGGGGCGATTTGCAGACGAACGGTGCCTCGGATCTGAATTCTGCTTGCGGCATTCGATTCCTCTCGTCATTTTACGTCGGAAATGTATGTGTTCAATTCCCGATTGCGACTCAGGGAGCCAGAATACTGGAGGATCGGTTTTTGGCTATAGGAGCGATTTTCAGACGAACGGTGCCTCGGATCTGAATTCTGCATGCGGCATTCGATTCCTCTCGTCATTTTACGTTGGAAATGCATGTGTTCAATTCCCGATTGCGACTCAGGGAGCCAGAATACTGGAGGATAGGTTTTTGGATATAGGAGCGATTTCCAGACGAACGGTGCCTCGGATTTGAATTCTGCTTGCGGCATTCGATTCCTCTCGTCATTTTACGTCGGAAATGTATGTGTTCAATTCCCGATTGCGACTCAGGGAGCCAGAATACTGGAGGATAGGTTCTGGATATAGGGGCGATTTGCAGACGAACGGTGCGTCGGATCTGAATTCTGCATGCGGCATTCGATTCCTCTCGTCATTTTACGTGGGAAATGCATGTGTTCCTTTCCTGATTAAGATTCGGGGAGCCAGAATACTCGAGGATAGGTTTTTGGATATAGGAGCGATTTCCAGACGAACGGTGCCTCGGATCTGAGTTCTGCATGCGGCATTCGATTCATCTCGTCATTTTACGTGGGAAGTGCATGTTTTCCTTTCCTGATTAAGATTCTGGGAGCCAGAATACTGGAGGATAGGTTCTGGATATAGGGGCGATTTGCAGATGAACGGTGCCTCGGATCTGAATTCTGCATGCGGCATTCGATTCATCTCGTCATTTTACGTGGGAAGTGCATGTTTTCCTTTCCTGATTAAGATTCTGGGAGCCAGAATACTGGAGGATAGGTTCTGGATATAGGAGCGATTTTCAGACGAACGGTGCCTCGGATCTGAATTCTGCATGCGGCATTCGATTCCTCTCGTCATTTTACGTTGGAAATGCATGTGTTCCTTTCCTGATTAAGATTCGGGGAGCCAGAATACTGGAGGATAGGTTCTGGCTATAGGGGCGATTTGCAGACGAACGGTGCCTCGGATCTGAATTCTGCTTGCGGCATTCGATTCCTCTCGTCATTTTACGTCGGAAATGTATGTGTTCTATTCCCGAATGCGACTCAGGGAGCCAGAATACTGGAGGATAGGTTTTTGGATATAGGAGCGATTTTCAGACGAACGGTGCCTCGGATCTGAATGCTGCTTGCGGCATTCGATTCCTCTCGTCATTTTACGTGGGAAATGCAGGTGGTCCATTCCTGATTAAGATTCTGGGAGCCAGAATACTGGAGGATAGGTTTTGGATATAGGAGCGATTTCCAGACGAACGGTGCCTCGGATCTGAATTCTGCATGTGGCATTCGATTCATCTCGTCATTTTACGTGGGAAATGCATTTTTTCCTTTCCTGATTAAGATTCGGGGAGCCAGAATACTGGAGGATAGGTTCTGGCTATAGGGGCGATTTGCAGACGAACGGTGCCTCGGATCTGAATTCTGCTTTCGGCATTCGATTCCTCTCGTCATTTTACGTCGGAAATGTATGTATTCTATTCCCGATTGCGACTCAGGGAGCCAGAATACTGGAGGATAGGTTTTTGGATATAGGAGCGATTTCCAGACGAACGGTGCCTCGGATCTGAATTCTGCATGCGGCATTCGATTCCTCTCGTCATTTTACGTGGGAAATGCATGTGTTCCTTTCCTGATTAAGATTCTGGGAGCCAGAATACTGTAGGATAGGTTTTGGATATAGGAGCGATTTCCAGACGAACGGTGCCTCGGATCTGAATTCTGCTTGCGGTATTCGATTCATCTCGTCATTTTACGTCGGAAATGTATGTGTTCCGTTCCCGATTGCGACTCAGGGAGCCAGAATACTGGAGGATAGGTTTTTGGATATAGGAGCGATTTCCAGACGAACGGTGCCTCGGATCTGAATTCTCCATGCGGCATTCGATTCATCTCGTCATTTTACGTGGGAAATGCATGTTTTCCTTTCCTGATTAAGATTCTGGGAGCCAGAATACTGGAGGATAGGTTTTTGGATATAGGAGCGATTTTCAGACGAACGGTGCGTCGGACCTGAATTCTGCATGCGGCATTCGATTCCTCTCGTCATTTTACGTGGGAAATGTATGTGTTCTATTCCCGATTGCGACTCAGGGAGCCAGAATACTGGAGGATAGGTTTTTGGATATAGGAGCGATTTCCAGACGAACGGTGCCTCGGATGTGAATTCTGCATGCGGCATTCAATTCCTCTCGTCATTTTACGTGGGAAATGCATGTGTTCCTTTCCTGATTAAGATTCGGGGAGCCAGAATACTGGAGGATAGGTTCTGGCTATAGGGGCGATTTGCAGACGAACGGTGCCTCGGATCTGAATTCTGCTTGCGGCATTCGATTCCTCTCGTCATTTTACGTCGGAAATGTATGTATTCAATTCCCGATTGCGACTCAGGGAGCCAGAATACTGGAGGATAGGTTTTTGGATATAGGAGCGATTTCCAGACGAACGGTGCTTCGGATCTGAATTCTGCATGCGTCATTCGATTCCTCTCGTCATTTTACGTCGGAAATGTATGTATTCAATTCCCGATTGCGACTCAGGGAGCCAGAATACTGGAGGATAGGTTCTGGCTATAGGGGCGATTTCCAGACGAACGGTGCTTCGGATCTGAATTCTGCATGCGGCATTCGATTCCTCTCGTCATTTTACGTCGGAAATGTATGTGTTCCATTCCCGATTGCGACTCAGGGAGCCAGAATACTGGAGGATAGGTTTTTGGATATAGGAGCGATTTTCAGACGAACGGTGCCTCGGATCCGAATGCTGCTTGCGGCATTCGATTCCTCTCGTCATTTTACGTGGGAAATGCATGTGTTCCTTTCCTGATTAAGATTCGGGGAGCCAGAATACTGGAGGATAGGTTCTGGATATAGGAGCGATTTCCAGACGAACGGTGCCTCGGATTTGAATTCTGCTTGCGGCATTCGATTCCTCTCGTCATTTTACGTCGGAAATGTATGTGTACCATTCCCGATTGCGACTCAGGGAGCCAGAATACTGGAGGATAGGTTTTTGGATATAGGAGCGATTTCCAGACGAACGGTGCCTCGGATCTGAATTCTCCATGCGGCATTCGATTCATCTCGTCATTTTACGTGGGAAATGCATGTTTTCCTTTCCTGATTAAGATTCTGGGAGCCAGAATACTGGAGGATAGGTTTTTGGATATAGGAGCCATTTCCAGACGAACGGTGCCTCGGATTTGAATTCTGCTTGCGGCATTCGATTCCTCTCGTCATTTTACGTCGGAAATGTATGTGTACCATTCCCGATTGCGACTCAGGGAGCCAGAATACTGGAGGATAGGTTTTTGGATATAGGAGCGATTTTCAGACGAACGGTGCCTCGGATCCGAATGCTGCTTGCGGCATTCGATTCCTCTCGTCATTTTACATAGGAAATGCATGTGTTCCTTTCCTGATTAAGATTCGGGGAGCCAGAATACTGTAGGATAGGTTTTTGGATATAGGAGCGATTTCCAGACGAACGGTGCCTCGGATCTGAATTCTGCTTGCGGCATTCGATTCATCTCGTCATTTTTCGTGGGAAATGCATATTTTCCTTTCCTGATTAAGATTCGGGGAGCCAGAATACTGGAGGATAGGTTCTGGCTATAGGGGCGATTTGCAGACGAACGGTGCCTCGGATCTGAATTCTGCTTGCGGCATTCGATTCCTCTCGTCATTTTACGTCGGAAATGTATGTGTTCTATTCCCGAATGCGACTCAGGGAGCCAGAATACTGGAGGATAGGTTTTTGGATATAGGAGCGATTTTCAGACGAACGGTGCCTCGGATCCGAATGCTGCTTGCGGCATTCGATTCCTCTCGTCATTTTACGTGGGAAATGCATGTGTTCCTTTCCTGATTAAGATTCGGGGAGCCAGAATACTGGAGGATAGGTTCTGGCTATAGGGGCGATTTGCAGACGAACGGTGCCTCGGATCTGAATTCTGCTTGCGGCATTCGATTCCTCTCGTCATTTTACGTCGGAAATGTATGTATTCAATTCCCGATTGCGACTCAGGGAGCCAGAATACTGGAGGATAGGTTTTTGGATATAGGAGCGATTTCCAGACGAACGGTGCTTCGGATCTGAATTCTGCATGCGGCATTCGATTCCTCTCGTCATTTTACGTCGGAAATGTATGTGTTCCATTCCCGATTGCGACTCAGGGAGCCAGAATACTGGAGGATAGGTTTTTGGATATAGGAGCGATTTTCAGACGAACGGTGCCTCGGATCCGAATGCTGCTTGCGGCATTCGATTCCTCTCGTCATTTTACGTGGGAAATGCATGTGTTCCTTTCCTGATTAAGATTCGGGGAGCCAGAATACTGTAGGATAGGTTTTGGATATAGGAGCGATTTCCAGACGAACGGTGCCTCGGATCTGAATTCTGCTTGCGGTATTCGATTCATCTCGTCATTTTACGTCGGAAATGTATGTGTTCCGTTCCCGATTGCGACTCAGGGAGCCAGAATACTGGAGGATAGGTTTTTGGATATAGGAGCGATTTCCAGACGAACGGTGCCTCGGATCTGAATTCTCCATGCGGCATTCGATTCATCTCGTCATTTTACGTGGGAAATGCATGTTTTCCTTTCCTGATTACGAGTCTGGGAGCCAGAATACTGGAGGATAGGTTTTTGGATATAGGAGCCATTTCCAGACGAACGGTGCCACGGATTTGAATTCTGCTTGCGGCATTCGATTCCTCTCGTCATTTTACGTCGGAAATGTATGTGTACCATTCCCGATTGCGACTCAGGGAGCCAGAATACTGGAGGATAGGTTTTTGGATATAGGAGCGATTTTCAGACGAACGGTGCCTCGGATCCGAATGCTGCTTGCGGCATTCGATTCCTCTCGTCATTTTACGTGGGAAATGCATGTGTTCCTTTCCTGATTAAGATTCGGGGAGCCAGAATACTGTAGGATAGGTTTTTGGATATAGGAGCGATTTCCAGACGAACGGTGCCTCGGATCTGAATTCTGCTTGCGGCATTCGATTCATCTCGTCATTTTACGTGGGAAATGCATATTTTCCTTTCCTGATTAAGATTCGGGGAGCCAGAATACTGGAGGATAGGTTCTGGCTATAGGGGCGATTTGCAGACGAACGGTGCCTCGGATCTGAATTCTGCTTGCGGCATTCGATTCCTCTCGTCATTTTACGTCGGAAATGTATGTGTTCTATTCCCGAATGCGACTCAGGGAGCCAGAATACTGGAGGATAGGTTTTTGGATATAGGAGCGATTTTCAGACGAACGGTGCCTCGGATCCGAATGCTGCTTGCGGCATTCGATTCCTCTCGTCATTTTACGTGGGAAATGCATGTGTTCCTTTCCTGATTAAGATTCGGGGAGCCAGAATACTGGAGGATAGGTTCTGGCTATAGGGGCGATTTGCAGACGAACGGTGCCTCGGATCTGAATTCTGCTTGCGGCATTTGATTCCTCTCGTCATTTTACGTCGGAAATGTATGAATTCAATTCCCGATTGCGACTCATGGAGCCAGAATACTGGAGGATAGGTTTTTGGATATAGGAGCGATTTCCAGACGAACGGTGCCTCGGATCTGAATTCTCCATGCGGCATTCGATTCATCTCGTCATTTTACGTCGGAAATGTATGTGTTCCATTCCCGATTGCGACTCAGGGAGCCAGAATACTGGAGGATAGGTTTTTGGATATAGGGGCGATTTTCAGACGAACGGTGCCTCGGATCTGAATTCTGCATGCGGCATTCGATTCCTCTCGTCATTTTACGTTGGAAATGCATGTGTTCCTATCCTGATTAAGATTCTGGGAGCCAGAATACTGGAGGATAGGTTCTGGATATAGGGGCGATTTGCAGACGAACGGTGCCTCGGATCTGAATTCTGCTTGCGGCATTCGATTCCTCTCGTCATTTTACGTCGGAAATGTATGTGTTCTATTCCCGATTGCGACTCAGGGAGCCAGAATACTGGAGGATAGGTTTTTGGATATAGGAGCGATTTCCAGACGAACGGTGCCTCGGATCTGAATTCTCCATGCGGCATTCGATTCATCTCGTCATTTTACGTGGGAAATGCATGTTTTCCTTTCCTGATTAAGATTCTGGGAGCCAGAATACTGGAGGATAGGTTTTTGGATATAGGAGCGATTTCCAGACGAACGGTGCCTCGGATTTGAATTCTGCTTGCGGCATTCGATTCATCTCGTCATTTTACGTGGGAAATGCATATTTTCCTTTCCTGATTAAGATTCGGGGAGCCAGAATACTGGAGGATAGGTTCTGGCTATAGGGGCGATTTGCAGACGAACGGTGCCTCGGATCTGAATTCTGCTTGCGGCATTCGATTCCTCTCGTCATTTTACGTCGGAAATGTATGTGTTCTATTCCCGAATGCGACTCAGGGAGCCAGAATACTGGAGGATAGGTTTTTGGATATAGGAGCGATTTTCAGACGAACGGTGCCTCGGATCCGAATGCTGCTTGCGGCATTCGATTCCTCTCGTCATTTTATGTGGGAAATGCATGTGTTCCTTTCCTGATTAAGATTCGGGGAGCCAGAATACTGTAGGATAGGTTTTGGATATAGGAGCGATTTCCAGACGAACGGTGCCTCGGATCTGAATTCTGCTTGCGGTATTCGATTCATCTCGTCATTTTACGTCGGAAATGTATGTGTTCCGTTCCCGATTGCGACTCAGGGAGCCAGAATACTGGAGGATAGGTTTTTGGATATAGGAGCGATTTCCAGACGAACGGTGCCTCGGATTTGAATTCTGCTTGCGGCATTCGATTCCTCTCGTCATTTTACGTCGGAAATGTATGTGTACCATTCCCGATTGCGACTCAGGGAGCCAGAATACTGGAGGATAGGTTTTTGGATATAGGAGCGATTTCCAGACGAACGGTGCCTCGGATCTGAATTCTCCATGCGGCATTCGATTCATCTCGTCATTTTACGTGGGAAATGCATGTTTTCCTTTCCTGATTAAGATTCTGGGAGCCAGAATACTGGAGGATAGGTTTTTGGATATAGGAGCCATTTCCAGACGAACGGTGCCTCGGATTTGAATTCTGCTTGCGGCATTCGATTCATCTCGTCATTTTACGTGGGAAATGCATATTTTCCTTTCCTGATTAAGATTCGGGGAGCCAGAATACTGGAGGATAGGTTCTGGCTATAGGGGCGATTTGCAGACGAACGGTGCCTCGGATCTGAATTCTGCTTGCGGCATTCGATTCCTCTCGTCATTTTACGTCGGAAATGTATGTGTTCTATTCCCGAATGCGACTCAGGGAGCCAGAATACTGGAGGATAGGTTTTTGGATATAGGAGCGATTTTCAGACGAACGGTGCCTCGGATCCGAATGCTGCTTGCGGCATTCGATTCCTCTCGTCATTTTATGTGGGAAATGCATGTGTTCCTTTCCTGATTAAGATTCGGGGAGCCAGAATACTGTAGGATAGGTTTTGGATATAGGAGCGATTTCCAGACGAACGGTGCCTCGGATATGAATTCTGCTTGCGGTATTCGATTCATCTCGTCATTTTACGTCGGAAATGTATGTGTTCCGTTCCCGATTGCGACTCAGGGAGCCAGAATACTGGAGGATAGGTTTTTGGATATAGGAGCGATTTCCAGACGAACGGTGCCTCGGATTTGAATTCTGCTTGCGGCATTCGATTCCTCTCGTCATTTTACGTCGGAAATGTATGTGTACCATTCCCGATTGCGACTCAGGGAGCCAGAATACTGGAGGATAGGTTTTTGGATATAGGAGCGATTTCCAGACGAACGGTGCCTCGGATCTGAATTCTCCATGCGGCATTCGATTCATCTCGTCATTTTACGTGGGAAATGCATGTTTTCCTTTCCTGATTAAGATTCTGGGAGCCAGAATACTGGAGGATAGGTTTTTGGATATAGGAGCCATTTCCAGACGAACGGTGCCTCGGATTTGAATTCTGCTTGCGGCATTCGATTCCTCTCGTCATTTTACGTCGGAAATGTATGTGTACCATTCCCGATTGCGACTCAGGGAGCCAGAATACTGGAGGATAGGTTTTTGGATATAGGAGCGATTTTCAGACGAACGGTGCCTCGGATCCGAATGCTGCTTGCGGCATTCGATTCCTCTCGTCATTTTATGTGGGAAATGCATGTGTTCCTTTCCTGATTAAGATTCGGGGAGCCAGAATACTGTAGGATAGGTTTTGGATATAGGAGCGATTTCCAGACGAACGGTGCCTCGGATCTGAATTCTGCTTGCGGTATTCGATTCATCTCGTCATTTTACGTCGGAAATGTATGTGTTCCGTTCCCGATTGCGACTTAGGGAGCCAGAATACTGGAGGATAGGTTTTTGGATATAGGAGCGATTTCCAGACGAACGGTGCCTCGGATTTGAATTCTGCTTGCGGCATTCGATTCCTCTCGCCATTTTACGTCGGAAATGTATGTGTTCCATTCCCGATTGCGACTCAGGGAGCCAGAATACTGGAGGATAGGTTCTGGCTATAGGGGCGATTTGCAGACGACCGGTGCCTCGGATCTGAATTCTGCTTGCGGCATTCGATTCCTCTCGTCATTTTACGTCGGAAATGTATGTGTTCTATTCCCGAATGCGACTCAGGGAGCCAGAATACTGGAGGATAGGTTTTTGGATATAGGAGCGATTTTCAGACGAACGGTGCCTCGGATCCGAATGCTGCTTGCGGCATTCGATTCCTCTCGTCATTTTACGTGGGAAATGCATGTGTTCCTTTCCTGATTAAGATTCGGGGAGCCAGAATACTGGAGGATAGGTTCTGGCTATAGGGGCGATTTGCAGACGAACGGTGCCTCGGATCTGAATTCTGCTTGCGGCATTCGATTCCTCTCGTCATTTTACGTCGGAAATGTATGAATTCAATTCCCGATTGCGACTCATGGAGCCAGAATACTGGAGGATAGGTTTTTGGATATAGGAGCGATTTCCAGACGAACGGTGCCTCGGATCTGAATTCTCCATGCGGCATTCGATTCATCTCGTCATTTTACGTCGGAAATGTATGTGTTCCATTCCCGATTGCGACTCAGGGAGCCAGAATACTGGAGGATAGGTTTTTGGATATAGGGGCGATTTTCAGACGAACGGTGCCTCGGATCTGAATTCTGCATGCGGCACTCGATTCCTCTCGTCATTTTACGTCGGAAATGTATGTGTACCATTCCCGATTGCGACTCAGGGAGCCAGAATACTGGAGGATAGGTTTTTGGATATAGGAGCGATTTCCAGACGAACGGTGCCTCGGATCTGAATTCTCCATGCGGCATTCGATTCATCTCGTCATTTTACGTGGGAAATGCATGTTTTCCTTTCCTGATTAAGATTCTGGGAGCCAGAATACTGGAGGATAGGTTCTGGATATAGGGGCGATTTGCAGACGAACGGTGCCTCGGATCTGAATTCTGCTTGCGGCATTCGATTCCTCTCGTCATTTTACGTCGGAAATGTATGTGTTCTATTCCCGATTGCGACTCAGGGAGCCAGAATACTGGAGGATAGGTTTTTGGATATAGGAGCGATTTCCAGACGAACGGTGCCTCGGATCTGAATTCTCCATGCGGCATTCGATTCATCTCGTCATTTTACGTGGGAAATGCATGTTTTCCTTTCCTGATTAAGATTCTGGGAGCCAGAATACTGGAGGATAGGTTTTTGGATATAGGAGCGATTTCCAGACGAACGGTGCCTCGGATTTGAATTCTGCTTGCGGCATTCGATTCATCTCGTCATTTTACGTGGGAAATGCATATTTTCCTTTCCTGATTAAGATTCGGGGAGCCAGAATACTGGAGGATAGGTTCTGGCTATAGGGGCGATTTGCAGACGAACGGTGCCTCGGATCTGAATTCTGCTTGCGGCATTCGATTCCTCTCGTCATTTTACGTCGGAAATGTATGTGTTCTATTCCCGAATGCGACTCAGGGAGCCAGAATACTGGAGGATAGGTTTTTGGATATAGGAGCGATTTTCAGACGAACGGTGCCTCGGATCCGAATGCTGCTTGCGGCATTCGATTCCTCTCGTCATTTTATGTGGGAAATGCATGTGTTCCTTTCCTGATTAAGATTCGGGGAGCCAGAATACTGTAGGATAGGTTTTGGATATAGGAGCGATTTCCAGACGAACGGTGCCTCGGATCTGAATTCTGCTTGCGGTATTCGATTCATCTCGCCATTTTACGTCGGAAATGTATGTGTTCCGTTCCCGATTGCGACTCAGGGAGCCAGAATACTGGAGGATAGGTTTTTGGATATAGGAGCGATTTCCAGACGAACGGTGCCTCGGATTTGAATTCTGCTTGCGGCATTCGATTCCTCTCGTCATTTTACGTCGGAAATGTATGTGTACCATTCCCGATTGCGACTCAGGGAGCCAGAATACTGGAGGATAGGTTTTTGGATATAGGAGCGATTTCCAGACGAACGGTGCCTCGGATCTGAATTCTCCATGCGGCATTCGATTCATCTCGTCATTTTACGTGGGAAATGCATGTTTTCCTTTCCTGATTAAGATTCTGGGAGCCAGAATACTGGAGGATAGGTTTTTGGATATAGGAGCCATTTCCAGACGAACGGTGCCTCGGATTTGAATTCTGCTTGCGGCATTCGATTCATCTCGTCATTTTACGTGGGAAATGCATATTTTCCTTTCCTGATTAAGATTCGGGGAGCCAGAATACTGGAGGATAGGTTCTGGCTATAGGGGCGATTTGCAGACGAACGGTGCCTCGGATCTGAATTCTGCTTGCGGCATTCGATTCCTCTCGTCATTTTACGTCGGAAATGTATGTGTTCTATTCCCGAATGCGACTCAGGGAGCCAGAATACTGGAGGATAGGTTTTTGGATATAGGAGCGATTTTCAGACGAACGGTGCCTCGGATCCGAATGCTGCTTGCGGCATTCGATTCCTCTCGTCATTTTATGTGGGAAATGCATGTGTTCCTTTCCTGATTAAGATTCGGGGAGCCAGAATACTGTAGGATAGGTTTTGGATATAGGAGCGATTTCCAGACGAACGGTGCCTCGGATCTGAATTCTGCTTGCGGTATTCGATTCATCTCGCCATTTTACGTCGGAAATGTATGTGTTCCGTTCCCGATTGCGACTCAGGGAGCCAGAATACTGGAGGATAGGTTTTTGGATATAGGAGCGATTTCCAGACGAACGGTGCCTCGGATTTGAATTCTGCTTGCGGCATTCGATTCCTCTCGTCATTTTACGTCGGAAATGTATGTGTACGATTCCCGATTGCGACTCAGGGAGCCAGAATACTGGAGGATAGGTTTTTGGATATAGGAGCGATTTCCAGACGAACGGTGCCTCGGATCTGAATTCTCCATGCGGCATTCGATTCATCTCGTCATTTTACGTGGGAAATGCATGTTTTCCTTTCCTGATTAAGATTCTGGGAGCCAGAATACTGGAGGATAGGTTTTTGGATATAGGAGCCATTTCCAGACGAACGGTGCCTCGGATTTGAATTCTGCTTGCGGCATTCGATTCCTCTCGTCATTTTACGTCGGAAATGTATGTGTACCATTCCCGATTGCGACTCAGGGAGCCAGAATACTGGAGGATAGGTTTTTGGATATAGGAGCGATTTTCAGACGAACGGTGCCTCGGATCCGAATGCTGCTTGCGGCATTCGATTCCTCTCGTCATTTTATGTGGGAAATGCATGTGTTCCTTTCCTGATTAAGATTCGGGGAGCCAGAATACTGTAGGATAGGTTTTGGATATAGGAGCGATTTCCAGACGAACGGTGCCTCGGATCTGAATTCTGCTTGCGGTATTCGATTCATCTCGTCATTTTACGTCGGAAATGTATGTGTTCCGTTCCCGATTGCGACTTAGGGAGCCAGAATACTGGAGGATAGGTTTTTGGATATAGGAGCGATTTCCAGACGAACGGTGCCTCGGATTTGAATTCTGCTTGCGGCATTCGATTCCTCTCGCCATTTTACGTCGGAAATGTATGTGTTCCATTCCCGATTGCGACTCAGGGAGCCAGAATACTGGAGGATAGGTTTTTGGATATAGGAGCGATTTTCAGACGAACGGTGCCTCGGATCCGAATGCTGCTTGCGGCATTCGATTCCTCTCGTCATTTTATGTGGGAAATGCATGTGTTCCTTTCCTGATTAAGATTCGGGGAGCCAGAATACTGTAGGATAGGTTTTGGATATAGGAGCGATTTCCAGACGAACGGTGCCTCGGATCTGAATTCTGCTTGCGGTATTCGATTCATCTCGTCATTTTACGTCGGAAATGTATGTGTTCCGTTCCCGATTGCGACTTAGGGAGCCAGAATACTGGAGGATAGGTTTTTGGATATAGGAGCGATTTCCAGACGAACGGTGCCTCGGATTTGAATTCTGCTTGCGGCATTCGATTCCTCTCGCCATTTTACGTCGGAAATGTATGTGTACCATTCCCGATTGCGACTCAGGGAGCCAGAATACTGGAGGATAGGGTTTTGGATATAGGAGCGATTTCCAGACGAACGGTGCCTCGGATCTGAATTCTGCATGCGGCATTCGATTCATCTCGTCATTTTACGTCGGAAATGTATGTGTTCTATTCCCGATTGCGACTCAGGGAGCCAGAATACTGGAGGATAGGTTCTGGCTATAGGGGCGATTTGCAGACGACCGGTGCCTCGGATCTGAATTCTGCTTGCGGCATTCGATTCCTCTCGTCATTTTACGTCGGAAATGTATGTGTTCTATTCCCGATTGCGACTCAGGGAGCCAGAATACTGGAGGATAGGTTTTTGGATATAGGAGCGATTTTCAGACGAACGGTGCCTCGGATCTGAATGCTGCTTGCGGCATTCGATTCCTCTCGTCATTTTACGTGGGAAATGCATGTGTTCCTTTCCTGATTAAGATTCGGGGAGCCAGAATACTGGAGGATAGGTTCTGGATATAGGGGCGATTTGCAGACGAACGGTGCCTCGGATCTGAATTCTGCTTGCGGCATTCGATTCCTCTCGTCATTTTACGTCGGAAATGTATGTATTCAATTCCCGATTGCGACTCAGGGAGCCAGAATACTGGAGGATAGGTTTTTGGATATAGGAGCGATTTCCAGACGAACGGTGCTTCGGATCTGAATTCTGCATGCGGCATTCGATTCATCTCGTCATTTTACGTGGGAAGTGCATGTTTTCCTTTCCTGATTAAGATTCTGGGAGCCAGAATACTGGAGGATAGGTTCTGGATATAGGGGCGATTTGCAGATGAACGGTGCCTCGGATCTGAATTCTGCATGCGGCATTCGATTCATCTCGTCATTTTACGTGGGAAGTGCATGTTTTCCTTTCCTGATTAAGATTCTGGGAGCCAGAATACTGGAGGATAGGTTCTGGATATAGGGGCGATTTGCAGATGAACGGTGCCTCGGATCTGAATTCTGCATGCGGCATTCGATTCCTCTCGTCATTTTACATAGGAAATGCATGTGTTCCTTTCCTGATTAAGATTCGGGGAGCCAGAATACTGTAGGATAGGTTTTTGGATATAGGAGCGATTTCCAGACGAACGGTGCCTCGGATCTGAATTCTGCTTGCGGCATTCGATTCATCTCGTCATTTTACGTGGGAAATGCATATTTTCCTTTCCTGATTAAGATTCGGGGAGCCAGAATACTGGAGGATAGGTTCTGGCTATAGGGGCGATTTGCAGACGAACGGTGCCTCGGATCTGAATTCTGCTTGCGGCATTCGATTCCTCTCGTCATTTTACGTCGGAAATGTATGTATTCAATTCCCGATTGCGACTCAGGGAGCCAGAATACTGGAGGATAGGTTTTTGGATATAGGAGCGATTTCCAGACGAACGGTGCTTCGGATCTGAATTCTGCATGCGGCATTCGATTCCTCTCGTCATTTTACGTCGGAAATGTATGTGTTCCATTCCCGATTGCGACTCAGGGAGCCAGAATACTGGAGGATAGGTTTTTGGATATAGGAGCGATTTTCAGACGAACGGTGCCTCGGATCCGAATGCTGCTTGCGGCATTCGATTCCTCTCGTCATTTTACGTGGGAAATGCATGTGTTCCTTTCCTGATTAAGATTCGGGGAGCCAGAATACTGTAGGATAGGTTTTGGATATAGGAGCGATTTCCAGACGAACGGTGCCTCGGATCTGAATTCTGCTTGCGGTATTCGATTCATCTCGTCATTTTACGTCGGAAATGTATGTGTTCCGTTCCCGATTGCGACTCAGGGAGCCAGAATACTGGAGGATAGGTTTTTGGATATAGGAGCGATTTCCAGACGAACGGTGCCTCGGATTTGAATTCTGCTTGCGGCATTCGATTCCTCTCGTCATTTTACGTCGGAAATGTATGTGTACCATTCCCGATTGCGACTCAGGGAGCCAGAATACTGGAGGATAGGTTTTTGGATATAGGAGCGATTTCCAGACGAACGGTGCCTCGGATCTGAATTCTCCATGCGGCATTCGATTCATCTCGTCATTTTACGTGGGAAATGCATGTTTTCCTTTCCTGATTAAGATTCTGGGAGCCAGAATACTGGAGGATAGGTTTTTGGATATAGGAGCCATTTCCAGACGAACGGTGCCACGGATTTGAATTCTGCTTGCGGCATTCGATTCCTCTCGTCATTTTACGTCGGAAATGTATGTGTACCATTCCCGATTGCGACTCAGGGAGCCAGAATACTGGAGGATAGGTTTTTGGATATAGGAGCGATTTTCAGACGAACGGTGCCTCGGATCCGAATGCTGCTTGCGGCATTCGATTCCTCTCGTCATTTTACGTGGGAAATGCATGTGTTCCTTTCCTGATTAAGATTCGGGGAGCCAGAATACTGGAGGATAGGTTCTGGCTATAGGGGCGATTTGCAGACGAACGGTGCCTCGGATTTGAATTCTGCTTGCGGCATTCGATTCCTCTCGTCATTTTACGTCGGAAATGTATGTATTCAATTCCCGATTGCGACTCAGGGAGCCAGAATAGTGGAGGATAGGTTTTTGGATATAGGAGCGATTTCCAGACGAACGGTGCTTCGGATCTGAATTCTGCATGCGGCATTCGATTCCTCTCGTCATTTTACGTCGGAAATGTATGTGTTCCATTCCCGATTGCGACTCAGGGAGCCAGAATACTGGAGGATAGGTTTTTGGATATAGGGGCGATTTTCAGACGAACGGTGCCTCGGATCTGAATTCTGCATGCGGCATTCGATTCCTCTCGTCATTTTACGTTGGAAATGCATGTGTTCCTATCCTGATTAAGATTCGGGGAGCCAGAATACTGTAGGATAGGTTTTGGATATAGGAGCGATTTCCAGACGAACGGTGGCTCGGATCTGAATTCTGCTTGCGGTATTCGATGCATATCGTCATTTTACGTCGGAAATGTATGTGTTCCGTTCCCGATTGCGACTCAGGGAGCCAGAATACTGGAGGATAGGTTTTTGGATATAGGAGCGATTTCCAGACGAACGGTGCCTCGGATCTGAATTCTCCATGCGGCATTCGATTCATCTCGTCATTTTACGTGGGAAATGCATGTTTTCCTTTCCTGATTAAGATTCTGGGAGCCAGAATACTGGAGGATAGGTTTTTGGATATAGGAGCGATTTCCAGACGAACGGTGCTTCGGATCTCAATTCTGCATGCGGCATTCGATTCCTCTCGTCATTTTACGTCGGAAATGTATGTGTTCCATTCCCGATTGCGACTCAGGGAGCCAGAATACTGGAGGATAGGTTTTTGGATATAGGGGCGATTTTCAGACGAACGGTGCCTCGGATCTGAATTCTGCATGCGGCATTCGATTCCTCTCGTCATTTTACGTTGGAAATGCATGTGTTCCTATCCTGATTAAGATTCTGGGAGCCAGAATACTGGAGGATAGGTTCTGGATATAGGGGCGATTTGCAGACGAACGGTGCCTCGGATCTGAATTCTGCTTGCGGCATTCGATTCCTCTCGTCATTTTACGTCGGAAATGTATGTGTTCTATTCCCGAATGCGACTCAGGGAGCCAGAATACTGGAGGATAGGTTTTTGGATATAGGAGCGATTTCCAGACGAACGGTGCCTCGGATTTGAATTCTGCTTGCGGCATTCGATTCATCTCGTCATTTTACGTGGGAAATGCATATTTTCCTTTCCTGATTAAGATTCGGGGAGCCAGAATACTGGAGGATAGGTTCTGGCTATAGGGGCGATTTGCAGACGAACGGTGCCTCGGATCTGAATTCTGCTTGCGGCATTCGATTCCTCTCGTCATTTTACGTCGGAAATGTATGTGTTCTATTCCCGAATGCGACTCAGGGAGCCAGAATACTGGAGGATAGGTTTTTGGATATAGGAGCGATTTCCAGACGAACGGTGCCTCGGATTTGAATTCTGCTTGCGGCATTCGATTCCTCTCGTCATTTTACGTCGGAAATGTATGTGTACCATTCCCGATTGCGACTCAGGGAGCCAGAATACTGGAGGATAGGTTTTTGGATATAGGAGCGATTTCCAGACGAACGGTGCCTCGGATCTGAATTCTCCATGCGGCATTCGATTCATCTCGTCATTTTACGTGGGAAATGCATGTTTTCCTTTCCTGATTAAGATTCTGGGAGCCAGAATACTGGAGGATAGGTTTTTGGATATAGGAGCCATTTCCAGACGAACGGTGCCTCGGATTTGAATTCTGCTTGCGGCATTCGATTCCTCTCGCCATTTTACGTCGGAAATGTATGTGTACCATTCCCGATTGCGACTCAGGGAGCCAGAATACTGGAGGATAGGTTTTTGGATATAGGAGCGATTTCCAGACGAACGGTGCCTCGGATTTGAATTCTGCTTGCGGCATTCGATTCCTCTCGCCATTTTACGTCGGAAATGGATGTGTACCATTCCCGATTGCGACTCAGGGAGCCAGAATACTGGAGGATAGGGTTTTGGATATAGGAGCGATTTCCAGACGAACGGTGCCTCGGATCTGAATTCTGCATGCGTCATTCGATTCATCTCGTTATTTTACGTCGGAAATGTATGTGTTCTATTCCCGATTGCGACTCAGGGAGCCAGAATACTGGAGGATAGGTTCTGGCTATAGGGGCGATTTGCAGACGACCGGTGCCTCGGATCTGAATTCTGCATGCGTCATTCGATTCATCTCGTTATTTTACGTCGGAAATGTATGTGTTCTATTCCCGATTGCGACTCAGGGAGCCAGAATACTGGAGGATAGGTTCTGGCTATAGGGGCGATTTGCAGACGACCGGTGCCTCGGATCTGAATTCTGCTTGCGGCATTCGATTCCTCTCGTCATTTTACGTCGGAAATGTATGTGTTCTATTCCCGAATGCGACTCAGGGAGCCAGAATACTGGAGGATAGGTTTTTGGATATAGGAGCGATTTTCAGACGAACGGTGCCTCGGATCCGAATGCTGCTTGCGGCATTCGATTCCTCTCGTCATTTTACGTGGGAAATGCATGTGTTCCTTTCCTGATTAAGATTCGGGGAGCTAGAATACTGGAGGATAGGTTCTGGCTATAGGGGCGATTTGCAGACGAACGGTGCCTCAGATCTGAATTCTGCTTGCGGCATTCGATTCCTCTCGTCATTTTACGTCGGAAATGTATGTATTCAATTCCCGATTGCGACTCAGGGAGCCAGAATACTGGAGGATAGGTTTTTGGATATAGGAGCGATTTCCAGACGAACGGTGCTTCGGATCTGAATTCTGCATGCGGCATTCGATTCCTCTCGTCATTTTACGTCGGAAATGTATGTGTTCCATTCCCGATTGCGACTCAGGGAGCCAGAATACTGGAGGATAGGTTTTTGGATATAGGAGCGATTTTCAGACGAACGGTGCCTCGGATCCGAATGCTGCTTGCGGCATTCGATTCCTCTCGTCATTTTACGTGGGAAATGCATGTGTTCCTTTCCTGATTAAGATTCGGGGAGCCAGAATACTGTAGGATAGGTTTTGGATATAGGAGCGATTTCCAGACGAACGGTGCCTCGGATCTGAATTCTGCTTGCGGCATTCGATTCCTCTCGCCATTTTACGTCGGAAATGTATGTGTACCATTCCCGATTGCGACTCAGGGAGCCAGAATACTGGAGGATAGGGTTTTGGATATAGGAGCGATTTCCAGACGAACGGTGCCTCGGATCTGAATTCTGCATGCGTCATTCGATTCATCTCGTTATTTTACGTCGGAAATGTATGTGTTCTATTCCCGATTGCGACTCAGGGAGCCAGAATACTGGAGGATAGGTTTTTGGATATAGGAGCGATTTCCAGACGAACGGTGCCTCGGATCTGAATTCTCCATGCGGCATTCGATTCATCTCGTCATTTTACGTGGGAAATGTATGTTTTCCTTTCCTGATTAAGATTCTGGGAGCCAGAATACTGGAGGATAGGTTTTTGGATATAGGAGCGATTTCCAGACGAACGGTGCTTCGGATCTCAATTCTGCATGCGGCATTCGATTCCTCTCGTCATTTTACGTCGGAAATGTATGTGTTCCATTCCCGATTGCGACTCAGGGAGCCAGAATACTGGAGGATAGGTTTTTGGATATAGGGGCGATTTTCAGACGAACGGTGCCTCGGATCTGAATTCTCCATGCGGCATTCGATTCATCTCGTCATTTTACGTGGGAAATGCATGTTTTCCTATCCTGATTAAGATTCTGGGAGCCAGAATACTGGAGGATAGGTTTTTGGATATAGGAGCGATTTCCAGACGAACGGTGCCTCGGATTTGAATTCTGCTTGCGGCATTCGATTCATCTCGTCATTTTACGTGGGAAATGCATATTTTCCTTTCCTGATTAAGATTCTGGGAGCCAGAATACTGGAGGCTAGGTTTTGGATATAAGAGCGATTTTCAGACGAACGGTGCCTCGGATCCGAATGCTGCTTGCGGCATTCGATTCCTCTCGTCATTTTATGTGGGAAATGCATGTGTTCCTTTCCTGATTAAGATTCGGGGAGCCAGAATACTGTAGGATAGGTTTTGGATATAGGAGCGATTTCCAGACGAACGGTGCCTCGGATCTGAATTCTGCTTGCGGTATTCGATTCATCTCGTCATTTTACGTCGGAAATGTATGTGTTCCGTTCCCGATTGCGACTCAGGGAGCCAGAATACTGGAGGATAGGTTTTTGGATATAGGAGCGGTTTCCAGACGAACGGTGCCTCGGATTTGAATTCTGCTTGCGGCATTCGATTCCTCTCGTCATTTTACGTCGGAAATGTATGTGTACCATTCCCGATTGCGACTCAGGGAGCCAGAATACTGGAGGATAGGTTTTTGGATATAGGAGCGATTTCCAGACGAACGGTGCCTCGGATCTGAATTCTCCATGCGGCATTCGATTCATCTCGTCATTTTACGTCGGAAATGTATGTGTACCATTCCCGATTGCGACTCAGGGAGCCAGAATACTGGAGGATAGGTTTTTGGATACAGGAGCGATTTTCAGACGAACGGTGCCTCGGATCCGAATGCTGCTTGCGGCATTCGATTCCTCTCGTCATTTTACATAGGAAATGCATGTGTTCCTTTCCTGATTAAGATTCGGGGAGCCAGAATACTGTAGGATAGGTTTTTGGATATAGGAGCGATTTCCAGACGAACGGTGCCTCGGACCTGAATTCTGCTTGCGGCATTCGATTCATCTCGTCATTTTACGTGGGAAATGCATATTTTCCTTTCCTGATTAAGATTCGGGGAGCCAGAATACTGGAGGATAGGTTCTGGCTATAGGGGCGATTTGCAGACGAACGGTGCCTCGGATCTGAATTCTGCTTGCGGCATTCGATTCCTCTCGTCATTTTACGTCGGAAATGTATGTGTTCTATTCCCGAATGCGACTCAGGGAGCCAGAATACTGGAGGATAGGTTTTTGGATATAGGAGCGATTTTCAGACGAACGGTGCCTCGGATCCGAATGCTGCTTGCGGCATTCGATTCCTCTCGTCATTTAACGTGGGAAATGCATGTGTTCCTTTCCTGATTAAGATTCGGGGAGCCAGAATACTGGAGGATAGGTTCTGGCTATAGGGGCGATTTGCAGACGAACGGTGCCTCGGATCTGAATTCTGCTTGCGGCATTCGATTCCTCTCGTCATTTTACGTCGGAAATGTATGTATTCAATTCCCGATTGCGACTCAGGGAGCCAGAATACTGGAGGATAGGTTTTTGGATATAGGGGCGATTTTCAGACGAACGGTGCCTCGGATCTGAATTCTGCATGCGGCATTCGATTCCTCTCGTCATTTTACGTTGGAAATGCATGTGTTCCTATCCTGATTAAGATTCGGGGAGCCAGAATACTGTAGGATAGGTTTTGGATATAGGAGCGATTTCCAGACGAACGGTGCCTCGGATCTGAATTCTGCTTGCGGTATTCGATTCATCTCGTCATTTTACGTCGGAAATGTATGTGTTCCGTTCCCGATTGCGACTTAGGGAGCCAGAATACTGGAGGATAGGTTTTTGGATATAGGAGCGATTTCCAGACGAACGGTGCCTCGGATTTGAATTCTGCTTGCGGCATTCGATTCCTCTCGCCATTTTACGTCGGAAATGTATGTGTTCCATTCCCGATTGCGACTCAGGGAGCCAGAATACTGGAGGATAGGTTTTTGGATATAGGAGCGATTTTCAGACGAACGGTGCCTCGGATCCGAATGCTGCTTGCGGCATTCGATTCCTCTCGTCATTTTATGTGGGAAATGCATGTGTTCCTTTCCTGATTAAGATTCGGGGAGCCAGAATACTGTAGGATAGGTTTTGGATATAGGAGCGATTTCCAGACGAACGGTGCCTCGGATCTGAATTCTGCTTGCGGTATTCGATTCATCTCGTCATTTTACGTCGGAAATGTATGTGTTCCGTTCCCGATTGCGACTTAGGGAGCCAGAATACTGGAGGATAGGTTTTTGGATATAGGAGCGATTTCCAGACGAACGGTGCCTCGGATTTGAATTCTGCTTGCGGCATTCGATTCCTCTCGCCATTTTACGTCGGAAATGTATGTGTACCATTCCCGATTGCGACTCAGGGAGCCAGAATACTGGAGGATAGGGTTTTGGATATAGGAGCGATTTCCAGACGAACGGTGCCTCGGATCTGAATTCTGCATGCGTCATTCGATTCATCTCGTTATTTTACGTCGGAAATGTATGTGTTCTATTCCCGATTGCGACTCAGGGAGCCAGAATACTGGAGGATAGGTTCTGGCTATAGGGGCGATTTGCAGACGACCGGTGCCTCGGATCTGAATTCTGCTTGCGGCATTCGATTCCTCTCGTCATTTTACGTCGGAAATGTATGTGTTCTATTCCCGATTGCGACTCAGGGAGCCAGAATACTGGAGGATAGGTTTTTGGATATAGGAGCGATTTTCAGACGAACGGTGCCTCGGATCTGAATGCTGCTTGCGGCATTCGATTCCTCTCGTCATTTTACGTTGGAAATGCATGTGTTCCTTTCCTGATTAAGATTCGGGGAGCCAGAATACTGGAGGATAGGTTCTGGCTATAGGGGCGATTTGCAGACGAACGGTGCCTCGGATCTGAATTCTGCTTGCGGCATTCGATTCCTCTCGTCATTTTACGTCGGAAATGTATGTATTCAATTCCCGATTGCGACTCAGGGAGCCAGAATACTGGAGGATAGGTTTTTGGATATAGGAGCGATTTCCAGACGAACGGTGCTTCGGATCTGAATTCTGCATGCGGCATTCGATTCATCTCGTCATTTTACGTGGGAAATGTATGTTTTCTTTTCCTGATTAAGATTCTGGGAGCCAGAATACTGGAGGATAGGTTCTGGATATAGGGGCGATTTGCAGATGAACGGTGCCTCGGATCTGAATTCTGCATGCGGCATTCGATTCATCTCGTCATTTTACGTGGGAAGTGCATGTTTTCCTTTCCTGATTAAGATTCTGGGAGCCAGAATACTGGAGGATAGGTTCTGGATATAGGGGCGATTTGCAGATGAACGGTGCCTCGGATCTGAATTCTGCATGCGGCATTCGATTCCTCTCGTCATTTTACATAGGAAATGCATGTGTTCCTTTCCTGATTAAGATTCGGGGAGCCAGAATACTGTAGGATAGGTTTTTGGATATAGGAGCGATTTCCAGACGAACGGTGCCTCGGATCTGAATTCTGCTTGCGGCATTCGATTCATCTCGTCATTTTACGTGGGAAATGCATATTTTCCTTTCCTGATTAAGATTCGGGGAGCCAGAATACTGGAGGATAGGTTCTGGCTATAGGGGCGATTTGCAGACGAACGGTGCCTCGGATCTGAATTCTGCTTGCGGCATTCGATTCCTCTCGTCATTTTACGTCGGAAATGTATGTGTTCTATTCCCGAATGCGACTCAGGGAGCCAGAATACTGGAGGATAGGTTTTTGGATATAGGAGCGATTTTCAGACGAACGGTGCCTCGGATCCGAATGCTGCTTGCGGCATTCGATTCCTCTCGTCATTTTACGTGGGAAATGCATGTGTTCCTTTCCTGATTAAGATTCGGGGAGCCAGAATACTGGAGGATAGGTTCTGGCTATAGAGGCGATTTGCAGACGAACGGTGCCTCGGATCTGAATTCTGCTTGCGGCATTCGATTCCTCTCGTCATTTTACGTCGGAAATGTATGTATTCAATTCCCGATTGCGACTCAGGGAGCCAGAATACTGGAGGATAGGTTTTTGGATATAGGAGCGATTTCCAGACGAACGGTGCCTCGGATTTGAATTCTGCTTGCGGCATTCGATTCCTCTCGCCATTTTACGTCGGAAATGGATGTGTACCATTCCCGATTGCGACTCAGGGAGCCAGAATACTGGAGGATAGGGTTTTGGATATAGGAGCGATTTCCAGACGAACGGTGCCTCGGATCTGAATTCTGCATGCGTCATTCGATTCATCTCGTTATTTTACGTCGGAAATGTATGTGTTCTATTCCCGATTGCGACTCAGGGAGCCAGAATACTGGAGGATAGGTTCTGGCTATAGGGGCGATTTGCAGACGACCGGTGCCTCGGATCTGAATTCTGCATGCGTCATTCGATTCATCTCGTTATTTTACGTCGGAAATGTATGTGTTCTATTCCCGATTGCGACTCAGGGAGCCAGAATACTGGAGGATAGGTTCTGGCTATAGGGGCGATTTGCAGACGACCGGTGCCTCGGATCTGAATTCTGCTTGCGGCATTCGATTCCTCTCGTCATTTTACGTCGGAAATGTATGTGTTCTATTCCCGAATGCGACTCAGGGAGCCAGAATACTGGAGGATAGGTTTTTGGATATAGGAGCGATTTTCAGACGAACGGTGCCTCGGATCCGAATGCTGCTTGCGGCATTCGATTCCTCTCGTCATTTTACGTGGGAAATGCATGTGTTCCTTTCCTGATTAAGATTCGGGGAGCTAGAATACTGGAGGATAGGTTCTGGCTATAGGGGCGATTTGCAGACGAACGGTGCCTCGGATCTGAATTCTGCTTGCGGCATTCGATTCCTCTCGTCATTTTACGTCGGAAATGTATGTATTCAATTCCCGATTGCGACTCAGGGAGCCAGAATACTGGAGGATAGGTTTTTGGATATAGGAGCGATTTCCAGACGAACGGTGCTTCGGATCTGAATTCTGCATGCGGCATTCGATTCCTCTCGTCATTTTACGTCGGAAATGTATGTGTTCCATTCCCGATTGCGACTCAGGGAGCCAGAATACTGGAGGATAGGTTTTTGGATATAGGAGCGATTTTCAGACGAACGGTGCCTCGGATCCGAATGCTGCTTGCGGCATTCGATTCCTCTCGTCATTTTACGTGGGAAATGCATGTGTTCCTTTCCTGATTAAGATTCGGGGAGCCAGAATACTGTAGGATAGGTTTTGGATATAGGAGCGATTTCCAGACGAACGGTGCCTCGGATCTGAATTCTGCTTGCGGCATTCGATTCCTCTCGCCATTTTACGTCGGAAATGTATGTGTACCATTCCCGATTGCGACTCAGGGAGCCAGAATACTGGAGGATAGGGTTTTGGATATAGGAGCGATTTCCAGACGAACGGTGCCTCGGATCTGAATTCTGCATGCGTCATTCGATTCATCTCGTTATTTTACGTCGGAAATGTATGTGTTCTATTCCCGATTGCGACTCAGGGAGCCAGAATACTGGAGGATAGGTTTTTGGATATAGGAGCGATTTTCAGACGAACGGTGCCTCGGATCCGAATGCTGCTTGCGGCATTCGATTCCTCTCGTCATTTAACGTGGGAAATGCATGTGTTCCTTTCCTGATTAAGATTCGGGGAGCCAGAATACTGGAGGATAGGTTCTGGCTATAGGGGCGATTTGCAGACGAACGGTGCCTCGGATCTGAATTCTGCTTGCGGCATTCGATTCCTCTCGTCATTTTACGTCGGAAATGTATGTATTCAATTCCCGATTGCGACTCAGGGAGCCAGAATACTGGAGGATAGGTTTTTGGATATAGGGGCGATTTTCAGACGAACGGTGCCTCGGATCTGAATTCTGCATGCGGCATTCGATTCCTCTCGTCATTTTACGTTGGAAATGCATGTGTTCCTATCCTGATTAAGATTCGGGGAGCCAGAATACTGTAGGATAGGTTTTGGATATAGGAGCGATTTCCAGACGAACGGTGCCTCGGATCTGAATTCTGCTTGCGGTATTCGATTCATCTCGTCATTTTACGTCGGAAATGTATGTGTTCCGTTCCCGATTGCGACTTAGGGAGCCAGAATACTGGAGGATAGGTTTTTGGATATAGGAGCGATTTCCAGACGAACGGTGCCTCGGATTTGAATTCTGCTTGCGGCATTCGATTCCTCTCGCCATTTTACGTCGGAAATGTATGTGTTCCATTCCCGATTGCGACTCAGGGAGCCAGAATACTGGAGGATAGGTTTTTGGATATAGGAGCGATTTTCAGACGAACGGTGCCTCGGATCCGAATGCTGCTTGCGGCATTCGATTCCTCTCGTCATTTTATGTGGGAAATGCATGTGTTCCTTTCCTGATTAAGATTCGGGGAGCCAGAATACTGTAGGATAGGTTTTGGATATAGGAGCGATTTCCAGACGAACGGTGCCTCGGATCTGAATTCTGCTTGCGGTATTCGATTCATCTCGTCATTTTACGTCGGAAATGTATGTGTTCCGTTCCCGATTGCGACTTAGGGAGCCAGAATACTGGAGGATAGGTTTTTGGATATAGGAGCGATTTCCAGACGAACGGTGCCTCGGATTTGAATTCTGCTTGCGGCATTCGATTCCTCTCGCCATTTTACGTCGGAAATGTATGTGTACCATTCCCGATTGCGACTCAGGGAGCCAGAATACTGGAGGATAGGGTTTTGGATATAGGAGCGATTTCCAGACGAACGGTGCCTCGGATCTGAATTCTGCATGCGTCATTCGATTCATCTCGTTATTTTACGTCGGAAATGTATGTGTTCTATTCCCGATTGCGACTCAGGGAGCCAGAATACTGGAGGATAGGTTCTGGCTATAGGGGCGATTTGCAGACGACCGGTGCCTCGGATCTGAATTCTGCTTGCGGCATTCGATTCCTCTCGTCATTTTACGTCGGAAATGTATGTGTTCTATTCCCGATTGCGACTCAGGGAGCCAGAATACTGGAGGATAGGTTTTTGGATATAGGAGCGATTTTCAGACGAACGGTGCCTCGGATCTGAATGCTGCTTGCGGCATTCGATTCCTCTCGTCATTTTACGTTGGAAATGCATGTGTTCCTTTCCTGATTAAGATTCGGGGAGCCAGAATACTGGAGGATAGGTTCTGGCTATAGGGGCGATTTGCAGACGAACGGTGCCTCGGATCTGAATTCTGCTTGCGGCATTCGATTCCTCTCGTCATTTTACGTCGGAAATGTATGTATTCAATTCCCGATTGCGACTCAGGGAGCCAGAATACTGGAGGATAGGTTTTTGGATATAGGAGCGATTTCCAGACGAACGGTGCTTCGGATCTGAATTCTGCATGCGGCATTCGATTCATCTCGTCATTTTACGTGGGAAGTGCATGTTTTCCTTTCCTGATTAAGATTCTGGGAGCCAGAATACTGGAGGATAGGTTCTGGATATAGGGGCGATTTGCAGATGAACGGTGCCTCGGATCTGAATTCTGCATGCGGCATTCGATTCATCTCGTCATTTTACGTGGGAAGTGCATGTTTTCCTTTCCTGATTAAGATTCTGGGAGCCAGAATACTGGAGGATAGGTTCTGGATATAGGGGCGATTTGCAGATGAACGGTGCCTCGGATCTGAATTCTGCATGCGGCATTCGATTCCTCTCGTCATTTTACATAGGAAATGCATGTGTTCCTTTCCTGATTAAGATTCGGGGAGCCAGAATACTGTAGGATAGGTTTTTGGATATAGGAGCGATTTCCAGACGAACGGTGCCTCGGATCTGAATTCTGCTTGCGGCATTCGATTCATCTCGTCATTTTACGTGGGAAATGCATATTTTCCTTTCCTGATTAAGATTCGGGGAGCCAGAATACTGGAGGATAGGTTCTGGCTATAGGGGCGATTTGCAGACGAACGGTGCCTCGGATCTGAATTCTGCTTGCGGCATTCGATTCCTCTCGTCATTTTACGTCGGAAATGTATGTGTTCTATTCCCGAATGCGACTCAGGGAGCCAGAATACTGGAGGATAGGTTTTTGGATATAGGAGCGATTTTCAGACGAACGGTGCCTCGGATCCGAATGCTGCTTGCGGCATTCGATTCCTCTCGTCATTTTACGTGGGAAATGCATGTGTTCCTTTCCTGATTAAGATTCGGGGAGCCAGAATACTGGAGGATAGGTTCTGGCTATAGAGGCGATTTGCAGACGAACGGTGCCTCGGATCTGAATTCTGCTTGCGGCATTCGATTCCTCTCGTCATTTTACGTCGGAAATGTATGTATTCAATTCCCGATTGCGACTCAGGGAGCCAGAATACTGGAGGATAGGTTTTTGGATATAGGAGCGATTTCCAGACGAACGGTGCCTCGGATTTGAATTCTGCTTGCGGCATTCGATTCCTCTCGCCATTTTACGTCGGAAATGGATGTGTACCATTCCCGATTGCGACTCAGGGAGCCAGAATACTGGAGGATAGGGTTTTGGATATAGGAGCGATTTCCAGACGAACGGTGCCTCGGATCTGAATTCTGCATGCGTCATTCGATTCATCTCGTTATTTTACGTCGGAAATGTATGTGTTCTATTCCCGATTGCGACTCAGGGAGCCAGAATACTGGAGGATAGGTTCTGGCTATAGGGGCGATTTGCAGACGACCGGTGCCTCGGATCTGAATTCTGCATGCGTCATTCGATTCATCTCGTTATTTTACGTCGGAAATGTATGTGTTCTATTCCCGATTGCGACTCAGGGAGCCAGAATACTGGAGGATAGGTTCTGGCTATAGGGGCGATTTGCAGACGACCGGTGCCTCGGATCTGAATTCTGCTTGCGGCATTCGATTCCTCTCGTCATTTTACGTCGGAAATGTATGTGTTCTATTCCCGAATGCGACTCAGGGAGCCAGAATACTGGAGGATAGGTTTTTGGATATAGGAGCGATTTTCAGACGAACGGTGCCTCGGATCCGAATGCTGCTTGCGGCATTCGATTCCTCTCGTCATTTTACGTGGGAAATGCATGTGTTCCTTTCCTGATTAAGATTCGGGGAGCTAGAATACTGGAGGATAGGTTCTGGCTATAGGGGCGATTTGCAGACGAACGGTGCCTCGGATCTGAATTCTGCTTGCGGCATTCGATTCCTCTCGTCATTTTACGTCGGAAATGTATGTATTCAATTCCCGATTGCGACTCAGGGAGCCAGAATACTGGAGGATAGGTTTTTGGATATAGGAGCGATTTCCAGACGAACGGTGCTTCGGATCTGAATTCTGCATGCGGCATTCGATTCCTCTCGTCATTTTACGTCGGAAATGTATGTGTTCCATTCCCGATTGCGACTCAGGGAGCCAGAATACTGGAGGATAGGTTTTTGGATATAGGAGCGATTTTCAGACGAACGGTGCCTCGGATCCGAATGCTGCTTGCGGCATTCGATTCCTCTCGTCATTTTACGTGGGAAATGCATGTGTTCCTTTCCTGATTAAGATTCGGGGAGCCAGAATACTGTAGGATAGGTTTTGGATATAGGAGCGATTTCCAGACGAACGGTGCCTCGGATCTGAATTCTGCTTGCGGCATTCGATTCCTCTCGCCATTTTACGTCGGAAATGTATGTGTACCATTCCCGATTGCGACTCAGGGAGCCAGAATACTGGAGGATAGGGTTTTGGATATAGGAGCGATTTCCAGACGAACGGTGCCTCGGATCTGAATTCTGCATGCGTCATTCGATTCATCTCGTTATTTTACGTCGGAAATGTATGTGTTCTATTCCCGATTGCGACTCAGGGAGCCAGAATACTGGAGGATAGGTTTTTGGATATAGGAGCGATTTCCAGACGAACGGTGCCTCGGATCTGAATTCTCCATGCGGCATTCGATTCATCTCGTCATTTTACGTGGGAAATGTATGTTTTCCTTTCCTGATTAAGATTCTGGGAGCCAGAATACTGGAGGATAGGTTTTTGGATATAGGAGCGATTTCCAGACGAACGGTGCTTCGGATCTCAATTCTGCATGCGGCATTCGATTCCTCTCGTCATTTTACGTCGGAAATGTATGTGTTCCATTCCCGATTGCGACTCAGGGAGCCAGAATACTGGAGGATAGGTTTTTGGATATAGGGGCGATTTTCAGACGAACGGTGCCTCGGATCTGAATTCTCCATGCGGCATTCGATTCATCTCGTCATTTTACGTGGGAAATGCATGTTTTCCTATCCTGATTAAGATTCTGGGAGCCAGAATACTGGAGGATAGGTTTTTGGATATAGGAGCGATTTCCAGACGAACGGTGCCTCGGATTTGAATTCTGCTTGCGGCATTCGATTCATCTCGTCATTTTACGTGGGAAATGCATATTTTCCTTTCCTGATTAAGATTCTGGGAGCCAGAATACTGGAGGCTAGGTTTTGGATATAAGAGCGATTTTCAGACGAACGGTGCCTCGGATCCGAATGCTGCTTGCGGCATTCGATTCCTCTCGTCATTTTATGTGGGAAATGCATGTGTTCCTTTCCTGATTAAGATTCGGGGAGCCAGAATACTGTAGGATAGGTTTTGGATATAGGAGCGATTTCCAGACGAACGGTGCCTCGGATCTGAATTCTGCTTGCGGTATTCGATTCATCTCGTCATTTTACGTCGGAAATGTATGTGTTCCGTTCCCGATTGCGACTCAGGGAGCCAGAATACTGGAGGATAGGTTTTTGGATATAGGAGCGATTTCCAGACGAACGGTGCCTCGGATTTGAATTCTGCTTGCGGCATTCGATTCCTCTCGTCATTTTACGTCGGAAATGTATGTGTACCATTCCCGATTGCGACTCAGGGAGCCAGAATACTGGAGGATAGGTTTTTGGATATAGGAGCGATTTCCAGACGAACGGTGCCTCGGATCTGAATTCTCCATGCGGCATTCGATTCATCTCGTCATTTTACGTCGGAAATGTATGTGTACCATTCCCGATTGCGACTCAGGGAGCCAGAATACTGGAGGATAGGTTTTTGGATACAGGAGCGATTTTCAGACGAACGGTGCCTCGGATCCGAATGCTGCTTGCGGCATTCGATTCCTCTCGTCATTTTACATAGGAAATGCATGTGTTCCTTTCCTGATTAAGATTCGGGGAGCCAGAATACTGTAGGATAGGTTTTTGGATATAGGAGCGATTTCCAGACGAACGGTGCCTCGGACCTGAATTCTGCTTGCGGCATTCGATTCATCTCGTCATTTTACGTGGGAAATGCATATTTTCCTTTCCTGATTAAGATTCGGGGAGCCAGAATACTGGAGGATAGGTTCTGGCTATAGGGGCGATTTGCAGACGAACGGTGCCTCGGATCTGAATTCTGCTTGCGGCATTCGATTCCTCTCGTCATTTTACGTCGGAAATGTATGTGTTCTATTCCCGAATGCGACTCAGGGAGCCAGAATACTGGAGGATAGGTTTTTGGATATAGGAGCGATTTTCAGACGAACGGTGCCTCGGATCCGAATGCTGCTTGCGGCATTCGATTCCTCTCGTCATTTAACGTGGGAAATGCATGTGTTCCTTTCCTGATTAAGATTCGGGGAGCCAGAATACTGGAGGATAGGTTCTGGCTATAGGGGCGATTTGCAGACGAACGGTGCCTCGGATCTGAATTCTGCTTGCGGCATTCGATTCCTCTCGTCATTTTACGTCGGAAATGTATGTGTACCATTCCCGATTGCGACTCAGGGAGCCAGAATACTGGAGGATAGGTTTTTGGATATAGGAGCGATTTTCAGACGAACGGTGCCCCGGATCCGAATGCTGCTTGCGGCATTCGATTCCTCTCGTCATTTTACATGGGAAATGCATGTGTTCCTTTCCTGATTAAGATTCGGGGAGCCAGAATACTGTAGGATAGGTTTTGGATATAGGAGCGATTTCCAGACGAACGGTGCCTCGGATCTGAATTCTGCTTGCGGTATTCGATTCATCTCGTCATTTTACGTCGGAAATGTATGTGTTCCGTTCCCGATTGCGACTCAGGGAGCCAGAATACTGGAGGATAGGTTTTTGGATATAGGAGCGATTTCCAGACGAACGGTGCCTCGGATCTGAATTCTCCATGCGGCATTCGATTCATCTCGTCATTTTACGTGGGAAATGCATGTTTTCCTTTCCTGATTAAGATTCTGGGAGCCAGAATACTGGAGGATAGGTTCTGGCTATAGGGGCGATTTGCAGACGAACGGTGCCTCGGATCTGAATTCTGCTTGCGGCATTCGATTCCTCTCGTCATTTTACGTCGGAAATGTATGTGTTCTATTCCCAAATGCGACTCAGGGAGCCAGAATACTGGAGGATAGGTTTTTGGATATAGGAGCGATTTCCAGACGAACGGTGCCTCGGATCTGAATTCTCCATGCGGCATTCGATTCATCTCGTCATTTTACGTGGGAAATGCATGTTTTCCTTTCCTGATTAAGATTCTGGGAGCCAGAATACTGGAGGATAGGTTTTTGGATATAGGAGCCATTTCCAGACGAACGGTGCCTCGGATCTGAATTCTGCTTGCGGCATTCGATTCCTCTCGTCATTTTACGTCGGAAATGTATGTGTACCATTCCCGATTGCGACTCAGGGAGCCAGAATACTGGAGGATAGGTTTTTGGATATAGGAGCGATTTTCAGACGAACGGTGCCTCGGATCCGAATGCTGCTTGCGGCATTCGATTCCTCTCGTCATTTTACATAGGAAATGCATGTGTTCCTTTCCTGATTAAGATTCGGGGAGCCAGAATACTGGAGGATAGGTTTTTGGATATAGGAGCGATTTCCAGACGAACGGTGCCTCGGATCTGAATTCTGCTTGCGGCATTCGATTCATCTCGTCATTTTACGTGGGAAATGCATATTTTCCTTTCCTGATTAAGATTCGGGGAGCCAGAATACTGGAGGATAGGTTCTGGCTATAGGGGCGATTTGCAGACGAACGGTGCCTCGGATCTGAATTCTGCTTGCGGCATTCGATTCCTCTCGTCATTTTACGTCGGAAATGTATGTGTTCTATTCCCGAATGCGACTCAGGGAGCCAGAATACTGGAGGATAGGTTTTTGGATATAGGAGCGATTTTCAGACGAACGGTGCCTCGGATCCGAATGCTGCTTGCGGCATTCGATTCCTCTCGTCATTTAACGTGGGAAATGCATGTGTTCCTTTCCTGATTAAGATTCGGGGAGCCAGAATACTGGAGGATAGGTTCTGGCTATAGGGGCGATTTGCAGACGAACGGTGCCTCGGATCTGAATTCTGCTTGCGGCATTCGATTCCTCTCGTCATTTTACGTCGGAAATGTATGTGTACCATTCCCGATTGCGACTCAGGGAGCCAGAATACTGGAGGATAGGTTTTTGGATATAGGAGCGATTTTCAGACGAACGGTGCCCCGGATCCGAATGCTGCTTGCGGCATTCGATTCCTCTCGTCATTTTACATGGGAAATGCATGTGTTCCTTTCCTGATTAAGATTCGGGGAGCCAGAATACTGTAGGATAGGTTTTGGATATAGGAGCGATTTCCAGACGAACGGTGCCTCGGATCTGAATTCTGCTTGCGGTATTCGATTCATCTCGTCATTTTACGTCGGAAATGTATGTGTTCCGTTCCCGATTGCGACTCAGGGAGCCAGAATACTGGAGGATAGGTTTTTGGATATAGGAGCGATTTCCAGACGAACGGTGCCTCGGATCTGAATTCTCCATGCGGCATTCGATTCATCTCGTCATTTTACGTGGGAAATGCATGTTTTCCTTTCCTGATTAAGATTGTGGGAGCCAGAATACTGGAGGATAGGTTCTGGCTATAGGGGCGATTTGCAGACGAACGGTGCCTCGGATCTGAATTCTGCTTGCGGCATTCGATTCCTCTCGTCATTTTACGTCGGAAATGTATGTGTTCTATTCCCAAATGCGACTCAGGGAGCCAGAATACTGGAGGATAGGTTTTTGGATATAGGAGCGATTTCCAGACGAACGGTGCCTCGGATCTGAATTCTCCATGCGGCATTCGATTCATCTCGTCATTTTACGTGGGAAATGCATGTTTTCCTTTCCTGATTAAGATTCTGGGAGCCAGAATACTGGAGGATAGGTTTTTGGATATAGGAGCCATTTCCAGACGAACGGTGCCTCGGATTTGAATTCTGCTTGCGGCATTCGATTCCTCTCGTCATTTTACGTCGGAAATGTATGTGTACCATTCCCGATTGCGACTCAGGGAGCCAGAATACTGGAGGATAGGTTTTTGGATATAGGAGCGATTTTCAGACGAACGGTGCCTCGGATCCGAATGCTGCTTGCGGCATTCGATTCCTCTCGTCATTTTACATAGGAAATGCATGTGTTCCTTTCCTGATTAAGATTCGGGGAGCCAGAATACTGTAGGATAGGTTTTTGGATATAGGAGCGATTTCCAGACGAACGGTGCCTCGGATCTGAATTCTGCTTGCGGCATTCGATTCATCTCGTCATTTTACGTGGGAAATGCATATTTTCCTTTCCTGATTAAGATTCGGGGAGCCAGAATACTGGAGGATAGGTTCTGGCTATAGGGGCGATTTGCAGACGAACGGTGCCTCGGATCTGAATTCTGCTTGCGGCATTCGATTCCTCTCGTCATTTTACGTCGGAAATGTATGTGTTCTATTCCCGAATGCGACTCAGGGAGCCAGAATACTGGAGGATAGGTTTTTGGATATAGGAGCGATTTTCAGACGAACGGTGCCTCGGATCCGAATGCTGCTTGCGGCATTCGATTCCTCTCGTCATTTAACGTGGGAAATGCATGTGTTCCTTTCCTGATTAAGATTCGGGGAGCCAGAATACTGGAGGATAGGTTCTGGCTATAGGGGCGATGTGCAGACGAACGGTGCCTCGGATCTGAATTCTGCTTGCGGCATTCGATTCCTCTCGTCATTTTACGTCGGAAATGTATGTATTCAATTCCCGATTGCGACTCAGGGAGCCAGAATACTGGAGGATAGGTTTTTGGATATAGGAGCGATTTCCAGACGAACGGTGCTTCGGATCTGAATTCTGCATGCGGCATTCGATTCCTCTCGTCATTTTACGTCGGAAATGTATGTGTTCCATTCCCGATTGCGACTCAGGGAGCCAGAATACTGGAGGATAGGTTTTTGGATATAGGGGCGATTTTCAGACGAACGGTGCCTCGGATCTGAATTCTGCATGCGGCATTCGATTCCTCTCGTCATTTTACGTTGGAAATGCATGTGTTCCTATCCTGATTAAGATTCGGGGAGCCAGAATACTGTAGGATAGGTTTTGGATATAGGAGCGATTTCCAGACGAACGGTGCCTCGGATCTGAATTCTCCATGCGGCATTCGATTCATCTCGTCATTTTACGTGGGAAATGCATGTTTTCCTTTCCTGATTAAGATTCTGGGAGCCAGAATACTGGAGGATAGGTTTTTGGATATAGGAGCGATTTCCAGACGAACGGTGCCTCGGATCTGAATTCTGCTTGCGGTATTCGATGCATATCGTCATTTTACGTCGGAAATGTATGTGTTCCGTTCCCGATTGCGACTCAGGGAGCCAGAATACTGGAGGATAGGTTTTTGGATATAGGAGCGATTTCCAGACGAACGGTGCCTCGGATCTGAATTCTCCATGCGGCATTCGATTCATCTCGTCATTTTACGTGGGAAATGCATGTTTTCCTTTCCTGATTAAGATTCTGGGAGCCAGAATACTGGAGGATAGGTTCTGGCTATAGGGGCGATTTGCAGACGAACGGTGCCTCGGATCTGAATTCTGCTTGCGGCATTCGATTCCTCTCGTCATTTTACGTCGGAAATGTATGTGTTCTATTCCCGAATGCGACTCAGGGAGCCAGAATACTGGAGGATAGGTTTTTGGATATAGGAGCGATTTCCAGACGAACGGTGCCTCGGATCTGAATTCTCCATGCGGCATTCGATTCATCTCGTCATTTTACGTGGGAAATGCATGTTTTCCTTTCCTGATTAAGATTCTGGGAGCCAGAATACTGGAGGATAGGTTTTTGGATATAGGAGCCATTTCCAGACGAACGGTGCCTCGGATTTGAATTCTGCTTGCGGCATTCGATTCCTCTCGTCATTTTACGTCGGAAATGTATGTGTACCATTCCCGATTGCGACTCAGGGAGCCAGAATACTGGAGGATAGGTTTTTGGATATAGGAGCGATTTTCAGACGAACGGTGCCTCGGATCCGAATGCTGCTTGCGGCATTCGATTCCTCTCGTCATTTTACATAGGAAATGCATGTGTTCCTTTCCTGATTAAGATTCGGGGAGCCAGAATACTGTAGGATAGGTTTTTGGATATAGGAGCGATTTCCAGACGAACGGTGCCTCGGATCTGAATTCTGCTTGCGGCATTCGATTCATCTCGTCATTTTACGTGGGAAATGCATATTTTCCTTTCCTGATTAAGATTCGGGGAGCCAGAATACTGGAGGATAGGTTCTGGCTATAGGGGCGATTTGCAGACGAACGGTGCCTCGGATCTGAATTCTCCATGCGGCATTCGATTCATCTCGTCATTTTACGTGGGAAATGCATGTTTTCCTTTCCTGATTAAGATTCTGGGAGCCAGAATACTGGAGGATAGGTTCTGGCTATAGGGACGATTTGCAGACGAACGGTGCCTCGGATCTGAATTCTGCTTGCGGCATTCGATTCCTCTCGTCATTTTACGTCGGAAATGTATGTGTTCTATTCCCGAATGCGACTCAGGGAGCCAGAATACTGGAGGATAGGTTTTTGGATATAGGAGCGATTTCCAGACGAACGGTGCCTCGGATCTGAATTCTCCATGCGGCATTCGATTCATCTCGTCATTTTACGTGGGAAATGCATGTTTTCCTTTCCTGATTAAGATTCTGGGAGCCAGAATACTGGAGGATAGGTTTTTGGATATAGGAGCCATTTCCAGACGAACGGTGCCTCGGATTTGAATTCTGCTTGCGGCATTCGATTCCTCTCGTCATTTTACGTCGGAAATGTATGTGTACCATTCCCGATTGCGACTCAGGGAGCCAGAATACTGGAGGATAGGTTTTTGGATATAGGAGCGATTTTCAGACGAACGGTGCCTCGGATCCGAATGCTGCTTGCGGCATTCGATTCCTCTCGTCATTTTACATAGGAAATGCATGTGTTCCTTTCCTGATTAAGATTCGGGGAGCCAGAATACTGTAGGATAGGTTTTTGGATATAGGAGCGATTTCCAGACGAACGGTGCCTCGGATCTGAATTCTGCTTGCGGCATTCGATTCATCTCGTCATTTTACGTGGGAAATGCATATTTTCCTTTCCTGATTAAGATTCGGGGAGCCAGAATACTGGAGGATAGGTTCTGGCTATAGGGGCGATTTGCAGACGAACGGTGCCTCGGATCTGAATTCTGCTTGCGGCATTCGATTCCTCTCGTCATTTTACGTCGGAAATGTATGTGTTCTATTCCCGAATGCGACTCAGGGAGCCAGAATACTGGAGGATAGGTTTTTGGATATAGGAGCGATTTTCAGACGAACGGTGCCTCGGATCCGAATGCTGCTTGCGGCATTCGATTCCTCTCGTCATTTAACGTGGGAAATGCATGTGTTCCTTTCCTGATTAAGATTCGGGGAGCCAGAATACTGGAGGATAGGTTCTGGCTATAGGGGCGATTTGCAGACGAACGGTGCCTCGGATCTGAATTCTGCTTGCGGCATTCGATTCCTCTCGTCATTTTACGTCGGAAATGTATGTATTCAATTCCCGATTGCGACTCAGGGAGCCAGAATACTGGAGGATAGGTTTTTGGATATAGGAGCGATTTCCAGACGAACGGTGCTTCGGATCTGAATTCTGCATGCGGCATTCGATTCCTCTCGTCATTTTACGTCGGAAATGTATGTGTTCCATTCCCGATTGCGACTCAGGGAGCCAGAATACTGGAGGATAGGTTTTTGGATATAGGGGCGATTTTCAGACGAACGGTGCCACGGATCTGAATTCTGCATGCGGCATTCGATTCCTCTCGTCATTTTACGTTGGAAATGCATGTGTTCCTATCCTGATTAAGATTCGGGGAGCCAGAATACTGTAGGATAGGTTTTGGATATAGGAGCGATTTCCAGACGAACGGTGCCTCGGATCTGAATTCTGCTTGCGGTATACGATGCATATCGTTATTTTACGTCGGAAATATATATGTGTTCCGTTCCCGATTGCGACTCAGGGAGCCAGAATACTGGAGGATAGGTTTTTGGATATAGGAGCGATTTCCAGACGAACGGTGCCTCGGATCTGAATTCTCCATGCGGCATTCGATTCATCTCGTCATTTTACGTGGGAAATGCATGTTTTCCTTTCCTGATTAAGATTCTGGGAGCCAGAATACTGGAGGATAGGTTTTTGGATATAGGAGCGATTTCCAGACGAACGGTGCCTCGGATTTGAATTCTGCTTGCGGCATTCGATTCCTCTCGCCATTTTACGTCGGAAATGTATGTGTACCATTCCCGATTGCGACTCAGGGAGCCAGAATACTGGAGGATAGGTTTTTGGATATAGGAGCGATTTCCAGACGAACGGTGCCTCGGATTTGAATTCTGCTTGCGGCATTCGATTCCTCTCGCCATTTTACGTCGGAAATGTATGTGTACCATTCCCGATTGCGACTCAGGGAGCCAGAATACTGGAGGATAGGGTTTTGGATATAGGAGCGATTTCCAGACGAACGGTGCCTCGGATCTGAATTCTGCATGCGTCATTCGATTCATCTCGTTATTTTACGTCGGAAATGTATGTGTTCTATTCCCGATTGCGACTCAGGGAGCCAGAATACTGGAGGATAGGTTCTGGCTATAGGGGCGATTTGCAGACGACCGGTGCCTCGGATCTGAATTCTACTCGCGGCATTCGATTCCTCTCGTCATTTTACGTCGGAAATGTATGTGTTCTATTCCCGAATGCGACTCAGGGAGCCAGAATACTGGAGGATAGGTTTTTGGATATAGGAGCGATTTTCAGACGAACGGTGCCTCAGATCCGAATGCTGCTTGCGGCATTCGATTCCTCTCGTCATTTTACGTGGGAAATGCATGTGTTCCTTTCCTGATTAAGATTCGGGGAGCCAGAATACTGGAGGATAGGTTCTGGATATAGGAGCGATTTTCAGACGAACGGTGCCTCGGATCTGAATTCTGCATGCGGCATTCGATTCATCTCGTCATTTTACGTGGGAAGTGCATGTTTTCCTTTCCTGATTAAGATTCTGGGAGCCAGAATACTGGAGGATAGGTTCTGGATATAGGAGCGATTTTCAGACGAACGGTGCCTCGGATCTGAATTCTGCTTGCGGCATTCGATTCATCTCGTCATTTTACGTGGGAAATGCATGTTTTCCTTTCCTGATTAAGATTCGGGGAGCCAGAATACTGGAGGATAGGTTCTGGCTATAGGGGCGATTTGCAGACGAACGGTGCCTCGGATCTGAATTCTGCTTGCGGCATTCGATTCCTCTCGCCATTTTACGTCGGAAATGTATGTGTTCTATTCCCGAATGCGACTCAGGGAGCCAGAATACTGGAGGATAGGTTCTGGATATAGGGGCGATTTGCAGACGAACGGTGCCTCGGATCTGAATTCTGCATGCGGCATTCGATTCCTCTGGCCATTTTACGTGGGAAATGCATATTTTCCTTTCCTGATTAAGATTCTGGGAGCCAGAATACTGGAGGATAGGTTCTGGATATAGGAGCGATTTTCAGACGAACGGTGCCTCGGATCTGAATTCTGCATGCGGCATTCGATTCCTCTCGTCATTTAACGTTGGAAATGCATGTGTTCCTTTCCTGATTAAGATTCGGGGAGCCAGAATACTGGAGGATAGGTTCTGGCTATAGGGGCGATTTGCAGACGAACGGTGCCTCGGATCTGAATTCTGCTTGCGGCATTCGATTCCTCTCGTCATTTTACGTCGGAAATGTATGTGTTCTATTCCCGAATGCGACTCAGGGAGCCAGAATACTGGAGGATAGGTTTTTGGATATAGGAGCGATTTTCAGACGAACGGTGCCTCGGATCCGAATGCTGCTTGCGGCATTCGATTCCTCTCGTCATTTAACGTGGGAAATGCATGTGTTCCTTTCCTGATTAAGATTCGGGGAGCCAGAATACTGGAGGATAGGTTCTGGCTATAGGGGCGATTTGCAGACGAACGGTGCCTCGGATCTGAATTCTGCTTGCGGCATTCGATTCCTCTCGTCATTTTACGTCGGAAATGTATGTATTCAATTCCCGATTGCGACTCAGGGAGCCAGAATACTGGAGGATAGGTTTTTGGATATAGGAGCGATTTCCAGACGAACGGTGCTTCGGATCTGAATTCTGCATGCGGCATTCGATTCCTCTCGTCATTTTACGTTGGAAATGCATGTGTTCCTATCCTGATTAAGATTCGGGGAGCCAGAATACTGTAGGATAGGTTTTGGATATAGGAGCGATTTTCAGACGAACGGTGCCTCGGATCCGAATGCTGCTTGCGGCATTCGATTCCTCTCGTCATTTTACGTCGGAAATGTATGTGTTCTATTCCCGATTGCGACTCAGGGAGCCAGAATACTGGAGGATAGGTTTTTGGATATAGGAGCGATTTGCAGACGAACGGTGCCTTGGATCTGAATTCTGCTTGCGGCATTCGATTCCTCTCGTCATTTTACGTGGGAAATGCATGTGTTCCTTTCCTGATTAAGATTCGGGGAGCCAGAATACTGTAGGATAGGTTTTGGATATAGGAGCGATTTTCAGACGAACGGTGCCTCGGATCCGAATGCTGCTTGCGGCATTCGATTCCTCTCGTCATTTTACGTGGGAAATGCAGGTGGTCCATTCCTGATTAAGATTCTGGGAGCCAGAATACTGGAGGATAGGTTTTGGATATAGGAGCGATTTCCAGACGAACGGTGCCTCGGATCTGAATTCTGCATGCGGCATTCGATTCCTCTCGTCATTTTACGTGGGAAATGCATGTGTTCTATTCCCGATTGCGACTCAGGGAGCCAGAATACTGGAGGATAGGTTCTGGATATAGGGGCGATTTGCAGACGAACGGTGCCTCGGATCTGAATTCTGCTTGCGGCATTCGATTCCTCTCGTCATTTTACGTCGGAAATGTATGTGTTCTATTCCCGATTGCGACTCAGGCAGCCAGAATACTGGAGGATAGGTTTTTGGATATAGGAGCGATTTCCAGACGAACGGTGCCTCGGATCTGAATTCTCCATGCGGCATTCGATTCATCTCGTCATTTTACGTCGGAAATGTATGTGTACCATTCCCGATTGCGACTCAGGGAGCCAGAATACTGGAGGATAGGTTTTTGGATATAGGAGCGATTTTCAGACGAACGGTGCCTCGGATCCGAATGCTGCTTGCGGCATTCGATTCCTCTCGTCATTTTACATGGGAAATGCATGTGTTCCTTTCCTGATTAAGATTCGGGGAGCCAGAATACTGGAGGATAGGTTCTGGATATAGGAGCGATTTTCAGACGAACGGTGCCTCGGATCTGAATTCTGCATGCGGCATTCGATTCCTCTCGTCATTTTACGTTGGAAATGCATGTGTTCCTTTCCTGATTAAGATTCGGGGAGCCAGAATACTGGAGGATAGGTTCTGGCTATAGGGGCGATTTGCAGACGAACGGTGCCTCGGATCTGAATTCTGCTTGCGGCATTCGATTCCTCTCGTCATTTTACGTCGGAAATGTATGTATTCAATTCCCGATTGCGACTCAGGGAGCCAGAATACTGGAGGATAGGTTTTTGGATATAGGAGCGATTTCCAGACGAACGGTGCTTCGGATCTGAATTCTGCATGCGGCATTCGATTCCTCTCGTCATTTTACGTTGGAAATGCATGTGTTCCTATCCTGATTAAGATTCGGGGAGCCAGAATACTGTAGGATAGGTTTTGGATATAGGAGCGATTTCCAGACGAACGGTGCCTCGGATCTGAATTCTGCTTGCGGCATTCGATTCCTCTCGTCATTTTACGTCGGAAATGTATGTGTTCTATTCCCGAATGCGACTCAGGGAGCCAGAATACTGGAGGATAGGTTTTTGGATATAGGAGCGATTTTCAGACGAACGGTGCCTCAGATCCGAATGCTGCTTGCGGCATTCGATTCCTCTCGTCATTTTACGTGGGAAATGCATGTGTTCCTTTCCTGATTAAGATTCGGGGAGCCAGAATACTGGAGGATAGGTTCTGGCTATAGGGGCGATTTGCAGACGAACGGTGCCTCGGATCTGAATTCTGCTTGCGGCATTCGATTCCTCTCGTCATTTTACGTCGGAAATGTATGTATTCAATTCCCGATTGCGACTCAGGGAGCCAGAATACTGGAGGATAGGTTTTTGGATATAGGAGCGATTTCCAGACGAACGGTGCCTCGGATCTGAATTCTGCATGCGGCATTCGATTCATCTCGTCATTTTACGTGGGAAGTGCATGTTTTCCTTTCCTGATTAAGATTCTGGGAGCCAGAATACTGGAGGATAGGTTCTGGATATAGGGGCGATTTGTAGATGAACGGTGCCTCGGATCTGAATTCTGCATGCGGCATTCGATTCATCTCGTCATTTTACGTGGGAAGTGCATGTTTTCCTTTCCTGATTAAGATTCTGGGAGCCAGAATACTGGAGGATAGGTTCTGGATATAGGAGCGATTTTCAGACGAACGGTGCCTCGGATCTGAATTCTGCTTGCGGCATTCGATTCATCTCGTCATTTTACGTGGGAAATGCATATTTTCCTTTCCTGATTAAGATTCGGGGAGCCAGAATACTGGAGGATAGGTTCTGGCTATAGGGGCGATTTGCAGACGAACGGTGCCTCGGATCTGAATTCTGCTTGCGGCATTCGATTCCTCTCGTCATTTTACGTCGGAAATGTATGTGTTCTATTCCCGAATGCGACTCAGGGAGCCAGAATACTGGAGGATAGGTTCTGGATATAGGGGCGATTTGCAGATGAACGGTGCCTCGGATCTGAATTCTGCATGCGGCATTCGATTCCTCTGGCCATTTTACGTGGGAAATGCATATTTTCCTTTCCTGATTAAGATTCTGGGAGCCAGAATACTGGAGGATAGGTTCTGGATATAGGAGCGATTTTCAGACGAACGGTGACTCGGATCTGAATTCTGCATGCGGCATTCGATTCCTCTCGTCATTTAACGTTGGAAATGCATGTGTTCCTTTCCTGATTAAGATTCGGGGAGCCAGAATACTGGAGGATAGGTTCTGGCTATAGGGGCGATTTGCAGACGAACGGTGCCTCGGATCTGAATTCTGCTTGCGGCATTCGATTCCTCTCGTCATTTTACGTCGGAAATGTATGTATTCAATTCCCGATTGCGACTCAGGGAGCCAGAATACTGGAGGATAGGTTTTTGGATATAGGAGCGATTTCCAGACGAACGGTGCCTCGGATCTGAATTCTGCATGCGGCATTCGATTCCTCTCGTCATTTTACGTCGGAAATGTATGTGTTCCATTCCCGATTGCGACTCAGGGAGCCAGAATACTGGAGGATAGGTTTTTGGATATAGGGGCGATTTTCAGACGAACGGTGCCTCGGATCTGAATTCTGCATGCGGCATTCGATTCCTCTCGTCATTTTACGTTGGAAATGCATGTGTTCCTATCCTGATTAAGATTCGGGGAGCCAGAATACTGTAGGATAGGTTTTGGATATAGGAGCGATTTCCAGACGAACGGTGCCTCGGATCTGAATTCTGCTTGCGGTATTCGATGCATATCGTCATTTTACGTCGGAAATGTATGTGTTCCGTTCCCGATTGCGACTCAGGGAGCCAGAATACTGGAGGATAGGTTTTTGGATATAGGAGCGATTTCCAGACGAACGGTGCCTCGGATCTGAATTCTCCATGCGGCATTCGATTCATCTCGTCATTTTACGTGGGAAATGCATGTTTTCCTTTCCTGATTAAGATTCTGGGAGCCAGAATACTGGAGGATAGGTTTTTGGATATAGGAGCGATTTCCAGACGAACGGTGCCTCGGATTTGAATTCTGCTTGCGGCATTCGATTCCTCTCGCCATTTTACGTCGGAAATGTATGTGTACCATTCCCGATTGCGACTCAGGGAGCCAGAATACTGGAGGATAGGTTTTTGGATATAGGAGCGATTTCCAGACGAACGGTGCCTCGGATTTGAATTCTGCTTGCGGCATTCGATTCCTCTCGCCATTTTACGTCGGAAATGTATGTGTTCTATTCCCGATTGCGACTCAGGGAGCCAGAATACTGGAGGATAGGTTTTTGGATATAGGAGCGATTTCCAGACGAACGGTGCTTCGGATCTGAATTCTGCATGCGGCATTCGATTCATCTCGTCATTTTACGTGGGAAGTGCATGTTTTCCTTTCCTGATTAAGATTCTGGGAGCCAGAATACTGGAGGATAGGTTCTGGATATAGGGGCGATTTGCAGATGAACGGTGCCTCGGATCTGAATTCTGCATGCGGCATTCGATTCATCTCGTCATTTTACGTGGGAAATGCATATTTTCCTTTCCTGATTAAGATTCGGGGAGCCAGAATACTGGAGGATAGGTTCTGGCTATAGGGGCGATTTGCAGACGAACGGTGCCTCGGATCTGAATTCTGCTTGCGGCATTCGATTCCTCTCGCCATTTTACGTCGGAAATGTATGTGTTCTATTCCCGAATGCGACTCAGGGAGCCAGAATACTGGAGGATAGGTTCTGGATATAGGGGCGATTTGCAGATGAACGGTGCCTCGGATCTGAATTCTGCATGCGGCATTCGATTCCTCTGGCCATTTTACGTGGGACATGCATATTTTCCTTTCCTGATTAAGATTCTGGGAGCCAGAATACTGGAGGATAGGTTCTGGATATAGGAGCGATTTTCAGACGAACGGTGCCTCGGATCTGAATTCTGCATGCGGCATTCGATTCCTCTCGTCATTTAACGTTGGAAATGCATGTGTTCCTTTCCTGATTAAGATTCGGGGAGCCAGAATACTGGAGGATAGGTTCTGGCTATAGGGGCGATTTGCAGACGAACGGTGCCTCGGATCTGTATTCTGCTTTCGGCATTCGATTCCTCTCGTCATTTTACGTGGGAAATGCATGTGTTCCTTTCCTGATTAAGATTCGGGGAGCCAGAATACTGGAGGATAGGTTTTGGATATAGGAGCGATTTCCAGACGAACGGTGCCTCGGATCTGAATTCTGCATGCGGCATTCGATTCCTCTCGTCATTTTACGTGGGAAATGCATGTGTTCTATTCCCGATTGCGACTCAGGGAGCCAGAATACTGGAGGATAGGTTCTGGATATAGGGGCGATTTGCAGACGAACGGTGCCTCGGATCTGAATTCTGCTTGCGGCATTCGATTCCTCTCGTCATTTTACGTCGGAAATGTATGTGTTCTATTCCCGATTGCGACTCAGGCAGCCAGAATACTGGAGGATAGGTTTTTGGATATAGGAGCGATTTCCAGACGAACGGTGCCTCGGATCTGAATTCTCCATGCGGCATTCGATTCATCTCGTCATTTTACGTCGGAAATGTATGTGTACCATTCCCGATTGCGACTCAGGGAGCCAGAATACTGGAGGATAGGTTTTTGGATATAGGAGCGATTTTCAGACGAACGGTGCCTCGGATCCGAATGCTGCTTGCGGCATTCGATTCCTCTCGTCATTTTACATGGGAAATGCATGTGTTCCTTTCCTGATTAAGATTCGGGGAGCCAGAATACTGGAGGATAGGTTCTGGATATAGGAGCGATTTTCAGACGAACGGTGCCTCGGATCTGAATTCTGCATGCGGCATTCGATTCCTCTCGTCATTTAACGTTGGAAATGCATGTGTTCCTTTCCTGATTAAGATTCGGGGAGCCAGAATACTGGAGGATAGGTTCTGGCTATAGGGGCGATTTGCAGACGAACGGTGCCTCGGATCTGAATTCTGCTTGCGGCATTCGATTCCTCTCGTCATTTTACGTCGGAAATGTATGTATTCAATTCCCGATTGCGACTCAGGGAGCCAGAATACTGGAGGATAGGTTTTTGGATATAGGAGCGATTTCCAGACGAACGGTGCTTCGGATCTGAATTCTGCATGCGGCATTCGATTCCTCTCGTCATTTTACGTTGGAAATGCATGTGTTCCTATCCTGATTAAGATTCGGGGAGCCAGAATACTGTAGGATAGGTTTTGGATATAGGAGCGATTTCCAGACGAACGGTGCCTCGGATCTGAATTCTGCTTGCGGCATTCGATTCCTCTCGTCATTTTACGTCGGAAATGTATGTGTTCTATTCCCGAATGCGACTCAGGGAGCCAGAATACTGGAGGATAGGTTTTTGGATATAGGAGCGATTTTCAGACGAACGGTGCCTCAGATCCGAATGCTGCTTGCGGCATTCGATTCCTCTCGTCATTTTACGTGGGAAATGCATGTGTTCCTTTCCTGATTAAGATTCGGGGAGCCAGAATACTGGAGGATAGGTTCTGGCTATAGGGGCGATTTGCAGACGAACGGTGCCTCGGATCTGAATTCTGCTTGCGGCATTCGATTCCTCTCGTCATTTTACGTCGGAAATGTATGTATTCAATTCCCGATTGCGACTCAGGGAGCCAGAATACTGGAGGATAGGTTTTTGGATATAGGGGCGATTTCCAGACGAACGGTGCTTCGGATCTGAATTCTGCATGCGGCATTCGATTCATCTCGTCATTTTACGTGGGAAGTGCATGTTTTCCTTTCCTGATTAAGATTCTGGGAGCCAGAATACTGGAGGATAGGTTCTGGATATAGGGGCGATTTGTAGATGAACGGTGCCTCGGATCTGAATTCTGCATGCGGCATTCGATTCATCTCGTCATTTTACGTGGGAAGTGCATGTTTTCCTTTCCTGATTAAGATTCTGGGAGCCAGAATACTGGAGGATAGGTTCTGGATATAGGAGCGATTTTCAGACGAACGGTGCCTCGGATCTGAATTCTGCTTGCGGCATTCGATTCATCTCGTCATTTTACGTGGGAAATGCATATTTTCCTTTCCTGATTAAGATTCGGGGAGCCAGAATACTGGAGGATAGGTTCTGGCTATAGGGGCGATTTGCAGACGAACGGTGCCTCGGATCTGAATTCTGCTTGCGGCATTCGATTCCTCTCGCCATTTTACGTCGGAAATGTATGTGTTCCATTCCCGATTGCGACTCAGGGAGCCAGAATACTGGAGGATAGGTTCTGGATATAGGGGCGATTTGCAGATGAACGGTGCCTCGGATCTGAATTCTGCATGCGGCATTCGATTCCTCTGGCCATTTTACGTGGGAAATGCATATTTTCCTTTCCTGATTAAGATTCTGGGAGCCAGAATACTGGAGGATAGGTTCTGGATATAGGAGCGATTTTCAGACGAACGGTGCCTCGGATCTGAATTCTGCATGCGGCATTCGATTCCTCTCGTCATTTAACGTTGGAAATGCATGTGTTCCTTTCCTGATTAAGATTCGGGGAGCCAGAATACTGGAGGATAGGTTCTGGCTATAGGGGCGATTTGCAGACGAACGGTGCCTCGGATCTGAATTCTGCTTGCGGCATTCGATTCCTCTCGTCATTTTACGTCGGAAATGTATGTATTCAATTCCCGATTGCGACTCAGGGAGCCAGAATACTGGAGGATAGGTTTTTGGATATAGGAGCGATTTCCAGACGAACGGTGCTTCGGATCTGAATTCTGCATGCGGCATTCGATTCCTCTCGTCATTTTACGTCGGAAATGTATGTGTTCCATTCCCGATTGCGACTCAGGGAGCCAGAATACTGGAGGATAGGTTTTTGGATATAGGGGCGATTTTCAGACGAACGGTGCCTCGGATCTGAATTCTGCATGCGGCATTCGATTCCTCTCGTCATTTTACGTTGGAAATGCATGTGTTCCTATCCTGATTAAGATTCGGGGAGCCAGAATACTGTAGGATAGGTTTTGGATATAGGAGCGATTTCCAGACGAACGGTGCCTCGGATCTGAATTCTGCTTGCGGTATTCGATGCCTATCGTCATTTTACGTCGGAAATGTATGTGTTCCGTTCCCGATTGCGACTCAGGGAGCCAGAATACTGGAGGATAGGTTTTTGGATATAGGAGCGATTTCCAGACGAACGGTGCCTCGGATCTGAATTCTCCATGCGGCATTCGATTCATCTCGTCATTTTACGTGGGAAATGCATGTTTTCCTTTCCTGATTAAGATTCTGGGAGCCAGAATACTGGAGGATAGGTTTTTGGATATAGGAGCGATTTCCAGACGAACGGTGCCTCGGATTTGAATTCTGCTTGCGGCATTCGATTCCTCTCGCCATTTTACGTCGGAAATGTATGTGTACCATTCCCGATTGCGACTCAGGGAGCCAGAATACTGGAGGATAGGTTTTTGGATATAGGAGCGATTTCCAGACGAACGGTGCCTCGGATTTGAATTCTGCTTGCGGCATTCGATTCCTCTCGCCATTTTACGTCGGAAATGTATGTGTACCATTCCCGATTGCGACTCAGGGAGCCAGAATACTGGAGGATAGGTTTTTGGATATAGGAGCGATTTCCAGACGAACGGTGCTTCGGATCTGAATTCTGCATGCGGCATTCGATTCATCTCGTCATTTTACGTGGGAAGTGCATGTTTTCCTTTCCTGATTAAGATTCTGGGAGCCAGAATACTGGAGGATAGGTTCTGGATATAGGGGCGATTTGCAGATGAACGGTGCCTCGGATCTGAATTCTGCATGCGGCATTCGATTCATCTCGTCATTTTACGTGGGAAATGCATATTTTCCTTTCCTGATTAAGATTCGGGGAGCCAGAATACTGGAGGATAGGTTCTGGCTATAGGGGCGATTTGCAGACGAACGGTGCCTCGGATCTGAATTCTGCTTGCGGCATTCGATTCCTCTCGTCATATTACGTCGGAAATGTATGTGTTCTATTCCCGAATGCGACTCAGGGAGCCAGAATACTGGAGGATAGGTTCTGGATATAGGGGCGATTTGCAGATGAACGGTGCCTCGGATCTGAATTCTGCATGCGGCATTCGATTCCTCTGGCCATTTTACGTGGGACATGCATATTTTCCTTTCCTGATTAAGATTCTGGGAGCCAGAATACTGGAGGATAGGTTCTGGATATAGGGGCGATTTTCAGACGAACGGTGCCTCGGATCTGAATTCTGCATGCGGCATTCGATTCCTCTCGTCATTTAACGTTGGAAATGCATGTGTTCCTTTCCTGATTAAGATTCGGGGAGCCAGAATACTGGAGGATAGGTTCTGGATATAGGGGCGATTTGCAGACGAACGGTGCCTCGGATCTGAATTCTGCTTTCGGCATTCGATTCCTCTCGTCATTTTACGTGGGAAATGCATGTGTTCCTTTCCTGATTAAGATTCGGGGAGCCAGAATACTGGAGGATAGGTTTTTGGATATAGGAGCGATTTCCAGACGAACGGTGCCTCGGATCTGAATTCTGCATGCGGCATTCGATTCATCTCGTCATTTTACGTGGGAAATGCATGTTTTCCTTTCCTGATTAAGATTCTGGGAGCCAGAATACTGGAGGATAGGTTCTGGATATAGGGGCGATTTGCAGACGAACGGTGCCTCGGATCTGAATTCTGCATGCGGCATTCGATTCCTCTCGTCATTTTACGTGGGAAATGCATGTGTTCCTTTCCTGATTAAGATTCTGGGAGCCAGAATACTGGAGGATAGGTTCTGGATATAGGGACGATTTGCAGACGAACGGTGCCTCGGATCTGAATTCTGCTTGCGGCATTCGATTCCTCTCGTCATTTTACGTCGGAAATGTATGTGTTCTATTCCCGATTGCGACTCAGGGAGCCAGAATACTGGAGGATAGGTTTTTGGATATAGGAGCGATTTGCAGACGAACGGTGCCTTGGATCTGAATTCTGCTTGCGGCATTCGATTCCTCTCGTCATTTTACGTGGGAAATGCATGTGTTCCTTTCCTGATTAAGATTCGGGGAGCCAGAATACTGTAGGATAGGTTTTGGATATCGGAGCGATTTTCAGACGAACGGTGCCTCGGATCCGAATGCTGCTTGCGGCATTCGATTCCTCTCGTCATTTTACGTGGGAAATGCAGGTGGTCCATTCCTGATTAAGATTCTGGGAGCCAGAATACTGGAGGATAGGTTTTGGATATAGGAGCGATTTCCAGACGAACGGTGCCTCGGATCTGAATTCTGCATGCGGCATTCGATTCCTCTCGTCATTTTACGTGGGAAATGCATGTGTTCTATTCCCGATTGCGACTCAGGGAGCCAGAATACTGGAGGATAGGTTCTGGATATAGGGGCGATTTGCAGACGAACGGTGCCTCGGATCTGAATTCTGCTTGCGGCATTCGATTCCTCTCGTCATTTTACGTCGGAAATGTATGTGTTCTATTCCCGATTGCGACTCAGGCAGCCAGAATACTGGAGGATAGGTTTTTGGATATAGGAGCGATTTCCAGACGAACGGTGCCTCGGATCTGAATTCTCCATGCGGCATTCGATTCATCTCGTCATTTTACGTCGGAAATGTATGTGTACCATTCCCGATTGCGACTCAGGGAGCCAGAATACTGGAGGATAGGTTTTTGGATATAGGAGCGATTTTCAGACGAACGGTGCCTCGGATCCGAATGCTGCTTGCGGCATTCGATTCCTCTCGTCATTTTACATGGGAAATGCATGTGTTCCTTTCCTGATTAAGATTCGGGGAGCCAGAATACTGGAGGATAGGTTCTGGATATAGGAGCGATTTTCAGACGAACGGTGCCTCGGATCTGAATTCTGCATGCGGCATTCGATTCCTCTCGTCATTTAACGTTGGAAATGCATGTGTTCCTTTCCTGATTAAGATTCGGGGAGCCAGAATACTGGAGGATAGGTTCTGGATATAGGGGCGATTTGCAGACGAACGGTGCCTCGGATCTGAATTCTGCTTGCGGCATTCGATTCCTCTCGTCATTTTACGTCGGAAATGTATGTATTCAATTCCCGATTGCGACTCAGGGAGCCAGAATACTGGAGGATAGGTTTTTGGATATAGGAGCGATTTCCAGACGAACGGTGCTTCGGATCTGAATTCTGCATGCGGCATTCGATTCCTCTCGTCATTTTACGTTGGAAATGCATGTGTTCCTATCCTGATTAAGATTCGGGGAGCCAGAATACTGTAGGATAGGTTTTGGATATAGGAGCGATTTCCAGACGAACGGTGCCTCGGATCTGAATTCTGCTTGCGGCATTCGATTCCTCTCGTCATTTTACGTCGGAAATGTATGTGTTCTATTCCCGAATGCGACTCAGGGAGCCAGAATACTGGAGGATAGGTTTTTGGATATAGGAGCGATTTTCAGACGAACGGTGCCTCAGATCCGAATGCTGCTTGCGGCATTCGATTCCTCTCGTCATTTTACGTGGGAAATGCATGTGTTCCTTTCCTGATTAAGATTCGGGGAGCCAGAATACTGGAGGATAGGTTCTGGCTATAGGGGCGATTTGCAGACGAACGGTGCCTCGGATCTGAATTCTGCTTGCGGCATTCGATTCCTCTCGTCATTTTACGTCGGAAATGTATGTATTCAATTCCCGATTGCGACTCAGGGAGCCAGAATACTGGAGGATAGGTTTTTGGATATAGGAGCGATTTCCAGACGAACGGTGCTTCGGATCTGAATTCTGCATGCGGCATTCGATTCCTCTCGTCATTTTACGTGGGAAGTGCATGTTTTCCTTTCCTGATTAAGATTCTGGGAGCCAGAATACTGGAGGATAGGTTCTGGATATAGGGGCGATTTGTAGATGAACGGTGCCTCGGATCTGAATTCTGCATGCGGCATTCGATTCATCTCGTCATTTTACGTGGGAAGTGCATGTTTTCCTTTCCTGATTAAGATTCTGGGAGCCAGAATACTGGAGGATAGGTTCTGGATATAGGAGCGATTTGCAGACGAACGGTGCCTCGGATCTGAATTCTGCTTGCGGCATTCGATTCATCTCGTCATTTTACGTGGGAAATGCATATTTTCCTTTCCTGATTAAGATTCGGGGAGCCAGAATACTGGAGGATAGGTTCTGGCTATAGGGGCGATTTGCAGACGAACGGTGCCTCGGATCTGAATTCTGCTTGCGGCATTCGATTCCTCTCGCCATTTTACGTCGGAAATGTATGTGTTCTATTCCCGATTGCGACTCAGGGAGCCAGAATACTGGAGGATAGGTTCTGGATATAGGGGCGATTTGCAGATGAACGGTGCCTCAGATCTGAATTCTGCATGCGGCATTCGATTCCTCTGGCCATTTTACGTGGGAAATGCATATTTTCCTTTCCTGATTAAGATTCTGGGAGCCAGAATACTGGAGGATAGGTTCTGGATATAGGAGCGATTTTCAGACGAACGGTGACTCGGATCTGAATTCTGCATGCGGCATTCGATTCCTCTCGTCATTTAACGTTGGAAATGCATGTGTTCCTTTCCTGATTAAGATTCGGGGAGCCAGAATACTGGAGGATAGGTTCTGGCTATAGGGGCGATTTGCAGACGAACGGTGCCTCGGATCTGAATTCTGCTTGCGGCATTCGATTCCTCTCGTCATTTTACGTCGGAAATGTATGTATTCAATTCCCGATTGCGACTCAGGGAGCCAGAATACTGGAGGATAGGTTTTTGGATATAGGAGCGATTTCCAGACGAACGGTGCTTCGGATCTGAATTCTGCATGCGGCATTCGATTCCTCTCGTCATTTTACGTCGGAAATGTATGTGTTCCATTCCCGATTGCGACTCAGGGAGCCAGAATACTGGAGGATAGGTTTTTGGATATAGGGGCGATTTTCAGACGAACGGTGCCTCGGATCTGAATTCTGCATGCGGCATTCGATTCCTCTCGTCATTTTACGTTGGAAATGCATGTGTTCCTATCCTGATTAAGATTCGGGGAGCCAGAATACTGTAGGATAGGTTTTGGATATAGGAGCGATTTCCAGACGAACGGTGCCTCGGATCTGAATTCTGCTTGCGGTATTCGATGCATATCGTCATTTTACGTCGGAAATGTATGTGTTCCGTTCCCGATTGCGACTCAGGGAGCCAGAATACTGGAGGATAGGTTTTTGGATATAGGAGCGATTTCCAGACGAACGGTGCCTCGGATCTGAATTCTCCATGCGGCATTCGATTCATCTCGTCATTTTACGTGGGAAATGCATGTTTTCCTTTCCTGATTAAGATTCTGGGAGCCAGAATACTGGAGGATAGGTTTTTGGATATAGGAGCGATTTCCAGACGAACGGTGCCTCGGATTTGAATTCTGCTTGCGGCATTCGATTCCTCTCGCCATTTTACGTCGGAAATGTATGTGTACCATTCCCGATTGCGACTCAGGGAGCCAGAATACTGGAGGATAGGTTTTTGGATATAGGAGCGATTTCCAGACGAACGGTGCCTCGGATTTGAATTCTGCTTGCGGCATTCGATTCCTCTCGCCATTTTACGTCGGAAATGTATGTGTACCATTCCCGATTGCGACTCAGGGAGCCAGAATACTGGAGGATAGGTTTTTGGATATAGGAGCGATTTCCAGACGAACGGTGCTTCGGATCTGAATTCTGCATGCGGCATTCGATTCATCTCGTCATTTTACGTGGGAAGTGCATGTTTTCCTTTCCTGATTAAGATTCTGGGAGCCAGAATACTGGAGGATAGGTTCTGGATATAGGGGCGATTTGCAGATGAACGGTGCCTCGGATCTGAATTCTGCATGCGGCATTCGATTCATCTCGTCATTTTACGTGGGAAATGCATATTTTCCTTTCCTGATTAAGATTCGGGGAGCCAGAATACTGGAGGATAGGTTCTGGCTATAGGGGCGATTTGCAGACGAACGGTGCCTCGGATCTGAATTCTGCTTGCGGCATTCGATTCCTCTCGCCATTTTACGTCGGAAATGTATGTGTTCTATTCCCGAATGCGACTCAGGGAGCCAGAATACTGGAGGATAGGTTCTGGATATAGGGGCGATTTGCAGATGAACGGTGCCTCGGATCTGAATTCTGCATGCGGCATTCGATTCCTCTGGCCATTTTACGTGGGACATGCATATTTTCCTTTCCTGATTAAGATTCTGGGAGCCAGAATACTGGAGGATAGGTTCTGGATATAGGAGCGATTTTCAGACGAACGGTGCCTCGGATCTGAATTCTGCATGCGGCATTCGATTCCTCTCTTCATTTAACGTTGGAAATGCATGTGTTCCTTTCCTGATTAAGATTCGGGGAGCCAGAATACTGGAGGATAGGTTCTGGCTATAGGGGCGATTTGCAGACGAACGGTGCCTCGGATCTGTATTCTGCTTTCGGCATTCGATTCCTCTCGTCATTTTACGTGGGAAATGCATGTGTTCCTTTCCTGATTAAGATTCGGGGAGCCAGAATACTGGAGGATAGGTTTTTGGATATAGGAGCGATTTCCAGACGAACGGTGCCTCGGATCTGAATTCTGCATGCGGCATTCGATTCATCTCGTCATTTTACGTGGGAAGTGCATGTTTTCCTTTCCTGATTAAGATTCTGGGAGCCAGAATACTGGAGGATAGGTTCTGGATATAGGGGCGATTTGCAGATGAACGGTGCCTCGGATCTGAATTCTGCATGCGGCATTCGATTCCTCTCGTCATTTTACGTGGGAAATGCATGTGTTCCTTTCCTGATTAAGATTCTGGGAGCCAGAATACTGGAGGATAGGTTCTGGATATAGGGACGATTTGCAGACGAACGGTGCCTCGGATCTGAATTCTGCTTGCGGCATTCGATTCCTCTCGTCATTTTACGTCGGAAATGTATGTGTTCTATTCCCGATTGCGACTCAGGGAGCCAGAATACTGGAGGATAGGTTTTTGGATATAGGAGCGATTTGCAGACGAACGGTGCCTCGGATCTGAATTCTGCTTGCGGCATTCGATTCCTCTCGTCATTTTACGTGGGAAATGCATGTGTTCTTTTCCTGATTAAGATTCGGGGAGCCAGAATACTGTAGGATAGGTTTTGGATATAGGAGCGATTTTCAGACGAACGGTGCCTCGGATCTGAATGCTGCTTGCGGCATTCGATTCCTCTCGTCATTTTACGTGGGAAATGCAGGTGGTCCATTCCTGATTAAGATTCTGGGAGCCAGAATACTGGAGGATAGGTTTTGGATATAGGAGCGATTTCCAGACGAACGGTGCCTCGGATCTGAATTCTGCATGCGGCATTCGATTCCTCTCGTCATTTTACGTGGGAAATGCATGTGTTCTATTCCCGATTGCGACTCAGGGAGCCAGAATACTGGAGGATAGGTTCTGGATATAGGGGCGATTTGCAGACGAACGGTGCCTCGGATCTGAATTCTGCTTGCGGCATTCGATTCCTCTCGTCATTTTACGTCGGAAATGTATGTGTTCTATTCCCGATTGCGACTCAGGCAGCCAGAATACTGGAGGATAGGTTTTTGGATATAGGAGCGATTTCCAGACGAACGGTGCCTCGGATCTGAATTCTCCATGCGGCATTCGATTCATCTCGTCATTTTACGTCGGAAATGTATGTGTACCATTCCCGATTGCGACTCAGGGAGCCAGAATACTGGAGGATAGGTTTTTGGATATAGGAGCGATTTTCAGACGAACGGTGCCTCGGATCCGAATGCTGCTTGCGGCATTCGATTCCTCTCGTCATTTTACATGGGAAATGCATGTGTTCCTTTCCTGATTAAGATTCGGGGAGCCAGAATACTGGAGGATAGGTTCTGGATATAGGAGCGATTTTCAGACGAACGGTGCCTCGGATCTGAATTCTGCATGCGGCATTCGATTCCTCTCGTCATTTAACGTTGGAAATGCATGTGTTCCTTTCCTGATTAAGATTCGGGGAGCCAGAATACTGGAGGATAGGTTCTGGCTATAGGGGCGATTTGCAGACGAACGGTGCCTCGGATCTGAATTCTGCTTGCGGCATTCGATTCCTCTCGTCATTTTACGTCGGAAATGTATGTATTCAATTCCCGATTGCGACTCAGGGAGCCAGAATACTGGAGGATAGGTTTTTGGATATAGGAGCGATTTCCAGACGAACGGTGCTTCGGATCTGAATTCTGCATGCGGCATTCGATTCCTCTGGCCATTTTACGTGGGACATGCATATTTTCCTTTCCTGATTAAGATTCTGGGAGCCAGAATACTGGAGGATAGGTTCTGGATATAGGAGCGATTTTCAGACGAACGGTGCCTCGGATCTGAATTCTGCATGCGGCATTCGATTCCTCTCGTCATTTAACGTTGGAAATGCATGTGTTCCTTTCCTGATTAAGATTCGGGGAGCCAGAATACTGGAGGATAGGTTCTGGCTATAGGGGCGATTTGCAGACGAACCGTGCCTCGGATCTGAATTCTGCTTGCGGCATTCGATTCATCTCGTCATTTTACGTGGGAAATGCATATTTTCCTTTCCTGATTAAGATTCGGGGAGCCAGAATACTGGAGGATAGGTTCTGGCTATAGGGGCGATTTGCAGACGAACGGTGCCTCGGATCTGAATTCTGCTTGCGGCATTCGATTCCTCTCGCCATTTTACGTCGGAAATGTATGTGTTCTATTCCCGAATGCGACTCAGGGAGCCAGAATACTGGAGGATAGGTTCTGGATATAGGGGCGATTTGCAGATGAACGGTGCCTCGGATCTGAATTCTGCATGCGGCATTCGATTCCTCTGGCCATTTTACGTGGGAAATGCATATTTTCCTTTCCTGATTAAGATTCTGGGAGCCAGAATACTGGAGGATAGGTTCTGGATATAGGAGCGATTTTCAGACGAACGGTGCCTCGGATCTGAATTCTGCATGCGGCATTCGATTCCTCTCGTCATTTAACGTTGGAAATGCATGTGTTCCTTTCCTGATTAAGATTCGGGGAGCCAGAATACTGGAGGATAGGTTCTGGCTATAGGGGCGATTTGCAGACGAACGGTGCCTCGGATCTGAATTCTGCTTGCGGCATTCGATTCCTCTCGTCATTTTACGTCGGAAATGTATGTATTCAATTCCCGATTGCGACTCAGGGAGCCAGAATACTGGAGGATAGGTTTTTGGATATAGGAGCGATTTCCAGACGAACGGTGCTTCGGATCTGAATTCTGCATGCGGCATTCGATTCCTCTCGTCATTTTACGTCGGAAATGTATGTGTTCCATTCCCGATTGCGACTCAGGGAGCCAGAATACTGGAGGATAGGTTTTTGGATATAGGGGCGATTTTCAGACGAACGGTGCCTCGGATCTGAATTCTGCATGCGGCATTCGATTCCTCTCGTCATTTTACGTTGGAAATGCATGTGTTCCTATCCTGATTAAGATTCGGGGAGCCAGAATACTGTAGGATAGGTTTTGGATATAGGAGCGATTTCCAGACGAACGGTGCCTCGGATCTGAATTCTGCTTGCGGTATTCGATGCATATCGTCATTTTACGTCGGAAATGTATGTGTTCCGTTCCCGATTGCGACTCAGGGAGCCAGAATACTGGAGGATAGGTTTTTGGATATAGGAGCGATTTTCAGACGAACGGTGCCTCGGATCTGAATTCTCCATGCGGCATTCGATTCATCTCGTCATTTTACGTGGGAAATGCATGTTTTCCTTTCCTGATTAAGATTCTGGGAGCCAGAATACTGGAGGATAGGTTTTTGGATATAGGAGCGATTTCCAGACGAACGGTGCCTCGGATTTGAATTCTGCTTGCGGCATTCGATTCCTCTCGCCATTTTACGTCGGAAATGTATGTGTACCATTCCCGATTGCGACTCAGGGAGCCAGAATACTGGAGGATAGGTTTTTGGATATAGGAGCGATTTCCAGACGAACGGTGCCTCGGATTTGAATTCTGCTTGCGGCATTCGATTCCTCTCGCCATTTTACGTCGGAAATGTATGTGTACCATTCCCGATTGCGACTCAGGGAGCCAGAATACTGGAGGATAGGGTTTTGGATATAGGAGCGATTTCCAGACGAACGGTGCCTCGGATCTGAATTCTGCATGCGGCATTCGATTCCTCTCGTCATTTTACGTGGGAAATGCATGTGTTCCTTTCCTGATTAAGATTCGGGGAGCCAGAATACTGGAGGATAGGTTCTGGCTATAGGGGCGATTTGCAGACGAACGGTGCCTCGGATCTGAATTCTGCTTGCGGCATTCGATTCCTCTCGTCATTTTACGTCGGAAATGTATGTATTCAATTCCCGATTGCGACTCAGGGAGCCAGAATACTGGAGGATAGGTTTTTGGATATAGGAGCGATTTCCAGACGAACGGTGCTTCGGATCTGAATTCTGCATGCGGCATTCGATTCCTCTCGTCATTTTACGTTGGAAATGCATGTGTTCCTATCCTGATTAAGATTCGGGGAGCCAGAATACTGTAGGATAGGTTTTGGATATAGGAGCGATTTCCAGACGAACGGTGCCTCGGATCTGAATTCTGCTTGCGGCATTCGATTCCTCTCGTCATTTTACGTCGGAAATGTATGTGTTCTATTCCCGAATGCGACTCAGGGAGCCAGAATACTGGAGGATAGGTTTTTGGATATAGGAGCGATTTTCAGACGAACGGTGCCTCAGATCCGAATGCTGCTTGCGGCATTCGATTCCTCTCGTCATTTTACGTGGGAAATGCATGTGTTCCTTTCCTGATTAAGATTCGGGGAGCCAGAATACTGGAGGATAGGTTCTGGCTATAGGGGCGATTTGCAGACGAACGGTGCCTCGGATCTGAATTCTGCTTGCGGCATTCGATTCCTCTCGTCATTTTACGTCGGAAATGTATGTATTCAATTCCCGATTGCGACTCAGGGAGCCAGAATACTGGAGGATAGGTTTTTGGATATAGGAGCGATTTCCAGACGAACGGTGCTTCGGATCTGAATTCTGCATGCGGCATTCGATTCATCTCGTCATTTTACGTGGGAAGTGCATGTTTTCCTTTCCTGATTAAGATTCTGGGAGCCAGAATACTGGAGGATAGGTTCTGGATATAGGGGCGATTTGTAGATGAACGGTGCCTCGGATCTGAATTCTGCATGCGGCATTCGATTCATCTCGTCATTTTACGTGGGAAATGCATGTTTTCCTTTCCTGATTAAGATTCTGGGAGCCAGAATACTGGAGGATAGGTTCTGGATATAGGAGCGATTTTCAGACGAACGGTGCCTCGGATCTGAATTCTGCTTGCGGCATTCGATTCATCTCGTCATTTTACGTGGGAAATGCATATTTTCCTTTCCTGATTAAGATTCGGGGAGCCAGAATACTGGAGGATAGGTTCTGGATATAGGGGCGATTTGCAGACGAACGGTGCCTCGGATCTGAATTCTGCTTGCGGCATTCGATTCCTCTCGTCATTTTACGTCGGAAATGTATGTGTTCTATTCCCGAATGCGACTCAGGGAGCCAGAATACTGGAGGATAGGTTCTGGATATAGGGGCGATTTGCAGATGAACGGTGCCTCGGATCTGAATTCTGCATGCGGCATTCGATTCCTCTGGCCATTTTACGTGGGAAATGCATATTTTCCTTTCCTGATTAAGATTCTGGGAGCCAGAATACTGGAGGATAGGTTCTGGATATAGGAGCGATTTTCAGACGAACGGTGCCTCGGATCTGAATTCTGCATGCGGCATTCGATTCCTCTCGTCATTTAACGTTGGAAATGCATGTGTTCCTTTCCTGATTAAGATTCGGGGAGCCAGAATACTGGAGGATAGGTTCTGGCTATAGGGGCGATTTGCAGACGAACGGTGCCTCGGATCTGAATTCTGCTTGCGGCATTCGATTCCTCTCGTCATTTTACGTCGGAAATGTATGTATTCAATTCCCGATTGCGACTCAGGGAGCCAGAATACTGGAGGATAGGTTTTTGGATATAGGAGCGATTTCCAGACGAACGGTGCTTCGGATCTGAATTCTGCTTGCGGCATTCGATTCCTCTCGTCATTTTACGTCGGAAATGTATGTGTTCCATTCCCGATTGCGACTCAGGGAGCCAGAATACTGGAGGATAGGTTTTTGGATATAGGGGCGATTTTCAGACGAACGGTGCCTCGGATCTGAATTCTGCATGCGGCATTCGATTCCTCTCGTCATTTTACGTTGGAAATGCATGTGTTCCTATCCTGATTAAGATTCGGGGAGCCAGAATACTGTAGGATAGGTTTTGGATATAGGAGCGATTTCCAGACGAACGGTGCCTCGGATCTGAATTCTGCTTGCGGCATTCGATGCATATCGTCATTTTACGTCGGAAATGTATGTGTTCCGTTCCCGATTGCGACTCAGGGAGCCAGAATACTGGAGGATAGGTTTTTGGATATAGGAGCGATTTCCAGACGAACGGTGCCTCGGATCTGAATTCTCCATGCGGCATTCGATTCATCTCGTCATTTTACGTGGGAAATGCATGTTTTCCGTTCCTGATTAAGATTCTGGGAGCCAGAATACTGGAGGATAGGTTTTTGGATATAGGAGCGATTTCCAGACGAACGGTGCCTCGGATTTGAATTCTGCTTGCGGCATTCGATTCCTCTCGTCATTTTACGTCGGAAATGTATGTGTACCATTCCCGATTGCGACTCAGGGAGCCAGAATACTGGAGGATAGGTTTTTGGATATAGGAGCGATTTCCAGACGAACGGTGCCTCGGATCTGAATTCTGCTTGCGGCATTCGATTCCTCTCGCCATTTTACGTCGGAAATGTATGTGTACCATTCCCGATTGCGACTCAGGGAGCCAGAATACTGGAGGATAGGTTTTTGGATATAGGAGCGATTTTCAGACGAACGGTGCCTCGGATCTGAATTCTGCATGCGGCATTCGATTCATCTCGTCATTTTACGTGGGAAGTGCATGTTTTCCTTTCCTGATTAAGATTCTGGGAGCCAGAATACTGGAGGATAGGTTCTGGATATAGGGGCGATTTGCAGATGAACGGTGCCTCGGATCTGAATTCTGCATGCGGCATTCGATTCATCTCGTCATTTTACGTGGGAAATGCATATTTTCCTTTCCTGATTAAGATTCGGGGAGCCAGAATACTGGAGGATAGGTTCTGGCTATAGGGGCGATTTGCAGACGAACGGTGCCTCGGATCTGAATTCTGCTTGCGGCATTCGATTCCTCTCGCCATTTTACGTCGGAAATGTATGTGTTCTATTCCCGAATGCGACTCAGGGAGCCAGAATACTGGAGGATAGGTTCTGGATATAGGGGCGATTTGCAGATGAACGGTGCCTCGGATCTGAATTCTGCATGCGGCATTCGATTCCTCTGGCCATTTTACGTGGGACATGCATATTTTCCTTTCCTGATTAAGATTCTGGGAGCCAGAATACTGGAGGATAGGTTCTGGATATAGGGGCGATTTGCAGACGAACGGTGCCTCGGATCTGAATTCTGCATGCGGCATTCGATTCCTCTCGTCATTTAACGTTGGAAATGCATGTGTTCCTTTCCTGATTAAGATTCGGGGAGCCAGAATACTGGAGGATAGGTTCTGGCTATAGGGGCGATTTGCAGACGAACGGTGCCTCGGATCTGTATTCTGCTTTCGGCATTCGATTCCTCTCGTCATTTTACGTGGGAAATGCATGTGTTCCTTTCCTGATTAAGATTCGGGGAGCCAGAATACTGGAGGATAGGTTTTTGGATATAGGAGCGATTTCCAGACGAACGGTGCCTCGGATCTGAATTCTGCATGCGGCATTCGATTCATCTCGTCATTTTACGTGGGAAGTGCATGTTTTCCTTTCCTGATTAAGATTCTGGGAGCCAGAATACTGGAGGATAGGTTCTGGATATAGGGGCGATTTGCAGATGAACGGTGCCTCGGATCTGAATTCTGCATGCGGCATTCGATTCCTCTCGTCATTTTACGTGGGAAATGCATGTGTTCCTTTCCTGATTAAGATTCTGGGAGCCAGAATACTGGAGGATAGGTTCTGGATATAGGGGCGATTTGCAGACGAACGGTGCCTCGGATCTGAATTCTGCTTGCGGCATTCGATTCCTCTCGTCATTTTACGTCGGAAATGTATGTGTTCTATTCCCGATTGCGACTCAGGGAGCCAGAATACTGGAGGATAGGTTTTTGGATATAGGAGCGATTTGCAGACGAACGGTGCCTTGGATCTGAATTCTGCTTGCGGCATTCGATTCCTCTCGTCATTTTACGTGGGAAATGCATGTGTTCTTTTCCTGATTAAGATTCGGGGAGCCAGAATACTGTAGGATAGGTTTTGGATATAGGAGCGATTTTCAGACGAACGGTGCCTCGGATCTGAATGCTGCTTGCGGCATTCGATTCCTCTCGTCATTTTACGTGGGAAATGCAGGTGGTCCATTCCTGATTAAGATTCTGGGAGCCAGAATACTGGAGGATAGGTTTTGGATATAGGAGCGATTTCCAGACGAACGGTGCCTCGGATCTGAATTCTGCATGCGGCATTCGATTCCTCTCGTCATTTTACGTGGGAAATGCATGTGTTCTATTCCCGATTGCGACTCAGGGAGCCAGAATACTGGAGGATAGGTTCTGGATATAGGGGCGATTTGCAGACGAACGGTGCCTCGGATCTGAATTCTGCTTGCGGCATTCGATTCCTCTCGTCATTTTACGTCGGAAATGTATGTGTTCTATTCCCGATTGCGACTCAGGCAGCCAGAATACTGGAGGATAGGTTTTTGGATATAGGAGCGATTTCCAGACGAACGGTGCCTCGGATCTGAATTCTCCATGCGGCATTCGATTCATCTCGTCATTTTACGTCGGAAATGTATGTGTACCATTCCCGATTGCGACTCAGGGAGCCAGAATACTGGAGGATAGGTTTTTGGATATAGGAGCGATTTTCAGACGAACGGTGCCTCGGATCTGAATGCTGCTTGCGGCATTCGATTCCTCTCGTCATTTTACATGGGAAATGCATGTGTTCCTTTCCTGATTAAGATTCGGGGAGCCAGAATACTGGAGGATAGGTTCTGGATATAGGAGCGATTTTCAGACGAACGGTGCCTCGGATCTGAATTCTGCATGCGGCATTCGATTCCTCTCGTCATTTAACGTTGGAAATGCATGTGTTCCTTTCCTGATTAAGATTCGGGGAGCCAGAATACTGGAGGATAGGTTCTGGCTATAGGGGCGATTTGCAGACGAACGGTGCCTCGGATCTGAATTCTGCTTGCGGCATTCGATTCCTCTCGTCATTTTACGTCGGAAATGTATGTATTCAATTCCCGATTGCGACTCAGGGAGCCAGAATACTGGAGGATAGGTTTTTGGATATAGGAGCGATTTCCAGACGAACGGTGCTTCGGATCTGAATTCTGCATGCGGCATTCGATTCCTCTGGCCATTTTACGTGGGACATGCATATTTTCCTTTCCTGATTAAGATTCTGGGAGCCAGAATACTGGAGGATAGGTTCTGGATATAGGAGCGATTTTCAGACGAACGGTGCCTCGGATCTGAATTCTGCATGCGGCATTCGATTCCTCTCGTCATTTAACGTTGGAAATGCATGTGTTCCTTTCCTGATTAAGATTCGGGGAGCCAGAATACTGGAGGATAGGTTCTGGCTATAGGGGCGATTTGCAGACGAACCGTGCCTCGGATCTGAATTCTGCTTGCGGCATTCGATTCATCTCGTCATTTTACGTGGGAAATGCATATTTTCCTTTCCTGATTAAGATTCGGGGAGCCAGAATACTGGAGGATAGGTTCTGGCTATAGGGGCGATTTGCAGACGAACGGTGCCTCGGATCTGAATTCTGCTTGCGGCATTCGATTCCTCTCGCCATTTTACGTCGGAAATGTATGTGTTCTATTCCCGAATGCGACTCAGGGAGCCAGAATACTGGAGGATAGGTTCTGGATATAGGGGCGATTTGCAGACGAACGGTGCCTCGGATCTGAATTCTGCATGCGGCATTCGATTCCTCTGGCCATTTTACGTGGGAAATGCATATTTTCCTTTCCTGATTAAGATTCTGGGAGCCAGAATACTGGAGGATAGGTTCTGGATATAGGAGCGATTTTCAGACGAACGGTGCCTCGGATCTGAATTCTGCATGCGGCATTCGATTCCTCTCGTCATTTAACGTTGGAAATGCATGTGTTCCTTTCCTGATTAAGATTCGGGGAGCCAGAATACTGGAGGATAGGTTCTGGCTATAGGGGCGATTTGCAGACGAACGGTGCCTCGGATCTGAATTCTGCATGCGGCATTCGATTCCTCTCGTCATTTTACGTCGGAAATGTATGTATTCAATTCCCGATTGCGACTCAGGGAGCCAGAATACTGGAGGATAGGTTTTTGGATATAGGAGCGATTTCCAGACGAACGGTGCTTCGGATCTGAATTCTGCATGCGGCATTCGATTCCTCTCGTCATTTTACGTCGGAAATGTATGTGTTCCATTCCCGATTGCGACTCAGGGAGCCAGAATACTGGAGGATAGGTTTTTGGATATAGGGGCGATTTTCAGACGAACGGTGCCTCGGATCTGAATTCTGCATGCGGCATTCGATTCCTCTCGTCATTTTACGTTGGAAATGCATGTGTTCCTATCCTGATTAAGATTCGGGGAGCCAGAATACTGTAGGATAGGTTTTGGATATAGGAGCGATTTCCAGACGAACGGTGCCTCGGATCTGAATTCTGCTTGCGGTATTCGATGCATATCGTCATTTTACGTCGGAAATGTATGTGTTCCGTTCCCGATTGCGACTCAGGGAGCCAGAATACTGGAGGATAGGTTTTTGGATATAGGAGCGATTTCCAGACGAACGGTGCCTCGGATCTGAATTCTGCTTGCGGCATTCGATTCATCTCGTCATTTTACGTGGGAAATGCATGTTTTCCTTTCCTGATTAAGATTCTGGGAGCCAGAATACTGGAGGATAGGTTTTTGGATATAGGAGCGATTTCCAGACGAACGGTGCCTCGGATTTGAATTCTGCTTGCGGCATTCGATTCCTCTCGCCATTTTACGTCGGAAATGTATGTGTACCATTCCCGATTGCGACTCAGGGAGCCAGAATACTGGAGGATAGGTTTTTGGATATAGGAGCGATTTCCAGACGAACGGTGCCTCGGATTTGAATTCTGCTTGCGGCATTCGATTCCTCTCGCCATTTTACGTCGGAAATGTATGTGTACCATTCCCGATTGCGACTCAGGGAGCCAGAATACTGGAGGATAGGGTTTTGGATATAGGAGCGATTTCCAGACGAACGGTGCCTCGGATCTGAATTCTGCATGCGGCATTCGATTCCTCTCGTCATTTTACGTGGGAAATGCATGTGTTCCTTTCCTGATTAAGATTCGGGGAGCCAGAATACTGGAGGATAGGTTCTGGCTATAGGGGCGATTTGCAGACGAACGGTGCCTCGGATCTGAATTCTGCTTGCGGCATTCGATTCCTCTCGTCATTTTACGTCGGAAATGTATGTATTCAATTCCCGATTGCGACTCAGGGAGCCAGAATACTGGAGGATAGGTTTTTGGATATAGGAGCGATTTCCAGACGAACGGTGCTTCGGATCTGAATTCTGCATGCGGCATTCGATTCATCTCGTCATTTTACGTGGGAAGTGCATGTTTTCCTTTCCTGATTAAGATTCTGGGAGCCAGAATACTGGAGGATAGGTTCTGGATATAGGAGCGATTTTCAGACGAACGGTGCCTCGGATCTGAATTCTGCATGCGGCATTCGATTCCTCTCGTCATTTAACGTTGGAAATGCATGTGTTCCTTTCCTGATTAAGATTCGGGGAGCCAGAATACTGGAGGATAGGTTCTGGCTATAGGGGCGATTTGCAGACGAACGGTGCCTCGGATCTGTATTCTGCTTTCGGCATTCGATTCCTCTCGTCATTTTACGTCGGAAATGTATGTATTCAATTCCCGATTGCGACTCAGGGAGCCAGAATACTGGAGGATAGGTTTTTGGATATAGGAGCGATTTCCAGACGAACGGTGCCTCGGATCTGAATTCTGCTTGCGGCATTCGATTCCTCTCGTCATTTTACGTCGGAAATGTATGTGTTCTATTCCCGATTGCGACTCAGGGAGCCAGAATACTGGAGGATACGTTTTTGGATATAGGAGCGATTTTCAGACGAACGGTGCCTCGGATCCGAATGCTGCTTGCGGCATTCGATTCCTCTCGTCATTTTACGTGGGAAATGTATGTGTTCCATTCCCGATTGCGACTCAGGGAGCCAGAATACTGGAGGATAGGTTTTTGGATATAGGAGCGATTTTCAGACGAACGGTGCCTCGGATCCGAATGCTGCTTGCGGCATTCGATTCCTCTCGTCATTTTACGTGGGAAATGCATGTGTTCCTTTCCTGATTAAGATTCGGGGAGCCAGAATACTGGAGGATAGGTTTCTGGATATAGGAGCGATTTCCAGACGAACGGTGCCTCGGATCTGAATTCTGCATGCGGCATTCGATTCATCTCGTCATTTTACGTGGGAAGTGCATGTTTTCCTTTCCTGATTAAGATTCTGGGAGCCAGAATACTGGAGGATAGGTTCTGGATATAGGGGCGATTTGCAGATGAACGGTGCCTCGGATCTGAATTCTGCATGCGGCATTCGATTCCTCTGGCCATTTTACGTGGGAAATGCATATTTTCCTTTCCTGATTAAGATTCTGGGAGCCAGAATACTGGAGGATAGGTTCTGGATATAGGAGCGATTTTCAGACGAACGGTGCCTCGGATCTGAATTCTGCATGCGGCATTCGATTCCTCTCGTCATTTAACGTTGGAAATGCATGTGTTCCTTTCCTGATTAAGATTCGGGGAGCCAGAATACTGGAGGATAGGTTCTGGCTATAGGGGCGATTTGCAGACGAACGGTGCCTCGGATCTGTATTCTGCTTTCGGCATTCGATTCCTCTCGTCATTTTACGTGGGAAATGCATGTGTTCCTTTCCTGATTAAGATTCGGGGAGCCAGAATACTGGAGGATAGGTTTTTGGATATAGGAGCGATTTCCAGACGAACGGTGCCTCGGATCTGAATTCTGCATGCGGCATTCGATTCATCTCGTCATTTTACGTGGGAAGTGCATGTTTTCCTTTCCTGATTAAGATTCTGGGAGCCAGAATACTGGAGGATAGGTTCTGGATATAGGGGCGATTTGCAGATGAACGGTGCCTCGGATCTGAATTCTGCATGCGGCATTCGATTCCTCTCGTCATTTTACGTGGGAAATGCATGTGTTCCTTTCCTGATTAAGATTCTGGGAGCCAGAATACTGGAGGATAGGTTCTGGATATAGGGACGATTTGCAGACGAACGGTGCCTCGGATCTGAATTCTGCTTGCGGCATTCGATTCCTCTCGTCATTTTACGTCGGAAATGTATGTGTTCTATTCCCGATTGCGACTCAGGGAGCCAGAATACTGGAGGATAGGTTTTTGGATATAGGAGCGATTTGCAGACGAACGGTGCCTCGGATCTGAATTCTGCTTGCGGCATTCGATTCCTCTCGTCATTTTACGTGGGAAATGCATGTGTTCCTTTCCTGATTAAGATTCGGGGAGCCAGAATACTGTAGGATAGGTTTTGGATATAGGAGCGATTTTCAGACGAACGGTGCCTCGGATCCGAATGCTGCTTGCGGCATTCGATTCCTCTCGTCATTTTACGTGGGAAATGCAGGTGGTCCATTCCTGATTAAGATTCTGGGAGCCAGAATACTGGAGGATAGGTTTTGGATATAGGAGCGATTTCCAGACGAACGGTGCCTCGGATCTGAATTCTGCATGCGGCATTCGATTCCTCTCGTCATTTTACGTGGGAAATGCATGTGTTCTATTCCCGATTGCGACTCAGGGAGCCAGAATACTGGAGGATAGGTTCTGGATATAGGGGCGATTTGCAGACGAACGGTGCCTCGGATCTGAATTCTGCTTGCGGCATTCGATTCCTCTCGTCATTTTACGTCGGAAATGTATGTGTTCTATTCCCGATTGCGACTCAGGCAGCCAGAATACTGGAGGATAGGTTTTTGGATATAGGAGCGATTTCCAGACGAACGGTGCCTCGGATCTGAATTCTCCATGCGGCATTCGATTCATCTCGTCATTTTACGTCGGAAATGTATGTGTACCATTCCCGATTGCGACTCAGGGAGCCAGAATACTGGAGGATAGGTTTTTGGATAAAGGAGCGATTTTCAGACGAACGGTGCCTCGGATCCGAATGCTGCTTGCGGCATTCGATTCCTCTCGTCATTTTACATGGGAAATGCATGTGTTCCTTTCCTGATTAAGATTCGGGGAGCCAGAATACTGTAGGATAGGTTTTTGGATATAGGAGCGATTTCCAGACGAACGGTGCCTCGGATCTGAATTCTGCATGCGGCATTCGATTCATCTCGTCATTTTACGTGGGAAGTGCATGTTTTCCTTTCCTGATTAAGATTCTGGGAGCCAGAATACTGGAGGATAGGTTCTGGATATAGGAGCGATTTTCAGACGAACGGTGCCTCGGATCTGAATTCTGCTTGCGGCATTCGATTCCTCTCGTCATTTTACGTGGGAAATGCATATTTTCCTTTCCTGATTAAGATTCGGGGAGCCAGAATACTGGAGGATAGGTTCTGGCTATAGGGGCGATTTGCAGACGAACGGTGCCTCGGATCTGAATTCTGCTTGCGGCATTCGATTCCTCTCGCCATTTTACGTCGGAAATGTATGTGTTCTATTCCCGAATGCGACTCAGGGAGCCAGAATACTGGAGGATAGGTTCTGGATATAGGGGCGATTTGCAGATGAACGGTGCCTCGGATCTGAATTCTGCATGCGGCATTCGATTCCTCTGGCCATTTTACGTGGGAAATGCTTATTTTCCTTTCCTGATTAAGATTCTGGGAGCCAGAATACTGGAGGATAGGTTCTGGATATAGGAGCGATTTTCAGACGAACGGTGCCTCGGATCTGAATTCTACATGCGGCATTCGATTCCTCTCGTCATTTAACGTTGGAAATGCATGTGTTCCTTTCCTGATTAAGATTCGGGGAGCCAGAATACTGGAGGATAGGTTCTGGCTATAGGGGCGATTTGCAGACGAACGGTGCCTCGGATCTGTATTCTGCTTTCGGCATTCGATTCCTCTCGTCATTTTACGTCGGAAATGTATGTATTCAATTCCCGATTGTGACTCAGGGAGCCAGAATACTGGAGGATAGGTTTTTGGATATAGGAGCGATTTCCAGACGAACGGTGCTTCGGATCTGAATTCTGCATGCGGCATTCGATTCCTCTCGTCATTTTACGTCGGAAATGTATGTGTTCCATTCCCGATTGCGACTCAGGGAGCCAGAATACTGGAGGATAGGTTTTTGGATATAGGAGCGATTTCCAGACGAACGGTGCCTCGGATCTGAATTCTGCATGCGTCATTCGATTCATCTCGTTATTTTACGTCGGAAATGTATGTGTTCTATTCCCGATTGCGACTCAGGGAGCCAGAATACTGGAGGATAGGTTTTTGGATATAGGAGCGATTTCCAGACGAACGGTGCCTCGGATCCGAATGCTGCTTGCGGCATTCGATTCATCTCGTCATTTTACGTGGGAAGTGCATGTTTTCCTTTCCTGATTAAGATTCTGGGAGCCAGAATACAGGAGGATAGGTTCTGGATATAGGGGCGATTTGCAGATGAACGGTGCCTCGGATCTGAATTCTGCATGCGGCATTCGATTCCTCTCGTCATTTTACGTGGGAAATGCATGTGTTCCTTTCCTGATTAAGATTCTGGGAGCCAGAATACTGGAGGATAGGTTCTGGATATAGGGGCGATTTGCAGACGAACGGTGCCTCGGATCTGAATTCTGCTTGCGGCATTCGATTCCTCTCGTCATTTTACGTCGGAAATGTATGTGTACCATTCCCGATTGCGACTCAGGGAGCCAGAATACTGGAGGATAGGTTTTTGGATATAGGAGCGATTTTCAGACGAACGGTGCCCCGGATCCGAATGCTGCTTGCGGCATTCGATTCCTCTCGTCATTTTACGTGGGAAATGCATGTGTTCCTTTCCTGATTAAGATTCGGGGAGCCAGAATACTGTAGGATAGGTTTTGGATATAGGAGCGATTTCCAGACGAACGGTGCCTCGGATCTGAATTCTGCTTGCGGTATTCGATTCATCTCGTCATTTTACGTCGGAAATGTATGTGTTCCGTTCCCGATTGCGACTCAGGGAGCCAGAATACTGGAGGATAGGTTTTTGGATATAGGAGCGATTTCCAGACGAACGGTGCCTCGGATCTGAATTCTCCATGCGGCATTCGATTCATCTCGTCATTTTACGTGGGAAATGCATGTTTTCCTTTCCTGATTAAGATTCTGGGAGCCAGAATACTGGAGGATAGGTTTTTGGATATAGGAGCGATTTTCAGACGAACGGTGCGTCGGACCTGAATTCTGCATGCGGCATTCGATTCCTCTCGTCATTTTACGTGGGAAATGTATGTGTTCTATTCCCGATTGCGACTCAGGGAGCCAGAATACTGGAGGATAGGTTTTTGGATATAGGAGCGATTTCCAGACGAACGGTGCCTCGGATCTGAATTCTGCATGCGGCATTCAATTCCTCTCGTCATTTTACGTGGGAAATGCATGTGTTCCTTTCCTGATTAAGATTCGGGGAGCCAGAATACTGGAGGATAGGTTCTGGCTATAGGGGCGATTTGCAGACGAACGGTGCCTCGGATCTGAATTCTGCTTGCGGCATTCGATTCCTCTCGTCATTTTACGTCGGAAATGTATGTATTCAATTCCCGATTGCGACTCAGGGAGCCAGAATACTGGAGGATAGGTTTTTGGATATAGGAGCGATTTCCAGACGAACGGTGCTTCGGATCTGAATTCTGCATGCGGCATTCGATTCCTCTCGTCATTTTACGTCGGAAATGTATGTGTTCCATTCCCGATTGCGACTCAGGGAGCCAGAATACTGGAGGATAGGTTTTTGGATATAGGGGCGATTTTCAGACGAACGGTGCCTCGGATCTGAATTCTGCTTGCGGCATTCGATTCCTCTCGTCATTTTACGTTGGAAATGCATGTGTTCCTATCCTGATTAAGATTCGGGGAGCCAGAATACTGTAGGATAGGTTTTGGATATAGGAGCGATTTCCAGACGAACGGTGCCTCGGATCTGAATTCTGCTTGCGGTATTCGATGCATCTCGTCATTTTACGTCGGAAATGTATGTGTTCCGTTCCCGATTGCGACTCAGGGAGCCAGAATACTGGAGGATAGGTTTTTGGATATAGGAGCGATTTCCAGACGAACGGTGCCTCGGATCTGAATTCTCCATGCGGCATTCGATTCATCTCGTCATTTTACGTGGGAAATGCATGTTTTCCTTTCCTGATTAAGATTCTGGGAGCCAGAATACTGGAGGATAGGTTCTGGATATAGGGGCGATTTGCAGACGAACGGTGCCTCGGATCTGAATTCTGCTTGCGGCATTCGATTCCTCTCGTCATTTTACGTCGGAAATGTATGTGTACCATTCCCGATTGCGACTCAGGGAGCCAGAATACTGGAGGATAGGTTTTTGGATATAGGAGCGATTTTCAGACGAACGGTGCCCCGGATCCGAATGCTGCTTGCGGCATTCGATTCCTCTCGTCATTTTACATGGGAAATGCATGTGTTCCTTTCCTGATTAAGATTCGGGGAGCCAGAATACTGTAGGATAGGTTTTGGATATAGGAGCGATTTCCAGACGAACGGTGCCTCGGATCTGAATTCTGCTTGCGGTATTCGATTCATCTCGTCATTTTACGTCGGAAATGTATGTGTTCCGTTCCCGATTGCGACTCAGGGAGCCAGAATACTGGAGGATAGGTTTTTGGATATAGGAGCGATTTCCAGACGAACGGTGCCTCGGATGTGAATTCTGCATGCGGCATTCAATTCCTCTCGTCATTTTACGTGGGAAATGCATGTGTTCCTTTCCTGATTAAGATTCGGGGAGCCAGAATACTGGAGGATAGGTTCTGGCTATAGGGGCGATTTGCAGACGAACGGTGCCTCGGATCTGAGTTCTGCTTGCGGCATTCGATTCCTCTCGTCATTTTACGTCGGAAATGTATGTATTCAATTCCCGATTGCGACTCAGGGAGCCAGAATACTGGAGGATAGGTTTTTGGATATAGGAGCGATTTCCAGACGAACGGTGCTTCGGATCTGAATTCTGCATGCGGCATTCGATTCCTCTCGTCATTTTACGTCGGAAATGTATGTGTTCCATTCCCGATTGCGACTCAGGGAGCCAGAATACTGGAGGATAGGTTTTTGGATATAGGGGCGATTTTCAGACGAACGGTGCCTCGGATCTGAATTCTGCATGCGGCATTCGATTCCTCTCGTCATTTTACGTTGGAAATGCATGTGTTCCTATCCTGATTAAGATTCGGGGAGCCAGAATACTGTAGGATAGGTTTTGGATATAGGAGCGATTTCCAGACGAACGGTGCCTCGGATCTGAATTCTGCTTGCGGTATTCGATGCATCTCGTCATTTTACGTCGGAAATGTATGTGTTCCGTTCCCGATTGCGACTCAGGGAGCCAGAATACTGGAGGATAGGTTTTTGGATATAGGAGCGATTTCCAGACGAACGGTGCCTCGGATCTGAATTCTCCATGCGGCATTCGATTCATCTCGTCATTTTACGTGGGAAATGCATGTTTTCCTTTCCTGATTAAGATTCTGGGAGCCAGAATACTGGAGGATAGGTTTTTGGATATAGGAGCGATTTGCAGACGACCGGTGCCTCGGATCTGAATTCTGCTTGCGGCATTCGATTCCTCTCGTCATTTTACGTCGGAAATGTATGTATTCAATTCCCGATTGCGACTCAGGGAGCCAGAATACTGGAGGATAGGTTTTTGGATATAGGAGCGATTTCCAGACGAACGGTGCTTCGGATCTGAATTCTGCATGCGGCATTCGATTCATCTCGTCATTTTACGTGGGAAGTGCATGTTTTCCTTTCCTGATTAAGATTCTGGGAGCCAGAATACTGGAGGATAGGTTCTGGATATAGGGGCGATTTGCAGATGAACGGTGCCTCGGATCTGAATTCTGCATGCGGCATTCGATTCATCTCGTCATTTTACGTGGGAAGTGCATGTTTTCCTTTCCTGATTAAGATTCTGGGAGCCAGAATACTGGAGGATAGGTTCTGGATATAGGAGCGATTTTCAGACGAACGGTGCCTCGGATCTGAATTCTGCTTGCGGCATTCGATTCCTCTCGTCATTTTACGTGGGAAATGCATATTTTCCTTTCCTGATTAAGATTCGGGGAGCCAGAATACTGGAGGATAGGTTCTGGCTATAGGGGCGATTTGCAGACGAACGGTGCCTCGGATCTGAATTCTGCTTGCGGCATTCGATTCCTCTCGCCATTTTACGTCGGAAATGTATGTGTTCTATTCCCGAATGCGACTCAGGGAGCCAGAATACTGGAGGATAGGTTCTGGATATAGGGGCGATTTGCAGATGAACGGTGCCTCGGATCTGATTTCTGCATGCGGCATTCGATTCCTCTGGCCATTTTACGTGGGAAATGCTTATTTTCCTTTCCTGATTAAGATTCTGGGAGCCAGAATACTGGAGGATAGGTTCTGGATATAGGAGCGATTTTCAGACGAACGGTGCCTCGGATCTGAATTCTGCATGCGGCATTCGATTCCTCTCGTCATTTAACGTTGGAAATGCATGTGTTCCTTTCCTGATTAAGATTCGGGGAGCCAGAATACTGGAGGATAGGTTCTGGCTATAGGGGCGATTTGCAGACGAACGGTGCCTCGGATCTGTATTCTGCTTTCGGCATTCGATTCCTCTCGTCATTTTACGTCGGAAATGTATGTATTCAATTCCCGATTGTGACTCAGGGAGCCAGAATACTGGAGGATAGGTTTTTGGATATAGGAGCGATTTCCAGACGAACGGTGCTTCGGATCTGAATTCTGCATGCGGCATTCGATTCCTCTCGTCATTTTACGTCGGAAATGTATGTGTTCCATTCCCGATTGCGACTCAGGGAGCCAGAATACTGGAGGATAGGTTTTTGGATATAGGAGCGATTTCCAGACGAACGGTGCCTCGGATCTGAATTCTGCATGCGTCATTCGATTCATCTCGTTATTTTACGTCGGAAATGTATGTGTTCTATTCCCGATTGCGACTCAGGGAGCCAGAATACTGGAGGATAGGTTTTTGGATATAGGAGCGATTTCCAGACGAACGGTGCCTCGGATCCGAATGCTGCTTGCGGCATTCGATTCCTCTCGTCATTTTACATGGGAAATGCATGTGTTCCTTTCCTGATTAAGATTCGGGGAGCCAGAATACTGGAGGATAGGTTTTTGGATATAGGAGCGATTTCCAGGCGAACGGTGCCTCGGATCTGAATTCTGCATGCGGCATTCGATTCATCTCGTCATTTTACGTGGGAAGTGCATGTTTTCCTTTCCTGATTAAGATTCTGGGAGCCAGAATACAGGAGGATAGGTTCTGGATATAGGGGCGATTTGCAGATGAACGGTGCCTCGGATCTGGATTCTGCATGCGGCATTCGATTCCTCTCGTCATTTTACGTGGGAAATGCATGTGTTCCTTTCCTGATTAAGATTCTGGGAGCCAGAATACTGGAGGATAGGTTCTGGATATAGGGGCGATTTGCAGACGAACGGTGCCTCGGATCTGAATTCTGCTTGCGGCATTCGATTCCTCTCGTCATTTTACGTCGGAAATGTATGTGTACCATTCCCGATTGCGACTCAGGGAGCCAGAATACTGGAGGATAGGTTTTTGGATATAGGAGCGATTTTCAGACGAACGGTGCCCCGGATCCGAATGCTGCTTGCGGCATTCGATTCCTCTCGTCATTTTACATGGGAAATGCATGTGTTCCTTTCCTGATTAAGATTCGGGGAGCCAGAATACTGTAGGATAGGTTTTGGATATAGGAGCGATTTCCAGACGAACGGTGCCTCGGATCTGAATTCTGCTTGCGGTATTCGATTCATCTCGTCATTTTACGTCGGAAATGTATGTGTTCCGTTCCCGATTGCGACTCAGGGAGCCAGAATACTGGAGGATAGGTTTTTGGATATAGGAGCGATTTCCAGACGAACGGTGCCTCGGATCTGAATTCTCCATGCGGCATTCGATTCATCTCGTCATTTTACGTGGGAAATGCATGTTTTCCTTTCCTGATTAAGATTCTGGGAGCCAGAATACTGGAGGATAGGTTTTTGGATATAGGAGCGATTTTCAGACGAACGGTGCGTCGGACCTGAATTCTGCATGCGGCATTCGATTCCTCTCGTCATTTTACGTGGGAAATGTATGTGTTCTATTCCCGATTGCGACTCAGGGAGCCAGAATACTGGAGGATAGGTTTTTGGATATAGGAGCGATTTCCAGACGAACGGTGCCTCGGATGTGAATTCTGCATGCGGCATTCAATTCCTCTCGTCATTTTACGTGGGAAATGCATGTGTTCCTTTCCTGATTAAGATTCGGGGAGCCAGAATACTGGAGGATAGGTTTTTGGATATAGGAGCGATTTTCAGACGAACGGTGCGTCGGACCTGAATTCTGCATGCGGCATTCGATTCCTCTCGTCATTTTACGTGGGAAATGTATGTGTTCTATTCCCGATTGCGACTCAGGGAGCCAGAATACTGGAGGATAGGTTTTTGGATATAGGAGCGATTTCCAGACGAACGGTGCCTCGGATGTGAATTCTGCATGCGGCATTCAATTCCTCTCGTCATTTTACGTGGGAAATGCATGTGTTCCTTTCCTGATTAAGATTCGGGGAGCCAGAATACTGGAGGATAGGTTCTGGCTATAGGGGCGATTTGCAGACGAACGGTGCCTCGGATCTGAATTCTGCTTGCGGCATTCGATTCCTCTCGTCATTTTACGTCGGAAATGTATGTATTCAATTCCCGATTGCGACTCAGGGAGCCAGAATACTGGAGGATAGGTTTTTGGATATAGGAGCGATTTCCAGACGAACGGTGCTTCGGATCTGAATTCTGCATGCGGCATTCGATTCCTCTCGTCATTTTACGTCGGAAATGTATGTGTTCCATTCCCGATTGCCACTCAGGGAGCCAGAATACTGGAGGATAGGTTTTTGGATATAGGGGCGATTTTCAGACGAACGGTGCCTCGGATCTGAATTCTGCATGCGGCATTCGATTCCTCTCGTCATTTTACGTTGGAAATGCATGTGTTCCTATCCTGATTAAGATTCGGGGAGCCAGAATACTGTAGGATAGGTTTTGGATATAGGAGCGATTTCCAGACGAACGGTGCCTCGGATCTGAATTCTGCTTGCGGTATTCGATGCATCTCGTCATTTTACGTCGGAAATGTATGTGTTCCGTTCCCGATTGCGACTCAGGGAGCCAGAATACTGGAGGATAGGTTTTTGGATATAGGAGCGATTTCCAGACGAACGGTGCCTCGGATCTGAATTCTCCATGCGGCATTCGATTCATCTCGTCATTTTACGTGGGAAATGCATGTTTTCCTTTCCTGATTAAGATTCTGGGAGCCAGAATACTGGAGGATAGGTTTTTGGATATAGGAGCGATTTCCAGACGAACGGTGCCTCGGATCTGAATTCTGCTTGCGGCATTCGATTCCTCTTGTCATTTTACGTCGGAAATGTATGTATTCAATTCCCGATTGCGACTCAGGGAGCCAGAATACTGGAGGATAGGTTTTTGGATATAGGAGCGATTTCCAGACGAACGGTGCTTCGGATCTGAATTCTGCATGCGTCATTCGATTCCTCTCGTCATTTTACGTCGGAAATGTATGTATTCAATTCCCGATTGCGACTCAGGGAGCCAGAATACTGGAGGATAGGTTCTGGCTATAGGGGCGATTTGCAGACGAACGGTACCTCGGATCTGAATTCTGCTTGCGGCATTCGATTCCTCTCGTCATTTTACGTCGGAAATGTATGTGTTCTATTCCCGAATGCGACTCAGGGAGCCAGAATACTGGAGGATAGGTTTTTGGATATAGGAGCGATTTTCAGACGAACGGTGCCTCGGATCCGAATGCTGCTTGCGGCATTCGATTCCTCTCGTCATTTTACGTGGGAAATGCATGTGTTCCTTTCCTGATTAAGATTCGGGGAGCCAGAATACTGGAGGATAGGTTCTGGCTATAGGGGCGATTTGCAGACGAACGGTGCCTCGGATCTGAATTCTGCTTGCGGCATTCGATTCCTCTCGTCATTTTACGTCGGAAATGTATGTATTCAATTCCCGATTGCGACTCAGGGAGCCAGAATACTGGAGGATAGGTTTTTGGATATAGGAGCGATTTTCAGACGAACGGTGCCTCGGATCCGAATGCTGCTTGCGGCATTCGATTCCTCTCGTCATTTTACGTGGGAAATGCATGTGTTCCTTTCCTGATTAAGATTCGGGGAGCCAGAATACTCGAGGTTAGGTTTTTGGATATAGGAGCGATTTCCAGACGAACGGTGCCTCGGATCTGAATTCTGCATGCGGCATTCGATTCATCTCGTCATTTTACGTGGGAAGTGCATGTTTTCCTTTCCTGATTAAGATTCTGGGAGCCAGAATACTGGAGGATAGGTTCTGGATATAGGGGCGATTTGCAGATGAACGGTGCCTCGGATCTGAATTCTGCATGCGGCATTCGATTCATCTCGTCATTTTACGTGGGAAATGCATGTTTTCCTTTCCTGATTAAGATTCTGGGAGCCAGAATACTGGAGGATAGGTTTTTGGATATAGGAGCGATTTCCAGACGAACGGTGCCTCGGATCTGAATTCTGCTAGCGGCATTCGATTCCTCTCGTCATTTTACGTTGGAAATGCATGTGTTCCATTCCCGATTGCGACTCAGGGAGCCAGAATACTGGAGGATAGGTTTTTGGATATAGGAGCGATTTCCAGACGAACGGTGCCTCGGATCTGAATTCTGCTTGCGGCATTCGATTCATCTCGTCATTTTACGTGGGAAATGCATGTTTTCCTTTCCTGATTAAGATTCTGGGAGCCAGAATACTGGAGGATAGGTTCTGGATATAGGGGCGATTTGCAGATGAACGGTGCCTCGGATCTGAATTCTGCTTTCGGCATTCGATTCCTCTCGTCATTTTACGTCGGAAATGTATGTGTTCCATTCCCGATTGCGACTCAGGGAGCCAGAATACTGGAGTATAGGTTTTTGGATATAGGAGCGATTTTCAGACGAACGGTGCCTCGGATCCGAATGCTGCTTGCGGCATTCGATTCCTCTCGTCATTCTACGTGGGAAATGCATGTGTTCCTTCCCTGATTGCGACTCAGGGAGCCAGAATACTGGAGGATAGGTTTTTGGATATAGGAGCGATTTCCAGACGAACGGTGCCTCGGATCTGAATTCTGCATGTGGCATTCGATTCATCTCGTCATTTTACGTGGGAAATGCATTTTTTCCTTTCCTGATTAAGATTCGGGGAGCCAGAATACTGGAGGATAGGTTCTGGCTATAGGGGCGATTTGCAGACGAACGGTGCCTCGGATCTAAATTCTGCTTTCGGCATTCGATTACTCTCGTCATTTTACGTCGGAAATGTATGTGTTCTATTCCCGATTGCGACTCAGGGAGCCAGAATACTGGAGGATAGGTTTTTGGATATAGGAGCGATTTCCAGACGAACGGTGCCTCGGATCTGAATTCTGCATGCGGCATTCGATTCATCTCGTCATTTTACGTGGGAAATGCATGTTTTCCTTTCCAGATTAAGATTCTGGGAGCCAGAATACTGGAGGATAGGTTTTGGATATAGGGGCGATTTGCAGACGAACGGTGCCTCGGATCTGAATTCTGCTAGCGGCATTCGATTCCTCTCGTCATTTTACGTTGGAAATGCATGTGTTCCTTTCCTGATTAAGATTCGGGGAGCCAGAATACTGGAGGATAGGTTTTTGGATATAGGAGCGATTTCCAGACGAACGGTGCCTCGGATCTGAATTCTGCATGCGGCATTCGATTCATCTCGTCATTTTACGTCGGAAATGTATGTGTTCCATTCCCGATTGCGACTCAGGGAGCCAGAATACTGGAGGATAGGTTTTTGGATATAGGAGCGATTTTCAGACGAACGGTGCCTCGGATCCGAATGCTGCTTGCGGCATTCGATTCCTCTCGTCATTTTACGTGGGAAATGCATGTGTTCCTTTCCTGATTAAGATTCGGGGAGCCAGAATACTCGAGGATAGGTTTTTGGATATAGGAGCGATTTCCAGACGAACGGTGCCTCGGATCTGAATTCTGCATGCGGCATTCGATTCATCTCGTCATTTTACGTGGGAAGTGCATGTTTTCCTTTCCTGATTAAGATTCTGGGAGCCAGAATACTGGAGGATAGGTTCTGGATATAGGGGCGATTTGCAGATGAACGGTGCCTCGGATCTGAATTCTGCATGCGGCATTCGATTCGTCTCGTCATTTTACGTGGGAAGTGCATGTTTTCCTTTCCTGATTAAGATTCTGGGAGCCAGAATACTGGAGGATAGGTTTTTGGATATAGGAGCGATTTCCAGACGAACGGTGCCTCGGATCTGAATTCTGCTTGCGGCATTCGATTCCTCTCGTCATTTTACGTTGGAAATGCATGTTTTCCTTTCCAGATTAAGATTCTGGGAGCCAGAATACTGGAGGATAGGTTTTGGATATAGGGGCGATTTGCAGACGAACGGTGCCTCGGATCTGAATTCTGCTAGCGGCATTCGATTCCTCTCGTCATTTTACGTTGGAAATGCATGTGTTCCTTTCCTGATTAAGATTCGGGGAGCCAGAATACTGGAGGATAGGTTTTTGGATATAGGAGCGATTTCCAGACGAACGGTGCCTCGGATCTGAATTCTGCATGCGGCATTCGATTCATCTCGTCATTTTACGTCGGAAATGTATGTGTTCTATTCCCGAATGCGACTCAGGGAGCCAGAATACTGGAGGATAGGTTTTTGGATATAGGAGCGATTTCCAGACGAACGGTGCCTCGGATCTGAATTCTGCTTGCGGCATTCGATTCATCTCGTCATTTTACGTTGGAAATGCATGTGTTCCTTTCCTGATTAAGATTCGGGGAGCCAGAATACTGGAGGATAGGTTTTTGGATATAGGAGCGATTTCCAGACGAACGGTGCCTCGGATCTGAATTCTGCTTGCGGCATTCGATTCCTCTCGTCATTCTACGTGGGAAATGCATGTGTTCCTTCCCTGATTGCGACTCAGGGAGCCAGAATACTGGAGGATAGGTTTTTGGATATAGGAGCGATTTCCAGACGAACGGTGCCTCGGATCTGAATTCTGCATGTGGCATTCGATTCATCTCGTCATTTTACGTGGGAAATGCATTTTTTCCTTTCCTGATTAAGATTCGGGGAGCCAGAATACTGGAGGATAGGTTCTGGCTATAGGGGCGATTTGCAGACGAACGGTGCCTCGGATCTAAATTCTGCTTTCGGCATTCGATTCCTCTCGTCATTTTACGTCGGAAATGTATGTGTTCTATTCCCGATTGCGACTCAGGGAGCCAGAATACTGGAGGATAGGTTTTTGGATATAGGAGCGATTTCCAGACGAACGGTGCCTCGGATCTGAATTCTGCATGCGGCATTCGATTCATCTCGTCATTTTACGTGGGAAATGCATGTTTTCCTTTCCAGATTAAGATTCTGGGAGCCAGAATACTGGAGGATAGGTTTTGGATATAGGGGCGATTTGCAGACGAACGGTGCCTCGGATCTGAATTCTGCTAGCGGCATTCGATTCCTCTCGTCATTTTACGTTGGAAATGCATGTGTTCCTTTCCTGATTAAGATTCGGGGAGCCAGAATACTGGAGGATAGGTTTTTGGATATAGGAGCGATTTCCAGACGAACGGTGCCTCGGATCTGAATTCTGCATGCGGCATTCGATTCATCTCGTCATTTTACGTCGGAAATGTATGTGTTCTATTCCCGAATGCGACTCAGGGAGCCAGAATACTGGAGGATAGGTTTTTGGATATAGGAGCGATTTCCAGACGAACGGTGCCTCGGATCTGAATTCTGCTTGCGGCATTCGATTCCTCTCGCCATTTTACGTCGGAAATGTATGTGTTCCATTCCCGATTGCGACTCAGGGAGCCAGAATACTGGAGGATAGGTTTTTGGATATAGGAGCGATTTCCAGACGAACGGTGCCTCGGATCTGAATTCTGCATGCGGCATTCGATTCATCTCGTCATTTTACGTGGGAAATGCATGTTTTCCTTTCCAGATTAAGATTCTGGGAGCCAGAATACTGGAGGATAGGTTTTGGATATAGGGGCGATTTGCAGACGAACGGTGCCTCGGATCTGAATTCTGCTAGCGGCATTCGATTCCTCTCGTCATTTTACGTTGGAAATGCATGTGTTCCTTTCCTGATTAAGATTCGGGGAGCCAGAATACTGGAGGATAGGTTTTGGATATAGGAGCGATTTTCAGACGAACGGTGACTCGGATCTGAATTCTGCATGCAGCATTCGATTCATCTCGTCATTTTACGTGGGAAATGCATGTTTTCCTTTCCTGATTAAGATTCTGGGAGCCAGAATACTGGAGGATAGGTTCTGGATATAGGGGCGATTTGCAGACGAACGGTGCCTCGGATCTGAATTCTGCTTGCGGCATTCGATTCCTCTCGTCATTTTACGTTGGAAATGCATGTTTTCCTTTCCAGATTAAGATTCTGGGAGCCAGAATACTGGAGGATAGGTTTTGGATATAGGGGCGATTTGCAGACGAACGGTGCCTCGGATCTGAATTCTGCTAGCGGCATTCGATTCCTCTCGTCATTTTACGTTGGAAATGCATGTGTTCCTTTCCTGATTAAGATTCGGGGAGCCAGAATACTGGAGGATAGGTTTTTGGATATAGGAGCGATTTCCAGACGAACGGTGCCTCGGATCTGAATTCTGCATGCGGCATTCGATTCATCTCGTCATTTTACGTCGGAAATGTATGTGTTCTATTCCCGAATGCGACTCAGGGAGCCAGAATACTGGAGGATAGGTTTTTGGATATAGGAGCGATTTCCAGACGAACGGTGCCTCGGATCTGAATTCTGCTTGCGGCATTCGATTCATCTCGCCATTTTACGTGGGAAATGCATGTTTTCCTTTCCTGATTAAGATTCTGGGAGCCAGAATACTGGAGGATAGGTTCTGGATATAGGGGCGATTTGCAGATGAACGGTGCCTCGGATCTGAATTCTGCTTGCGGCATTCGATTCCTCTCGTCATTTTACGTCGGAAATGTATGTGTTCCATTCCCGATTGCGACTCAGGGAGCCAGAATACTGGAGTATAGGTTTTTGGATATAGGAGCGATTTTCAGACGAACGGTGCCTCGGATCCGAATGCTGCTTGCGGCATTCGATTCCTCTCGTCATTCTACGTGGGAAATGCATGTGTTCCTTCCCTGATTGCGACTCAGGGAGCCAGAATACTGGAGGATAGGTTTTTGGATATAGGAGCGATTTCCAGACGAACGGTGCCTCGGATCTGAATTCTGCATGTGGCATTCGATTCATCTCGTCATTTTACGTGGGAAATGCATTTTTTCCTTTCCTGATTAAGATTCGGGGAGCCAGAATACTGGAGGATAGGTTCTGGATATAGGGGCGATTTGCAGACGAACGGTGCCTCGGATCTAAATTCTGCTTTCGGCATTCGATTCCTCTCGTCATTTTACGTCGGAAATGTATGTGTTCTATTCCCGATTGCGACTCAGGGAGCCAGAATACTGGAGGATAGGTTTTTGGATATAGGAGCGATTTCCAGACGAACGGTGCCTCGGATCTGAATTCTGCATGCGGCATTCGATTCATCTCGTCATTTTACGTGGGAAATGCATGTTTTCCTTTCCCGATTAAGATTCTGGGAGCCAGAATACTGGAGGATAGGTTTTGGATATAGGAGCGATTTGCAGACGAACGGTGCCTCGGATCTGAATTCTGCTTGCGGCATTCGATTCCTCTCGTCATTTTACGTTGGAAATGCATGTGTTCCTTTCCTGATTAAGATTCGGGGAGCCAGAATACTGGAGGATAGGTTTTTGGATATAGGAGCGATTTCCAGACGAACGGTGCCTCGGATCTGAATTCTGCATGCGGCATTCGATTCATCTCGTCATTTTACGTCGGAAATGTATGTGTTCTATTCCCGAATGCGACTCAGGGAGCCAGAATACTGGAGGATAGGTTTTTGGATATAGGAGCGATTTCCAGACGAACGGTGCCTCGGATCTGAATTCTGCTTGCGGCATTCGATTCCTCTCGTCATTTTACGTCGGAAATGTATGTGTTCCATTCCCGATTGCGACTCAGGGAGCCAGAATACTGGAGGATAGGTTTTTGGATATAGGAGCGATTTCCAGACGAACGGTGCCTCGGATCTGAATTCTGCATGCGGCATTCGATTCATCTCGTCATTTTACGTGGGAAATGCATGTTTTCCTTTCCAGATTAAGATTCTGGGAGCCAGAATACTGGAGGATAGGTTTTGGATATAGGGGCGATTTGCAGACGAACGGTGCCTCGGATCTGAATTCTGCTAGCGGCATTCGATTCCTCTCGTCATTTTACGTTGGAAATGCATGTGTTCCTTTCCTGATTAAGATTCGGGGAGCCAGAATACTGGAGGATAGGTTTTGGATATAGGAGCGATTTTCAGACGAACGGTGACTCGGATCTGAATTCTGCATGCAGCATTCGATTCATCTCGTCATTTTACGTGGGAAATGCATGTTTTCCTTTCCTGATTAAGATTCTGGGAGCCAGAATACTGGAGGATAGGTTCTGGATATAGGGGCGATTTGCAGACGAACGGTGCCTCGGATCTGAATTCTGCTAGCGGCATTCGATTCCTCTCGTCATTTTACGTTGGAAATGCATGTGTTCCTTTCCTGATTAAGATTCGGGGAGCCAGAATACTGGAGGATAGGTTTTTGGATATAGGAGCGATTTCCAGACGAACGGTGCCTCGGATCTGAATTCTGCATGCGGCATTCGATTCATCTCGTCATTTTACGTCGGAAATGTATGTGTTCTATTCCCGAATGCGACTCAGGGAGCCAGAATACTGGAGGATAGGTTTTTGGATATAGGAGCGATTTCCAGACGAACGGTGCCTCGGATCTGAATTCTGCTTGCGGCATTCGATTCATCTCGCCATTTTACGTGGGAAATGCATGTTTTCCTTTCCTGATTAAGATTCTGGGAGCCAGAATACTGGAGGATAGGTTCTGGATATAGGGGCGATTTGCAGATGAACGGTGCCTCGGATCTGAATTCTGCTTGCGGCATTCGATTCCTCTCGTCATTTTACGTCGGAAATGTATGTGTTCCATTCCCGATTGCGACTCAGGGAGCCAGAATACTGGAGGATAGGTTTTTGGATATAGGAGCGATTTTCAGACGAACGGTGCCTCGGATCCGAATGCTGCTTGCGGCATTCGATTCCTCTCGTCATTCTACGTGGGAAATGCATGTGTTCCTTCCCTGATTGCGACTCAGGGAGCCAGAATACTGGAGGATAGGTTTTTGGATATAGGAGCGATTTCCAGACGAACGGTGCCTCGGATCTGAATTCTGCATGTGGCATTCGATTCATCTCGTCATTTTACGTGGGAAATGCATGTTTTCCTTTCCTGATTAAGATTCGGGGAGCCAGAATACTGGAGGATAGGTTCTGGCTATAGGGGCGATTTGCAGACGAACGGTGCCTCGGATCTAAATTCTGCTTTCGGCATTCGATTCCTCTCGTCATTTTACGTCGGAAATGTATGTGTTCTATTCCCGATTGCGACTCAGGGAGCCAGAATACTGGAGGATAGGTTTTTGGATATAGGAGCGATTTCCAGACGAACGGTGCCTCGGATCTGAATTCTGCATGCGGCATTCGATTCATCTCGTCATTTTACGTGGGAAATGCATGTTTTCCTTTCCTGATTAAGATTCTGGGAGCCAGAATACTGGAGGATAGGTTTTGGATATAGGGGCGATTTGCAGACGAACGGTGCCTCGGATCTGAATTCTGCTTGCGGCATTCGATTCCTCTCGTCATTTTACGTTGGAAATGCATGTGTTCCTTTCCTGATTAAGATTCGGGGAGCCAGAATACTGGAGGATAGGTTTTTGGATATAGGAGCGATTTCCAGACGAACGGTGCCTCGGATCTGAATTCTGCATGCGGCATTCGATTCATCTCGTCATTTTACGTCGGAAATGTATGTGTTCTATTCCCGATTGCGACTCAGGGAGCCAGAATACTGGAGGATAGGTTTTTGGATATAGGAGCGATTTCCAGACGAACGGTGCCTCGGATCTGAATTCTGCTTGCGGCATTCGATTCCTCTCGCCATTTTACGTCGGAAATGTATGTGTTCCATTCCCGATTGCGACTCAGGGAGCCAGAATACTGGAGGATAGGTTTTTGGATATAGGAGCGATTTCCAGACGAACGGTGCCTCGGATCTGAATTCTGCATGCGGCATTCGATTCATCTCGTCATTTTACGTGGGAAATGCATGTTTTCCTTTCCAGATTAAGATTCTGGGAGCCAGAATACTGGAGGATAGGTTTTGGATATAGGGGCGATTTGCAGACGAACGGTGCCTCGGATCTGAATTCTGCTAGCGGCATTCGATTCCTCTCGTCATTTTACGTTGGAAATGCATGTGTTCCTTTCCTGATTAAGATTCGGGGAGCCAGAATACTGGAGGATAGGTTTTGGATATAGGAGCGATTTTCAGACGAACGGTGACTCGGATCTGAATTCTGCATGCAGCATTCGATTCATCTCGTCATTTTACGTGGGAAATGCATGTTTTCCTTTCCTGATTAAGATTCTGGGAGCCAGAATACTGGAGGATAGGTTTTTGGATATAGGAGCGATTTCCAGACGAACGGTGCCTCGGATCTGAATTCTGCTTGCGGCATTCGATTCATCTCGCCATTTTACGTGGGAAATGCATGTTTTCCTTTCCTGATTAAGATTCTGGGAGCCAGAATACTGGAGGATAGGTTCTGGATATAGGGGCGATTTGCAGATGAACGGTGCCTCGGATCTGAATTCTGCTTTCGGCATTCGATTCCTCTCGTCATTTTACGTCGGAAATGTATGTGTTCCATTCCCGATTGCGACTCAGGGAGCCAGAATACTGGAGTATAGGTTTTTGGATATAGGAGCGATTTTCAGACGAACGGTGCCTCGGATCCGAATGCTGCTTGCGGCATTCGATTCCTCTCGTCATTCTACGTGGGAAATGCATGTGTTCCTTCCCTGATTGCGACTCAGGGAGCCAGAATACTGGAGGATAGGTTTTTGGATATAGGAGCGATTTCCAGACGAACGGTGCCTCGGATCTGAATTCTGCATGTGGCATTCGATTCATCTCGTCATTTTACGTGGGAAATGCATTTTTTCCTTTCCTGATTAAGATTCGGGGAGCCAGAATACTGGAGGATAGGTTCTGGCTATAGGGGCGATTTGCAGACGAACGGTGCCTCGGATCTAAATTCTGCTTTCGGCATTCGATTCCTCTCGTCATTTTACGTCGGAAATGTATGTGTTCTATTCCCGATTGCGACTCAGGGAGCCAGAATACTGGAGGATAGGTTTTTGGATATAGGAGCGATTTCCAGACGAACGGTGCCTCGGATCTGAATTCTGCATGCGGCATTCGATTCATCTCGTCATTTTACGTGGGAAATGCATGTTTTCCTTTCCAGATTAAGATTCTGGGAGCCAGAATACTGGAGGATAGGTTTTGGATATAGGGGCGATTTGCAGACGAACGGTGCCTCGGATCTGAATTCTGCTAGCGGCATTCGATTCCTCTCGTCATTTTACGTTGGAAATGCATGTGTTCCTTTCCTGATTAAGATTCGGGGAGCCAGAATACTGGAGGATAGGTTTTTGGATATAGGAGCGATTTCCAGACGAACGGTGCCTCGGATCTGAATTCTGCATGCGGCATTCGATTCATCTCGTCATTTTACGTCGGAAATGTATGTGTTCTATTCCCGAATGCGACTCAGGGAGCCAGAATACTGGAGGATAGGTTTTTGGATATAGGAGCGATTTCCAGACGAACGGTGCCTCGGATCTGAATTCTGCTTGCGGCATTCGATTCCTCTCGCCATTTTACGTCGGAAATGTATGTGTTCCATTCCCGATTGCGACTCAGGGAGCCAGAATACTGGAGGATAGGTTTTTGGATATAGGAGCGATTTCCAGACGAACGGTGCCTCGGATCTGAATTCTGCATGCGGCATTCGATTCATCTCGTCATTTTACGTGGGAAATGCATGTTTTCCTTTCCTGATTAAGATTCTGGGAGCCAGAATACTGGAGGATAGGTTTTGGATATAGGGGCGATTTGCAGACGAACGGTGCCTCGGATCTGAATTCTGCTAGCGGCATTCGATTCCTCTCGTCATTTTACGTTGGAAATGCATGTGTTCCTTTCCTGATTAAGATTCGGGGAGCCAGAATACTGGAGGATAGGTTTTGGATATAGGAGCGATTTTCAGACGAACGGTGACTCGGATCTGAATTCTGCATGCAGCATTCGATTCATCTCGTCATTTTACGTGGGAAATGCATGTTTTCCTTTCCTGATTAAGATTCTGGGAGCCAGAATACTGGAGGATAGGTTCTGGATATAGGGGCGATTTGCAGACGAACGGTGCCTCGGATCTGAATTCTGCTTGCGGCATTCGATTCCTCTCGTCATTTTACGTTGGAAATGCATGTGTTCCATTCCCGATTGCGACTCAGGGAGCCAGAATACTGGAGGATAGGTTTTTGGATATAGGAGCGATTTCCAGACGAACGGTGCCTCGGGTCTGAATTCTGCTTGCGGCATTCGATTCCTCTCGCCATTTTACGTTGGAAATGCATGTGTTCCATTCCCGATTGCGACTCAGGGAGCCAGAATACTGGAGGATAGGTTTTTGGATATAGGAGCGATTTCCAGACGAACGGTGCCTCGGATCTGAATTCTGCATGCGGCATTCGATTCATCTCGTCATTTTACGTGGGAAATGCATGTTTTCCTTTCCAGATTAAGATTCTGGGAGCCAGAATACTGGAGGATAGGTTTTGGATATAGGGGCGATTTGCAGACGAACGGTGCCTCGGATCTGAATTCTGCTTGCGGCATTCGATTCCTCTCGTCATTTTACGTTGGAAATGCATGTGTTCCTTTCCTGATTAAGATTCGGGGAGCCAGAATACTGGAGGATAGGTTTTGGATATAGGAGCGATTTTCAGACGAACGGTGACTCGGATCTGAATTCTGCTTGCGGCATTCGATTCCTCTCGTCATTTTACGTCGGAAATGTATGTGTTCCATTCCCGATTGCGACTCAGGGAGCCAGAATACTGGAGGATAGGTTTTTGGATATAGGAGCGATTTCCAGACGAACGGTGCCTCGGATTTGAATTCTGCTTGCGGCATTCGATTCCTCTCGTCATTTTACGTCGGAAATGTATGTTTTCCATTCCCGATTGCGACTCAGGGAGCCAGAATACTGGAGGATAGGTTTTTGGATATAGGAGCGATTTCCAGACGAACGGTGCTTCGGATCTGAATTCTGCATGCGTCATTCGATTCCTCTCGTCATTTTACGTCGGAAATGTATGTATTCAATTCCCGATTGCGACTCAGGGAGCCAGAATACTGGAGGATAGGTTCTGGCTATAGGGGCGATTTGCAGACGAACGGTACCTCGGATCTGAATTCTGCTTGCGGCATTCGATTCCTCTCGTCATTTTACGTCGGAAATGTATGTGTTCTATTCCCGAATGCGACTCAGGGAGCCAGAATACTGGAGGATAGGTTTTTGGATATAGGAGCGATTTTCAGACGAACGGTGCCTCGGATCCGAATGCTGCTTGCGGCATTCGATTCCTCTCGTCATTTTACGTGGGAAATGCATGTGTTCCTTTCCTGATTAAGATTCGGGGAGCCAGAATACTGGAGGATAGGTTCTGGCTATAGGGGCGATTTGCAGACGAACGGTGCCTCGGATCTGAATTCTGCATGCGGCATTCGATTCCTCTCGTCATTTTCCGTTGGAAATGCATGTGTTCCTATCCTGATTAAGATTCGGGGAGCCAGAATACTGTAGGATAGGTTTTGGATATAGGAGCGATTTCCAGACGAACGGTGCCTCGGATCTGAATTCTGCTTGCGGTATTCGATGCATCTCGTCATTTTACGTTGGAAATGCATGTGTTCCTTTCCTGATTAAGATTCGGGGAGCCAGAATACTGGAGGATAGGTTTTGGATATAGGAGCGATTTTCAGACGAACGGTGACTCGGACCTGAATTCTGCTTGCGGCATTCGATTCCTCTCGTCATTTTACGTCGGAAATGTATGTGTTCCATTCCCGATTGCGACTCAGGGAGCCAGAATACTGGAGGATAGGTTTTTGGATATAGGAGCGATTTCCAGACGAACGGTGCCTCGGATTTGAATTCTGCTTGCGGCATTCGATTCCTCTCGTCATTTTACGTCGGAAATGTATGTTTTCCAGTCCCGATTGCGACTCAGGGAGCCAGAATACTGGAGGATAGGTTTTTGGATATAGGAGCGATTTCCAGACGAACGGTGCTTCGGATCTGAATTCTGCATGCGTCATTCGATTCCTCTCGTCATTTTACGTCGGAAATGTATGTATTCAATTCCCGATTGCGACTCAGGGAGCCAGAATACTGGAGGATAGGTTCTGGCTATAGGGGCGATTTGCAGACGAACGGTACCTCGGATCTGAATTCTGCTTGCGGCATTCGATTCCTCTCGTCATTTTACGTCGGAAATGTATGTGTTCTATTCCCGAATGCGACTCAGGGAGCCAGAATACTGGAGGATAGGTTTTTGGATATAGGAGCGATTTTCAGACGAACGGTGCCTCGGATCCGAATGCTGCTTGCGGCATTCGATTCCTCTCGTCATTTTACGTGGGAAATGCATGTGTTCCTTTCCTGATTAAGATTCGGGGAGCCAGAATACTGGAGGATAGGTTCTGGCTATAGGGGCGATTTGCAGACGAACGGTGCCTCGGATCTGAATTCTGCATGCGGCATTCGATTCCTCTCGTCATTTTCCGTTGGAAATGCATGTGTTCCGTTCCCGATTGCGACTCAGGGAGCCAGAATACTGGAGGATAGGTTTTTGGATATAGGAGCGATTTCCAGACGAACGGTGCCTCGGATCTGAATTCTCCATGCGGCATTCGATTCATCTCGTCATTTTACGTGGGAAATGCATGTTTTCCTTTCCTGATTAAGATTCTGGGAGCCAGAATACTGGAGGATAGGTTTTTGGATATAGGAGCGATTTCCAGACGAACGGTGCCTCGGATTTGAATTCTGCTTGCGGCATTCGATTCCTCTCGTCATTTTACGTCGGAAATGTATGTGTACCATTCCCGATTGCGACTCAGGGAGCCAGAATACTGGAGGATAGGGTTTTGGTTATAGGAGCGATTTCCAGACGAACGGTGCCTCGGATCTGAATTCTGCATGCGTCATTCGATTCATCTCGTTATTTTACGTCGGAAATGTATGTGTTCTATTCCCGATTGCGACTCAGGGAGCCAGAATACTGGAGGATAGGTTTTTGGATATAGGAGCGATTTCCAGACGAACGGTGCCTCGGATCTGAATTCTGCATGCGGCATTCGATTCCTCTCGTCATTTTACGTGGGAAATGTATGTATTCAATTCCCGATTGCGACTCAGGGAGCCAGAATACTGGAGGATAGGTTTTTGGATATAGGAGCGATTTTCAGACGAACGGTGCCTCGGATCCGAATGCTGCTTGCGGCATTCGATTCCTCTCGTCATTTTACGTGGGAAATGCATGTGTTCCTTTCCTGATTAAGATTCGGGGAGCCAGAATACTGGAGGATAGGTTCTGGCTATAGGGGCGATTTGCAGACGAACGGTGCCTCGGATCTGAATTCTGCATGCGGCATTCGATTCCTCTCGTCATTTTCCGTTGGAAATGCATGTGTTCCTATCCTGATTAAGATTCGGGGAGCCAGAATACTGTAGGATAGGTTTTGGATATAGGAGCGATTTCCAGACGAACGGTGCCTCGGATCTGAATTCTGCTTGCGGTATTCGATGCATCTCGTCATTTTACGTTGGAAATGCATGTGTTCCTTTCCTGATTAAGATTCGGGGAGCCAGAATACTGGAGGATAGGTTTTGGATATAGGAGCGATTTTCAGACGAACGGTGACTCGGATCTGAATTCTGCTTGCGGCATTCGATTCCTCTCGTCATTTTACGTCGGAAATGTATGTGTTCCATTCCCGATTGCGACTCAGGGAGCCAGAATACTGGAGGATAGGTTTTTGGATATAGGAGCGATTTCCAGACGAACGGTGCCTCGGATTTGAATTCTGCTTGCGGCATTCGATTCCTCTCGTCATTTTACGTCGGAAATGTATGTTTTCCAGTCCCGATTGCGACTCAGGGAGCCAGAATACTGGAGGATAGGTTTTTGGATATAGGAGCGATTTCCAGACGAACGGTGCTTCGGATCTGAATTCTGCATGCGTCATTCGATTCCTCTCGTCATTTTACGTCGGAAATGTATGTATTCAATTCCCGATTGCGACTCAGGGAGCCAGAATACTGGAGGATAGGTTCTGGCTATAGGGGCGATTTGCAGACGAACGGTACCTCGGATCTGAATTCTGCTTGCGGCATTCGATTCCTCTCGTCATTTTACGTCGGAAATGTATGTGTTCTATTCCCGAATGCGACTCAGGGAGCCAGAATACTGGAGGATAGGTTTTTGGATATAGGAGCGATTTTCAGACGAACGGTGCCTCGGATCCGAATGCTGCTTGCGGCATTCGATTCCTCTCGTCATTTTACGTGGGAAATGCATGTGTTCCTTTCCTGATTAAGATTCGGGGAGCCAGAATACTGGAGGATAGGTTCTGGCTATAGGGGCGATTTGCAGACGAACGGTGCCTCGGATCTGAATTCTGCATGCGGCATTCGATTCCTCTCGTCATTTTCCGTTGGAAATGCATGTGTTCCTATCCTGATTAAGATTCGGGGAGCCAGAATACTGTAGGATAGGTTTTGGATATAGGAGCGATTTCCAGACGAACGGTGCCTCGGATCCGAATGCTGCTTGCGGCATTCGATTCCTCTCGTCATTTTACGTGGGAAATGCATGTGTTCCTTTCCTGATTAAGATTCGGGGAGCCAGAATACTGGAGGATAGGTTCTGGCTATAGGGGCGATTTGCAGACGAACGGTGCCTCGGATCTGAATTCTGCATGCGGCATTCGATTCCTCTCGTCATTTTCCGTTGGAAATGCATGTGTTCCTATCCTGATTAAGATTCGGGGAGCCAGAATACTGTAGGATAGGTTTTGGATATAGGAGCGATTTCCAGACGAACGGTGCCTCGGATCTGAATTCTGCTTGCGGTATTCGATGCATCTCGTCATTTTACGTCGGAAATGTATGTGTTCCGTTCCCGATTGCGACTCAGGGAGCCAGAATACTGGAGGATAGGTTTTTGGATATAGGAGCGATTTCCAGACGAACGGTGCCTCGGATCTGAATTCTCCATGCGGCATTCGATTCATCTCGTCATTTTACGTGGGAAATGCATGTTTTCCTTTCCTGATTAAGATTCTGGGAGCCAGAATACTGGAGGATAGGTTTTTGGATATAGGAGCGATTTCCAGACGAACGGTGCCTCGGATTTGAATTCTGCTTGCGGCATTCGATTCCTCTCGTCATTTTACGTCGGAAATGTATGTGTACCATTCCCGATTGCGACTCAGGGAGCCAGAATACTGGAGGATAGGGTTTTGGTTATAGGAGCGATTTCCAGACGAACGGTGCCTCGGATCTGAATTCTGCATGCGTCATTCGATTCATCTCGTTATTTTACGTCGGAAATGTATGTGTTCTATTCCCGATTGCGACTCAGGGAGCCAGAATACTGGAGGATAGGTTTTTGGATATAGGAGCGATTTCCAGACGAACGGTGCCTCGGATCTGAATTCTGCATGCGGCATTCGATTCCTCTCGTCATTTTACGTGGGAAATGCATGTGTTCCTTTCCTGATTAAGATTCTGGGAGCCAGAATACTGGAGGATAGGTTCTGGCTATAGGGGCGATTTGCAGACGAACGGTACCTCGGATCTGAATTCTGCTTGCGGCATTCGATTCCTCTCGTCATTTTACGTCGGAAATGTATGTGTTCTATTCCCGAATGCGACTCAGGGAGCCAGAATACTGGAGGATAGGTTTTTGGATATAGGAGCGATTTTCAGACGAACGGTGCCTCGGATCCGAATGCTGCTTGCGGCATTCGATTCCTCTCGTCATTTTACGTGGGAAATGCATGTATTCAATTCCCGATTGCGACTCAGGGAGCCAGAATACTGGAGGATAGGTTTTTGGATATAGGAGCGATTTTCAGACGAACGGTGCCTCGGATCCGAATGCTGCTTGCGGCATTCGATTCCTCTCGTCATTTTACGTGGGAAATGCATGTGTTCCTTTCCTGATTAAGATTCGGGGAGCCAGAATACTCGAGGTTAGGTTTTTGGATATAGGAGCGATTTCCAGACGAACGGTGCCTCGGATCTGAATTCTGCATGCGGCATTCGATTCATCTAGTCATTTTACGTGGGAAGTGCATGTTTTCCTTTCCTGATTAAGATTCTGGGAGCCAGAATACTGGAGGATAGGTTCTGGATATAGGGGCGATTTGCAGATGAACGGTGCCTCGGATCTGAATTCTGCATGCGGCATTCGATTCATCTCGTCATTTTACGTGGGAAGTGCATGTTTTCCTTTCCTGATTAAGATTCTGGGAGCCAGAATACTGGAGGATAGGTTTTTGGATATAGGAGCGATTTCCAGACGAACGGTGCCTCGGATCTGAATTCTGCTAGCGGCATTCGATTCCTCTCGTCATTTTACGTTGGAAATGCATGTGTTCCATTCCCGATTGCGACTCAGGGAGCCAGAATACTGGAGGATAGGTTTTTGGATATAGGAGCGATTTCCAGACGAACGGTGCCTCGGATCTGAATTCTGCTTGCGGCATTCGATTCATCTCGCCATTTTACGTGGGAAATGCATGTTTTCCTTTCCTGATTAAGATTCTGGGAGCCAGAATACTGGAGGATAGGTTCTGGATATAGGGGCGATTTGCAGATGATCGGTGCCTCGGATCTGAATTCTGCTTTCGGCATTCGATTCCTCTCGTCATTTTACGTCGGAAATGTATGTGTTCCATTCCCGATTGCGACTCAGGGAGCCAGAATACTGGAGTATAGGTTTTTGGATATAGGAGCGATTTTCAGACGAACGGTGCCTCGGATCCGAATGCTGCTTGCGGCATTCGATTCCTCTCGTCATTCTACGTGGGAAATGCATGTGTTCCTTCCCTGATTGCGACTCAGGGAGCCAGAATACTGGAGGATAGGTTTTTGGATATAGGAGCGATTTCCAGACGAACGGTGCCTCGGATCTGAATTCTGCATGTGGCATTCGATTCATCTCGTCATTTTACGTGGGAAATGCATTTTTTCCTTTCCTGATTAAGATTCGGGGAGCCAGAATACTGGAGGATAGGTTCTGGCTATAGGGGCGATTTGCAGACGAACGGTGCCTCGGATCTAAATTCTGCTTTCGGCATTCGATTCCTCTCGTCATTTTACGTCGGAAATGTATGTGTTCTATTCCCGATTGCGACTCAGGGAGCCAGAATACTGGAGGATAGGTTTTTGGATATAGGAGCGATTTCCAGACGAACGGTGCCTCGGATCTGAATTCTGCATGCGGCATTCGATTCATCTCGTCATTTTACGTGGGAAATGCATGTTTTCCTTTCCTGATTAAGATTCTGGGAGCCAGAATACTGGAGGATAGGTTTTGGATATAGGGGCGATTTGCAGACGAACGGTGCCTCGGATCTGAATTCTGCTAGCGGCATTCGATTCCTCTCGTCATTTTACGTTGGAAATGCATGTGTTCCTTTCCTGATTAAGATTCGGGGAGCCAGAATACTGGAGGATAGGTTTTTGGATATAGGAGCGATTTCCAGACGAACGGTGCCTCGGATCTGAATTCTGCATGCGGCATTCGATTCATCTCGTCATTTTACGTCGGAAATGTATGTGTTCCATTCCCGATTGCGACTCAGGGAGCCAGAATACTGGAGGATAGGTTTTTGGATATAGGAGCGATTTTCAGACGAACGGTGCCTCGGATCCGAATGCTGCTTGCGGCATTCGATTCCTCTCGTCATTTTACGTGGGAAATGCATGTGTTCCTTTCCTGATTAAGATTCGGGGAGCCAGAATACTCGAGGATAGGTTTTTGGATATAGGAGCGATTTCCAGACGAACGGTGCCTCGGATCTGAATTCTGCATGCGGCATTCGATTCATCTCGTCATTTTACGTGGGAAGTGCATGTTTTCCTTTCCTGATTAAGATTCTGGGAGCCAGAATACTGGAGGATAGGTTCTGGATATAGGGGCGATTTGCAGATGAACGGTGCCTCGGATCTGAATTCTGCATGCGGCATTCGATTCATCTCGTCATTTTACGTGGGAAGTGCATGTTTTCCTTTCCTGATTAAGATTCTGGGAGCCAGAATACTGGAGGATAGGTTTTTGGATATAGGAGCGATTTCCAGACGAACGGTGCCTCGGATCTGAATTCTGCTTGCGGCATTCGATTCCTCTCGTCATTTTACGTTGGAAATGCATGTTTTCCTTTCCAGATTAAGATTCGGGGAGCCAGAATACTGGAGGATAGGTTTTTGGATATAGGAGCGATTTCCAGACGAACGGTGCCTCGGATCTGAATTCTGCTTGCGGCATTCGATTCATCTCGCCATTTTACGTGGGAAATGCATGTTTTCCTTTCCTGATTAAGATTCTGGGAGCCAGAATACTGGAGGATAGGTTCTGGATATAGGGGCGATTTGCAGATGAACGGTGCCTCGGATCTGAATTCTGCTTTCGGCATTCGATTCCTCTCGTCATTTTACGTCGGAAATGTATGTGTTCCATTCCCGATTGCGACTCAGGGAGCCAGAATACTGGAGTATAGGTTTTTGGATATAGGAGCGATTTTCAGACGAACGGTGCCTCGGATCCGAATGCTGCTTGCGGCATTCGATTCCTCTCGTCATTCTACGTGGGAAATGCATGTGTTCCTTCCCTGATTGCGACTCAGGGAGCCAGAATACTGGAGGATAGGTTTTTGGATATAGGAGCGATTTCCAGACGAACGGTGCCTCGGATCTGAATTCTGCATGTGGCATTCGATTCATCTCGTCATTTTACGTGGGAAATGCATTTTTTCCTTTCCTGATTAAGATTCGGGGAGCCAGAATACTGGAGGATAGGTTCTGGCTATAGGGGCGATTTGCAGACGAACGGTGCCTCGGATCTGAATTCTGCTTTCGGCATTCGATTCCTCTCGTCATTTTACGTCGGAAATGTATGTGTTCTATTCCCGATTGCGACTCAGGGAGCCAGAATACTGGAGGATAGGTTTTTGGATATAGGAGCGATTTCCAGACGAACGGTGCCTCGGATCTGAATTCTGCATGCGGCATTCGATTCATCTCGTCATTTTACGTGGGAAATGCATGTTTTCCTTTCCAGATTAAGATTCTGGGAGCCAGAATACTGGAGGATAGGTTTTGGATATAGCGGCGATTTGCAGACGAACGGTGCCTCGGATCTGAATTCTGCTTGCGGCATTCGATTCCTCTCGTCATTTTACGTTGGAAATGCATGTGTTCCTTTCCTGATTAAGATTCGGGGAGCCAGAATACTGGAGGATAGGTTTTTGGATATAGGAGCGATTTCCAGACGAACGGTGCCTCGGATCTGAATTCTGCATGCGGCATTCGATTCATCTCGTCATTTTACGTCGGAAATGTATGTGTTCTATTCCCGAATGCGACTCAGGGAGCCAGAATACTGGAGGATAGGCTTTTGGATATAGGAGCGATTTCCAGACGAACGGTGCCTCGGATCTGAATTCTGCTTGCGGCATTCGATTCCTCTCGTCATTTTACGTCGGAAATGTATGTGTTCCATTCCCGATTGCGACTCAGGGAGCCAGAATACTGGAGGATAGGTTTTTGGATATAGGAGCGATTTCCAGACGAACGGTGCCTCGGATCTGAATTCTGCATGCGGCATTCGATTCATCTCGTCATTTTACGTGGGAAATGCATGTTTTCCTTTCCTGATTAAGATTCTGGGAGCCAGAATACTGGAGGATAGGTTTTGGATATAGGGGCGATTTGCAGACGAACGGTGCCTCGGATCTGAATTCTGCTAGCGGCATTCGATTCCTCTCGTCATTTTACGTTGGAAATGCATGTGTTCCTTTCCTGATTAAGATTCGGGGAGCCAGAATACTGGAGGATAGGTTTTGGATATAGGAGCGATTTTCAGACGAACGGTGACTCGGATCTGAATTCTGCTTGCGGCATTCGATTCCTCTCGCCATTTTACGTTGGAAATGCATGTGTTCCATTCCCGATTGCGACTCAGGGAGCCAGAATACTGGAGGATAGGTTTTTGGATATAGGAGCGATTTCCAGACGAACGGTGCCTCGGATCTGAATTCTGCATGCGGCATTCGATTCATCTCGTCATTTTACGTGGGAAATGCATGTTTTCCTTTCCTGATTAAGATTCTGGGAGCCAGAATACTGGAGGATAGGTTCTGGATATAGGGGCGATTTGCAGATGAACGGTGCCTCGGATCTGAATTCTGCATGCGGCATTCGATTCATCTCGTCATTTTACGTGGGAAATGCATGTTTTCCTTTCCTGATTAAGATTCTGGGAGCCAGAATACTGGAGGATAGGTTCTGGATATAGGGGCGATTTGCAGACGAACGGTGCCTCGGATCTGAATTCTGCTTGCGGCATTCGATTCCTCTCGTCATTTTACGTTGGAAATGCATGTGTTCCATTCCCGATTGCGACTCAGGGAGCCAGAATACTGGAGGATAGGTTTTTGGATATAGGAGCGATTTCCAGACGAACGGTGCCTCGGATTTGAATTCTGCTTGCGGCATTCGATTCCTCTCGTCATTTTACGTCGGAAATGTATGTTTTCCAGTCCCGATTGCGACTCAGGGAGCCAGAATACTGGAGGATAGGTTTTTGGATATAGGAGCGATTTCCAGACGAACGGTGCCTCGGATCTGAATTCTGCTTGCGGCATTCGATTCCTCTCGTCATTTTACGTTGGAAATGCATGTGTTGCATTCCCGATTGCGACTCAGGGAGCCAGAATACTGGAGGATAGGTTTTTGGATATAGGAGCGATTTCCAGACGAACGGTGCCTCGGATCTGAATTCTGCTTGCGGCATTCGATTCCTCTCGTCATTTTACGTCGGAAATGTATGTGTTGTATTCCCGATTGCGACTCAGGGAGCCAGAATACTGGAGGATAGGTTTTTGGATATAGGAGCGATTTCCAGACGAACGGTGCCTCGGATTTGAATTCTGCTTTCGGCATTCGATTCCTCTCGTCATTTTACGTCGGAAATGTATGTGTTCCATTCCCGATTGCGACTCAGGGAGCCAGAATACTGGAGGATAGGTTTTTGAATATAGGAGCGATTTCCAGACGAACGGTGCCTCGGATCTGAATTCTGCATGCGGCATTCGATTCATCTCGTCATTTTACGTGGGAAATGCATGTTTTCCTTTCCTGATTAAGATTCTGGGAGCCAGAATACTGGAGGATAGGTTCTGGATATAGGGGCGATTTGCAGACGAACGGTGCCTCGGATCTGAATTCTGCTTGCGGCATTCGATTCCTCTCGTCATTTTACGTCGGAAATGTATGTGTTCCATTCCCGATTGCGACTCAGGGAGCCAGAATACTGGAGGATAGGTTTTTGGATATAGGAGCGATTTTCAGACGAACGGTGCCTCGGATCTGAATTCTGCATGCGGCATTCGATTCCTCTCGTCATTTTACGTGGGAAGTGCATGTTTTCCTTTCCTGATTAAGATTCTGGGAGCCAGAATACTGGAGGATAGGTTTTGGATATAGGAGCGATTTGCAGACGAACGGTGCCTCGGATTTGAATTCTGCTTGCGGCATTCGATTCCTCTCGTCATTTTACGTCGGAAATGTATGTGTTCTATTCCCGATTGCGACTCAGGGAGCCAGAATACTGGAGGATAGGTTTTTGGATATAGGAGCGATTTCCAGACGAACGGTGCCTCGGATCTGAATTCTGCTTGCGGCATTCGATTCCTCTCGTCATTTTACGTGGGAAATGCATGTGTTCCTTTCCTGATTAAGATTCTGGGAGCCAGAATACTGGAGGATAGGTTTTTGGATATAGGAGCGATTTCCAGACGAACGGTGCCTCGGATCTGAATTCTGCTTGCGGCATTCGATTCCTCTCGTCATTTTACGTCGGAAATGTATGTGTTGTATTCCCGATTGCGACTCAGGGAGCCAGAATACTGGAGGATAGGTTTTTGGATATAGGAGCGATTTCCAGACGAACGGTGCCTCGGATTTGAATTCTGCTTTCGGCATTCGATTCCTCTCGTCATTTTACGTCGGAAATGTATGTGTTCCATTCCCGATTGCGACTCAGGGAGCCAGAATACTGGAGGTTAGGTTTTTGAATATAGGAGCGATTTCCAGACGAACGGTGCCTCGGATCTGAATTCTGCATGCGGCATTCGATTCATCTCGTCATTTTACGTGGGAAATGCATGTTTTCCTTTCCTGATTAAGATTCTTTGAGCCAGAATACTGGAGGATAGGTTCTGGATATAGGGGCGATTTGCAGACGAACGGTGCCTCGGATCTGAATTCTGCTTGCGGCATTCGATTCCTCTCGTCATTTTACGTCGGAAATGTATGTGTTCCATTCCCGATTGCGACTCAGGGAGCCAGAATACTGGAGGATAGGTTTTTGGATATAGGAGCGATTTTCAGACGAACGGTGCCTCGGATCTGAATTCTGCATGCGGCATTCGATTCCTCTCGTCATTTTACGTGGGAAGTGCATGTTTTCCTTTCCTGATTAAGATTCTGGGAGCCAGAATACTGGAGGATAGGTTTTGGATATAGGAGCGATTTGCAGACGAACGGTGCCTCGGATTTGAATTCTGCTTGCGGCATTCGATTCCTCTCGTCATTTTACGTCGGAAATGTATGTGTTCTATTCCCGATTGCGACTCAGGGAGCCAGAATACTGGAGGATAGGTTTTTGGATATAGGAGCGATTTCCAGACGAACGGTGCCTCGGATCTGAATTCTGCTTGCGGCATTCGATTCCTCTCGTCATTTTACGTCGGAAATGTATGTTTTCCAGTCCCGATTGCGACTCAGGGAGCCAGAATACTGGAGAATAGGTTTTTGGATATAGGAGCGATTTCCAGACGAACGGTGCCTCGGATCTGAATTCTGCTTGCGGCATTCGATTCCTCTCGTCATTTTACGTTGGAAATGCATGTGTTCCATTCCCGATTGCGACTCAGGGAGCCAGAATACTGGAGGATAGGTTTTTGGATATAGGAGCGATTTCCAGACGAACGGTGCCTCGGATCTGAATTCTGCTTGCGGCATTCGATTCCTCTCGTCATTTTACGTCGGAAATGTATGTGTTGTATTCCCGATTGCGACTCAGGGAGCCAGAATACTGGAGGATAGGTTTTTGGATATAGGAGCGATTTCCAGACGAACGGTGCCTCGGATTTGAATTCTGCTTTCGGCATTCGATTCCTCTCGTCATTTTACGTCGGAAATGTATGTGTTCCATTCCCGATTGCGACTCAGGGAGCCAGAATACTGGAGGATAGGTTTTTGGATATAGGAGCGATTTCCAGACGAACGGTGCCTCGGATCTGAATTCTGCATGCGGCATTCGATTCATCTCGTCATTTTACGTGGGAAATGCATGTTTTCCTTTCCTGATTAAGATTCTTTGAGCCAGAATACTGGAGGATAGGTTCTGGATATAGGGGCGATTTGCAGACGAACGGTGCCTCGGATCTGAATTCTGCTTGCGGCATTCGATTCCTCTCGTCATTTTACGTCGGAAATGTATGTGTTCCATTCCCGATTGCGACTCAGGGAGCCAGAATACTGGAGGATAGGTTTTTGGATATAGGAGCGATTTTCAGACGAACGGTGCCTCGGATCTGAATTCTCCATGCGGCATTCGATTCATCTCGTCATTTTACGTGGGAAGTGCATGTTTTCCTTTCCTGTTTAAGATTCTGGGAGCCAGAATACTGGAGGATAGGTTCTGGATATAGGGGCGATTTGCAGATGAACGGTGCCTCGGATCTGAATTCTGCATGCGGCATTCGATTCCTCTCGTCATTTTACGTCGGAAATGTATGTGTTCCATTCCCGATTGCGACTCAGGGAGCCAGAATACTGGAGGATAGGTTTTTGGATATAGGAGCGATTTCCAGACGAACGGTGCCTCGGATCTGAATTCTCCATGCGGCATTCGATTCATCTCGTCATTTTACGTGGGAAGTGCATGTTTTCCTTTCCTGATTAAGATTCTGGGAGCCAGAATACTGGAGGATAGGTTCTGGATATAGGGGCGATTTGCAGATGAACGGTGCCTCGGATCTGAATTCTGCATGCGGCATTCGATTCCTCTCGTCATTTTACGTGGGAAATGCATGTGTTCCTTTCCTGATTAAGATTCTGGGAGCCAGAATACGGGAGGATAGGTTTTGGATATAGGAGCGATTTGCAGACGAACGGTGCCTCGGATTTGAATTCTGCTTGCGGCATTCGATTCCTCTCGTCATTTTACGTCGGAAATGTATGTGTTCTATTCCCGATTGCGACTCAGGGAGCCAGAATACTGGAGGATAGGTTTTTGGATATAGGAGCGATTTCCAGACGAACGGTGACTCGGATCTGAATTCTGCTGGCGGCATTCGATTCCTCTCGTCATTTTACGTCGGAAATGTATGTGTTCCATTCCCGATTGCGACTCAGGGAGCCAGAATACTGGAGGATAGGTTTTTGGATATAGGGGCGATTTTCAGACGAACGGTGCCTCGGATCTGAATTCTCCATGCGGCATTCGATTCATCTCGTCATTTTACGTGGGAAGTGCATGTTTTCCTTTCCTGTTTAAGATTCTGGGAGCCAGAATACTGGAGGATAGGTTCTGGATATAGGGGCGATTTGCAGATGAACGGTGCCTCGGATCTGAATTCTGCATGCGGCATTCGATTCCTCTCGTCATTTTACGTCGGAAATGTATGTGTTCCATTCCCGATTGCGACTCAGGGAGCCAGAATACTGGAGGATAGGTTTTTGGATATAGGAGCGATTTCCAGACGAACGGTGCCTCGGATCTGAATTCTCCATGCGGCATTCGATTCATCTCGTCATTTTACGTGGGAAGTGCATGTTTTCCTTTCCTGATTAAGATTCTGGGAGCCAGAATACTGGAGGATAGGTTCTGGATATAGGGGCGATTTGCAGATGAACGGTGCCTCGGATCTGAATTCTGCATGCGGCATTCGATTCCTCTCGTCATTTTACGTGGGAAATGCATGTGTTCCTTTCCTGATTAAGATTCTGGGAGCCAGAATACGGGAGGATAGGTTTTGGATATAGGAGCGATTTGCAGACGAACGGTGCCTCGGATTTGAATTCTGCTTGCGGCATTCGATTCCTCTCGTCATTTTACGTCGGAAATGTATGTGTTCTATTCCCGATTGCGACTCAGGGAGCCAGAATACTGGAGGATAGGTTTTTGGATATAGGAGCGATTTCCAGACGAACGGTGACTCGGATCTGAATTCTGCTGGCGGCATTCGATTCCTCTCGTCATTTTACGTCGGAAATGTATGTGTTCCATTCCCCATTGCGGTTCAGGGAGCCAGAATACTGGAGGATAGGTTTTTGGATATAGGAGCGATTTCCAGACGAACGGTGCCTCGGATCTGAATTCTGCTTGCGGCATTCGATTCCTCTCGTCATTTTACGTGGGAAATGCATGTGTTCCTTTCCTGATTAAAATTCTGGGAGCCAGAATACTGGAGGATAGGTTCTGGATATAG